>JAEQBH010001297.1:657350-1314701 GCA_016808115.1 Tetrastigma voinierianum
TTATTTGAGGCCCAGAATCCAGGGTTTACTTCAGGAATTTTGAGGGAAAATTGCGAGGCCATGGGCACTCGGCGAATTTGGTCTGTGTTCCACCGCGAGACGAATGGACAATCGGAGAGAGTGATCCAGTTACGGAAAGATATGTTAGAGAGTTGTGCGATCGACTATGAGGAAGTTGGGATCGTATATCCCTTTGGTTGAATTTGTGTACAGCAGCAGTTTCGATCAAGTATTGGAATGGCGCCTTCACAGAATATATGGAAGAAAATGTAATTTTCTGCGTTATGTTGGGCCGGAATTGAGTGAAAAGTGATTGTAGATTTGATCTGAATCTTGAAGAAAAAGTTAAAATGATTATAGAGATTAAAAGTGGCCTCTTAGACGGATAAAAGTCATTCTGAGCATGAAGAAAGGATATTCGATATGAAGTCGGTGAAAAAGTGTTTTTAAAAGTATCGCCTTGGAAGAAGGTGATGAGATTCTGAAAAAGGGGCAAGTTGAGCCCCAGATTTATTGGCCCAAATGAGGTAATCGAAAAAGTGGGTCCATTGGCATATCGTTTGGCTTTACCTCCAGACTTGGAAAAGATCCATAATGTTTTCCATGTGTCCATGCTACGAAGGTACCGTTCAGACCCATCACATGTAGTCTCTTCGGAGACAATTGAGCTTCGATCGGATTTGACATATGAAGAAGAGCCAATAGAGATTTTGGCTCGTGAAGCGAAAGAACTGCGGAACAAGAAGATTCCGTTAGTCAAAGTGTTGTGGAGAAACCACAAGGCCGGAAGAAGCCCTTGGGAGAGTGAAGAAGCGATCTGACAGCATTATCCATGGCTTGTTTAACTAAGGTAAATTTCGAGGACGAAATTTTCTTAAGTGGGGGAGAATTGTAATGCCCCGAAATATACCCTAGTCGTTTTCGACATGTTTAGGGTATTTTGTAGGCATAAATTGAAGTTCTCGTAAGTTAAATGCGAAAAATGGAAATTTAGATACCCGGAATTTATAATAAGCCAAGGGTAAATTAGTCATTTACCACTTGAGGACTTAAGTGTCATAAGATGAAAAGAGGGGATACCAAAGTATAAAATTTAATAAGTTGGATTGAAATAAGAGAGAAGTGAGGGGCTATTAGAATATGGCCTAAGTTGATTGCAAAAAGAGAAGAACCTAAGGATCTAAATGCAAAAATGAAAAGTTACTACAAAAAAATGGGTTTTATTTGAAGGCCAAACATGGCCTTAACAAAACATGGGATAAGAGCAAATGGTCTCCCCATTTTGAGAGACCAAGCGAAGTAGAGAGAGAGGAGGAGGAAAGAAAGAAGAAGAGGAAGAGAGGAAGAGGAAAAGAAGAGAAGAAGAGAGGAGAAGCTAAGATCAGTAAGGTATGGAACTAACCTTGGGTATGGATCATATGGATTTTGTATGGAATTCTAGAAAAGTTTATGAGTTCCAAACCTAGGATTTTGCTAGGGTTTCATCCTAACCCAAAAATTATGGAAAGTAAGGTGGGTAAAACCCCAAATGTACAAGAAAAACATGGGATCCTCCCTTTGAGGTTGGATTTACGGTTTAATTGCAAAGTAAGGGGTTTGGGTTAGAACAAACCTAACAAATTGTGTATTAGGTATGTGTATAAGGTTATGACCCATGTATTAGAATTGTTTTGGGGAGAAAATCATGAAGGTTTTGATGAAAGATATCCATTGAAAGATGATTGTTATAATTGAAGTTTATAAGAATATATGGAATGGTTTTGATGTGTGTTTGAAGTGTAGAGTTGAATTGGGTATCAAAAATATGGAAAAATGGGAGAAAATACACATTCTGGACATTTTCGGGTCATGTGTACCGGTACACCTTGAATGTGTACCGGTACACCCTTCCAGAACCCAATGTGTACCGGTACATGTTAGACATGTACCGGTACACCCTATTCTGCTTTTCCTGTTTTGATCAGTTTTCGTATTTTGGCCATAACTTCCTCATTTCTTATCCGATTTGAGTGATTCAAGTGGACAATTAAAATAGACTTCAAGGAAAATCAAACATAAAGAAATAGACATCGTCAAATTCTGACTCTAAGTGGCCCAAAAATTCACTCCAAGTGGGGCCATGTTCAAGTCAAATTCCTGCATCAGTTTGATCATAGAGTAGTCCGAGTTGTTACGGACGTATCTTGAGTTCCGGTGCTCCGATTTGGGTGATTCCAGTTGGAGGAGAAACCTTGCTTATCTTTAAGGGTACAAATAACCAGTGTCAAATATGGAACCAAGGCACTGGAAAATGAATATTGCAAACTGTTCCTCAGGTAAAATCGCGAAAAACCGACTAGTTGTGAAAATGCATAACTAGTTTGGATAATCGATTGGAATGATTCCAATTTCTAGTAAATGACTCATAGAGGAATAAGAATGAGACTAAGTAAAAAAAACGTCTGAGTACCTCACCGCCTCCGCAAATCTTAGCTTTGCCTCGCGATGTCGTTTAGTATGATTATTTGCTTAATCACTAGAGTGAATAAATTTTATTTGACTAGGTGCGGGTGAAGACGATAACCTGACCTAGGATTGACATCGAGAAAGAAACGGAATCGATAATTGGTTTGTTCTATACTTGTTCTTTATTCTAGTTTGTTCTTATTCATTCCTTATTTTCATATTGTTCTCTATTTGTGAAATATACATATATATTGGTCGAATAGTTAGTATTTGAAATGTTTGATAAATATTGGCATGTATGCGTGTATTTGAGCTACAAGCGAATTTATTGCATAAAAGTAAATTGATTTGAACCGTTTTATTGAATGACCAACATGACGGAATTCACCAATTGAATTCGTCATGAAGGTAACCGTAATTGATAAATGTGAAATCACATTGCTGCGAGATGATAGACGGAATGATTCTGGCGAATCTGTCGTGGATGTCGACTTCTATAGTCATATGTGAGACGGTAATATTGAACGAGAAATCACATTACTACTGAATGATAAGCGAATGGGGATTCTAGCTCAATCTGTCGTGAATGTAAATTCTATAGTCATATGTGAGGCGGTAATATTGAATGTGAAACCATTACTCTTGAATGACAAGCAGGCGGGATTCACTATGGCAGATGCGAAATGGAGTGGATGTCGAATTCTATAGTTATATGTGGAATCACAAACCGAACAACGAAACGATGGTATTGAAAAGTGTATTTGTATAAGTATCTTTACATTACACTAATATTGTATAAAGGCATTATTTTGATAAATGCATGATTTATATGAACGAAAATGGAATACAGAACTGTATAGAACCACTAAGCATGAAAATGCTTAGCGTATTTTTAATGCGCGGTACCGAGTGATAGACATCGACAAGACCCAAGATCGAGAGCTGAGTCATGAAGATTACGGGTATGCTCAGTCATATGCATTACTCCATTTCTTTCGAACATTGATATTTTGTAAAACAGTTTGAACGTTGAATCATTATTTTTGTAAATGCATTTTGTTAAATGTAAGTGGTATGAGTCTTTTGAATGCGTAAATGTTTTATGGGCTTACCCAAAATGAAAATACTTCCGAGAAATTTCGAAATTTAAAATGAATAAAACAAGCCAAATGTTTTGATAAGATAATTGGAAATGTCGGAATTAAGCCAGGAACTCAGGCTTGGATCGTAATAGGGTCGAGTTGGGGATTCGGGTCGCGACACTTTTGAAAACTAAAATTAAATAAAACAATAACTAAAGAGATTTGATTAATGACTTTAAAAGAAATAAAACGAGCATCCCCGAGGTTTCGGTTCGGACTCACCAATCGGGTCGGGCCGGGCTCAGGGGTCGCCACATAAAATGCATGATTCACAGTCTTTTTCATTAATATTACGCTAATCCCTCATATTATATTATTCTATAGAATATGGCGACGTTGGAATCAAAAGGGCAGCTAAAAGACAGAAAAATAGAGCGAGTAGAAGTAACGAAGAGCGAAGGCATCACAGGGTTACGGGTTTGCCCTTTGCGAGACCCCCTTTTGCGGCGGCAGACGAGCACAAAACAAGAGCCTTGAGTTCGCGTGGCGATCTCCACCATTAAGGGAACTCGAAAAAAACCCTAGTTTTTTGGGCCATTGATGGGCCTGCGTCTTGAGGTATAAAGGGAGAGTAATTACGAAGCAAGGGAGTTTTTGATTGGGGATCGAGAAGAAGAAGGAATGTCTGAGGTAGAGATCAATAGAGCCAGATTCGGGAAAGATCGCGAAGACGGAGTTTTCTGTAGTTCTCCCTTCAACCTACTTCATGATTCGAATTCTTCAATCTGTAATGAATACTATGATGAACTAATTCTTTTCTCTAGGGTTTGACCACAACCACGAGTTTGATGGATTGATTTCGGTTTGGCTTATTGACTATTAATGAGTTCATAAGTTTGCTTTAATTCTGGGTTTAATTACATGTTATTGTCTGGCCAATCGTGACATGCTAAAGCTAGGAGTTTGAGATCGAGAGAAGATAATTTCCAAGGACATGGTTAAAGCAAAACTTGGACAGTTGAAGAATAGAGATATTCCAGACTGCGAGTGTGGCATTAGGGTTTGCACATTTAGGAGTTTCGGAGTCGAGAGGTTGAGGCAGAGATGCCATACACCCCACTGGCGAGATAGGCAAATATATCTCGAGAGAGAATATCTTGTAGGAAAGATCAACCTGCCAACATAATTCATATAAATACTTCAATAAGTCCTTAATTGAATTGACACCCATCAAGAGTGGTAGGAGACGGTAAAGCCCTAGGTTTCTCATCATTGATATAATTAAACACACGTAATTCTAAGTTTTTGTTAATTCTAATAATTTAGTCATAATGCACTCTAGGATTAGATCCAAATATTGTCGAAGTCATCAAATCAGTAGTCAACACCTGCTTTCTCTTCGAGGGCGACACTTGACTAACGCACACTACGTCGACTCAACGCGTGCACTTGCTTGCGCACGGGTTTCTTGCGTTCCCGATTAATTTTACATTCACGATTGGCGGTCGGGGAGCAAGCGGGTATGTCTTGATCTGTTGTAACATTTGGTAGGAATATCTGTGGGGTAATGTGGAGTGCGTGGCCAGATGTCAGACGTGGCTCGATGTACAAATAACACGATATTTGATGATATGGGGGCTTGATGACTATTCCTTTGATGCGGAGGAGGGGAAGGAATTACGCCCCATGATCACTCTGGCTATGCCTTCCTCGATGCCGTGGGGGCTGAACCGTGATCAAGAATGTCTGTAAATCGGGGCCTGAAGGCTGCATAATCATGTTGATCGATCGCTCTTTGAGGATTACATGCATATTTGTGCTATCTTCTCCTACGGCGAGAGATAAATGGAAGTGGCCGACTCGTCAGGCCTGCGCAGGGGGCCTCCGACTCACTTATGGGATAAGTCACTATAGTATTAAAGAATCTTGTCGATAAACTCTTGTCTAGAATCACGGTATGTCCTCTACGTCTCAACGAGAAAGGGGTCTAATAAAGGCGAACCAGTGTTGAGGCGGCTGGCTTAGTGACGGAGGAATAACATAATCATTTGGGCCTCGTATAGTCTGTCTTGCTTGAGCATAACCTTATTTGTATAGTACACCTGTGAAGTGAATACGGGGAACCTATACTGTGTATCTCGATGTCGAGCATGTAGGGCACAATTGGCAAGGCTGCCACTAGAAGGTCATCATATCCGTCCCAACCTATAACTCCATCAGAAACATGCAGAGACCTGATCCTCTACTTAATCTTATCGATACGAGCCTAGGTGTCATCAATAATTTGTGTAGGGGCCATTACAAAATGTGGTGTGGTCTCAGTCTAACTGTGCAATACAAATGCTCCGGCCAGGTGGGTGGTAGCTTGAGTGGTGGTGGTGGAGGAATTGGAGCTTGTATAGTCGTACGGGTGCTCCTTCGAGTAGGACGATGGATGTGCTTGATGCTATCGATCCTCACGTCTAGTCCCAATATGGAATCCCGGAGAGATGCCATGGTATCGGTAATCTCAGCTAACTAGTCAACATTAGCGTATTGAGGGTCCATATCTCTATGACCTGATATCTGCACTAACTGACTGTGTGAATCTAATCCTCTAACAGTACATCTCGGGTCGGATCAGCTTAGGAGCAGTCGGTCTCCCGATCAACAATCCCTCTGAGGAAAGGGGTATGTCGGTCCAGAAGTGACTATCAGATACGAAGTAATCTATTAATGTATAACTAAAATCCTCCAGAGAGAATGGCCGACATGTGATGTCGATAAGCTAAGCGATATACGGCTTCATGGAAGGAGGCGAGATTCGACATGAGAAGACTCGGGGAGGGAGTAATGTGGCTCCAGTTGATAATGGGAAAAGGCAAGTTCTAAAAGCTAAATGACTGTACCCAGACGGGATACATAACCTAAGATCTTAACCACCAATCAAAATGACACACTAGCCACACATGTATCCATGAAATCCAGCTCAGGGCTATACAAGTCTTCATTGCTCGGATATCCATTATCTCCACAGTGCTCCCAAACATCGATATAGCCCCTACTCTAGACCCTGCTCCAAACTCTTAGCTTGGTCGAAGGTAAACAATTGAGAACGACTCCCAAGCAACTCAAGCAATCAATGAGTAATAATCGAGCTAAGACTAGTATATGGAAACAAGGGATACAGCGCCCCCGTAAACACGAGCAAATCAAGCGGTCATCACGAGAGAGAGGAGTAGCCATGCAGCAAACAGTCATGCGTAAAGAGCAAGCCTACCCTTGGAACCTACACAAAAAACTAACCATCTATGCCAATCGAAACATATAGCTAGGTACCAATCAACCATGAGCAAGCATCTTTAGATCTAACAGGTGAACACACAAGCACGGAAACAAACCCGCAGTGTATGCTAAATACCAACCAGGTAAGTGATCATTAGTCATTTGTGTAGCCTAAGAGTCTACTTGTCAATGAAACATGTGCTCCAATATACCTAACTCAAGTTCAATTTTGACCCTCTTATGAAACTAGAGATTCTAGGGTCGTTCCCTAGTGGAGTTGCCAATTTGTGGACCCTACTCGATCCACAGGTAGGCGCGACTCGCTATTAATAGAAAAAGTGAGTTGATTTTTGAGCTTTGGAAAATCCGTCAAGTAGAGAGCGAGTTTTGTTTGAGTCGCCACTTACTTTTATTTTAATTTTTCAAATGGTGAAGATGAGTAAGAACAAAAACCCTTGTTGACTCAGGTCGGAAAAAACGATTCTGGCCCAGATTTGGGGTTTGAGACCTGAAATTGCTACCTCACATGGGGTACCTTCCCAATAGGTAACCTGATCCCCGAACCCATAAATCTAATCTTCGTGGACCGTTTTTTCCTGACTGGAGTTAATGAGGGGTTTTTGTTCTTACTTCATTTTCCCCATTTAAAAAAAAATAACATAAAAAGTAAGTGGCGACTCAGATTCCTCCTTCGAACAATCCCAAGCTTGAAAATAACTCACTCAATATCTTGTCCTTCGTAATGAATCAGTAGGGGTCCACACTATAAGTCCACTTTATTACTTGTATGACCTGTGTACTTGTAGTGATTTAGACCAAAACCAATTTTGAATAGCATTATTATAAACAACAAAAGAAAACGGTTTTTATATATTTAGTGAAACAAGTTTTTGGCATAGTTGTTGGGAATTTGAAACAGTTTCTAGTATTTGAGTCAATCACTTTTGTCAATTTTGGTCTATCTTAAAAATCAGTCAATTAAGTTTTTGGCGTCGCTGCCGGGGATTGGAATAAAATTTATGGATCAATATTCCAACCAAAAAGAGAGTTGCTAGTTTGGAAAATTTTCATTTATTTTTAGAAAAAATTTAAGTTAATTACCATTTGAGGCAAAATCCTAGGTATCACATTTTTAGGAAATGATATAGGCCATCCTTGGAATCGTTGACTCTTCTTATCCTACCCGGTTATGTATTAGTCCATAGTCACCCTATTTGAGCCATAATGGCCATATTCTATCTTGAAAACCAAGAATGAACACCCATATCCTTTTGTTTTATCCTTTCGTCAAGAACCCATTTTGCCCTTAACATGTCACTTATAAAGTACAAATCATCAGGAGGACATGTAGTTTGGTGGGAATTTTGAATGAAGAGAGTTGCATTAGTACAAAATGTTAGGAAGGGTTATTTGAAAAGAGAAAAAAAAAACGGTTAGAAAAAGTATAAAGAAGAGAAGAACTCAAGGAGGACCAAATTTAACCTCGTAGCCTTCTTACCTTGAGCTACTAAGTCCATAGGGGTGTTTTAACACCTAACTACCCAAGACCAAGCGGTCTGAGAGTTGTGTCTAAAACTCATTACATAGGGTAGGTAGAAAGCTTAAAGGGATCAAATATTGCACTATTCCTACCTTGATGTTCAGAAAAAGTAAAATTCTTGGTGTTCTTTGAAGAAAGATAGAAGAAAACAAGTTTAGGGTTGAAGCAATATGAAAAGCACAATGATGCTGATTGGGCTAAGTTTGAATGAATCAATTTGAGACATAGTGAAATTTGAGAGGATGAAACACAAGAATAAAAAGGAAAGTGTGCTTTAGTGTTTTGGGTAAAAACCAAACCTAAATGACTTATTTAACTACCCTTTCACCCAATACCTTTATAAACTGAAAGACCTATTTGATCCCAACGGTGTGTATGCCTACATTGAGTAGGAGATGAACATGCCAGAAACCTATAAAGTTTTGGTCACTTTGCATTCCTTGGAAACTCTTTAGGAGTGAAGATCCTTTCTTGCATGCACATTCTATTGTTTTCATCTAAACACACTTGGTTTTAGTAAGGGGTAGAAAGCCCAGAACCACACTCAAGATAGAATCTTGATCTAGGTGCATTCAGCTTATTGTCAGCCCGTTAATTTTAAAAGAACATTGTCTTGAATATTATTCAAGTGTTAGAATGCATAATTCTCGAGGCAAAACATTGCAAGGTTTATATCTCGATGGACTCACGTTTTATTTTTAATAAATTTTGAAAATGTGTCTTTGTTTTTGCTTGAGGATCAGCAAAATGTTAAGTTTGGGGGTGTTGTTCGATGTGAATTATACCTACATTTTGAGTGTTTTTTTCATGTATTTATATGACTCAAATGCTAGATTCACCCCTTATTCATCAATATTACAATAATCCCCCATTCTGCAATGTTTTGCAGATAATGATTGAAAAATCAAGCAAAGGAAGAGCGGAATGACATGAAGGTAGAATCAGAGCTAAAAGGCAAGAAGGCAGAGAACCTCTCGGGTTCGCCTAAGCAAAGGCTAGGCGAAGGACATAGCTCACCTAGACGAACCAGCATTGCCAATTGAAGATTTCAGAAGAACCACTCTCGGGTTCGCCTAGGCCATAGCAGAAAATGTCACATGTCTTCGCCTAGGCGAAGAATGTTGGGCTGAGACATAAATGTACCTATTTTTAGCCCAATCATTGACCCATTTCCCAATAAGTATATATATTATACTTGTATTAGACTTAAAGAAGAGAGGAGACTCGAGAAGAGGCAGCTACACTTCCATTACTAGGGTTTTTCTCTCTAGGCTTAGTTTTTCTAGGGTTTTTAGTTTTTAATTTATTTAGAGCTCATTTTTGGAGTCAGATAAAAGACATCCAAATATCAGTGGATACTCTTAGTAAATGAGCTGATTTTTGGACGAGATTGATTGCACGTTTGTTTTGTATTCCTTAACTCTACTCTTATTCTTAATATTTCAGTATTTTATTTGGTGCAAATATGATATTGTTGGGTTTGAGGCTATGAGTGGCTAATTTCCCTAGGCTGGTTATGAAATCGTCGTGAGACTTAGGCTTTATTGAATGATTTTATGAATCCATGCTTGTGTTGAGGTTGTGTGTATGTGATTCCTTAATTTTACAAGGTGTTATCTAATTGTTGTATGCTAAAGAGTGAAGTTGAGACCCAGAGTTCAAGGGGTTCCAGAATGACACTTGGAAGAATCCCCTTAGGAATTGATTTCCACCTCTAATGTCCCACAATTGTTAAAATCTAATTAACTTAATCAAAGAGATCTAGGAAACTAGGAATGCCTAGTACGAGGTGGATTTTATTAAGAGGGACATCATCCAACCTTATGTGACGATCGTAAGGATCGAAAGGAGATCGATCGAAACATAATATGGGATATTCTATTGCAAGGACTGAAAGGAGACCAATAAAATTCCCAAGGACTGATTCGCCTTAGAACCAAAATCACATTATCTGGCCTAGAAGGACCGAAAGGAGAATAGGAATGAGGTGTGAGAAATTGAGAGGAGACACAAAATTGTGAATCTCATATCGGGTTCCTTGGGTAAGCATAGGGATATTTTCATTTCAATCAGTACTTTGAGGTGTTGAGTCATAAACCCACCAATGGAGATAACCGGCCCTAGCGTTAATCATTAAAGTTTTCTTCCACTTCACTTCAATCATCTACTGATTTTCAAGATTTAGGTTAGTTTAATTTAGTTTAAGTCATAGTTAATCATCATCCCAATCAGTCCCATCGCTTAGATAGTGAATTTCTTTATTATCCGGGGTACTTAATCCCCATTTAAACAAATTTTTCCCTTTGGGTTCGATACTTTAGGTTTTTAATTAAAAGCAATTATATTACTTGTGATCCTTACACATGCGGATTGGGTTGTTTTTATGCCAAAATTTATATACGTGCAAATAACCGAACACCAGTCATTGTCCACATAGAGAAGGGCATTGCTCTTCCTATAGTCTGTATACTCCTCCCACTGGTCATTGGCCAACTCCGTGATCCTCTAAGACATCGATTCTTAGGCACTTTGATTGTGCCCTCATTCAACTTCTTCATCTTCACTCTCGAAGTCCTCAAACTTGGGTGCATTCTTTTCTCTTCCTTCTTCTCCTCCCTCAGTAGTATGTTTAGATGGACAAGCTTTCTTTTCTAGTGGGAATGAGAGAGGAATCATGGGGGGCCATTTTTCTTCATCCTTCGAAATCTCCACCCGGGCTCTCAAACAAAGCTCAGTATAAGGGATGGGTGTGTGATTGCCTTCCCATAGAAGGACTCCAAGATAGAGTTCTCGAATCACTACTCCCACATTGAATTTCATTCTGCTTACTATAACATAAGTGAGCACTACTTTGTCCTTCTGCACTATAGAGACGTGTTGAGTCGATATGAGCTTAGATGATACAAAATAGAAATGATTGGACTTAGTTCGAAGTGCGTTTCTTCCATTTAGATTTCCCATTAGTCAGTTTCTTCAAAATGAGATCATAGTTCAGTTCCAGGTAGAGTGCTCGGTACTCTTCGCTATCCTCATCCTCTAGCTCGAAATAGTTGTTGATAGTCACGCTATCAAATGACACACATACTCCTCTCACAATAATAGTCGAGCCAATCCTATCCTAAAGATTGGCATGGAACTCCCATACTATCGGAGCTACTTTGAGATTAGGATGTGCACACAGCTTCATCAAGTTTCTTATATAAGAGAAAGGAGTGAAAGTTAGTGTTGTGCCTTGGGAACTCTCTCTCTTGTACGAACGATCTTACACTGAGGATGTCATATTTTTCCTCTGCGACTCGATATAAGAACTTGCTTGGGTTTAGAGGCTGAGGAGTAGGAGATGCTGATAAATTTTAACCGGCCTCCTCTTCTTTAGATCCATATATAGTCTCTCACGACTTTTGTCGAACACTTGGTGGGTGTGACCTCTTTTACTCTTCAAACAATGTTTTTTCTTTTCTCAATAGCTTTAACACCACAAAAACCGAACACCCTAAGCTACCCAACCCCTCAAAATGACTAAAATCAACAACAATATGCTTTTTAGTCTTGTAACTTAGCCATTCTTCAATGAAAGTCTTCAACAATGGAGGCTAGGGCTAGGTTATGGAGAAGAGGATTGAAATGAGAGAGGGTTGTGGTGGAGATGTAAGGAGGTATGGAAGCTAGGGTTATGGTTTATGGAAAGAGGAAGAGAAGATCGGGAGAGAGGATGAAAGGAATTGAAGAGTTAGCCAAAATAAGGTAGAGGAAGGTTTTATTTTAAAAATCGGACCCATGTCGTAACATGGTTGAGAAGCCCAAAAGACAAGGAGCTACAAAATTTCCATGTCGCGACATGGAAGAAAGTTGGCAAACACAGGGATTTCAAATTGAGTCCATGTCACATGATGTCGCAATATGGCCGAGAATTTTCAAACACATGATTTTGGTTTTAAGGCTCCATGTCGCGACATGAGTGTCCATGTCGCGACATGAGTGTCCATGTCGCACATGAGTGTCCATGTCGCGAAGACTAAAATTTCACTTAAATTGTCATGTTTTCCCCCTGCATTCTAAACTCCAAATTCTTTGGTCCCTTCAATTTCAATCCCATCATTGGAAACCTTCCCGACTCATGTCATTCAACATCTTAGTTCTCCAAACTCTTCAAATTTCTCTTTTCTTTCCGATTCTTCCTCAATATCAATCATATATTCTTCAGAATCAATTTTGTTTTTTTACAAGTGCTCTTTTCCAGTTTCACCACAAAATGTGAAATCAAAACACACTAAAACAAAAACATAACCATATCTACGATCCCTAAATAAAAAATAAACAAAAATGAATGTAATAAAGAAAATAAACGAAAAGAAAAAGAAGCAGGATCCTCACAAAGTTTGGGTTGACTCCCAAGAAGCGCTAAGTTTAGTGTCGTTAGCTCGACCAAGCCGCATCTCAAACCAATAGCATCATAAGGGCTCACTAAAATCACTAAGTATGGCCCCAACCATATAGACTTCAACTTTCCAAGAAATAGCTTTAGTCGAGAGTTGAAAAGAAAGACTCTATCCTTAAATGCCTTCTTCACAATATGCTTGTCATGCCACTTCTTCGTTTTGTCCTTGTAAATCCAATAATAATTATAAGCTCCATTTCAGATCTCCTCAATCTCATTCAATTGAAGAAGTCACATTTCTCCTACGTCGTTCAAGTCATAGTTAAATTTCTTGATTACCCAAAATGATCGGTGTTCAAGCTCAAACCAGTAAGTGACAAGCCTTGCTAAAAATCAACTGATATGGAGACATTCCAATCGGTGTCTTGTATATGGTCTAGTAAGCCCATAATGCATCCTCTAATCTCAATTACCAATCTTTTCTATTTGTGTTCACCGTCTTTTCAAAGATCCTCTTTAATTCCCGATTACTAATCTCTGATTGGCCATTTGATTGTGGATGATATGCCAATGCTTTTCTATGCTTCACCCCGTACTTCGCCATTAGATTTGCAAACACCTTATTGAAAAAGTGGGTTTCATCACTACTATTACTCTTGGTTCACCAAAACGTGTTAGAATGTTTTTGTGCACAAACTTCTCACTGACTATCACTACTATTTTTGCATCATTTCTCGATGTTGCAATGGCTTCCACCAACTTTGAAACATAGTCGACCGTGACAAGGATGTAGAGATTTCCTTTTGATGGAGGGAACGGGGCCATGAAATCAATGCCTTAAACATCAAAGACTTGAACTTCCAACATACTATTCAAAGGCATCTCGTCCTATCTCGAGATATTCCCTACCCTTTGGCATTGGTCGCAACTTTTAACATATTCATGATAGTCTTGAAATATAGTCGGCCAATCAAAACCAGAATCTAGAACCTTCTGAGATGTTCTCAACGGTCCTATGAGGCATCTATATGATGAGAAGTGACAATGAGCAAGGATTGCATCATATTCTTTCTTCGGGACATATCTCCTTATCATTTGATCCACACATATTCGAAATAGGAGAGGATCATCCCATTGGTAACACTTCATATCATGGAGAGACTTCTTTCTTTGTTGGGATGTTAGATAGGGTGGTAACACTTTACAAGCCAAACGTTTACAATGTCCGCGTACCATGGCGCATAAGAATAACTCCAAAAATCAAGCCATCGTGGATACTAATAATATCATTACTGATCTTCAATCCCTTTTTCAGCTTTTGATCTAGACAAATGGTCACCAGCCAGATTCTTAATTCTTATCTCTCGATTTCAACATTAAAATCCTGAAGCAAGAATACCAATCCGATTAATCTAGGTTTAGCATTGTTTTTCAACATCAACCTAGCACGACCTCAATGGCATAGTCACTTGCATCCCACAAGATTTCAAATGATAGACTTCAATCGGGTGTTGACATAATGGGAGGAAATGGAAAAAACTTTCATCTCATTAAAACTTGTACATGGCTTATCAAAGCAAATACGTCATCTCCTCTAACAACATAACTTGATCTCCTGATCTTGGAATTCTTTTATAAATCGCTAGTAGAAGCAGGCAAAGAGCTCCTCGGATCTCTAGTGTAATTAGTTGATGTAGAGTTGTCGATATGGTAGAAACTTTAGTTGTATCCATTTCCAATCCGTCTTTTGACACATGGTGCCTAAGAACAATGCCTTCTTGCACCATGAAATTGCATTTTTCCCAATTGAGAACAAGATTCCTCTCCTTGCATCACTCTAAAAGCCAAACTCAAGTTGTGGGGACAATGATCAAATGAGCATCCAAACACCAAAAAGTCATCCATGAAGACCTTCATTATGTTCTCAACCATATTCGCAAAGATTTCCATCATACATTTGTTAGAAAAGTAGTGGTGCATTACAAACTATTGGCATCATTTTGGAATGAAAATGTCACATAGGATAAGTAAGTTTACATTTTTACGGTCTTACGGAGAAATGATCGAGTTATGCCAGGAAATACCCGTCAATGATAAAATATATCTCATGTCTATCCGACATTTGATCTATGAAAGGCAAGGGGAAGTGATCCTTCCTCATTGCCTTATTGAGCTTTTGATAATCAATACATACTCACCATCTTGTAACAGTACGAGTAGAAATGAGCTCATCTTTATCATTCTTCACTACGGTCATGCCACCTTTCATTAAAACTACTTGCATTGGACTGGCAAGAGCTTTTGGAAATAGCATAAATAAACCCATCATGGAGCCATTTGAGGACTTCTTTCTTCACAACTTCTTTCATAGCGGGATTCAATCGCCTTTGATGCTCAACTGAAAGAGTGCACTCTTCCACCATCAGGATTTTATGCATACAAAGCGCGGTGATGATCTCATTTCATCATTTTAAGTCCATTTTCAGAAGATTTCTCGTTTAAATCATTCCAGTTTAATGTAAAATTATGGAACTTTCACCCAAATTTGTGGTTTTGCAGAAACATAAAAGAAAGAAGGATTCAGTAGAAAAAGGATTAAAAATCAGCATGGTGTAATGAAGGAGCCAATGTCGCAACATTGCTTCAGCAAATTTCCAATGTCGCGACATACTACGGAAAAAGTCTTGAAACTATGGAAATGTCACGACATCAGCTGGAGAAGGGAGAGCACTGATACAAAAATGTTGCGACATCACAAACAACTTCAGCAGTCCAGTGACTTTCATCAAGTCTTTGTGCTTTTTAGGAAAGCTGAAGTCTTATTATATATATATTTATTTTTATTTTTAGTTTATTTCTTTTCTTTTATTTTAGTTGTTTCTTGATTTAGATTTGTTTCGGATTAGAGCAGTGATCTGAATTGGAATTATGAGCTGGGGTTCATGTAAATATGTTTTCATTTATGTCAGGTTAGAATGAATGTGAATTTATTATAAGAATTCATTTTTTCTTCAATTTTCAATACAATCTAATGGGTATACAATCGAATAATCTCATTGTAATTTGTGATCCAGATTTGAAAGGGTGAGCTCCTTTTGGGAAGAGTACTTTGTTGGGATTAATTTTTGCAAGAGTTAATGTTGTTTTGGTTGAGAAAATCGGAGTGATTTAACTGGTATTACTCCTACATTGAGCTGTTTTGAATATCAGTGTATGGTATCCAAAAAAGAGCTATATCATTGTTTTGATTTCCAGGAATCCATCTGAGTGACATAGAGATGAGACTACCTGAGAATAATGAGCATTTACTTGTGGATCTTTGTTACTAATATTACTTATATGAACTAGACTTTGGGAATGCCTTGATATATCACTGGTGATCTAACCCTCTGCTTTCAGAACCTGTCTGGGTGACATCATGAATGTGTGCACGAGTGAGATCCACTTCTTTGGTCCTAGCAACTTAATCCACAGGGGGTTTCACTAATTGAGAGAATAATAAACTATATTGTTCAGCTGGATTCGTCAAGGGAAGAAGAAATTCTTTATGTAGTGATGGTTGGTATCTTTATTTTGGAGAGAAAACATAATCCTTTCCATGGGAGTAATGATTTCCGGTCCTAAGAAATGATTGTGAAGTGCGAAGGAAAAATAGTCGAATCTTAAAAAGAGACAAATCCACCTGAAGAGTAACTTTTCGGACCCATTGTCTAGAGGAAATGTAAGTATCCCGAATAGTAAATGTAGGCTAGGAGAGATCCATTTCTATACTAATTTATTCTTGGACAACTCGAGTTTCACATGCATTACATTATCAATTGGAACTTTTAAGTGATAGTCCACAACCTTTGTTTTTCTTCTTTTTTATATATATATATTTTGATTCATTTGTAATCTAATCAGTAGTTTAGAATTTCATTATTGGTCTATTCTTTCCTGCTTTTTCTTTTTACTTAAAAAAGTTAAACCTAACCCAGCATAGTGAATTAAATAGTAAGATCTTTGTGGTGAGGTGATTCAATCTTTAAATTCTTAATGGTCTCGTGGGAATAATATGGACTTAAAATCCTTTGTATTACTTGTATGACTGTGCACTTCTGATGATTTAGACCAAACCAGTTTCAAATAAACAGGTACACACATGAAGACATATTTTTATATCCTTGAGTTCAAACAGTTTTGACCTGATGTCAGAGATAGTTAGTTATTGGTGGTATTATTTAGAAATTTGTCCCAATAGGAAATGTCGAAAATGCATTTGTTTTGGTCTATGTATAAAAATCAGTCAACAAGTTTTTGGCCAGATTTGTTGGGGATCCATGAAAATAGAGTTGGATTAATATTCTTTCAAAGAGAATTGCTAGTTGGATCTCTTTTTACTTTTATAAAAAATTTTCAAAAATAGTTTTAAATGTAGTAGTTGAGCCAGCTGCTGATCTTTAATTAAAATACATCATAATATGGATTACGTATCACGGTCTTATTTGATTTGATTAACTATTCGGGAGGACACACATGCATAGAAAATAAAGGAATTAGGCTATACCTTTGGACACATAATTTAGGAAAGACATTTAGAGGCTCTGAAGAAAGTAAGAGAGTGTTGGATCAACACTTCTTAGCAGAATAAGTAAGAAAAGGACCACTATTCTAGAAGAGAGAGGTAAGAGGATTATGGACCAAATGACTATGAGTTTTGACCATTCATTGAGATGAATATTACAGTGTGAAATGACCTGCTATAGAGGCGATAATTTTCAGGTTAAAACCCCGACTTTGATTCTGATAGTGCGACAACATCAATACCTTTGGGTATCTGATGAAGATCTAGTAAGAGCATATGAGAAGATTACAGGATATGAAATTGAAGGATTGAATGGGGTTAGACACAGTGATCAAGTTTGCAACTCTTTCCTTTTCTTTGAGAGATGGTAGCTACTTGGTTTTGAATCAACTGCCATATGGATCGATTGAATAATTGAAATATTGGTGGATGCTTACATGACGGTTGGATTCTCACTTGAAAGGAAATGTGATGTTCAGTAAAGGAGAGGATGAAGACCTCTACCTGACATGGGAAAGATTCAAAAGATTATTGAGATGCTTGATGCATGGCATTATAACTACGGATATACGTCTTTTATCATTCTATAGTTCTACACCTCGAGGCGTAATTGATCTCGAAGGCATCTTTTTGTGGAGCATTCAAAAGAAAGAGTCACGAGAGGCTAAACGGATGATTGAAACACGAGTGTAGCTATAGAGCTGTCTGGGCAGGAGGCAGTAGGCTAAAAGGAGAGTGATGAGCTGGCAGATAATTCCATAAACGAAACTTGATGCATTGAGTGAGACAATGAAACCGAAAGAAGGTACTGGCCTGAAGTGAAAGACGATTGAAAGAAATGAGCAAAAAAGTATTGAAGTAGGACTAGCCATTGAGGTCCTTATCAAGTTGAAGAGGCAGTTTCTCTGATACTAATGAAGCTGCAATTTTAAGCCAAGCTATAAACATACACATTCTGACATTTCGGAAGCATGAAATTTCTCATATGGAGGTGGATCATATGAGTCTAGACCTAGTGCATAATTTTCAACAACTTTATTATGCTCCACAAAGGGTTCCAAAGAGCGTATGACAAATGAGTCATAGAGTGCCATAGAAAATCGAGTGAGGAGATCTCATTCCTTTGAAGATGGATGTTGACTTTCTTGGGAAAATAGGGGTTGTTGAAAGTTCGCGCAGGCGAAGTTCTTGAGCTAATTCAGACGAAACCTGTTGTGTTTCAGGCCCCGACCTGAATGACTCTTTGAAGAATCACAGGAGACCTGAAGTAGGACAATGCCTGGCCATAGGAATACGAACTGATCCAAAGATGTCTTCCCAGTGATACTAGAAGAATCCTAAAAGTATGATGGTATTTTCTACAGGAGTAGCGAGAGGCTAGAAGAAGAAGAAAGAAGAAAAATTAGGAAGAAAAGCATACGAAATTGATGAAGAAACAAGCGTCTGATTCGAAATCTTGAAGAGAAACGAGTGAAGGTGCGCGGCTTAGCTAGTTAGGCGTAAAGAAAAGGGTTCAAGCACAAACCTCAGTCCCATTCCATTAGAGGAACATTTAAACTGAAGGCAGTTGCCTATTCTGAACATGTTTAAGAGATAGAGATCGATATCCCTTTTTCGGAGGCATTGACTCGAAATGCCTCGATATGCCAAATTCATGGGATCTGTGAGCGAAGAAAATATCTTGGGAGTGGTGAACTGCTTGTTAACCTGCGGTGCGGTTATTCGAGGTGTTTACCGGTGAAATGCGGGATCCGATGGCTTATTTATTCCCATGCACGCCCGTAGGGAATGCGAAATGGGAAAGCATTGTGTGTGGTCTGGAGCAACCTCAGAAACGTGCCATATCAAGTAAGATAAGTTTGGGGAGCTTACTCCGTGGTTATGACCTGAGATGGCGATGGTGCCAGCTATTTGAGGGTATTCTTGAAGATGTGCTTATCAAAGTGGGAAAGTTCATTTTTCCAATGGACTTTGTGGTGATCGATATTGAAGAAGACAAACAAGTCCCACTGTTGCTAGGAAGGCCTTTACTTGCCACAGGAACAACTTTGATAGATGTGAAGAAATGAGAACTTACTCTCAAGGTTGGGGATGAGGCAATGCATTTTAATCTCAATCAGGGTTTGAAATAGCCAAAATTTGATAATACTGATTGTATGATTGTTGAAAAAAAAGTTCCCATCAGTTTTGAACTGATAAATGATTGTAAGATTAAGAGTTGATGGATATTAGAGATGAATTTACGATGTCTTGATATAAGATGTTGAATTTATGAACTCGATTTTGAAGCTAAAAACTGATGCTTCATTATTGATGAAAGCGGTCTGAAGAATCAATAGTTATGAAGAGGTATTGGAAGTAAACCTACAAGCTTAGAGGTTTAATTTTAAAGAATTACGAACATTTTAGTATTTTTCTTGAAATTGAAAATCAGCCCCAGTGGATTTTCTATCGACTAGACCTTACGAGGAAAGAAAGCTGCTAAATTAAGGAAATCTACCTGAGGAACCATTGCTTGGTCTATAGAAGATTTAAAAGGAATCGGTCCTTCCATATGTGTAAATCTGTCGGAGAAATCTTTGAAACATATTGAACATATAGCGAAAGAGTGAATCCGATGTAGAAAGAAGTTGCGAGAAAAAGAAGTGAAATGGATTGAATCGGGCTATATATACCTTTCAGACGACCCTTAGGTATTTCAGTTCATGGTTCCAGAAGGGTGATTCAACTATGATTAGAGTGAAGAAATGATTGTTACTGTAAAAACATGTGAGGATGGAAGGTGTATTGATTACAAATTAAGAATATATGACAGAAGGATCATATATCCTTTACCTTTTATTGATCGGATGTTGGATAGGTTGGTTGGACACCCACTTATTTATGTTTTCTTGTTGATGGAGTGAGTGTCAAATGCCATAGCCCTGTGAGGACCCGAAAACTACTTTTACATATCCTTATGGCTGTGCATTTAGAAGGATGTCATTTGGATTATGTAATGCTCTTGCCACATCGAAAGGTGTATGATGTCTAATATTTTGGTCTGTTGGAAGGAGGTGGATTACCACCGCGGTATATTTACACCCTTATTAATCCCCGGGTTTTAAGCGCTTTTGTGTACTAATCAACTGATGCTTAGTGTACGTTAGGACCTATCAGGCTGCTAATCAGAAATTTTGTGGCAGATTTTTGTTTGTTTCAGCTTTTATAAGTGGAATGGGGTTGAAACTCAGCCCGCTGATCCAGTTCGACTCATAGGTACATGATCAAAGCAGAGGAAGAAAGAAGCGCAAGCGAAAATGGAGCCAGGGTAGAAATTGTAGCACATGAATTTGCCCCATTGTAATAGTGTTGTTTTGTTATTTTTGTGTTACAAGGGGTTTTAGCTAAAAGCCAGGGAAACGAAAACCTTTGTAACAACCAATCTTCTTATTAATAAAACTTTTAGTGAACCTTTTAACGGTTCACGCTCTTTCTCCGATTCTCTCATTTCCTAAAGCCTTTCTCTCCTTTCACATGGCAGAGCACCTCAGGATGACAACTGGAGGATGAACAGAACCTCTCTCTTGAGAGAAGAGGCTGTTCTTTGGACATAGACGGTGAGGTTATGTTTTCTGTGATGCTCCTTGTGATTCATGTTCATCTGTTTAACATGGTTTTGATCTTTTTGAGTCACCTTGAATGGTTATTACTTGGTAAGCTTTTGGGCTCATTGGATGCTTAATGTTAGATGTTCAGTGTTATTAGTTATATTTATGAGTCATGGTAAGATGAACGATAAAGGTGACATGTTTCTGATGAGCTTTAATGTGATGGATACCATTTTGAGATTATTGAAGTTGATTTCTGTTAAATGAAGATCCGGTTCGAATGGCGATAGGTTATCCTCCCCAGCGAGAAGGACCTTGGAAACCCTAGGATTTGCCTATGGTCAGCGGTGACTAACACTTGAGGAGTTACATTTTTACAATTTTCACTATGTTTTTGGTTTCCAACCATTAAAACCCCTTTGTTTTTAAACCCCAATCAAATTGAATTCACCATTTTGGCCTTAAGCGCAGTAACTCATTTGTGAAGAAAACCGTCCATTGTTAGGAAGCCCTGAGGCCCAGCATCACGCTAATGCATTGCTCAGTGATAGGAGGTTATGTTTATAAATTTTGTTGATTTGGACCACCCTCGGTGCTGCCACGAATCGAAATTGTAAATTTACATGGGACTATATTATGGATCCGAGTTTTGAGCATTGCCTTAAAAATCTAGAAATTGTACCTCAGAAGTTGGAATGAAATTTAACTGAGTGGAAAATGTCATTTCATGGTAACAAAGATTGTCTTGGGACACAAAATTTTGCAATTAGGCTAGAGTTGATCAAGCGAGTTTTATGTCATAAAAGCACTTTTTACCACCTCTGACAGTTAAAGGGATAAAAGTTTTCACGGTACATCTTTATAGGAGACCATATGGGACTCTGAAAAATCACCAAGGCCATTATCTGGTATTGGAAAGATAGAAAATTTGAATTTGGTGAATCATGCTTATACGTTGATATTAGTAGGATTAGTTATAGCTCCCATCATGTGACATTTGTTGGAGCAAAAGGAGTTTATAATCATGTGATGCATTTAATCGAATGATTTTGGGACAAAACGGAGAAAATTTGGGGCTATATATCACTATATGAAATAAAACCTTCCAATGAAGACAGAGAACTACTCTACTTTGTAGAGAGGAGATGAGTGGCAATGGACTTTTGCTTGTGAAAAATTCAGACCATCTATTGAGTCCAGTATTTATCGCCTGCGATCATCTGATGGTGTTAAATATCTAATGACAAAGAAGATCGCTGGCAGGAATTGATCGGGTGGGTACCTCTGCTGCTGAGAACTAATCCAGGTGAGGCAGAGAGTGACAATGTGATAGGCGATCCTTGTCGAAAATTGAAATCTCAGAGAGGAAAAAGGGGCAGAAATAGAAAAGTTCCTGATGACGGCTTTTCAAGTATCGGTTCAAACACCATGGTATGTTGATATTGTAAATTTTATTGTGTGGAGTTATGCCACCAGATTATTCTATGAAAAGAAAGTGAGCGATGCGAGGTTTTATATGGGATGACCCGGTATTTTTTTTTAGGATAGGACGAGATCGGATCCTTAGAAGTGTGTAGAGACATTAAAGCTTTTCATGAATTGTCCTCATTTCTCATCCTTTATTCTCACTACTCTTTTTCAATTCAAAATTTTCTGACTTCGTCTCTTTCTCATTTCTTTACACTAATTTACGAGTTTTGGTTTTCTTGAAATTATATTATGGAAGGGTGATGATTAAATAGGCATTAGGTTCAGAGTAGGTACTGAGGTTTATGCTCATAGCATATAAAGGGTAGACTTTTGAAAGTCTCAAAATGTCCAAGAATGGCCTAAATCATCTTCTATTGATTGTGATGTCTAGGATTTCGCCTTGAAAAATAATGCAACAAGTTCTAGGACTCTTTTCAAGATTTCTGATAATAATTTCAATAAGGTTTTCCTAACAGCTTACTAATCAGTTTTGGGGTTTTTTGACCCGATGTGTTAGATATTTTCACGGTGTATTGTTCAATTTGATAGTCAACAGCTTCGTCAGCAGCGGAACTCCAATTTCGGTTTGATAATCTAGAAAGTTTGGCTTCTTTATTGACATCACAGCCTATCCTGTTGCAATTAAAACTTCAGCACATTTATGTTTTACCACACTTTGTTGTGTTATTGTTCACTTTTCATTTCATTATGATTGAGTCATTCGGTTCATTAGATTATTACAATAACACCATAATTTCATCAATTTTGTTTAGGGTCTCTTTGAAAATAGAGGCGAGAAGATGAAAAGAAGAAAATTACAAGGTAGTTTTACCTGTAGCTACTAACCTTGAACAATTCGCCTTAGAGTGTTCTCGCTGTGCCTATGTATTGGTATCATTTGCTAATAATGAAGTAAGGGTTGTAGAAAGTAAAGGTAAAACATTGAACCATCAATCCCGAAACAAAAGGGTGAAAAACCAGTGAAGTCAGAAAATGCGAGTGGAATAGAAAATAAAAACAACAAGAAGATTTAGAGGAGGAAAGACAGAAAAAGATCTAGGTTGGGGGATGTTTGAAGGGCTAGTTTAGTCATGAAAAGGAATGCATTTTGGATATACTTGAGCCTAAAATGTCTAGCTATCTACTAACTACCCTAACCATTCATTACAAGCTCAAAAGACCTATTTGATTATGAAGGGTGTGTTATGTATACATTAGTGGAGAATAATATGACCTACAAGCCTATGGGACTTAAAAATACTCTGAGAGAAGAGCAATTTGCAAAGTAATTATGATAATGCTACCTAAATACACCCAAAGTGATTATAGAGTACAGCACACACCTTTGTGGCGCCCCAAGCAGGGGTGGATTGGCCCACCAGATCAACCGCGGAATACTCGTGAATGTGGGTAACCCGACTTTTTCTCCACGAAGAATCGGGCAGGAATCTCCCTTTATGCAGGGGAGCTCTGCCCAAATACAAACTGTCCCAAACAATCCAAATATAATCCAATATAGTACAAACGGCCATAGACCTGTACCATACTCATCAAAATACACTAACATATACCATAGTTTCAAAGAGTTAATAATTACTCTTATACAACATATATTAAAAAGTTTAAAACATTCTAATATATGTATCCAACTAAAACCAAAGCCCACAGCCAGGACTTTGTAAGTCAGCCTCTAAGATGAGCGAGTCTCTCATCAACCACTGTTTTTGAAGTGTTTATAGCAGGTGCAAAGCTAATGCCCGATAATTGGAATCACCTAAAAGTAGATTCTCCACTAAAAATTTGCATAATACAGTGCTCCAAAGTAAACATCTCAAATAATCATTGATCCTACTTGAATGTCTACATGACATCCCCATGTCTCGGTCTGCAAACTCCTCATAGCTCGCCATGTATGAAAATAATCATTTTCAAACAAAACACATTGTTCTGCTAATATACCCTAAAGTGTCGGGTAAAAATATGGGACCTCAGAGGCAAAAATGTGTTGGAGAACCTTAGAAGCAGTCATGGTCCTCATGCGAAATGATCTATTGGATAAGTCTCGACCGTTTTCTCAGGAAAATCATCTGTGAAATTCCTTTACCTGCTAACCCATTAGTTTTGAGAGAGATTCATGTCATGCCTCACACCTAATTTCTAGGATTATGGATTATAAATGTTATCACCATTTGTGTCAAATTCATGCTGTATAGCTGCACACACACACACACTACGCACACTTTACACATATATATATATACTATATATATATATTAACTTTATATTCAAATCACATATTCATGTTATTATAATATCACCCTGTTACACGATGATATACAAATTTTGGTCAAACATCACCCAAATTAACTCACTTGGGCTAATCACGAAACTCTGTCTCGATGACTACACTGATTATCTGTTTCCATATAATTGTGACCTCATATTGCCCTGAAGCTCTTATTAACCTCTAGACCTATTGCTCCCAATCCATTACACCAAAAATTTGCTCATAGGCTAATTAACAATCTGACAATTCAAATTTGGATATCATGCTATCATTTCAAAAATATTTCATGAACACTATTCACATGAACAGTGAAACCCTCGGGTTTTGTTGAAAAACAATCATGACATCGGTTAGCGTTGTAGACACAGAAATTCAATATTACATTCAGGCCTCCCATGCACATCACAACATGATTTGTATAATTATGAAATAAACAACCAAAATAGCCCTACGATCCCACGGAATTTGTCGATTGGAGCTCAAATTTTCACACTTTGGTCCCGAAGTTTTGGGGCCAGATCAAATGGCCATTCGAGGCCTGTTATAGAAACATCAACCAAACCTTTTGAATCAAAGTAAAACAAGTAGGATAAAGGCCTACCTCTGAGTTGTAAACTCATGATAAAATACCCTGTTTGCCTCAATGGTAAGCGACTTGCCTTCTTATAAGAAGAATCAAGTAAGTGGATGTGGGGATCTCAGAGAAAGATTTACTCTCTCACAAAAAATCACAAAATCTGTACTGCATCCTCTTTTTCCCCTTTGCATCATTTTGTTCTTTTAATTTTGGAGAAGGTCACTATTTTAGTTTTGTCTTATTATCATTAACAATTTATAAAATGACATTTATGTCCCTTCTTCTAGATTTTTGACCGTGCCACATTCGGCTAGTGAGTTCCCATCATTTCTCTACTCCTTACAACTTGTGTCACATGAGTACATATTATATCATGACTTTTGTCACATGGAAATATCATTCGACACATGATGCGGTGCCTCGAAAGCGATGCAAATTATTTGTCTCAAGATTTGTGAAGTCAGCATGTTAGCTAGATTTCCTTAAGAGCGATTCCGATGGTGAAATGGTTTAGGTCATCCAAGATCTAGAAAATTGGGTTTTAAAATTCACGATTTTGCCCTTTTTGAGAAAATTAGATTTCTCGAGGTTTCTAATTCACCTCCTTAAAAGAATTTACGTCTGAAATTCCACTCATATCATTGTGCGTATGTGACCTCACCAAACTCCGAGGCGTGTAGACGACAACCTAATTAAGATTCAGTCTAACAACAGATCAGAGCATCAATAATCCATGTGAAAATGATATCTAACACGATATGCCACACACCACAGGTCTGTGGTAGTCTTTGGATCACGACTCACGATCTTGATACATCTAACTTGACTCTCACCTAGATCCCTGGGGAAGGGTGTTCCGTCATCTCTAAGGCCTCAACCTGCAAATCTATCACCTGAGATGCATTAATGATTAGAAAATGATTCAAACCTTTATACCATTGACAATTAGAAGTGAGAAAGCGTACCACATGTCAGTGTCATGCTCGGTCCTACTGTGCTATAGGACCTCTTCACAGACAATCTACTCTGTGGGTGGTATGTGGTAACCGTCTTATGGCCTTTGAGAACTCTGTTGTAAACCACAATGCCGACCACAGACCTAAAACAGGTCACAGCTGTGTTGGTCTTGTGTCTTGGGTGTTGATCGGCGCCCTCGGAGGCGATCACTGTTCCTCCCCCGACCCATACTGAGGTGGAGAAGAGGCAGCTGTGTCATCTCTTTGTCTCTGTGGCCCAGAGTTGTTGTCCCAGCTGCAGGATCACTTTGTCTCACAGGAAATCCCTCCTCATATGTCAGAGACTCTTGCTTGTGGTAGCCTGTCACTTGATGCCTTCCCAATAATCTCACGTGATTGGGTGAGGTGTCCCACAACCTTGGTTCTATCATCGTGTTGATCATTGAAAGTATT
Organism: Tetrastigma voinierianum; assembly: GCA_016808115.1. NCBI lineage: Eukaryota > Viridiplantae > Streptophyta > Magnoliopsida > Vitales > Vitaceae > Tetrastigma > Tetrastigma voinierianum. The sequence goes on from JAEQBH010001297.1 coordinate 683,957, forward strand.
ATGACCTCTTGTCATCATACCTCTTGACTAAATGTCCCATCGGCCTTGGTCGATATTTCGGCCGTCTTAGATATCCTTGCGAAGCGAAGTCATACATGCTCTGGGTTGGAAGAGATGGATCTTCCTTCTCTTACTTTGTTCCCATATCTTGGTGCCTGTGTCATCTACTTCTCCTCTGTGGTCATGTGCGTCCCGGCCCTAGAAGTCCCTCCTCCTCTAACCATTGGAAGGCGATGTGTTTCTAAAGCGGCGTAGGTCGTTTGGCCCTTTGGCTCATATTGCAAATGCGCGTGCGATCGCGCGTGCGATCATACGGCTCAGCAGAGGCCCTCTGCAGATTTGGCCAAGCGATGCTGAACCAATACCTCGTGGGCGACCCCTCGTCCTCCCAGCGACCTAGCCAGTCTACAAGTCAGTCACTTGAGTTAAATTCTGTCTACGGTATCTCTAAAGGCGTAGAGCCACATTTGAGGACACTATTCATATACAAATATTCCATATCTCACTTGCATAGGTGTCACAGACATAGATATTTATTAGTTTTTCATTTCCAATAAACCCGTAAATTTATTAAAATTTATTTTATCCATTTTTTTCATTCTCGATTACACCCCGAATAAATTTATAAAAATTTATTTTATTTAATTTTCTTGATTTACATGCATGTAGAAAATTCTTCCTCATTTTCCCTCATTCCACCACTAGAAAGCCGCACCCAAAAATATACATATATATATTTTCCATTTTCCAATAAACGAATAAATTTATTAAAATTTATTTTATTCATTTTTCGAGTTTAATTTTGAATTTATTTACTGAGGTCTGAACACTAGTTCTCTTCTGATACGTGTTCAAAAGCGTTTTTTCTATGCTATTCACCAAGCATACAATTTCAATACAATTCCACACATGATCACTATCACATAACATACAGCTCATATTTATACCATCATACATAGACACCCTTACCATGCGGTGCTCACAATCTTGTCAGTGACTTCTTAGATAATCTCACATACCTAACCACAGAGTCACACCCGAGTGGTGATGTTCTTACACCTCACTGACCTGGCCCTCGCCCAAGTTCCCCAAGCCTTGAGTGTCTATTTATACCTAACTATCAACATTAAGCTCTAGGTGTTATAGCCTGAACAAAGTCTACTATTAGGCTGGGTATCGGGACTAAACTTATTAACACACCCACAGGAGCTCAAGAAGGTGTCGTTTTACCTTAGCTACGATGCAATTTGTGTGACATTTAGGCAGAGTGCAATTTTGACTACAGTTAACAGCGGAATACTCAGTGATGTGGAACAGCAGACCACCTCTCGAAATGTCGGAGCGAGTCTCCTTTATACGGGCTACACCCAGTAAACTGCATCCCAAAAGCAGTCCAGTATAATCCAAATATGAACAAATGGCCACTTGGGCCCATATACCAATGCTCATCAAATACACTAAGCTATATACCGTTGAGTTAATAATTTACTCTTATACAACATATATTAAAAGTTTGCTGTTCTAGCCACATGTATCCAACTAAAACCAAAGCCACAACCGACTTTATTCAAAATCGTACTCTAAGATGGTAGTCTCCTCGTACGCTCACTATTACTTGAAATAATATATTCCTGTTGGGGGTGAGCTAATGCCAGTGGTGGAATCTACTACAAAATGGTTCCTCCGCTAAATTATATTGATATAAAGTAAACACACACTCAAGTAAATACGTGATCCTACTTGAATGTCTACATGCCATCCCATGTCTCGAGTCCTCTAACTGAGCTCCCTCACTTGCCTAACCCGTAGTATGAAAAACCTAATCATTTTCAAAATAAAACACATTTGTTTCGAAAATATACTCTTAGAAATGTCGGTAAAAATATGGGACGCTACCCTCAGGCGAATGTGGTGGAGAACAACCAGAAACAGGTCATGGTCCTCATCAGAAATGATCTGTTGGATGAATCTCGGCCCATTCTACGGAAAATCATCTTTGTGAAATTCCTTTCGCAACCATGTTACCGTTTTGAGAGAAAATTCATGTCATGCTCACACCTAATTTCTAATTTTAGATTGCATATGAAAATGCATTATTCCATTTCATGTCATTCCTTGCTAATATTATAAGGCCAGAAATTCCAATTTACGGAATAAGGAGCAAAATCATTAATTTCGATTACAAAATTGTAATTTCGGTTAAAATGGGAATTAATTCTCTAGATCTTGGATGGAAAAACATATTTATGCTAGTTGGAATAGTCTCATGAAATCAATAGTACGTAAAATTTAGTGGAAGTGAGATAGTCGGAGTTGACACGTTTTTCGAGGCATTTACTACGGGTCTTGTAAAGCGATTTTCGATGTGTGAAAGTCACACATATAACACCGTACTCATGTGCCTGAAGCCATTGCTGAGTGAAAATGATGAAAAGGTGGCCAGAGATAATCAAGATCTCAGCCCCAGGAATATAGGGACATAGCGTCATTTTGGAAATGTTTAAGTCCTTTAAGGACAAAACCTTGAATGGTGCTTTTCTTCTCCTACAATTTAAAGAACAAAAGAACGTGAATTTGGGAGAGGCTTCCATTAGCCCGATTTAGAATTTTAGAGAAAACGTCTTGCTTCTCTGCAAATGACGATCAGGCTGTGGCAGTCTTGAGACGAGAAGGCTTGCTCTGCGGAGAGGGCTTAGCGTGGAGTAAGTTTGGAGTTTTCTAAACTCCTTGAGGTAGGGTTCTCCTACTTAATTCATATTTTAAGTGTTTTGTCGATGTTTGAGTAGAATGAGTAGTGAGGGCCGTCGATCAGTCCCGAACCCGGGACCAGATTGATAAATTTTTAAACAAAAACTGGAGCAACCGTGTATGGGTACGGGCTGTTGGGTGCAGTTTGTGTAATTTGTGCATTAGATGTTTGCTTGGTATGCATTGGGCGGGAATATTGTGGATTCTTGGGTTCACCTAAGTGAGCTAGTTGAGGTTAATGATTTTTCGGGATAGTAGCAGAGTTTCTGTTCCCAGTAACGATGTTCTAAAATTATATTTTGTAAAATATGTGTGTTTGGCAGAAATTGATTTAAGTTAAATTGCTCGTGTGTTGTATAGCCCGGCCGACTCATTTTATATGTTTGAAATGGTCGTGGCGTGGTGTGATTTGATATTATGTGGTATCAAGGTTTATATATGCATGTGATTAGGCGTATTGGGCTAGCATACGTGGCCATTCCATATGCAACTGAACCACCCTAGGATTATAGGAGTGAGTGCATGGATGAGTCACAGAGAAAGCGGTTCGGAGGGTTGTCTAAAAACATTAATTATCGGAGGGTAGTCAAATTTAAAATATCAATCGTCCCGGATGACTGATTGATATTCATCAGTTAGTCCACAAGCGAATAATATATCAATCGTCGGACGATTGATATATATATACATCGGAAGGTTGTCCACATAAAACAATGATTCTAGCTTCAAGGCTTGGCGAGTGTGGGGAAAGTCGGTGAGGACTTGGGATGCGAGTTGGTCGTAGACATTAGTAGGATCATGCATTTATGTTTAATTTGGAACATTGCGCACTTGGGTGGTGGGTAGCCCGCAGGCGATTCTCCTCTTGAGCATTAGCTCATGGTCGTGGGATCCCTTTGTTTGGTGCGAGGGAGCGTGCAGAGAGACGATTCGTCCTTGAGGCTGCAAAGGAAGCTAGGGATGTGGCTTTGGTGTCACATTGTATACATGTATTAGAATGCTTTTCATTTTAATATGTTGTATAGAGTGGTTATTAACTCTTGAAACTATTGGATATAGTTTGGATATATATTGTGACTGATGTTGTATTATGGGCTAAGAGGCGGTTTTGCTTATGTTGGGATTATATTGAATTTGTTTGGAGACGGTATAGTCTTGTATTTGGGTAGAGCTCTCAGGTACAAGGAGACTGCGCTTGGGTTGAAGTGGCGTGGATGTGACATCCATTTATATTCCGTAGTTGTGGGCAGTCAGCGGACCCACAGGTTTTGGGCGTCACGGCAGTATCGAGCTTGGGTATGTCTGAATACCTAGGGAGCTCGGGTTTGGGTATCCCTCACCACTAGGTGGTTTGATGTGGAGTATAGGTACATGGAAACCTATAGATTGAGGATTTGGGGCTTAGGCCTTAGTTGAGTGAGAGCATCACCACTAGGTGTGGTTCGATGTTCGTTTCGTATGAGATTACCTAGAAAATCACGGGACAAAACTAGGACCTCGTGCATGTGTTGGTGTTTTGTGTGATTTGGTGAATTGATATATAATTCTGTGTATGCCATGTTTTATGTGTTGAGATTGTATGTGTGCTTGGTGATTACTTGCAGATGTGTAGAAAATATCTAAACTGGGTGATAGTCAGCCTACAAAGTGGAAATAAGTAGAAAATTTTTTTTTTTAATAAATTTATAGGAATGAAAATGGAAGGAAATAAATTTTATAAATTTATTGGAGTGGAGAAAATTTTTCAGTGAAAAACTGGAAAAAGAAAATGAATTTTATAAATTTATTTGGTTTAGAAATTGAATAAATTTAATTTTTCAGGTTTCTGGAGTGTAAGCTGAAAATTAAATAAAATAAATTTTACTAAATTTATTTGGGTTGTTGGAAAATGAGAAGAAATTTTAAAGCAAAGAAAATAAGTTTGATAAATTTATTTGGTTAAGAGGAGGAGAAAATAATTTTCTAAGGTTTTACAAGTTGTAAAATTGAAGAAAATGGGGTAAAATAAATTTTATAAATTTATTTGAGTGTCGAAAATGAAAAAAAAATGATTTTTAGTTGATTTTAACTCTTTGAAATAATGAAAAACATATATTATTACTAATGAAAAATGAAAAAAAGTAGTGCGGTTGAGTTGGGCTCTTGCCCAAATTATAATACAAAAGGGACATTGTATTGTGAGATAAATAGATTACTTTGGATTATTGTATTCTGCGGCATAGGGTAGAAATTTGAAGTGTATTCTGATACAATTATTGTATTAGAGCCGATAATGCGGCCCCAGGCATTGTATTGCGGGAAAGTGTATTGCGATACCTTATGTTGTATTCTGCGAGAGAAGAGGGCTCGGTTGTGTTGCGGGTTGCATTGCGGAGGTTTGGTGCGAGGAGATTGTATCATGATACAAAAATTGTATTGGCAATGGGAGGCCTAAGGCGGGGCACGTAGATGCGGCCGCGGCTGCGAGCCCCCACTGATACGGCACGGCCCAGGCGCGGAGCGCGGCGGGCGACGTGGGGCGTTGCGAGTAATTTGGGCTTGAGGCGCCAGGCGCGGCGGGCATGGCGTCACGGAGCGAGGCGAGTCTTGTGTGAGGCGCCAGTGACAGGCCCAGCGAAGTAACCTGTGTGCGATGCGGCGCGACGGCGCGTGGGGCGAGGCGCCTTGGGCGGCTTTGGGCTGGGGCGCGCGGCTGTGCACCTGGCTGGGACCGGGTTAGGTGCTCGTGCACCGGCTTGGTTTTGACTTTGGTTTCGACTCAGTGTTTTTCTGAGTCACTAAAATGCGTTCTTGTTCATTATAAAAAAAAATTGAGCCCCAATTAAATAAATAAAATACAGATAAATTTTGATAAAATTTTCGAAAAATAAAATTTTCAAAAATAAAATTTTTGAAAATAAAATTTTGTTGAAAACAATATTTTAAATGCAAAATTGATTGTCTTGCATTACCTGTAAATGCAAGGACAATGTGTATACACGGATTTATGTGTATGATTAGTGTCTCGAGGTACATTAGCATGCTGCCCAGAATCTTATGTGTATTCTTAAATGGAAATGATTCTGCTTATTTGTTGCGTAGGAAACTACTCTCATAAGTGTAATGTGTATAGGAAAAGGGTGCAGATACTGGGTTATAGTTATGACCTTGAGTTTGGATAATGAAATGAGCAGGCCTAGAACCTAATTAGAATAAATGCAGATTGAGTGGTTTAGGTAGCACCCTTGCAGGAAATGACAATTCGGTTCATGGTTGTAGGTATTAGTACTAGTTAGACTGAAATGAAAATTAAATGATTCTTGTTGCCATGTTAATTGTGTAAATGGCTAGTAAAGGACGAGGACATAGGAGGACGCCCACGGCACCGGGGTCAAGCACCAATCACAATCGACCAGCCCACCGACATTTGATCGGGCCGGGCCTCGAGAGGCCAGAGGTGTTGCGCGAGGTCGCTTTATCGCACTGTGCCAGCATAGCAGGTGGTCAAGGAGATCCTAGTAACCTCCAGAGGTTTAGACGATCATCCCCTCCGACATTCACAGGGGAGATCCGATGGTGGCCGACCATTGGTTCATGCCGATCGAGAAGGTGTTAGAGACCATGGAGATTACCTCCCATTGACCAATCTAATTAGACTAGCCGCTCTAGCTAGAGACTCGAGACCCAAATATGGTGAAAATGGGCAAGGACCTCTAGAGACCTTAGAGGAGCTGTTAGATGCGAATCTCCCCTAGGGATTGTAAGGCAGAACAGATGATATGGGTCAAGTTACAATTGAGATCTCAGGACTCTACTCACCGTGGACCCGAGGATATCGAGTTCGATGTCATCCTGAGGATGGATTGGCTGACAGCTTACAGGGTCGTTATCGATTGTGAGCGTAGGAGGTTCTGCTATCTGCGAGACCAGGGTGCTCGTATGGTATTTCGAGGGGGACAAGGCATGACAGTTTGCGAGACGGTATACAAGTCCAAGTGTCGGGGACCCAGGTTAGCGGGTTGGCTCATGAGCACTTACCTAGAAGGACGAGGAGATCGGACTTAGATCTACCTCGAGTAGTGTCTGAAATATGTAGATGTCTTTCCGGATGAGCTACACGGACTACCTCCATAGGAATCTTAGACCCGGTATTGGGTTACACCTGTGTTTGCACATCTCTATGACCGCATAGGATGGCTTTAGTTGAGATTACGGGAACTTCAGTCCATTCAAGGAACTCACTGGACAAAGGAGTTCATTGGAGCCGAAACGCCGCGTGAGGGCGCTCGGTTACTGTTTTGCAAAGAGAAGGGCCAGAGACCCTTCGACTATGCAGTGACTATCGCGATTGAAACGGGGTTACGATCAAGAATCGGTACCATTACCGAGGATTGATGATTCATTTGACCTTCGAGTTGGGGAGCGAGTCTACTTCAAGATGAACCATGCTTCGGTTACTGCTCGGCGAGGTTGGGGATACCGATATCCCTAAGGCAGTGTTTAGGACGTGTTATGGGCACCTTGAGTTTTTGGTGATGCCCTTGGTTGTGAATGCAATGCATTCATGGATCTCATGCATAGGCTATTCAACCCCTATTTAGATCGGTTGGCCGTGGTCTTCGTGGATGACATTTTGATGTACTCCCGATCAGTGGGAGCATGAGTATCACTTGAGTTATTCTGATTCTTTGAGAGACCATTGACATGCGCTAAGTTCAGTAAGTGCGAGTTTTAGCTTACTGAGGGGAGATTTTGGGACACGTGGTGTCAGCATTGAGAGTGTCAGTCGACTCAGAGAAGGTTGAGGCATTGATGAGTTGGGAGAGACCGAATGTCAATCTTCGAGATACATAGTTTCTTGGGATTGGCTGGGTATTACAGGAGAGTCGAGAATGGGCTGAAGTTGTCCGTCGGGACGGGATCGTAGGACCGCCTGCGAGACATGGACTCCATGGTTGGGACAGCCTGACCATAGAGAGAGAGATTGGGGATACTTGGAGCTTTTCGGGATACGGGTGTTGGTAGCGAAGGGAGGATCGGCTTTCTCTGGTTCGGGGAAGAGGCGAGAAGACCGCCACTGATTTGGGACCGGGCGGGTTGAGCATGAGTGGCCAGGATTGCCCCGACGGGGATCCCAAGACACCAGGACACAATCACGATCCCGAGTTAAGCGAAGTAGGACGGGAGAATATCTGATTCATTATCCGCCTTTAGTCTGGTCGGAAGGCGTAGGTTCGGTTTGAAGTCTTATCTGAAGCACTCAGCCTGAATGGGCGGAGGGCCGGTGTGGTGAAGTGGGAGCAGATCAGGAGTCATGGCGGGCGTGGTGGACCTTGGGAGTGTGGATTTGGTTGTTGGTTATGAGCGACATGGATGAGTTGACAACAGTGAGTTGTGGTCAATTGAACCTTAGCGGGTTGTCATACCAGGCCACGACGTGGATTTGGGCTTAGAGGTTAAGGCCTTTAGAGAAACCGGGTATAGATGTTCCTAAGTGAGGTGAGTTGACGATGAGGTGGGTGTGTGAGATCTCAGTTACGCTGTGGGTGGAGCCAAGGATGGTTGTCCTGATGATAGCATCGTTGCGTTCAGGTGCACGGTAACATCGCGTCGAGTCGGGTGTGCGTGCACGGTACAGTCATTCACCACTCTTGGTGAGTGTGGGTTGAGTTTGTCTTTAGGACTACGTCCAATGAAGACTCATAGTTCGATTCAGGAAATGAAGAGAAATTAGAGTGTGTTGGGCAAAGCAAAGAGGGGGCCGTTAATCCCCTAAGGTGAGAATCCACAGGTTAAGTTATTAGCCAAGGGCAGGGAAGATATCCGAATTTACGTGTGAATGGCAATTTCAGTGTAAGTAGAAGAATTATGTTGCTCGATATGAAAACACGGTTAAATTATCACATAGACTTAGGAGTTGAGTGATAAGTCGGGAGTGACTCGAGATGAAAACACGGACCCGGTTATCACGTAGACTTAAAGTTGAATGATAGAGTCGGGAATGACTCGAGATTTGGATACCCATTGGAAATCGGCGTTGGGTGTTGTTGGCGGCGGGGCTCGGTACTCTGGATGTCATTCATGACGCGGACTAGGTTAATGGTCCATTGGATTGTCGGTGATTGTGACCTTAGGAAGGTCGGAGTTTGCAGTAAAGGGTTGTATGGGTTAGGTGTGTATGTATTATATCTACGGGTATTGGGGACATGCTCTGACGTCGTCTGAATCATAAGGAAGCGGAAGGCATTTGCCTTAGTGGAATTAGCCTGCAACAATGGTTATCGAGGCGAGGTATACGAATGGTACCGTATGAGGGCATTGTATGGGAGGCCATGCAGTCCTTTCATTAGAGTTGGACCGAGGTGGAAGAGGCTCCATCAACGCGGGTCTGATCGATTAGAGACACCTCACAGAAGGTGAGGCTTGTCACGATGCGCGTATTCTCACAGCTCGAGAGGCGCAAGAGCTATGCGGATGTGCGTCGACCATAGAGTTCGAGGTTGGTGATCACGTTTCCTTGAAGGTGATTCCTAAGAGGAGTGGTCAGGTTCGGCAAGCGTGGGAAGCTATCGCCGAGATTCATTGGACCTTTCGAGATACTCGAGAGGATAGGCACCGTAGCGTACCGGTTGGCGTTATCGCCCAGCATGTCAGATGTCCACGGTATTTCCGTCTCCCATTGCTTGATATACTCGGATCCGGCTCATGTGGTGGATTGGGGACGGATTGAGGTTGACGATGGGACCTTTGAGGAGGACAGGTGTGCATTTGGATAGCGTGATCGGATTTTGGGGCCTTAAGGCCAGGTGAGGGTGAGTGAGGAGTGCTATGGCGGCACTGTGGAGTGGAGGAGTCAACGTGGGAGTGCGAGGACACGATGCGGGCCACTTATCCCTTCTTGTTTAGGGATGAAGGTACGTAATTTAGTCGTTTAAAATTTAAATGACTGTTTACATGCATGGTAGAGTGCGCGTTGCATATGCATGTGCGTGATTGTAATTGTCCTGAATTTCGGGACGAAATTCCTTTTAAGGAGGGGAGAATGTAAGACCGAAGTTTAATTTAAGGAATAAGAGACAAAATCGTAATTTCGATTACAAAATTGTAATTTCGGTTAAAAATCTGGAATTAATTCTCTAGATCTCGGATGGAAAAACAGATTGTATCGTTGGAATCGTCTCGCGAAATCTAGCTAGCACGTAAAATTTCGTAAAATTCCGAGATAGTCGGAGTTGACACGTTTTTTGAGGCATCGCATTACGGGTGCCGTAAAACGATTTTCGATGTGACGAAAGTCACATATAACACGTACTCATGTGCCATAATTGGTATGAGTAGAGAAATGATGAAAGGGGCGTAGAGATAGTCTTGGAATGTAGCGGGAATATAGGGACATAACTGTCATTTTTGGAAATGTTTAAGTCACTAAAGGACAAAACCTTGAATAGTGCTTCTTCTCCTACAATTTAAAGAACAAAAAAAACGTGAATTTGGGGAGAGGACTTCCAGTAGTCGATTTAGAGAATTTTAGAGGAAAACGTCTTTAACCTCTCTGAAATCTGAGACCGATGGCCAGTCGGCAATCTTCGGGACAAGAAGGAGAACTGCTCTACGCGGAGAGGGCTTCGCGTAGGTACCAGATTTTGGGAGTTTCCACAAACTCCTTGAGGTAGGGGTTTCTCCTTACTTGAGTTTTATTCCTATTTTAAGTGTTTTGTCGATGTTTGAGTAGAATGGTAGTGAGGGGGCCGTCGATCGATCGAGCAGGATGAGTGATATAAATTTTTAAACAAAAATTGGAGCAGCCGTGTATGGGTACGGGCTGTTTGGGTGCAAATGTTTGCTTGGTATGCATTGGGCCGGGAATGGCCGTGGATTGCGGGTTCACTAAGTGAACCGTTGAGTTGTGATTTTTCGAGAATAGTAGCAGGGGTTTCCTTATTCAGAAAGCAGTGTTCTAAGATTATATTTTGTGAAAATATGTGTTTGGCCGAGTGATTTAAGTTAAATTGCTCGTGTGTTATTATTAGCCCACGTGAGCTAATTTTTATATGTTTGAAATGAAAATTACATGACATGATTGTGTGATTTGATATTATGTGAATATGTGCAGGTTTACATATATGCTTGTGATTAGGCGTATTGGAATTGCATACATGCATTCCATATACCTTTGGAACACCCTAAGTTATAGGAGTGAGTGCATGAGATGAGTCTAGAGAAAACGGTTCGGAGGGTTGTCTAAAAACATTAATTATCGGAGGGTAGTCAAATTTAAAATATCAATGGTGGACCCAATTGATATTCATCGGAGGAGTGATCCCTGAGCAAATAATATATCAATGCGTCAGATGTGATTGATATATATATATATACATCGGAGGGTTGTCCACTAATAAAACAATGAATTCTCATACAAGGCTTGAGGCGGAGTGTAGAAGTGGTGAGGACTCGGGATCACGAGTTAGTCATGTAGACATTCAAGTAGGATCATGCATTTACTTGAATGTGTGTTTTAATTTGGAACATTGCCTTTGCGCAGGTGGTGAGTAGCCCTTAGGGCGATTCTCCTCTTGAGCATTAGCTCACCCGGTCGTGGGATCCCCCTTTATTTTACGGGCCACGAGGAGCGTGCGAGAGCGGTTCGATCCTTGAGCTATTTTAGAAGAAAGCCGGGATGTGGCTTTAGTGTCACATTGTATACATGTATTAAATGCTTTTCATTTAATATATATTTGTATAAAGTAGTTTATTAACTCTTGAAACTGTGGATATAGTTTGGATATATTGTGATAGTGTTGTATTAAGGGCCCAAGAGCCGTTTTACTCATGTTGGGATTATATATTGGGTACATTTGGGGACGGGTATATGCAGGTGCGTATTTGGGTGAGCTCTACGTACGAGGGCTGCGATTTTCTGAGTGGCGTCGGGTAACGAAGCGTCAGTTTGTGTCCAGCGGGTTGACGGGTAGTCAACGGACCCCCGGGTTTTGGGGTGTCACAAATATATGCACATACATACATATATATATATATATATATACATATATATATTAACATATTTAAATCATACAACATGTTATGTAATTTCCACCTGATTTACACGATATATACAAATTTTGAAGCGAAACATCACCAAATTAACTCATTTGAGCTAATCACAAACTCATCTCCAATGACCTACACACACAATTATATTCCATATAATTGTGACCTCATGTTAATACACAAAGCTCATCCATTAACCTACCAAGCCCTATACTACTCAATCCATTACACCAAAAATTAGCTCACATAGGCTAATTAACAAATCTGGCAATTCAATTTTGGTACCGACCCAGGCTTACATCATTTCACAAAAATATTTCATGAACACTATTCACATGAACAGTGAAACCCTCGGGTTACTGTTCACGGCCAATCACCCAACATCGGTTCCACGTTGTGAACCCGAAATTCAATGGCCATTCCGGCCTCATGCACATCACAACATGATTTATTTCATAAATTATGAAATAAACACCCAAAACAGCCCCTACACAGTCACGGGCTATCCAATTGGGCTCCATAAATTTTCACACTTCGCTCCCAAGTTTTGGGACCGATCAAATGGCCGTTCAAGGCCTCAAACCAACCGAAACATCAACAAAGCACTTAAATCAAGAGTAAAACAAGTAGGATAAAGCCCCTACCTCACGGAGTTTATCGAAACTCCTTCAAACCGGTACCTACGCGTTGCCATCGCCGAGTAGAACGACTTTCCTTCTTGCTCCGAAGGAATCCAACGGTCGGATTAGCCGGGATCTTAGAGAGAAGTTACTCTCTCTAAAAAAAAATCACAAAATCCATAGCCACTGCATCCCCTCCGTTTTTTCCCATAGCATCATTTTGTTCTTTTAATTTTGGAGAAGGTCACTATTTCAGTTTTGTCCTATTATCATTAACAATTTCTAAAATGACATCTATGTCCCTTCTTCTAGATTTTTGACACGTGGCACGATCTCGGATGTCTGTTCCCATCATTTCTCTACTCATGCAACTTATGTCACATGAGTACATATTATATGTGACTTTTGTCATATCAAATATCGTTTTACGACACCTGATACTTGGTGCCTCGAAAAACGTGCAAATTCAAAGCTGTCTGAATTTGGCGGGGGTCGACGGTAGTAGCTAGATTTCCGAGAACGATTCGGCCGTGAAATCTGTTTCGTCATCCGAGATCTAAAAAAATTTCGAATTTTTACCAAAATTACGATTTTGCCCTTTTTGAGAAAATTTGATTTTCTCGAGGTTTCACACACACTCACCTCGTCAAGGACTATATTTGTTTATTAACTATGAATTACATGCTACATTAAATGATTTGAATTGGAAAGTTTCAGATTCTTGACAGTGAAGCTTGACTAGAGTTGATGTCACGGCGAAATACTTAGGCTAAATCATTCGGAATTAAAAGATGAATTGATTGAAAAATGACCTCAAAAATTGATTCTTATTGTTTGAGGGCAAACAAAACTTTAAGTTTAGGGGAGTTTGATGAGTCTAAATGTAACGCCCCAAAAATACCCTAGAATTTTTATAATAATTTTATTATATTAGGGTATGAATTAAGAAAGCCAAACTTGGGTTTTTTTCCGAGAAAGCGTAAATTGTAAATGTGAAATGAATATGTGAGCATATGATTAAATGTTATATGCTAAAATGAGAAATTGATTGAACTGGAAACTAAACCCCGAGTGTAGAAAGAGCAAATTGGAATTAGTAAAATGAGGACCTAAGGGTCAAGAATAGAATAAGCTTAAATGCTAAAGTGAATTAAATGATAAATGAAAGTGAAATGAAGACCAAAAAGGAGATAAATGAGAAATGGAATTTGAGTATGAGCCAAACATGGCCTTAAAGTGGATAAGTGATGTTAGACCACATTTGGTCTTAGAATGCTCATTTGAGCTAAAAACGAATTTGGGAGAGATTGAGAGGAGAAAAGGAGAAAAAGCTAGGGCAAGGTGAGAAGATCAAGATTGTTGGTGTGATTTCTTCCCATTTCTTGCTTCTAAGTGATCAATCATCTTGGGTGAAGAAGATTCAAGATATTCAAGGTATGAACCTAAACCCTAGAAAGTTGTAAATGATGTTTGGGTTAGAAAAACCCTAATCCATCCATGGGTTTTGCTCATGGTTGGTTTAGGATGATATTAGGATGTTATTGGGAGTGATTCCATGATTTGTTTTGGGATTTTGAGGATTTTTGGAGAAAAAAAATCGCAAAAGAGCAAACTGGAAATCAAGGCATATCGGGCTCTGACCCATGCTAAGGCGTGGGATGCCTCGCCGTGGCGAGGCCGAGGTGCCAAAATGGCACCCCTCGAGTACGCCATGGCGTAGCAAATGCTACGCCGCGGCGTAGCTTCTGTTCACAGGGGGCAAAATTTTGGATTTTGTTATGAAAGTCTAGTTTTTGTACAGCGATAGTGGAAGAACCCTAATAAATGACTAATGGGGGTTCAAATAGGAATGAAACTAAATGAAAAACGTACCGTACCTCACCGCCTCGTGAGTTAAGTCTTTAGTAGGACTTAGTGTCTTAACCTGGCAGATTACTTGAAGATAAATTGTCATTCACTAAAAATGTATAATAATTGTTTATCCACTAAGAGTGGCGTAATTGTTATTGACTAGGGACAGGTGAGGATCACCTAACCTAGGATCGAGATCGAAGGGAAGGAAACGAGAGCCAACATCTTCAGTTAGTTCTTCGGATCCGCCAATCGGGTTGGACCGAAAGGGGTGCTACACTAAAACTCATATATTTTTCGGAAGATTTATGGTTTAAATGTTCAGTTTAATATAGAATTATGGAACTTTCACCCAAATTTTTGGTTCTGCAAAAACTTAAAATAAAGAAGAAGAATTCAGTAGAAAAATGAGTAAAAATCAGCATGGTGTAAGGAAGGAGCCAATGTAGCAAAGTGCTTGACAAATTTCCAAATATCGCGACATCTTTGTGGAAAAAAATATTGAAACTATGGAAATATCGCGACATCAGCTGGAGAAGGAAAGCTCTTGATATAGAATGTGGCGACATCACAACCTTCATGGAATCAAGTTGTGTCTGTGCTTAAAATACCCTAGAATTTTTATAATAATTTTATTATATATTCTGGGTATGAGTTGAGCCAAACTAGGGTTCTTCTAGGAAAACTGATAAATTGTGAAAAATGAATATGTGAGCATATGATTAAATATTATATGCTAAAATGAGAAATTGATTGAACCCGGAAATAAACCCAAGTGTAAAAAGGGCAAATTTGGAATTTTGTAAAATGAGGACCTAAGGGTCAAATGATAAGCTTAAATGCTAATGTGAAATAAATGATAAATGAAAGTGAAATGAAGACCAAAAAGGAGAAAAATGAGAAATGGAAATTTGTGTGTAAGCCAAACATGGCCTTACACTTAAAATGGGAAATAAGACCAAAAGTGGTCTTAGAATGCTCATTTTGACTCCTTAGTGTTGAGAAAGAGAGTGAGAGGAGAAGAGTAGGGTTTTTGGGAAGAAGTGAGATTTAGTGCAAAATCCTTCCATGTTTGTGCAAGATCTTGCAAGAAGGAGAGAAGATGGAAAAAGGCTAAGGCTTCGAGTGCAAGGGGTTTAAGGTAAGAACCAAACCCTAGATTTCTTTAAATGATGTTTGGGTTAGAAAAACCCTAATCCATCCATGGGTTTTTGATTAGTGCCTAAAAAGTGCTATTTTGAACCCTATTTATTATATGTTTTGAGTGCTTTTTGTGTACTAATCATTGTAATTAACCCAATTTACACATTAAGGTCCCTATTATCCTACTGATCGCATTTTGTGGCAAATTTTGCAAGTTTTGCAAGCTAATAGTGCAGAATTATTTGAGTCGATCCAAGCCGCGAAGGAATTTGATTCAAACTCAGCATTGTAGATCAGAGACCAGAAGGAAAGAAGAGCAGAAAATGCAAGAAAAATGGAGCATTGCGAATTTTGGTTCCTGCGAGCACTGTGCATCCTGCGAGCACTGTTCCTCCAGCAGCCTGTTCTCCTGCATTTCACGCCTCAGTTTTTTTGTTACATTTTTTTGTTTCTTCCTATTTTAACCCTTGTAATAGTTTTAGTTTTGGTTTTTTTTGTAATTTGTAAAGGGGTTTGGCTATAAGGCCTCCAAGACAAGCATTGTAAAACGGTGAATATAAAATTTTAGGGCAAAGCTTTCAGCCCGTTTTTCTCTCCAGTTTCCCGCTTTTCCTTTTTCTCCCCTTTTCTTGGCAACCAAACACTCCTTTGAGGCTGACAACTCAAAGGATGTTTGGTTAAGGTCTCGTATCCTTGAAAAAAAGGGTTGCTAGGCTTGGGAAGTGAGGTTTGCATTTTGTTCCCCTGTTTTTCACGCAGCAGGTTTTGACATTTTGGTTCCCAAATTTGCAACTCTAGGTTTAAAGCTCTTTGATGAACTTTCTTTGGCCAATACTTGGCAAGCTTTTAGGGTTCAATGTATTCTTAGCTTTAGATACAGCGATGTCAGTTAGTTGCTGTTCTGAACCCTTTGGAGGTAGGTTAAGGGGTTATATTTTCACTATGGGTACATCCTCATTGGTCGATACTTGGTAATCTTTTAGGGTTCGAGTGGATGCGCTATTATTAGATCCTTGAGATTCATTAGTTACCCTTCTGAATCATGGTAGGATGGGTCAAGGTGATAATTTTCCTTGTAGGAACCATAAATGCTAAATAAATGCTTTCTATCAAAGGAAAATTATTAGGGTTTAGTTTTAAAGTTAAATGAAGATCCGGTTCGGGGAATTAGCTATAGGTCACTCCTCTGACCATGAGAAATGAACAGGGGCCTCTTTGTAACCCTTTCAACCCCAAACCTAACAACCCAACACTTCAAGGATTTCTTTTTACACTTTATTTAGTTTATTTTGTTTTATTCCAATTTCCACAACATCAACTCCACCCACATTTTACGAAAACCCCCAAAGAAATCAAATTGAAATTCACCATTTTGAACCTCACTTTGTAAATCATTTTATGCACAGAAAAGCCCATCCGTGTTCAACCCTAGAGCCACTATCTTTGCGAGTAGTTTTGCTACGATGGGAGAGAATTACAGGTATAAATATTGTTGATTAGTATCACCTAACATGCCTGAAATCAGTTTTTTATGGTTGGTTTTAGGATGATATTAGAGATGCCTTTGGGAGTAGTTTCTAGAGTTTCATTTAGTTTGGAGTGATTTTGGAGAAAAATCGCAAAGGAAAAACCAAAAATTTGGGTAGCGGGTTCCTATCTTTGTAGCATAGGAACCAGCGCCCTTGATGTAGACCTACTCCGGTGTAGAGTGCCCTCGCGTGCGAGGCCCGGGGTGCAAAATGGCACCCCTCAAGTGCCTTAGCTGCGTAGCAAGCCTCGGAGTACGCCACGACGTAGCTTTGCTAGCCGCGACGGAGGGCTACTCTGGCGTAGACATTCACAAAAAATAGATTTAGATTTTGTTAGAAAGTCTCTCTCTCTCTCTCGTATTCGTCTTGTAGATAGTTTAAGGACCCTAATAAATGATTAATGGGGGTTCAAATAAGGATAAAACAAAATGAAAAATGCACCGTACCTCGCCGCTTCGGCGAGTTCATCTTTGGGCAGACTTAGTGTCTTAACCCAAAACCGTTAACGAAGATAAATTTGTCATTCACTAAAAATGTATAATAACTGTTTATCCACTAAGAGTGGTGTAATGGTTATTGACTAGGGACGGGTAAGGATCGCCTAACCTAGGACCAAGATCTAAGGGAAAGAAACGAGAGCCGATAGCTTCGGTTTGTTCACTGACCCTCTATCTTTATTTCAAGTGTTTTGGTAGTATACCAAATAAATCTAAAATGATTATATGGAATGAGTATATCTTTGAAATGATATTACGAAAGTGCATATGGATTTGAAAATGTGATATTTGAAATGTCTAACAATTAATTGCATATGAGTGATTAATTGAGTTGCAAACGAATTGGTCAATTCTTGACATCTTGAATTGAATCGATGCGAATGTCAACATGGCGGGTTCTGGCCCCAGTCCCGAGTCATGAAGGCACAACGAAAATTTTCCAATGTCCCACTTGGCGGGACACACCAATCGGCATCCGTCATGATGGTGTATGGCATTAAAGAAATGTCCCACTTGGCGGGATGCACCAATCGGCATCCGTCTTGATGGCGTATGACATTTATAAGTGACCACATGGTGGGGTGCACCAATCGGCATCCATCATGATGGGAGACCGAAATTGTTAAATGTGTAAGCACATTACCGAATGATAAAAAGGACGGGATTCACTGAACGGAATCCGTCATGAATGTGAATTGTATAGACAAAGTAAAATAACAAACTTTGATGAGTGTAAATGGGATTTGTAAACTAAATACATCTTTGGGAGTATATGTTTAAATCTCATGATTCGAGTTAAGTAAATTGAAAGCATGTGAAAATGCATATTTTGATATGATAAATGATTTGTAAAGTGAAAGCATGTGAAATTGAATAAGCATGAGTATAGTTTGATATAAAAGGCATGGTTTTATGATAAATGAATGTCATGTTAAACTGAAAATTGGAATAGAACTGTATAGAACCACTAAGCATGAAAATGCTTAGCTTGTAGTTTTTATCTATGCACAGGTATCGAGTGAACAAGAAAGAAGGCAAAGAACAAGAAGCGCAGAGTCATAGAGAAAGTTGTGGATTATAAGTATATACCCTATCATATGCATATCATTTCTTTTTTAACGTGTGACATTTTGTGAACAAAAGAGTTAAACTCTGAACTATTGTTTTGTATATCATTTGGTAAAGACATGATCGCGTTTGTCGCAGTGTATGAAGTAAATGTTCATGGGCCTACCTTTTGAAAATGCTTCAGCATAATTGAAAACCCTAAAACGAAATGACATAAATAAAATGTTTTGATAAGATAAATGAAAACGGTCGGAGTAAACCGGGCTTCGGTTCGGATCCGCCATTCGGGTCGGGTCGGGGATTCGGGTCGTGACACTTTTGAAAAAAAGAAAACAAATCAATAAAAAGTAAATAAAAAGAATTAAGCGACATCCTGAAATGAGTTCGGATATGTCGGGTCGGACCAGGAAAGGGATCTTCATAATCCGCCATCGATGTCATGACATCAATTTGAAGAGGGGAGGACTGCATTGTTTAAATGTCGCAACATCACTATAGTGTCACGATTAGCCAAGGTTTGAACATTGGAGACTATCACATCTAATGTCGCGACATCGGATAGGTAATGACACGAATTAAATCAAGGCGGCACGGTGGTGGGGAATAGCGAAGAAATGTCGTGACATGAGATAAATGTCGACTACTCAATGCAAAGACAACGGCGAGGAGAGTCTGGCGGGCCCGGATCAATGTGTGACATTAGAGGCGAAATATCATTGACATCGGCTGTTAATGGACCAGCCGCCAAAGACAATGTGCGGCATCATCCAAGTGACCAACATATCAATGCCATGGCATCGGTCCCAAGCAGCCGGAATAGTGAAATCAGTTCAATGTTGCGACGCCGAATAAATATTGTGGCATGAATTGGAACCCGTTAGGGAGGCTACCCAGGAACAGCAAGATACAATGTCGACATCAGCACGAGAAGATCACATTGATCTTAAAAATGACCAGTATTCAGGCATCGGTTCTAGCAATGTGGCTGCATCGGTGCAAGTATGTACAAACAGGGGCCTCGGTTCAAGCAGTAGTAGTGACCAGGTATCCTGACCTGACTAAATGTCGCGACACAAGAAAAAGCGGTGTCGCGACATGGAATAACTGTACAGCAATGTATATATAGCCGGGACATCATCACGACATGGACTTAAAGCTGGAAAATGAGAAATGTCAAACATAAATCTCTGATGTCGTGATAGTGACAACCCGACCTGTTTTACCCGACCAATGGGAGCAGGGGCCGATCCTCGCTCTTTTTAATCATTTCGGATAATCTAAATACAATTTACTTTCAAACACATTTCAAATAACGTAATATATATATATATATATATATATATATATATATATATATATATATATATATATATATATATATATATATATATATATATATATATATATATATATATATATACGTAAATACCACTTTAACATAAAGGAGGCCCATCATTTGATCACAAAACTCTTTTCCATTCGATATGGCTTTTCATGCCCATTTGGTTCCTTTCCTACCTTTATACAATGTGGCATTATTAGCCGTTTTCAATATCAAAATATTTACAAAATATAATAAGAGTTCAATTTTCATAATAGTGTTTGTACAAAATGAGTCTAATAATTCCATGTATGCATGTGACGGAGCTTTACTTATCTCCGTGTGACTTTGACGATGACATTGATTCACTGCGGTCTACGTCCTCATTACCTATTCTCATTACTGTGCGATAAAAACAACTCCACTAAGCATTTTCATGCCGTGGATTTACTGTATAGTTCTCTCTTTCCATTTCGATTTAATACAAATCAATAATTTTCTAAACAATGCTTTTAACCTTTTGAATGATCAATGCAATGTGATACATATACACATTCATTTGCGAGTTTATTGATGTTTAAATATGCACTTTCATAAGTAATAAATCATTAAACACAAATAATGCATTTCAATTTTTCATATCATTTCAATTTGCCCTTAAGCATTTAACCTATGCTTTGGTACATAGGATAACGTAATCAGCAGCACGGTCTACCACGTTGGTGCGCTGACGAATATAAAAACATTTTTTATAACACGATTGCGGTCCGGGTTCTTGGCTGAACATTAAAAATCAATTCGTGAGACACTACCAATCTTGTCTCATTTGGGCTATGGATTAGGTGACACATCATTATGTTCGTTCATGATCATAATTGACCCATATTGGTATACCAATCTATCCTCCTTCGAATTTAACGGTTAACATTCCTATTAAGAGCATTCAAATCATTCGCAAAGAAAAAATACAGTATAGTATGTCTGATTATCTGAGACAATTCATTTTCAATACTCATCCAATTTTTCATATGCAATCATTTCACAATCAATTAAAACAAATCAATATGCTCTCTTATAAATCATTTAGCAGATTCGATCATTTTAGTAATCATTCAAACACTTTGGAATTAGAGAGAGAGAGTGGGGAGAACAAACCAAAATGATTGTAAGATCTTGATTCTGTCCTCGGAATCTTGACCTCAACTCAGGCTTTGCTCCTCGTTAGCCTCTATTCCATCACAAATGAAAATCATATATTAATTGGGTATTCTAAGGTTTCTATTTAGGTATTATGTCTACCCGACTCCCTTCCGGTACATTGTTCTTTTCATTTTTTCCCATTTCCTCATCCTTAGACATTCTTATGATTCTTTTTAGGCATCAATATGCACCATTTGGCCAATTTTACGGGTTCAATGGGATCAAGAATTTGGATACTTTATTTCGGGGAGAGATTTGTTCTTCTAGAAGTCTAGTTTGAAATTTTAATTGCTTAATTCGGATGAGGTTGACAAGGTTATAGCCTAAATAAAACTACTCCAAACACAAAAATGTATCGAGGCAGAGCATAATTGGTAGAAAACGAGCCTCACTTTACTTAATTTTTACGGGTTCGGCGAAGTAGGATCTGATTTGGATACACATATTTCAGAGATTTGACACCGTGGTTATGGCCTAATACGAAACTTCTCCAAACACAAAGCGTATCAGGGCAGACAGGTGGATTGAAAACGGGACTACTTTTAGTTTCTCGGGTCCAATGGGGTCCAAATTTGAATACACTTATTTCAGGAAGATGTGGTATCCTAGAAGTCTAGTTTATCCAAAAATTTGAATCACTCAATTCGGATGAGTGATGGACAAGTTATAGCTAAAACAAAAACATGGGTTATGGGAAATTTTTGGCCCTAAAAACCCAACATTTCCTTTATACAAAAATTCCTCATTTGAGGACCGCAACCAATCAAGCAACCAAAAACAACTTAGAGTAACCAATAAAAACACTTTTATTCAAATTTGGGGTTTTTCCCAACCCAAACACAAGAAAAGGGGGGTTAGGGTTTTGTTTGCCACCTCGAATCTCTTCCAATGTTGTTTCTTCTTCTTTCTCTTTTTGATCACCTAAATCCTTGATCCTATGGAGAAAATCACCCAAGTTCCTCTATTCCCTTAACATCAGCTCTCCCTTTGCATAAAATGGGTTATGGCATTCAGACAGAGGTGGTCTTTTGTCCATTACATGACTAAGGCCACGTTTAGTACACACTAATTCATCGTTTTTTCTTTTTCATTTTAAAGCTTCATTTCTTTCATTTCTGCCTGTTTCATCTCATTTTATACTTTGGCACTTACATTTACTCATTTATGACCCCTTAGGTCCTCATTGACATTTTGCAAATTTAACAAACTCTATGGGGTATTTATCATTTTTCGTTTTTAATCATTTAAACTCCGAAAAAAATGTAATTTAATTTATTTTACACCCTGAACATGTTATAAAACTATTAGGGTATTTTCAGGGCATTACAACTTTCCCCTTCTTAAAATAATTTCGTCCTCAGAGTGCCTTCTGAAAACAATTGAGTGTATTGTTGCCGCGCCTTCTTTGCTTTCGACATGGCTTCCCTCGTCTTGTGGTTCTCACTACTCTTTACTGTGATTCATTTTTCCGTAACTCTTTCACTTCTCGAGTGAAGATCTCTGCGGCTCCTCTTCATACGATCAAATCCAGGTGCAAGGTCAATCGTCTGAAGCTCTACATGTGGTCCCATTTCTTCTACCTCTCAGCATTGACATGGAGATACATTATGAATCTTTTCTAACTTTGGAGGTAAAGCTAATCTATATGCCACTAGACCCACTTTCTAACTTTGGGGTTTCCCCCAACCCAAACACAAGAAAATAGGGGTTAGGGTTTGGTTTACTTACCTCAAATCTCTTTCAATCTTCTTCTTTCTTCTTATTTCTCTTTTTGATCACCTAAATCCTTGATCCTATGGAGGAAAATCTTAAGTTCTCTCTTCTTCCTCAACCGTAGTGTGCCTTAGCTCTCCTCTCCCCTTTGTCTAAAATGTGGATTATGGCATTCAAAGACCAAAAATTGGTCTTTTGTCCATTACATGACTAAGGCCACGTTTGGCTACGCACAAATTCATTATTTTTTTTTTTTTTCATTTTAAAGCTTCATTTCACTTTCATTTCCTCTTCATTTCATCTCATTTATACTTTGGCACTGACATTACTCATTTATGACCCTTAGGTCCTCATTTGACATTTTTACCAAATTCTAAATATTAGTGTTTGGTATCCAAAAAAGAGTTGTATCATTGTTCTGATTTCCGGGAATCCATCTGAGTGACACAGGGATTAGACTACCTGAGAATAATGACCATTAACTTGTGGTTACTGTTACACTAATATTATATGAACTAATGGACTTTTGGGATTACCTTGATATATCACTAGTGATGATCTAACCTCTGCTTTCAGGCTCTGGCAGGTGACAACGGGAATGTGTGCACGAGGCACAAGATCCCTTCTTGGCCTAGTAACTGTAATCTGGGGTTTGCTAAATTGGGAGAATAACTAACTAGTGTGAGCTAAGATTCTAATCAAGGGAAGAAGAAATTCTTATCTAATTGATGACTGAGGTATCTTTTATTTTTGAGAGAGCTTGTATAATCCTGCCTATGGGAGCAAGCAATTTCCAGTCCTAAGAAATGACTATGAAGTAATGAGAAGAAAAAATAGTCAAATCTTAAGAGAGAAACAAATCCTACAAGTAACTTTTCAGACCCATTGTCTTGAGATGGAAATGTGGTAATCTGAATAGTGAAATGTATAGAGCTAGGAGAGATCCATTTCTATACTAATTTATTTTTGGACAACTCCAAGTTTCACATCCATTACATTATCTTAATTGGAACTTGCAAAGTGATAGTCACAACATTGTTTTTCTTCCCATTTTTTTTTTTAGTTCATAGTAGCTCTTTAATCAAGTAGTTTAGAAATTTCATTATTGGTTTATTCTTTCATAACTTTTTCTTTTTACTTAAAAAGTTAAACCTATCTTGAGCATCAGTAGGTTTAAATAGTAATGATCTTTGGTAGTGAGGGTAATTAATCTTTAAATTATTTTAATCGATCCTCGTGGGAATGATATCTGGACTTAAAAATCCACTGTATTACTTGTATGACCTGTGCACTTGCAGTGATTTAAACTAAACCAATTTTCAAATAAAACAAATTACACACAAGGCAGAAGAAATATTTTATATCTTGGGTCTCAACAAGTTTTTGGCCACAACTGCAGGGGAATGATTAAGTTCTTGGTGATAGTGTCAGAAATTTTTCCCAACAAAATGTCTAGAAATCCGTTGTTTTGGTCTATGTAAAAAAATCAGTCAACAAGGACTAATGCCTTTAATATCTTCAATGGACCATGGAAAAGATTCCATGTTCTTCTTAACTACCTCAAGTAACTTGGTCTCCATATTCTCATTCAAAGCTAAAGAGATGATCACGGGTTTTGTGCCATTTTCACCAAGAATGCTTATCGAAGAATCTTGGGAAACTCTTTAAGTACCAAACCATCTGGTGTCTTCTTTTCTTCCTCATTCACATTAGTATCATCATTATCTTCTATAAGCGAGTAGTCTTTGATATGCTTTAAGCTGCAGAGATAGATGCTCGAGCTTCAGATCATTGATAGATGGTAGTGGGTAAAATTTCCTCAAAAGGATCCTCCATTCAACCATGTCATGCAATACATCACTAATGGAGGATTAGAGCTATCAACCCTCCTTACAAGTTCCTTTGTCATCATTAGCAAATCTCACAATCTTGGTAAGATTGAACTTCACTTCTTCATCACCGAATCTCAATGTCAACTCTTTTTTTTTCACATCGATTAAAGCTTGTCCGATGGCAATAAATGGCCTTCCTAAAAGTATTGGAACTTCTCTGTCTTGTTTCATTTCTAAAACAACAAAGTCTATTAGAAAGATAAACTTATCAACTTTTACAAGTATGTCTTAAAAAAAATCCTAAGGATAAGCCAATGAAAGATCGGTTATCTGAAGAGACAATGTAGTATGGGTTAGCTCACCCAAATTCAGCTTCTTCACCACAGATAACGACATAAGATTAATCTAAGCTCCCCAAATCCTGGCTTTCTTGAAAGTATGTTCCACAGAGATAGCAGATCTGGGTGAAGTTGCCTGAATCCCACTTTAAGCTTTTGAGGGCTTTCTTTGAATTGTGCACTGGAGTTTTTATAGACTGATTGTTCCATAAGCATCAAACTTCTTCTTGTTACTCATAATCTCTTTCATGAACTTTACATAGTTGGGCAGTTGGGCTAAAGCTTCTACAAAAGGTATATTCACTTCAAGCTTCTTGAACATATTAAAAAATGTAGCAAATTGCCCATCCAACTCAGCTTTTCTAAATCTTTGTGGAAATGGCAAAGGTAGGACAATTAGGAAGGGTTTGTTGGAAATAGAGCTTTTCCTGTTATGGTCCTTCTTGTCCATTTGAACTTCTTGTTTAGTGATTTCCGATTTCTTATTATCAATATTCTTATTGTCAACCTTTTCATTTACAACTTTATCATTTTTAATTTTCTCATTTTTAGCTTCTTTGGAATCTCCAAGCTCTTTTCCACTCCGTAGAGTGATGGCCATGTAATCTTTAAGATTCTTTTCCATATCACTTGAGAAAGATCTCGAAGAACTCTCTCTCATTGAATGGGCTAGCTACCCTACTTAAGTCTCCAAGTTCTTCAAAGATGCACCCATATTTGCTTTGTTAGTTTTCAAATTAACAATTCGTTCATCATTATTCTTCTTCATATCACTCAAAAGATGCAAAACACTTTCTTCAAAATCGGGTTATCTTCTTTGCCCTTGATAACTGGAGCTCGAAGCTCATTGTCTTGGAAAACTGGGAGGCGCATTAGAAACACTCAATTGATGAAGCACATGTGGGACAATCAATTGATTCCCATAAGATAGGTTCTCATGATATCGAAACCCTGGATGATAATGAGTGGGGAAATTGTTGCTGGATCGGAAAACATGGCTTCTATTGTTCACAAAGTTCGCCTTCTCAACAAGAGATGTAGAATTTCCATAATAGCTTCTTGAGCTTTCATGTATGCTATTTCCCCCATAGTAGGTTTGTGACGCCCTAAACCCCGGGGGTCTTGTTGATCAACCATCAACCTACAGAAATACCCGTGGCATCATTTGACTAGATACCACATCGTTGCGTCTCATTTACTGAAACCCACAACTCTACGAGATCAAACAAAACCTCCCCTATGCTGGAGTTTCCACGTTCTAGGTCATCTTAGGAAAAAGAGAACTCGTCAGGTGGAGAAGCCGATAGTGTAGTTACTAGAAGTGTCAAGTACAATGTCTGACGCCGAGTCGATGCGCCATGCGATGTGGTGAGTTGTGGCAATGTTGCGACATCGTATTGAGAGCCATTAGTCTATTTGAAATGTTGCAACGTTTCTAAGTCCGCGACATCAGACCAATGTCGCTGACGTGGAACAATATCGTGACATTAGGCGATCATCGCTATCCAGGCCAATGTCGCGACATCAGGCCGAGGTCACGACATCAGGCCGGTGTTGCTACGATAGGCCAATATCGCGACATCAAGCTAGTGTCAGTGTTGTGACATTGAGGTTTCAATGTCGCGACATTAGCAAAACTGCTGCCAAATGCCTTCTTAGTTATCCTCGACAACCCTAGCCTCATGTCTTGACCTAAAACCCTTCCTGGAACCTGAACCTCATCAGATACATTGACTATACTGGGTCCAAATGGTCATGTTTACAGAAAATCACATACCAGATTTCATTAAACAATCCATAAGAGTTTAACTACAACTCATGTACATAATTGGACTAGATTGTCCCAAAAATTTATAAAAAATGATGTCAAAGCCACAATCCGACTTTCTTCATAGTTGCAGCCTCAAATAAGTGCCATCCACCAGTGTAGTCCCTGTACTTGAAATGTTGTCCCATAAAGGGTGAGCCACGTTTACTAGAGATAACTCCTACAGAGGCTGCCTCCCACCTAAGTGCAATGATCATGTCCTACACTTCACACTCACAATCCAAGTAAAAATATGCAATTTCTACCATGGAATCCTACATGCCATGAAATGAGATGCGACTCAATCATGCCCCATGTCCCTAGTCTTCACTGACTCCCACCACACATTACTAACTGCCGCTTGGTGTGATAATGCGTAGTGATGTTTCATCCAATGACCATTTTTCAAAACAAAATTCACTTGTTTTATAAATCAAAACCCATTGGATATAACACCTCCAATGATCCATTTATAATCAAAATCTCATGTGTTTTGTGGGTAGCGGATTTATGAGGTCTCATCGTAGGACTCCGCATGCCTTCCAACACCTTTTGGACTTTCACTGTCGGATGTGTCTGAACCAGTATGGGTCTTTCACCCGAGG
This sequence comes from Tetrastigma voinierianum, assembly GCA_016808115.1. Taxonomy (NCBI): domain Eukaryota; kingdom Viridiplantae; phylum Streptophyta; class Magnoliopsida; order Vitales; family Vitaceae; genus Tetrastigma; species Tetrastigma voinierianum. The sequence continues at coordinate 711,256 of JAEQBH010001297.1, forward strand.
GAGAATCTAGCCCTTCTTGCTATTACCCACCACATGTTCTTTCTGTGTTACGCAACCGTGCGACTCTGTTGGACATCGTCCAACAATACCGAGCCCACCCATCAATTCACCAAGTATGGTGAATGATCATAACCATGCACTCACACCCTTACCATGCGATGTCCCCGTGCATATGCAATGCAATATGCCACTGCATGATAATCTCATGTCACATGTATAATGAATGCAACATGGACAAACAAACCATACATCATACCAAGTATCTTGGATAATTATATCAATAGCATACAATTTCGATAAATCACACATTCCAGGTCAATATATCTAAACACACAAATATCAACATCAGTCAAGCAACAATAACCAAGATCATCATTCAATTAAAGCAATGACACTCTTGGTTCTCAAGACCTCATGTGGTATGAGTTATGCCCATAACCCAGTCCACGGGACAAGTTACGCCCAGGCCAAGAAACGAGCCATTAATCAGTCCCGAAATGGCCCATAAATAGCCCCATAAATCAGGACTCCCAAACAGCCCCGGATCAACAATTCCTTAGACAAATCGACCACAGAACTTGTTCTAGACTGTCTATAAACAGTCCCAAACAGTCCCTTGTATCAGCCCTAAGATTAGAGCTGAAACCCGCATAGCCTTTGAACGACCTATAAGCGGAAAACTAACCAGAGTAGAATGAACCCCTACCTCTTAGAGCTTTGGTGAAACCTCTCGATTTTGGTACCTACACTTAGCTTTCGTTGCGTAGACGAACTTTGACTCTTGGTCGGACGAATTTTGTTCGTCGGAGCATCGTATATCGGATGAAGAACCCCCCGGTTTCCTTCATTTCCTTTCCTTTCTTCTTCTCTTTCTTTTCCCTTCATTTCCTTTCTCTTCTTCCCTTTGTTTCACCCGAGCCCAGTTTTCTCCCCCTCTTTAAAGCTGGTTCCTTTGCCCATCAAAATGATCTTAGTGGTGTGACACATGGTTCCATCACATCACCCACAGCATCTTATTCACGACAAGTGTCATGCGCTGACATAGTCCTCCCCATGTGACACATGGATACATGCAAGCCATGTGGCATGCACACATAGCTCTCATGCCATGGACATGATCACATAGCCAATCACGCTATGTTTTGCTCCATACATGTGTCATCGTGTCCTTGGTGGTGCGTGATACGCAGGAAATTTACGATACATCTCGAGATTCCATACAAGGAAGTCCCTGACTGGGTAACTAGATATCATGAGACCAAGCCAATGGTAAGGTCCGTTTTGTCATCCAAGATCTAGAAAAAGTTCTAAGTTTTCAACCTATACTATAGTGGCAATTTAATGTCTTGCGAAAAAATTTCAAATTTACCCGGGGTTTTACATTCTTCCCCCCTTAAAAGAATTTCATCCTCGAAATTCACACACACATACACATCCAATCTCATGCATATGCAACGATCATTTTACTATCAAATGACTAAACAACGTACCTTCGTCCTCAAATAAGAAGATGGCGATGCGCACCATATAATACATTCCCGTATTTGCCTCACACACTCCAGTCTTTACCACGTGACACTTTCATAGCCCCTGTGGTCTTCGCGTCGCCAAAACTTGATCCATTATCCACTGATACATCTAGGTCCCTCCCCTTTCGAAGGTCCAATCAATATCAACAACAAGTTCACCCCAATCCACTACATGAGTCGGGTCTGGAGTGTACTTTCGGAGCATGGAGACATGGAAAACCGCATGAACACTCGATTAGCTTGGCGGTAAGGCCAACTGGTATGCCATTGTACCTACCATCTCGAGTACCTTAAAGGGCCCGATGTACCTCGGTGCTAGTTTTCCCCGTTTTCCGAACTTGACCACTCCTCTCGTAGGCATCACATTCAAGAAGACATGATCACCCACTTCAAACGCTAGAGGTTCCCACTATCTATCGGCGTAGCTTTACATCGGCTCAGGAGTCTTGAGAGAAGGCGGCTTCCATTATGATCCAGTGAGTCTAAAAACTTCGATAAGTTTTAATCCATTTTTCGGTATATTATGAGATAAATGTTGATTTGTTTTGGAAAAGTGGATAAATTAACTCAAATTTAATTTTGCGAGGAAAATGCGGGAAACTGAATCTTAGCAAAATAGAAGAAACCCATGCAATGAGTGAGGTCTATTTAGAAAATTTAAATCGTGCAGAGCTGATTGCTAGCCATTTCCAGTCCGACATCAACAAATTACGCTTTGAAAAAGAAATATAAAAACTTGAACAAGTGAAATTCGTGACTTGAAGAAGGAAGTTGCGTAGAAAATGTGAGTCGAGACAAAGGGAAATAATCAAAGGAAGAGAAATTCATGTCGCGACATCAGTTTACGATGTCGCGACTTCAAAGGTTATAAATGATGTCGACACACCACTTTGAGTCGCGACGTGGATCCGTCAATAGAAAGCCACAGAAGGTCTTCGCAAGTAAGCGTTGCAACTAGTTTTTTAATGAAAGGTTCGATTGATGTCGCGACATCTTTGTGTAGAGTGGGACACTGATAAACAGTCTTGAAGTCTTGACAAGAAGCGAAGTTGCGACCATTTAATGATCAGACATAAGCGATGTCGACTGCTGAATGAGGTTAGAGCCTTTATGAAGAAAGAGCTAAACGAGACGACAAAGAGTCGTGACATCACCTTGAGGTTGCGACCTGGAAAATAGGTGGGAAAGAGGAAATTAGATTTATAGCGTAGAGGCTGTGGTTGCAGCGGAAGAAAAGAAATGGGAGAAATAAAAGAGTGTGAAAAAAACATACCATGAGGTCATGACATCAAGTGAAACATATGAAGGCAAGAAGACCACCAACACAATTGTGACCAAGGAATGAAGTCACAACATGAAGTCATCATACAAACAGAAAAGTGGTCACAACCTAAAATTGATGTCGCGACTCAGAAGCTGGAAGAATAGAAAGAAAATGATGTCGCGACATGTAACTGAGGTCGCGACATCAACACTGAAAGAACACTGAACAAATGATGTCGCGACATCACTTTGATGTCGCGACCACTGATCAAAGCAATTACAAGACAAACTGGTTGCAACTTAAAGAAGAGTCGCGGCCGATCCACTAGCGATCAAGAGAAGTCCATGCGCGATCAGCGAGGTGGGACATAAGGCGATGTTGAGCTTTTCTTTGGATTCCCACACGGAGCATTTTAGGGATTCGACCCCAAATTCTTTACGACATAAATGAATGGCTTTAGAAGAGTAAGCGGTTTTCTCCATCTTCGCTACCGGAAAAGGGAAGAAGAGAGATAATTAATATATTTTTAGAGTAGACTTTATTTCTTTTCTTTATTTTAAGTTTATTTCGTTTTGGATTTGGGTGTCTGCGGCGTACGAAGCCGGTAGATTATGATTTTATTTACATTATATTTATTCTTAAAATTCTTGCTTGAAATTTTATGAAATCTAGATAAATTAAGATTCATTTCTTATCGGTTTTATTGCAATTAGTGGTTGTCTGCGTGATCGGTACTCCATTTCCTGATTCGCAATCACGCGTGTCGGAGCGCGACTCTTTGGATTTGATTACATTTAATTCTGAGTCTTTCTGCACAATTATTGAGGAATTCATTTTGGGTTGATTTTCTTAGTGGTCTCGTTTGAATGGATAAGTTCCCAATAGTAGTACCTAACACCGATTGAAGTGTATCTTTACTACGATATCCGGGGATGCCCTCTGGCGTGACTTCATGGAGATTCTACGAGAGCTTAGAGCATTCTTTTCTAGAGTATATTGACTGCATTGATATTTCTTTGAGCTCGAGTTAATTTGATAAATCCTATTCGCTCGTAATTGAGTTGGAAGGGTGGTTAACAATATAAATCATCGGAGAGTTCACCTTAATCTAAAGGTAAGTTCCAATCCCGTGTTGGCTTAGATCCCAATCAAGGGAAGGGATAAACCCATAGATCTGGAGGTTGAGCCACCAATTAAGTAGTAGAAACTTTGCCGAAAATCTGAGAGGTAAGCGAGAATTCTAGCGTCAACAATGGGTGTGAAGTATTGAGAAAGAAAAATACATAGAACTTGCAAGAGAATTTGGAATACAGGTAGCTGGTTTGATCTTGTCTTCGTGAGAAGCAAGGATATCTAATCAGTGAATATGGAGAAATCCAATTCCAACAATTAGGAAATCTTGGACAAAAAATCAGATCCATATATAAAAGCGAGCAAATGTTCTTCTTTGGAATTATTGTTCCATTGTATTTCATTGATGGTTTCGTTTCTCTGACTGATTCAATCCATTCTTTTACTTTGTTCTTTTAATTCATTTACTTTTGTTTTTTAGTTTAGTTTGAATATGTATTCATTAGAATAGGATTTTAATTTTTTGATTATTTAGATAAAACTTCCATATAAAGTTTACGAGTCCAAATGAGCAGTATGGAATTTTAATAGTTGGAGTGATTTAGTCGTAATTCACTATCAATCTCTGTGGGAATGATACGGACTTACAGTGATTTTATATTTATGACACAATACACTTGCGATTATCATAGGCCCGAACCCTTATTAGTAAATCATGAACATTAGAAAATTCTTTTTATCAAGCAAAATTATCGAAGTAACATGTTGCAAAGAAAGTACCAAGGCTCTTGTAATTATGTTAATTTGAGGAGTTTTAGTCTATATAGAAAGGCAGAACAAGTTTTGTTACTTGCGGATTGTGTCGAGGATTGAAAGAATTAATTAGATCGGTATTGATGAAAAAGGAAATGCTAATTTGGACATATGATAAACGAAAAGAACAAAAATGGCTTAGCGGTGGCTGCATCGGCCACTATTCTTTAACTTGACCATGTTGAAAATATTTATTTGGATTTGACTAATCCTATTAATTTGAGTGTGTTTTGCTTTCAGGAAAAACTTTAATGCATAGGAAACAGGATTCTGACTGATTCTAAGCCGGACAGATTGGAAAGAACACTTTCGAAGCTTAAGAAAAGACAAAAGAATGAAAACGCAGCTATGACGGATGAGAGACATGACCGGACGGAGACGAGAGGACGGCGAGAAGGCCTCCCATTGCGCACAATGGAAGTTTACGGAGATCTATTATTGAAGAATTATTACGCAATCGGACAGCCTCTTGTGGATGCAAATAATTTCGAACTAAAGCCGGCCTTGATTACAATGGTTCAGCAACATGGGTTTGTGGTCATCCCACGAAGACCGAACACACACAGGTAGATTCTCGGGATATGTAAATATAGTAATTTGAATGGTGTGAGACGGAGGTGATAAAGTTGCATCTCTTCCCATTTTCTGCCAGAGTTATAGCAACCACATGGTATGAATCATTACCATATGGATTCGGTTGATACTTAGGAAGAGTTGGTAGAAAGCCTACTTGGGCGAATTCTCCCCCGTCTCACTTGAGGAGAAGAAGAGATAATAGTATTCAGTAAAAGTAGAGCCTATATATAGCTTAGGAAAGATTCGAAGGTTGCTTAAGGTGCCCGATGCATGGAATAGATTTAGCGAACCCGGATGGACATAGTGTATCATGCTTTAATGAGTACATCTAAGGGCATTATCGATGCTTCATCTTTGTGGAGCATTCAAAGAAAAGTCTTGAAGGCGAGAGGCGATAGGAGCCTGGCAAAGGCAATATGAAAGCTCCATGAGGTTTTCAAGGGGAAGCAGCGGAGGAAAGGGGTCATGGGCTAGACAAGATGAAGGCAACCATGGAGGCAAAGTTGGATGCCATAATGCTAGGATGGACGACAAGAGAAAGATGCTCTATGTGGAGCGTGGAAGAGAGGCTTATGAGGAAAATGCGTGTGCCAGCGAAGAAGATTCTTATGGTCTTTGAGGAGGTTAAGTACGTGAATGAGCCAGAAATTACCATTTTCAAGCCAAATCCTAACACGCCCTCACCTTGCAATGATCGTATTTGTGAGGAACCATGAGAATTTCTCGCTATGGTTGAGGGCATTACAAGGCCAAGGCGGCAACAACATCCTCAGCCAAAGGATATCGGCTGGCCACCAAGGTTCGGCCATGACATCGAGAGGTGAAAGTAGAAATGAATATCGAGGTGAAAGAGGACTGGCCGTTTGAAGAACAAATCTTTGCGGTTCATGAGGGACAACAAGAGGCTACATTTCCATGAAACGAAGCTATGCGACTTGGGATCTTTCAAATGCGATACTCAAATGTTTCGGAAGAGATACTAGTGCCTCATTAGAAAATTTGGAGACACAAGTAGAGCTGCCTGAATAGTGCAATCGAGGTAAAGGGTCGTTCCTTAGTGACACTCGGAAAACCCAAAGATTGCATGGCAATTCAATTAAGTGGGAAGGATTTAGTATATATAAAGGATACTAAGGAAAGAAGAATTTATTGAAAAGAAAGAATTTGAAAAGGAAGTAGAAGGCACCCAGTTGAATAATGAAGGAAGTAATGACGAGAAAAAGGAAGGAGTACCGGATTATACACCTTGGTGCCATTTCCACAGAGACTTGAAGTCAAGAAGAGAGAAGAACAATTTTCTAAATTCTTGGACATTTCAAGAAAATAGAAATAAATATTCCATTCTGAGGAGTAATCAATAAAAATGCCTCTTTATAAAATTTACAGAGAGGATATTGAAGCGAAAAGGAAGATAGCTGAGGAGGGAATGAGTGAACTTGACTACACTTTGCGGTGCCATTATCCATTAAAAGCTCCCGGCCAAAGTGAAGGACCACTGCGACAGCTCACCTTGCGAGGAAATATGATTGAAAGCTTTATGTAGTTACGGCGCTAGTATAAATTTGATGCCTCTATCAGTTAATGCGAGGGCTTAATTTGGGAACTTACTGACAACAACGAATTACATTGCGGATGGGTGATCGTCGATGGCGCGACCCGGAAGGAATTCTTGAAGATGTACTTGTCGAGGTTGGGAAATTCATCTTTCACGTAGTTTTGTTATCATGCGAGATGGAGAAGATGTGAGTTCCTTTGTTCTTGGGAAGACCTTTCTTATGCATTGGAGCTGCCTTGATAGATGTACGAAGGTGGCGACACTTAGGGTTGGAAATGAGCGATTACATTTAATATTAATAGAGATGCGGAACATCGATGTAGATGCGGGCAGTTTAGCTGGGTGTGAAATAGCCTTCTGATGTTGATGAATTACAGTTGTAACTGACACTTTCTATCATTGAAGTGAGATGAATTTACCAGTATCTTGAGTCTTGAGTTGTGAAGTACGCATGCGAGATTTGTTTAACGAGGAAATAGTCTCGAGTAAAGTAAGCAGTCAGAGATGAAATATACGGTTAGAAGCAGAAAGTGCGAAGAGCTGTGCGAAGGGTTAACATTGAAAGAATTACTTGATCATTTAAAATATGAATTTTAGAACCAGAGAAAGAAACCAGGTTATCATAATGATTGCATTGGTAGGCGAAGCGGATTCTGGTAGTGCGAGAAATACGGGGCGGTGGCAGTGAGGATACGAAGGTGTCGGCCCTGGTTTATGCCTGGTATTAAGTGGCGCGGCGGCGGATGATCGTACGAACCATTGAGCATCGAAGGCGAACCCGGTGATGAAAGAAGTTGTCGAAAGAAGTTAAAAATGGTTAATCTTGGGCACTATATCTTTTGTATCGAGATAGTTCTTGGGTAAGCCCGGTACATGTGCGGGTTCCCGAAGGTGGATTCTTGTGATCGAAATGAAAAGAATAGGCTGATTCTATAGGCATGACGGGATGGAGGGTGTGTATTGACCTCTGAGAAAATTGAATCTGCCCGGCGGGAAAGGATCATTTTCCCCTGCCTTTCATTGATCGGATCTTTGGATAGGTTAGCGGGACACCCTCGTTTTGTTTTCTTGATGGATACTCTGGATATAACAAATTTATATTGCACACGAAGATCGGGGAGAAAACCACTTTTACATACCCATTTGGTACTTTGCTTTAAGGAGAATGCCATTTGGTTTGTGTAATGCTCTGGTACACGCTGCTTGATGCATGATGTCTATATTTTACGATGCTTGAGAAGAAGTTATGGAGATCTTTGATTAAATTGCCACAGTAGGGTGATTCAGGTCAACAAAATTTGTATCCCTATATTCCTCCCTACTTCTACTTGTGTCGAGCTACTACGGTATCTGTGAGCTCTGAGGTTGAACACGGGGATGGGTTTCATCCCACAGTGATTTGTATCATGATTGAAATGGTGAGACATTGTTTGGATTTCCGGATTTACATTAAAGTATTTAGAGTTGGTGTCAAGAATTTGCTGAAATAGCTTAAAATGAAGTAATGAAATGGTGACGAAGAGGCTTGGGTCACTAACCCGATAAAATGGGGTTATTAAGATTGTCCTCGGGTCATTTCCTCGCATTAGGGCAAATGACATATAGTCATAACCAAAACCGGATCTTTGTTTATCTTTAAAAACTAACCCTTAAAACACTCCTATTTGAGTTAAAACAAATACTGAGCATTTAATGTTCCAATAGTTTGAAAACATAGCATGTAACCTCATTTCAATGGCTCGTAAATGACATCTAATGAATGTCAGTGCATCTACCGTGGAATACCTTTGAACCACAAAGCATGACAGTATTGACCAAAAGAAACACGTTAAATAGCATTAAACCTAGTTTGGGAAGTTTGGAGCTTGATAAATGCGATGCGTGTTCCATTTAAAACATGAGGATCTTGCCAGACCACGATAGCAAGCTAGCGACCCTCCTGTTCAAGGCTTTGAGGCTTGCGAGCATCCTGAGTTGTCATCCTCAAGGGTGTGTTTAGCGGCAAAGAAAATGAAGAAAGAAGAGAGAGAAGAGAGAAAAAGCTGTAACCTAAAGGAAACAAAGGCACTTGGGCTAAAGCGATAAAAAGTTAGGGGTTACAAAAGTTATAAAGGTGGCTTATATAGCCATCGGAAATGTGTGAAATACCAAAAATACCTAAAACATATGATTCTGATAGGAATGAAAATGAGAATTATACAAAACGAGGTCGTTTGGAACCAAAACACAGGGGGAGAGATTTCGCTATGCAGTGAATTTCGCTATGATAGCGAAAATTTCGCTATGATAGCGAAAATTTCGCTATGATAGCGAAAATACAAGGCATAAGCGAAATCTGAATTTTCTTGGCTGCGGTGGCTTTCGCTGATGGCGAATTTTTGCTATGATAGCGGCTGTGCATAGAAATTTTCAGCGAGGATGCCGAATTTTTCGCGGGGTTGTGAATTTTCCGCTATGGTTGCGAAATTTTCGCATTAACTAACGAAATTTTCGCGTGCGCCAGAAAATCACGTAATCCTGCATTGCTTCCTGCATCTTTCCATTTTCCATCGGTTCGACGGCATTTTCTTCATTTCGGCTTGATGAAATCTTAGAAATTCTTAACATTCAACAATACGACATCAAACTTGAAATTATGGCGAGGCTGCATAAAACATGTAAAGAATTGCAAAAACAAACTCGAAAAGATGGGTGGCACTAGTGGACTTTTGTGTGGAGTGACAACATTGCAGTTGAGACATGCGGAGAAGACAGCTCTGGGCGCACATCTTGAATAGGACTCGAAATAGCACTTTTGGAGTCTTAATCCACACCCCCAACCGACACGTTGCTAGTCCTTATGATACTAAAACAACAGTATGCATCTTTGTGCTTTAAAAAGTGTATATTGTTCAAAAGTATTGTGTGTATACGTATGAGGTTTTATACTTTAGTATGAACAATTTAGACTTTGTACAAAAACCATCATGAGAGAACAATTGCCATATAAGAACAAGTTTCAGGGCAACATCAATCCTAAAGAAGTCAACCTGAACTTCCACCTAAATCTAATTGTTCTTAGGTGACGAGTTTGGTAAATAGGATTATGAAGCTGTTCCACCACTGACCAATGCGCAGGGCCTTAAAGCGTTGACCAACCTAAATGGGGACCAGCTATGCTCTTATTTCTTCTTTGATTGTATTGGGATGCAATGCTAAAAACCGACTTCACCCAGTCAGGTGTAGCAGGTTCCACTTAAATGGCCCTTGACGATTAAGGTTTAGGGCGTCGACGAAAGGATCGTACGACCCTGAGCTCTCTGGGCTTCACCGGACTTTGAATGACTTGAAAAATTAGCACCTACAACTCACTAAACTCCACCCATCCACGTGTAGCGAGCACTAAGTCGTGGCTCAAACCTTGATTAAGGTTTAGGGCATCGAGGCTTTAAAGGCTTCGCCCAGTATACCCCTCGAGGCCGTGTTAGGTTTCAAGTAGCTTAGGTTTTTATTTTTCTTTTTCTTCTTGCTTTTTCTTTTCTTTATCATTTGGAAGACTACATTGGTCTTCATTCATGTGTAACACAAACCTATTATAGGTCGTCAACAGACCTAAGGCCGGCTTTGCAAAGTGAAACGAGGTATATAGCTTCTCGGCTTTATTAGTGCACGTCTAGCGTACCTTGTGCGTGATTAGCTAAAGGCGAATGTAAGGTTGAATACATTGGAACGTTAGTCAACCAAAAACTCAATCATGCATGGAATTGTTCTAGCATTAAGGTAGCATACAAGGCTTCAATTCTTATTCAAAAGCGAGGAGTAAATGAAAATATAAGCAAAAAATGATTTGCGAAAGTGTAGTAAAATGTAAAATAATGCTATAAAGCTTTTGATATAACCAAAATAGCTAATATATGCTTAAACAGGTTGAACATGACAAAACATCACTTTACTACTATCGGGTAATACATGTATCTGCTCTGATCCTATACAAAATGGTAGAGGCGGAGTTGATAAAAGCTTAAAAACTTGATAAAGCGTGATGAAGACCTCTAACTCTAACTTTTCCTCCGACAAAGTATAAACGGCCTCCTTTGGGGTGGGATGAGAAAGTTTAAGAGAGAATGAACACCAGCTCGTGGTGGTGGATAATAAATTGGATCTGAAGAACATTACTTGTGGCATTGCTAGCATCAAGGAGGCTGCTGCTGCGGACTGGTCTTGAGTAGTCTGTGTAGGCTCTGGCTGGAGACCAAGGTGACTTGATTCGTGCCACGGTAGGGTGAGCAGAATCAACAAAATTTGTTTCCTATGTTCCTCCTACTGCCGTAGTCAAGCTACTGCAGCATAGCGGTCTAGGGTCGAACACGGGGATGGGTTTTCATCCTATGAATGACTCGCGTCGATGTTGAGAAAATGGGTGAGGCTTTTGGTTTGGATTTTTGGAATTTTGTTTTTAAGCAAGTGGGTTGTTTAGTTCTTGAATAAGCGTAATAAGCTGAAAATGAAGTGTGAAATGGTAACTTTGAAGGTTTAGGTTACTAGCTTGATAACATAGGCGAAGCAAAGTGTCCTCGGGTTATATCCTAGCATTATGGCGAAGCGACTTATAGTCGAGCCATGCTTAGGATCTTTGTTTAACTATAAAACTGGCCACAAAAACCACTCCTATTTGAGTCAACCACAGTGACATGCATCCATAGCCCTTTAGTTCAAAACCTAGCCTTTCAGCCTCATTTGATTAACAAGTAAAGACCATACAAGAATATGATTACATCCTAACGGTAGTATACCTTTGTACCACAAAACATGGTAAGTATTGGCCAAAGTAATGACATTGACTATTGACCCTAGTTTGGAAAATGTAGACCCTCATCACATTTTGTAGCATTCAAAACTTGAGGACAACTACTTGTTGCCCTTGAGCAGTATGACCCTTCTTCCAAAGCATAAGGCTTAGCGAAGCATGGAGTTTGTAGTCTCAGGGGTGTTTGGCAGAGCTAGAAAATGAAAAGAAAGGAGAGAAAGAGAGAAAAAGCAAACCACTAAGCGAAGGCTGGGAGATATTTACATAAAATAAAAGTTGCCAAAAGATTACTCTCCAAGATTACTTAGGGTTACCAAAATGATGGGGGCTTATATAGACCACCCGATGTGTGAAACTAGAAAACCTAAAATATTGGCTGTCTGAGGACGGAGGTAATACACCAAAAACGGGGTGGTTATTAATTACACAAAATTAGCAGGGCAAGGAATTTCGCTATGCAGGGAAAATTTCGCTAGGTAGCGAAAATTCGCTAGCTATGAGGAAATTTAATGCTGCTGAAATTACGAGATATAGCCCAGTAGGAAATTTTCGCATGCACGATAATTAGCTATTGCGAGAATTTAAGCTAGCCCTAATGAAAAATTTAGAGATAGCGAATGGAAGATTCGCTAGGCACAGTGATTTTTATTTATATAGCAAAATATCGCTAACTGTGAGGAATTTCTCATTCAGATGGATGCGGGAATTTTAAGCTATGGGCTGTGATTTTAATCCGACGAGAATTTTTAGCAATTATAAGCGAAATTTCCTAGAATTCAACATTCTTCCTTTGCTGCCTCTGCGCCCCTACTTTGCGCCCTCCGTCTTCACTTTGCCTTCATTTCATCCTTGAATTTTGATGTGATGGTTGAAATAGTTTCAATCTTCATGGTTCAACATCTCGATATCAAATTCGACTTTAATGGGCCAATTTTAAAAAGCACCGCAGTAACCACAAATAACCTCAAAATGGCATAAGTGATACTAAGTAGACCTGAACACCTCAATTGGCTTAATTGATACGATTAGTGCGCAAAAAGCACTTTCCCGAAACTATCTCGAATAGGGCTGAAATAGCGATTTTGACACTAATCACCAATGGAAACCGTTCTTCGTCCATAGCAATGCCCCTAAAACAAAAAGGAAATGCATGCGGTGATTTCCAAAGAAGTTTGTGGTTGAGTGTATGTACATATAAGCAATGCCTTTAAAATGAGCAATTGATATCGAGTTTGAAAACACATGAGAAGCGAAAACCATAAAAGAACAAATTTGGGGTCGACATGGATCAAAGAATTCAGCACGAATTTCCACTAAAATCTAATGGTTCCTAATGTGGCAGTTAGACGATAAAGTCACGAAATTATTTCCTCACAGACCCAGCTCTGGCATGGCTTAAGGCATTGAGCTTGACCTAGATAGGAAAAGCTACACTTTTCTTTCTTTATTTAACTTCTGATAGCAGGGTCTGATACTTAAAACTCGACTTACGAGAATTACGTGTGTGAGGGTCATAGATGACTCCTGACGATTAAGGTTTAGGGCGTCGAGCGAAAGGATCCTTGGCCCGCGAGCTACACGGGCTTCACCGGGACTAGAATGACCGAGAATTAAGCACTGATACGCTAAAGCTCTACCCATCCACCGGAGTGCTTGAACACTAGAGTCGATGACTCCCGACGATTAAGGTTTAGGGCGTCGGGCTTTAAAGGCTTCGCCATATACCTCGGACCGTGCTTTCGGGTTTCAAGGCCAAACTTCCACGACTATTTTCTTTTGCTTCTTTTCTTTTTCTTTTTTGCTTTTTCTTTTCTTTTCCTTTTTGGGGAGCTACATTGGTCTTCAAATATGGGTATCCTGAGCTATCATGGGTTGGCTTGACATACTGGTAGCTGCAGCGAAAAGAGGCATACAATTTCCGCAGCTATTGTGGTATAATACGGTGTGCGGTGTGCTGAGTAACAGGGGAAATATTTCAAGTTGAATACGCTAGAATCTTAAATGACTAGCTGAATCATGCGTAGGTTGTTAACATTAAGGTGGTAAACAGTTTCAATTTTCCATTTAAAAGCTGATTGATTGTCGATTAAAGCAATTGATTGTTGATTGAAGGCAAAAGCGATTTACCTGAAATGGGGACCTCAGATTTTGCAAAAGTGAAGTAAACTATATATATAACGACATTATAGCTTTTGATATAGCGAAATGGCTAGTACATGCATAAGCTAAACATACAAAATATCCTTTTTACCTTAGCTGTCATGAATCTTATACAAATTAGTAGGCGGTTAATTAAAGTGAGTAAGCCCATACATAAACATAAAGAAACTTTAACCACCTCCTTTCTTTGTGGTGAGGTGGTGGAGTCTAGCGTAATGGCTAACATTCTTTTGACGACATATCAAAGAGAACAGCGTAGCATTCTGATTTCATCTCGCTAAGCGAACTCGTGGAAGACTGGGTGGTCATAATCTTGGAGCATGGAAGCGGCGATCCTCTGAGACAACTCATTTCGATCGACCTCACGATCTGTCTTTGCACAGGTAGTACTTAATGAAACATCTCAACATCCATCCCCTTTTCTTTATCTCTCATTTGGCATGAGCGTACTCAGGCGAAAATCTTTGTGATGTAAATGATGGAGCGGGAGTATCGAGTTTGCGGTTGAAGTAGGTAGAGTAGGAGATGGAGGAGAGCGGTCGGACCGCTGGACTCCTCTCCGTCTCGGGCTCGAAGCACGACTACCTCCTCACGTGAGTTATGCGCCTCTGGGCCAGGAACCTCCTCACGGTCCTGGCTGGCTGGAGGATAAAGATATGGGCATCACCGTCGGCTCGCTCCGTCGACGAGGACACGAGGGCTAACCCTCGTCTATTCGGGGCTCCTCAGAAGCCAGACATGCTGAGGACTGGCATAATAGTCTCGGCATCGATGGTGGAAGACTCGGCTCGGGCTGGAACCTTGCGGTGGAACACATCGCTCCGTCGCCGGGGATGTGCGGCTCCAGGAGGACTAAACCGGTATCCCTCCCCAAGATCCATTAAGAGCCTCCCAGGATGGCCCCCATGGCCCAATGCGTAGTCTTCCGCGCGGCGGCGGAAGAAGGCTGAAGTCTGAACGGTGATGGTCGACATCGGCGGGGCCCGCCTCTGAAGAGCAACGTTTGTGGTGTCTCGGGCGAGAATGCGGACCATCTCCGTGAGGTGGGTGAGACGATCTCGATAACCCTACGAGATTGGCTGCGGTATCTGCGGGCTTCTTGTGTGAATATCTTGCCGCTCTAGCCTCTGGGATCGTCTATGGCGAAGCTGGTGGACTAGGTGTCGGGGTCGTGAATGTTGAAGCGTAGAACCGGGGTCAATATCTTGCCTCGGCGTCGCGAGATGGCAACCGGGAATTAGTGCTCGATCAGTACTTGTCAGATCCACAGATACGTGATCGACCATGAAGTGTGGGACATCATGGTGCGACTCTGATGAGAAGTCTCTGCCCGGTGGGCCATTTTCCGGGATAGGGTTCCCGAATGCGACCTCCCCCGATCCTGGGCGGGCGTGCTTGTGGCTGATGATGTCGTCTCTGTTCGCGATGTGGTACAGTGGTGAGGTGTCTGGATGGCGGGAGGATGACTCACCGGGTGGGAGTACGGGCCGACTTGGAGGGCACAGTCCTCTAGATCTCCTCGTGGCAGCGAAGGGCCGGGGTCCCCGTCAGTGTCTAGTACCTCCTGAACCCTTGAGGCCTCCTCGGGGTTCTCGGGGATTGGGCCAGAGTCTGGGGTGCAGGCCGGGTGGGCCCAGAGACTGCCCTCTCGCTCTGGGAGTCTTTTGAATCGACCCTTGGTCGTAGGCGGGACCACCTGCAGTACCTTACCATCTTGTGGTGGCTAGTGAGCGGTCTTGGGTCTTTCCTGTGGCCCAGACGGGGCTCGGCGTACTTGGCTGGGAGACGGCCACGGGCTCGGTGCGAACGCACGGCGGGTGGTGGCTGGTGGTGGCGACTCTCGAGCAGGCGACGACTCGATTTCTTAGGCGGGGGCTCGGCCGGCGGGCTCGTGTCGGTGAGTGGCTAGTGCGCGAGCGGCGGCGGTACGGGCGCGAAATTTGAAGCGAACCCGGGACTCGTGGTGGGCTTGTTTGTGAACCCATTGTGGTAGCGGCGGCTCTGGTGGCTCGGAGTGCGGTAGCTAGAGCTCTCGGGCAGGGGAGGAGAAGATGAAGTAATGTGGCCCAGACCCCCCTCATTTTATAAATATCGTAAAGGCGTAGAAGGGTCCTTTTCCACTTAATTTCGCTATTATAGGAAGAAAGCGATTTGAGCCCTTTTCACCCTGCTAAAATTTTCGACATTAAAATATTAACACTATTAGAAATAACAATTATTATAATTAAAATTATTATAATATATCTAATAATTTAATATCTGATACTATAATATAATTACCAAGTTCTTTAAAATGGCAAGATTTCTTTAAATTAGGTAACATACTAAAATAGCTAAATTATAGAAATTAGTAAATTAAAATAAAAACCCAGAATTTATTGGTACTGATTCGGTTTTGAGAACACCCAGAGCCGGTTGATATCCGCGGAACCGTTCTGCTCATGGTGGGTCGAGGAGGATCTCTCGACCCTGCGGTGGCTGAGGGCGATTCAGCGGTGTTGGATTTCCTATTGTGACTTGGTTCTCACTAATTGAATTTGGGCGAGCGTTGCCACTGCCGGTGGTTCTGGTAGCGTACGAGACGCAGTTTGCCTTTGTTGGCTATTCCTTTCCCAATTCTTGGATATTCGGCTTCCTGCATCTGACCAGTGACAGCATCGGTCATTTGATTTTTCGGTTTCTACCGGCTTGTGCTTGTTGTTGAATGGAATATGTTAAGCTCCGATGTCATGTTGCCAAATGTAAGTTGCATTACTCCGTTAAGACAATTGATGATTGCATTGGCGGTGGCGAGAAATGGTCTTCGGGATAATTGGCGCATGATTGGGCCCGTTCTCTATTGGCTCGGTGTCGAAGCACTACAAAATCTGCGGATAGTAGAATTTGTCTACCTTCACGACACATCCTCATTATCCCCTTAGGGATCTTCAGCGATCGATCGACGGGGATAGGGTGATGTTAGTGAACTAAGCTCTCGAGCCCTAGCTGCTTATACTGCGGGTATGGCGGTGGGTTCATTGGCCCCAGTCTAGCGGAGTGATTTGTCTATCTGAGTCTATGATGTTAGCGGAAATTGTGGGTGATCTGGATCCTTGTATTTGGTAGGTTCTTGCTTTGGATTATGGCATGACTTGCTCGGTTCAAAATACCTTTTTCTCGATACCGGCCTTTTGATGTACAGTCAGTGAAACTTTGCATAGAGGCGAGGGACTTGTTTGATGATGTCAGGGTATGTTCACTTTTACCTTAGGACTTAGGATGCTGCACTGTTAGGATGCCTTAACTGCTTGCTTCTTGGAGTGCTGTGGAAATGGAGGTGGCATGCGGTGCTTCATTGAGTCCTCTTCGGAAAAATATGTTACGGCTCCGATGCCTCTCACTCACGGTTTTCCTCAACAAGCTTGGGCATTGGGCTTTCAGCCTCTTTTCCACTCCTCGGAGTGATTATAGCCATCGCCTCATCCATTCTGAATTGTTTGGATGAACTGCCTCATGGACTCCTTTCGGTTGGCAATGTTTGGGAGAACCTTCCTCTCTCTTTTAACCTCAGGAATATTATTGATCTTTGTGATTGAATACTGCGGGTTATTACATTTTTTGATTAAGATTGCTCGAAGCTCATCCCATTCTCTTGTTGAGTGCTCTCTCTACGATGTCAAATCCTTTGTGCTTGTTGCATTGATCCTTTTGCTCTTCCACAAAGTTGCCACTTGCACTTTTCAAATTTAATATAAGCTTGTTCCACGGGAAGATGATGAGTGATGGTTGTGGTTGAGAAGAGGAACAATGTGGTTTGGCACAGAACCACGTAGGCGGGGGATTAGGTTCAGGAAGGTTGGGTGGTCCTCGATTAGGTGGGTGACGTACCATATGGGGCATTGGGTTGTGGAGGCTTATATTGACCTACGACATTTGCATCGGCGTCAAATCCTTCCGCTGAAGGGGCCGTAGGATCTTTGTTCTTCTAGGTGGGCGGTGGATTGGAAATTGAGTGCGTATAAGTTGAAGCGTGCGGGATTTTCGGTCTTGCTGCGCTCATCCGTCGTTGCCTTTAACTCCTCCACCTTCCTAGTAGGGGTTGGTGCGCTTTCTTCCATGTCCTCTGAAAGTGTAAAATCCCTCCCGCTGGTGTCTTGAGGGCCTCATTTTCTCCGCCCCTCTCTTGGTTTGGCTCGTGACCCTTAGAAGTTTTGACCGCATAGTTCGAAATCCATTGCGTCGGGAGGCTTATCGGAGCGTCTCCTCCACACATGGTTTCTAGCGGTTGCTTCATGGTAGGAGACATACCATTGTAAAAATGATTCACTAACATCGGTGTCAAAACCATGATGTGGGCGAGCGCGATGGTCTCCGTAGATCTTTCCCGGCCTTGGTAGAATTTCTCGTTGTGGGTGAGAAAGTGTAGATCTGCCTCTTATTTGTTGGTCTCACGTGGCGGAAGAATTTCTTCAAAATTCTACCTCTGACTCGTGATTTCTTATGGTTCTGGGTCTCGGTGAGTTGAGCGTATTTTGGCCTTGTCGCCGGTCTTCGGTGGAAATGCTTTCGGCAGAGCAAATCCATGTCGGTGATACCTTCCTTGAAGTAGTGCGTACCTCCTCGAAATCCCTTATATATGCGAATATGGATTTTCATTCTCCCATACCATGAAAATTAGGAAGCGGGGCACTAGGTAGGGTCTCTTTGCTACTTCTTCAGCGGGGTATGATGCGGGAAGGGCAACTCACAGGGTGTATGTGGTCCCTCATCGATCTGTAGGCTGTTGGGTTCATTGTTGGGGTGCACAGTGACTCTCTTTGTTCCTCGGTAGGGGGGATCCATTTGGTCATGGCTGCGACTTCCATGACCTTGTTCGATTGGTGTCTTGATTCTCTTTGTAGTGCACAGAGTGTCTACATCCCACTTGGTGCGTAAACACAATTACCTGATTTTAGACCTGTGAAAACAACAGCAAACTTGCCAAAAAGGTTAGGGTTAGCTAAAATAAATATGACTATTATGAAAACAAAAATAGTGCAGTAACTACAAAGTAGTGAAAACTTGCAGTTACAATGGCCCCAGGGAATCAAAAGGGTTAAAGGTCACCTTCACTTGTGATGTTGATCCGCAGTACTTGACTTATCAAACGTAGTTTGGCACCATCCGGCGACGGCAGCGAAGAATTGATTAAAGTCTTGCGCGCGGTAGGGTGGCGGGTCGACAAATTTGTTTCCTATGTTCCTCTAACTGTAGTCAAGCGCTCTTTTGCGACATAGCGGTCTAAGTCGAACACGAGGATGGGTTTCATCTATGAATGACTTCGCGTCAGTGTTGAAAATGGGTAGGCTTTTTAGTTTGGATTTTTGGAATTTTGTTTTAAGCAGTGGGAGTTGTTTAGTTCTTGAATAAGCTGTAATATTGAAAATGAAGTGTGAAATGGTAACTTTGAAGGTTTAAGTTACTAGCTTGATAACATAGAGCGAAGCAAAGTGTCCTCGGGTTATATCATCGCATTATAGCCGAGCAGCATAGTCAATGTGCAGGATCTTTGTTTAACTATAAAACCTAACCACAAAAACCACTCTATTTGAGTCAACACGGGCAACATGCATCCATAGCCTTTAGTTCAAAACCCCCTTTTCGGCTCATTTCGGTGGCTAGTCAAAGGCCCAATCACCAGAATAACGATTGCATCCCAACAATAAGTATACCTTTGTACCACAACATGGTAAGTATTGGCCAAGTAATGACATTAAATGATATTCAACCCTAGTTTGGAAAATATGGAGCCATAAATACGATGTCACAGCATTCAAAACATGAGGACAACTCTTGGCCTCCTGAAAACCAAGCCTTAGCCCATGCTCTTCCAAAACATAAAGGAAGCAGCGAGCATCTCTCTTGAGTTGTCTCATCCTCGAGAGGGTGTTTGGCAGCCTAGAAAATGAAAGAAAGAGGAGAGAGAAGAGAGAAAAGCAAACCCTAAAACTGAAAGCTGCGGGAGATATTTACATAAAATGAAAAGTTGCCAAAAGATTCTTAGGGTTACAAAATGATGGGGGCTTATATAGACCACGATATGTGAAACTCTGAAAACCTAAAATATTGGCTATCTAATGAGAATGAGGGAGGTAATACACCAAAATGGGGTCGTTTGGCATTAATTACACAAGAATGCAGGCGAGGAATTTAGCTATCTGCAGCGGGAAAATTTATTAGGTAGTGAAAATTTAAGCTAGCTTTGCGAAATTTAACTAACTATGATTCCTTCTTTAGTGAAATTACGAGATAGCGAAAATGAGAATTTTAGCTATGCACGGTGAATTTAAACTGGCTAGCGAAAATTAACAACTAACGAAAAATTTGAGAGATAGCGAAAATGAAAGAATTTATTGAAACGCGATGATTTTTGCTATAGCGAAATTTCGCTAGCACAGCAAAATTTCTGATTTAGCTAGGATTGCGAAATTTTAGCTATGGTTGCGAAATTTTCGCAATCAGTAAATTTAGCAATCATAGCGAAATTTCACGGAATTCTTTATTCTTATTTGCACACTCTTTGCACCACTATTGCATCCTCCATCTTCACTTTTGCCTTCATTTCATCCTTCAGATTTTGATATGTTGATGAAAATAGTTGATCTTCATGGTTGTATCTGATATCAAATTCGACTTTAATGGACGATGTACACAAAAACACACCAAAATATAACCTGAATAACTACCGAAATGACATAAGTGATGCTAAGTGACTGAACACCTCGTTGAGGCAATTGATACGATTAGTCTTGTAAAGCACTCAAAACCTATCTCGAATAGGGCTCAAAATAGCACTTTTTGGGCACTAATCATGACTCATGATCCGAAGAAGCATGGCGTGACTATGCGCTAGAGTAGCCTCGGCTCGGGCCATCCTTTGGTCTAACGGCCGCACGTGTAGTGCCCGTGAAGCAAACGACATCCATGCTTGTGAAGCTCCGCAGGCCCGACATGAATATGCTTTGGAGGCGCTGCGGCCCGTGTGGAAGAGTAGGCGGTGTCGCGAAATTTCCCAGGGCGGAAGGAGTTGGAGATGGAGGAGATGAATCTGGAATTGGGCTCCTCTCCACCTCAACCTCCATCTCAAGAACAGGATCCTCTCCCCTCGGTGGGTCCTCTGCCACACCATCTGCTACCTCCTCCGCAGAATCCTAATGGCCGGAGAATAATGGAGGTCGATGTAAGAGATCGCTCCATGGACGGGACACAGTGTTGATCCTCAGAAGCAGTGTGGCTCCTCGGGAACCCAGGATGCTCCGGGACTGGCTGCCGGCCCAGTCGCGGCATCAATGGCTATGTAAACCCTCGCTCGAGCAGGGCCACTTGTGGTGGACCTTCTCCTCAGTGTGAGGAGTCATGAATGGCTCGGGGAGGGACTAAACCCGGGGGTCTACGAGATCTGTGCGGGGCCTCGAGTACTCCACTGCCTTTAAATATAATCTTTGTAGCGAGGAATAAGGCCCAGTGACGGGTGGTCCACGAGGGCATTTGTAGGCGAATTTGCCTAACGGAAGAGAATGGGTCCGCCGTAGTATCTAGTGAGACGGCGGACCATCTCTCTCTGTGATCATTTGGGCGATCCATATCCTCGGAATTTGCCGAAACTCTGTTGGCGGGCCCGAAACGTTTAGTAATGTCCAGTGGCTCTGCGAGGTACTCCGGTACATCGTCGATCTTTGAGCAGGACTCGAAGGACTCGGCACTCCCCGGGATGTCATAGTATGGTAAAACTCGAGCCACACTGACAGGGATAATCGGCTGTGGCGTCGTGAATCGAAGACTCCCCCCGGGCTTGATGCGGGCGCTTGGAAGCAGGAGCCCTCTACGTCGTCTCTGAGGCCTTGCCGGAGGGAAGGGCGGGGTCAATCCCCAGTACGATGTCGTGGAATCCCCGAGGCTCCTCGGGTATGGCCGGTGAGACCCGATGCGGAATTTGTGTGTTTGCGGGAAGGTCGGGAGGAATGGGCTGCGACCTCGGAAGATGCTGGATCCACCATCTCTGCAGGGTCTTGAATCTAACCTGGGCTATGGCGAGAACCACACCCAGTGCAGGACCATGTTTGTGGTGCAGGCGTCTTTGCGAGGGCGAAACGGGGCTCGAGTGTAGTGCGGGGCACGGTTCGGGCCAGCCCGAGTGGACCTCTGGCGCATGCATAGGGTGGACCAGGGGTCGGTGGCGACGGCAATGGACTCAGATGGCGGCGATGCGCGGATTTGTTGTGGGGTCGGTGTACCGCGGTCGGGAGCTCGGTCGCTCCGGACGCGGTGGAGACGGGGGCCTTTGGTGCGGCGAGGGCCGGGGCCTTGCATTGAAATGGCTCCACGGCCACGGGCTCTCGATGGGAACCTAGGCTCTACTTGGTGGCGAGAGCTCAGCGGGGAGGCTCGGGCGTGGATGCGGGGCATGTGGGGCTTCCCAGACGGCTGGGGGCTCAGGGGGATGTGAAGGCGTGGAATGAAAATGAGCGGGGGCCCCCTTTGCTCCTTGGTTTTGGGTAGCGAAGGGTCCGGAATAGAAGAGCCACTGAGTGTTTAATTTCGCTATTATAGTGAAGTTCTTGCCTGATTTCATCTGCAAAGTAAAAAAAAAACAAAATTTTAATTTAGTTAAATTAAAATACAATAATATAAAAGTAAAAATATATATATATAAAATAAAATAAAAATAATATTTTATATTTAGCTAAAATTAGAAAAAGGAAAGTTACTAAAAATAGCATAAAGAAAATTGACCCGATTTTAAGCGAAAAATCAAAAATCGTGACTGCGGTTGGCCTCTGCGAAAGACCAGGCCATTTCCCGATTTCAGGTCGTTTCATGGAGGTCGAGGAGGAGCTCCTTGACCCGTGATGCTTTGTCTTTGCGGCCTTGCGCGGTTCCTTCTTGTTTGAAATTCTTCTCCTTTATGGTGATGTTGGGGTGACCATTGGCTCTGCGGTGGCCAGGAGTGGCGAGTTTCCAATCAATTGCTTCACCTTCCTTTCCCAATTCTGCTTGCAATTTAGAGGCATTGTTTCCTGCATTTTGACGGTGGCGAGACTTCATCGACTCTTTGCTTGTCATCTTCCACTAGCTTGTGCTTGTTATTCAAGTAGAAAAATATTGAGCTCCGATGTCATGTTGCCAAATGTGAGTTGTGACTCATTTCGACAGTCAGTTATCATAAATTGGAAGTGGCCAAAAATGGTCTTCCCGGGATAATTGGCACATGGTTAGACCCATTGCTATTGGTTCGGTATCAAGCATTACGAAAATTCGCGGGTGAGTAGAATTTGTCCACCTTTACGATACATCCTCAACTATTCCCTTAGGAGTCTTTGCGATCAATCGACTAATGACGGAGTGATGTTGGTAGGCTTAAGGCTCTCCCCCAAGCCCAGCGTATATCTTTTGAATAGCGGCGGTAGGTTTACCTTGGCCCCAAGTCGCTTGATGCTTTGTCTATCACGAATCCTTTCCTTCGATGTTGACTGATATTGTGGGGGATCCTGGATCCTTTTATTTCACTGGGGTCTTGCTCTGAATAATGGAACTGACTTGCACTGTTAGGAAGGCTTTCTTTTCAATGCCTAACCCCTTTTTGACTTTGCAAAGGTCCTTTAAGAACTTTGCATAAGTTGGGACCTGCTTGATCATGTCAAGCAGTGGGATATTACCTTAAACGCCTTAGCACCTCCCAATTTCAGCTTGGTTTGGAATTTTTCTTGCTTCTTAGTGCTTGAGGAAATGGAGGGGGGCATGTTTTCTTCCTTTGAATCTTCTTGATTATTATCCTCTCGCTCGACCTCCCTTTTCTTTTCTCGGTTTCTT
Organism: Tetrastigma voinierianum; assembly: GCA_016808115.1. Lineage (NCBI taxonomy): Eukaryota > Viridiplantae > Streptophyta > Magnoliopsida > Vitales > Vitaceae > Tetrastigma > Tetrastigma voinierianum. Next base: position 734,838 of record JAEQBH010001297.1, read on the forward strand.
GAGCAGTCATAGCCCCTTTGGTTGCTCAATTTCTTTTCCACTCCTCAGTGATAACTTTCACTTCGTCCATCCACGAGTTCTTTGGATGAACCTATCTCATCAGACTCCTTTTTGGATTTGGCGAGTGTTTGGGGAAGGGAATCACCCTCTCTCTGTACCTCCGACCAGGTGGTAATCACACCGGTGGCGAATGTTGTAGATTCTCGATCTTAGATTAAGGCTGCTCTCAAGCCCATCCCCATTCTCTTGTTCGAGGTACTTTCCAGTATCAATTTTGAGCCAATTATGCATTCGATCCCGCTTGTTCTTCCGCAAAATTGCACCACCTTGCTCGAGTTTAAATAGCTTGTTCGAGGAGAAGAGGATGGTGATGGCGTGGTTGAGATGAGGAACCAAGCGTTGTTTGGCAGGGGCACATAAGCGGAGGATTAGGCTTCGAGAGAGGGTGGGGTGATTCTTCGGTGGAATTATATGTATTGCAGTATGGGGCATTAGGTTGTGGCTTGTATTGGCCCGCGACATTGGCATGCTCGACATAAACTCTCTCGTGAGGAAATTTGATGGACAATGTTCTTACGTGGCCATTGGATTGAAATTGATGCATGGGTTGGCGTAATGCGGGATTTTCGATCCTTTGCACTTCATGGAGTCTTTTTTCTTCCAGCTCTTCCACCTTTCTGCGAGGTTGATGTTTTGCTTTCATCTCATATCTTGAGAAGTCTGAAAATACCTCCTTTGGTGGGAATTTGAAGGCCTAATTTTCTCCACCTCCCTTAGGTTTGGTTCATCCCATCCCTTAGAAGTTTCAGCCACATAATTCAAAAAAATCCATGGCTTCGTCGGGTCTTTTGCTGGAAGTCCCTCACACGTGTTCAAAATTTGTATTCATGTTTGGAGACATACCACCATAGAAGTGGTTTATAAGCATCTGAGTGTCGGAAACCATGATGTGGACAAGCACTAATGGTCTCCATGAACCTCTCCCGAGCATTGGTAGAACCTCTCATTGTCATAGGCGACAAATGTGTAGTTGCCTCTTCAAGTGTTAGTGCTGTGAGCGAAAAATTTTTTAGGAGTGCTGCGGCTACGCCCCCGGCTTACGATGGTTCTGGTCTCGATGGTCATGTATATTTTGGCTTTGTCTTTGGTCAATGGAAATGCCTTCAACTTCAACAAATCATATCAATTACCCTCCTTAAAAAGTTCACGCACACTTCCTCGAAATCCATATATGGGTGTATGGATTTTCATTCTCCATACTGCATGAAATGTAGAGGAAGCGGGGGCACTAGGTAGGGTCTCAACATATCCTCGGCAGAGGTATGATCTGCAGGAAGGAGCACTAACTCACAGGAGGGTGTATGTGATCCCTCAGTGATCACGTATCTTTGATGGATTCAACGAAGTACCTTAGCGGCTTTCTTTGTTCCTCGGGTAAGAGGATCCGTTTGATCCTTGTATTACGCGATTTCACGACCTTGCTTTCAGCTGGTGTAAGTTCTTTGTGATCTACTGAACTATCTCTATCCCAGTGTTGCATAAACACCTATTATACAAAATGAGACAAAGAAAAGAACACAAACAAAGCTTGCCAAAAAGGATCAGTGTTAGTTAAAACCAAAATTAATTGACTGTAAGAATAAATACAATGCAGTAACTGCTAAAAAAAAGAAACTTGCAATTCTTACAAACGAAATTCAAAACGGAGTAAAAGGTCACCAATACTTGTAATGTAGATTACAAGTTCATATCAACTCATCATCCGTAGTTTGGCACCATCCTGCGATAGGCGCCCAGGTTGGTCGATGCCCGCATTGGTGATTCGGAATCAACAAAATTTGTATCCTATATTCCTCCTGCTGCTAGTAGCGAGCTCACTGTGATATAGTAGTCTAAATTCGAACACGGGGATGGGTTTCATCCCACAAATGATTTAATATCATGATTCAAAATGGTGAGACTTTGTTTTTGGATTTTCAGTTTGCATTAAAAGTATTGGATTTAGTGTCAAAATTTGCTTGAAATAGCTTAAAATGAAGTGAGAAATGGTGACCTTGAAGGCAGGTCACTAGCTTGATAAAATGGGGTTATTAAGGTGTCCTCGATTTGCATTTCATAGCATTAGAACCAAATGACATATAGTCATCAACAAAACCCGGATCTTTGTTTAGCTTTAAAAACTAACACTTAAAACACTCCCATTTGAGTTAAAAAATCTTTTGAGCATTTAATGTTGATAGTTTGAAAACATAGCATTTAACCTCATTTAATGGCTCGTAAATGACATCTAATGAATGTCAGTGCATCTACCATTAAGAATGCATTGAACCCTAAAGCATGACAAGTATTGACCAAAAGAAACACGTTAAATAGCATTAAACCCTAGTTTGGGAAGTTTGGAACAATAAATCACGATGCTGTTCCATTTTAAACATGGGACAACGCGAGCCACAGTAACGAGCTAGCAGCCCTCCTCTTGAGCTTTGAAGGAGGCTTATGCAAGCATCCCTTGAGTTGTCCTCGAGGGTGTGTTTGGCTTGACAAGAAAATGAGAGAAAGAAGAGAGAGAAGAGAGAGAAAAACTGTAACCTAAAAACAAAGCTGCGGGATAAAAGCTTGATCAAAAAGTTAGGGTTACAAAAGCTATAAGGTGGCTTATATAGCCATCCAAAATGTGTGAAATACCAAAAATACCTAAAACATATGATTACAATAGGGACAAAATGGGAATTATACAAAACGAGGTCGTTTGGAACCAAAACACGGGAAATTTGGCTATGCGGTGAATTTCGCTATCATGAAAATTTCCTTATGATAAGCGAAATTTAGCTATCATAGCGAAAATACAAAGGCATAGCGAAAATTCAGATTTTAAATTTATGCTGTAACTTACGCTATGATGGCGAATTTTAATATATTTTCTGAAATTTAAGCTAGCATAATGAAGCGTATAGAGAAATTTTGCAGGGATTGCGAAATTTTCGCTATGGTTGCGAAATTTTCGCAATCCTTGCGAAATTTTCGCAATGCATAGCGAAAATCCTGTAATCCCTGCATTGCTTCCTGCATCTTCCATTTCATCAGTTCCACTTGACATTTCTTCATTTCGGCAGTGAAATCAAGGAATTCTTTAACATTTAACACGATACGACACGAAACTTGAATTATGGCGAGGCTCATGAGAGCACGAAAATTGCAAAAACAAACTCGAAAAGCGAAATCGGTGGTACTAAGTGGATCTGCATAATCAATTGGCTTGAATTCACGCCAGTTGATGCGCAAAAGAACTCAAAACCTATCTTGAATAGGACTCAAAATAGCACTTTTTGGGTACTAATCAATCTTCATGGATGATTTTACGATTATGGATCGATTTTGACGATTGCTGCATGGCAGGGACGATCACTTGAAGGTGCAAAGACAAGAATCTAGCTACGAATTGGGAAAAATGTCATTTATGGATTCTGATGGGGCATTGTCTTGGGGCACATGATTTAACGGCGGGGCTTGAGGTAGACCGGGCAAAAGTTTGATTATAAGAAATCTAATGCCGCAGTCTGAGTCAGAGGGAATTAGAAGTTTCTTAGGACATCTTGGGTTTATAGAAGATTTATCGGAGATTTCTCAAAAATTCTTTAGACCACTATGCGATTGGCTGGAAAAAGGTACTAAGTTCTATTTTGATGAATCACCTTGCATATGCATTAAAAATCAAATCGGACTTGTTGAAGCTCCCATCATAGCAAAACCCAGTTAGAACGAGAGAATTTGAAATCATGTGTGATGCATTGATTTTGCAATGGGATGTATTGGGGCAGAAAAATGAAAAAGTGTTCAGGTCATTTACTATGCTAGCAAAACCTTTAATGATGCTTAAGAAATTACTCTACTACTGAGGAGATCTTTATGATAGTATTTGCATGTGAAAAATTTAGGCCGTACATTTTGGGGTCCCATGTTATTATACACAGATCATGCGGCAATTAAGTATCTATTGGCGTGAAGACGAAGCCAAGACTAATTGGAGTGGAATGCTGTTATTACGAAATTTGATTTAGAAATAAAAGACAAGAAGGGTTGTGACAATGTGATAGCTGATCACTTGTAGTAGAAGAAACCCCTTTGTCTGAAGAAGAAAAGAAATATAGCGAGAGAAAATTTTCCGGATGAGCAGTTATTAAATTTATCATGAAACACCTTGGTATGCGATATTGTGAACTACTTAGCTTGTGGAGATTATACCACCGGAGTCGACTCTTGCTTAGAAAAGCTAAGGCGACGAATTTTCATCCCAGGATGAACCATTATTGTTTTTAAAGAGGCTGATCGATTATAAGGAAGTGTACGAGAAAGTAGACAAAGCAAAGATTTTACAAGAATGTCATGCATCACCATATGAAGGACATTTTGCAGGAGATAAAACAACCCACAAAATTCTCCGAGTTAGGATTTCTTGACTCTTATTTAAAATTTGTTTTGAATGGGTAAAGTTATGTGATCAATGCGAAGAATGGGAAATATCGGCAAAAAGGCAAAGATACCCACTGCAAGTATCACAGTGGTGCGATTGTTTGATGTATGGGAATGGATTTTATGGGGCCTTTTCCGAGTTTCATTTGGAAATATATACATACTCTAGGCGTGGATTATGTATCAAAATGGAGTTGAAGCGGCTTGTCAAAGAATGATGCGTCACGGTTATTTAGTTTTCTGAGAAATATTCTTAGATTTGGGACACGAGGAAGCTATAATTAGTGATGGAGGAGCCATTTTGCAAATAAGGTGTTTGATAAACTCACTTGAGCATATGGTATCGAGCATATTATGAGCTTGGCTTATCATCCTCAAGCAATGAATGAAATTTGAAATGTCAACGGGGAGATAAAGAGAAGTGCAGGAAAAGGCGTAAGTTCAGTAGAAGAGATTGGTCTTTGAAGCTTGATGATGCACTGCGGGCATCTGAGCGCCTTCGACTCATTGGAATGTCCACAGTACAGGCTTGTCTTTGGAAAACCTTGTCACCTACCTCTTGGCTAGAATATATAAAGCTATGTGGGCCATCGAAGCTAAATTTTGATTTTAAGGCGCTAAAGAAGATGAAGCTACTCGATTAAATGAATTGGAAGAGTTGAGGAATGAAACCTATGATAGTGCGAATACAAGGATAAAACAAAAAATGGCATGATCGGCGAATTTTAGGGAGGAATTCAAGGCGGAGATCGGGTCTTGTTATTCAACTCGGACTAAGACTCTTTCCGGGAAAGTTGAAATCGAATGGAGTGGACCATTTACGAGTGGTATCAAGCACACGGAGTTTGGGGCGGTGACACTTAGAACCTGTGTGATCATGAGGTTAAGTTAATGGTCAGAGATTAAAGCAACACGCAGCAGGAGAAAGCAATTGGAAGAATAACCCTTAGTTCTGAACAAGGGACATTGAAGAAACAGAACAATGGCGTGAGGAAAGTCATTTAAAGGCCCAAAAATGGAATGTGACTTTGTGGAAGGCAATCCACACCAGTTTGTTTTAAATTTTTCTTGTGTTATTTTACAAATTATGTGTTTAAATTTCTAATAGCTTAGTGTGATTTTATTCATTATGGATTGAAGAGTAAGTAAATATTTTTTAGTTTCTGAGATAATGAAGATTGTGTAAAGGAGAGCATCTGTAATCAGGCTTGATGTGAGAGACCCAGTGAAGTATATTCTTTGTTTGATTTTTGAAATTTGTCTTTTATATAGCATGATTGAAAGTTTGGGGGAATTTTTATCTTGTTTTGGTGCTTAAATTTTGAATGTGATGCATAGTAGAAGTTGTTGAATTTTTGCATGATGAAGATGAATTGAGTTGTAGTTGTTTTGAATGGAATTAGTAAATTGAAATTCTTTGTAATTTGAGTGTTCATGTTTGGTGCAGCATTAATCCAAGTTGCAGCAAGAATTGCTAGATGTGAAAAATAAAAGTGAAAAGAAAGTAAAAAAATGGCGGGTCACGGCGGAAATAAAGGAGGAAAGAACATTTTTATGTTGCAACACCCAGTCCACATCGTGACCACACATTTAGTCCTGACCAAAAATTTACGAAGTTGCGACGGAGAATAGTCCTGAGTCAAATAAAATTAGGTTAAACCTCTCATTTTGGGCATTCGACGATTAAAATAAAATTCATTGAAAATCATTAATTTAAGAGCTTCCGACATTTTAAGGTGACTCCGTAGTGCAATCTGTGACATTAAACCAGCGTCACATTCACTTGAGTCCACTTAACTCTGATTCACCCCAATCTTTCAGTTCTGCATCATTCATTCAGAATCTTTGAAATAAATAGTTATTAATGCAAACACAGACATCAATGTCTTGATTGAACGAATTGGTTCGGTTTGCTCAGTTTCAAGGAGAATAATCAGAGGGAATTTAATAAAAACGATCAATATTCTCACCAAATTCCCAAAACCCCTGTTGGAAATATCAAGAGAGAAAGAATTCGAGAAACCTCCTTCAATTCATTCATTAAAATTTAAAGAAAGAATAAATGGTCTTGTAGTTTCCCGAGAGGCAAAGCATAAAGGATGGGAGAACAAGAAAAATAAGCGAGAGAATGAAGAGAAGGGAGAATGAGAGAAAGAAGAGTTTGAGGAAACATGAACCACGAGTTTATGGAATGAATGAGTCGAAAAACAAACTAATTCCATTCCTTATTCCATAAAGCTATTGTGTAATCAAGAGTGGTTGATGGGAAAGGAATTGGAAGAAGGGTTAATTAGAACCCATCGCTTTGAAGCTCGAAGAAAAGGAAGGAAGGCGCTGATTTGTTGAGCGACTTTGTTAACAGTCGAATCACTCTTGGAGCAAGCTCAAGGTTTGGTGAACCAAATGAAACGGAAACTCTGACCTTATGGGGAAGATATGGGTTTTAGGCAGAAAAGTAGAAATATTTTCTCGATTTAGTTATAGACTTATTTATAGGAAAGCAGTTGTCTCTGTCTCGACATGTTTGATAGTTGAATAAAAATTCTTGTGAATAATTACTTGTCTAGATTGATGAACATGATATGAAATTTTATTTTGTGTCATTTTCTTTTACGTACATGAATCAAATAAATAGTATGTTCTTTCGAAGCAGTAATTTCGGGAAAAGTCGGGCGTGAATAATTAAACTGGAAATTAGGAGTATTGCCTACATTGTTTGAATTCAGTATAGATTGCAAAAATAGGAAAATTGTTATTGTTGATGGAACAAAATACTTGGATGAAATAATGTAAGTAGACAGTAAATAAATACAAGTCTTGAAGAAATAATACACTTTGGTCAACAAAACTTATAAAACTTTGAGGGGAATTAGGAACATCTTCTGGGAAATTAGGGACTAAGAGTCAGCTAGTCCTAGAACTTGTTAGATTATTGATTGAGGAGAAATCTTAGGTGTGACTGATAAAAAGAGTATTAAGTCGTCCTTGGCGGATTAAGGTTTTCTAAGCCTACCTACGATATATGTAGCGTATACTCTAGTTCCTTAATTTGAGCCAAATAAGCCTTATTTCTTGATAACTGACAACTGAAAACTAAATTCCCTTCCTTCTGTTGATAAACTGCGGCAAAAGCCAATTATTCGAGTTTCGAGTTCAAAAAAAAAAAAAAAAAAAAAGTTTACTATAAAGGAAGAAACAAGTTTGGGGGAAAAATATTTCCAAATTTTGACAATGAAGGAGGTGAAGAAGTAAAGAAGCAGAAGCTAGTGAAATAAGGAATAAGTTTTGTCTTGTGGCCTATTTCCCTTGAACAATTAAGCTCGTAGGGGTGTTTTAACACCTAGTACCCTAATACCAACTAGTATGGGAGTTGCTAGCCCAAAGTTCTCACAGAGTAATGTGAAAGCTGAAGACAAAACATTTGCACTATTCCCGATCTTAGAAAAACAAAAGCGAAAGAGTTCGAAACAAAGGAGTAATTCGGAATAAAGAGCATATGGGCAAAATTCCCTTTAAAATGAATTCAACATGAAGATGAATCAGGCCAAGATTGAAGAGAAAGTCAGCAAGAACAAAGAAGAAAAATGAGTAGAAAGTTGAAACAGCAAATATAGAAAAGGTGGAAACTAGGTGATTTACAACTTAAAATTTTCATTATCTACCCGAATTACCTAAGCCAACATTACAAGCTTTGTGAAAGACACCATTGATTTTGAAGGTTGAATTTACCTACATTAGTGGAGATCAATACGAAAAACAACCCTATGGGACTTTGACAATCAGTCCAAGAAAACTCCCAGAAGATTAACTAAATTCAACATGAAGATGAAAAGGATTGAAGACCTACACACACACATAAAACAAGACTTGTTGAATAAACTGTTTAGATACATTAGTTCATCAAGAAATTTGTGATAGAAGTATACCATGTCTTATTCTTGAATCTAAACTGAAATTTAAAATGATGCTGGTATCTCTTAATTATCAGAAGGTGGAATGAGAAAGACTGTGGTATGAATCAGAAAAATGTCCTTAAAAATTTTCTAAGCTTATTTGTTTGAGGACAAACAATTCTTTCTTCTCTTTGCTTGGGGACAAGCAAAATTTTAAGTTGGGGGAGTTTGATGAGTCTAAAACTCATTAAGTTTTTTAATCCATTTTAAGTATATTATGAGATAAATGTTGATTTGTTTGCGAGAAAGTGGATAATTAACTCAAATTTCATTTTGCGGGGAAAATATTTGAGCAGAGGCTTCGAATCTTAGCAAAAATCGAAGGAAACCGTACGAATTGAGTCCTGGTGAAAGAAATTTAAGTCATAGAATTCAGTTGCCAAGCCCATTTCAAGTCCACGACATCAACAAATTACGCTTTGAAAAGAAATATAAAACTTGAACAAGTGAAATTCGTGACTTGAAAGAAGGAGGTTGCGACAAAAAGAAAATGTGGTGAACCAAAGGAAATAATCAAAGAGGAAGAAATTCATGTCGCGACATCAATTTGATGTCGACCAAGATTATAAATGATGTCGCGATACCACTTTGAGGTCGCGACGTGGATATCGTCGATAGAAAGCCCTGAAGGTCTTCGCCAAGTAAAATCACGTTAAACTAGTTTTTAATGAAAGGTTCAATTGATGTCGCGACATCTTTGTGTAGGTCGCGACATGAAAATGGAAATCTTGAAGTCTTGAATGAGAAAAGCGAAGTTCGACCATTTAATGATCAGACCACAAACGATGTCGTGACTACTGACTGAGGTTGCGACATGAAGAAGAGCTAAGTAGAAACTGACAAAAGAATTGACATCACCTTGAGTTCACGACTGGAAAATAGGTGGGAAAGGAAATGCATTTGCAGCGTAGAACTGAGGTTGCAACCGGAAGAGAAAGAAATGGAAGCGAGGTGGCGACAACACCATGAGGAGTCGCGACATCAGAATAAAACATATGAAGGCAAGAAGACCACCAACACAATTACGACCAAAGGGTCCAGTCACAACATGAAGTCATCATCTGAAGCGAAAAGTGAGTATGACACAAAATTGATAGTGACTCGAAGTTGGAAGAATAGAAAGAAAATGATGTCGCGACATATGTAACTGAGGTCACCGACATCAACTGCGAAAGAACAGACAAATGATGTGTGACATCACTTGATGTCAGCGACCAGATCAAAGCATTACAAGACAAGCGGTTGCGGCTTAAAAGAAAGAGAGGTCGCGGTGATCACGAGCAATCAGAGAGTCCACTTGGAGTATTTTGGGGATTATTTAATTCTTTTGCAGTATAAATAGATGGCTTTAGAAGAGTAAGCGAGTTTCTCCATCTTCACTACCCGGAAAAGGGAGAAGAAGAGGAACTCGGTGTATATTTTAGAGTAGATTTTATTTATTTTTCTTTATTTTTAGTTTATTCGTTTAAGTTTGAATCTGAGCGTGCGAGGCAGTGGGGAAAGCGATTTTATTTTATTTATATTCTTAAAATTACGCCTAAAAATTTGCCAAATCTAGACAATTACGGAATTCATTTCTTATCGGTTTTATTGCAATTCACGGTGGTTGTCACGTGATCGGTACTCCATTTCTGATTAAGCGATGCGATGTCAGGCCTTGTTCTCTTGAATTTGATTTACATTTAGTTCTACGATGCTCTGCTGAAATTATTGAGAATTCATTTGGGTTGATTTTACTTAATTGGTGTCATTTTTGAATGGATAGTTCCCGATAGTAGTACTAATACCAATTGAGAATGTATCTTACTCTGATGTAGGATGCCCTCTGCGTGACCTGCAGAGACGGAGTTCACGAGCTTAGAGCATTCTTTTAAGGTATGTTCGAGCTGCATTTGATGTTCTTGAGCTACGAGAGTTAATTTTGATAAATCCTGATAGCTCATAATTGAAGTTGGAAGGGTGCATTTAACAATATAAATCATCGAGAGAGTTCACATAATCTAAGGTAAGTCAATCCAGTGTTAGCTTAGATCCCAATCAAGGGAAAGGGATAAACCCGTAAATACGGAGGTTGAGCCACGAATAAGTAGTAGAAACTTTGCGAAAATCTGAGGAAAGGTAAATGAAATTCTGTTGTCGACCAGGGAAGTAAGGTGTGAAGTATTGAGAAAGAAAAATACCCAGATCTTGCAAGAGAATTTGGAATACAGGTAGCTGGTTTGATCTTGTCTTCGAGAGAAGCAAGGATATCTAATCAGTGAATATGGAGAGATCCAATTCCAACAATTAGGAAATCTTGGACAAAAATCAGATCCATATATAAAACAGAGCAATGTATCTAACTACTGGAATTGACTGTTCCATTGTATCTCATTGATGGTTTTCGTTTCTCACAGAAAATTGATTCAATCCATTCTTTTATATACAATTTATTTTTATTCATTTACTTTGTTTTTAGTTTAGTTTGAATATATTCCTTTAGAATAGGTTTTAATTTTGATTATTTAGATAAAACTTCCACTATGAGTTTTGAGTCCAAATAGTATGGAATTTTAGTAGTTTGGGTAGTTGATCTGTAATTCGCTATAAATCTCTGTGGGAATGATACCTAGACCCGTTCGGATTTTACTACTTGTATGACACATTACTTCACGGTGTCATAGACTGAACCCTTATTAGTAAATCATGAACATTAAGAAAATTATTTTATCAAGCAAAATTATCCAAAGTAACACATGGGTGCAAGAAGTGTAAGGCTCTTGTAATTATGTTAATTTGAGGGTTTTAGTCACATGTAAGAGCGAACATCCACCTTCTCATAGGTGTCCCTCAGAATGGGACTTGTAGAGGTTTACTCGCACCTACATCCGATGGTCGAATCGACATGGCCTCCCCTTAAAATTACCTCATAGGGTGCCATCCATACGCTCGCTGATAGCAGTTGTTATAGGAGAATTCCTGAGGTAAATGCTCTTCGGCTACCCCTTAAGATCTAGGACACATGCTCATGACATATTGTCCTCCTAACGTTTGGATGTGGATCAACTGTGTGTTGTCCATTTAGGGATGAAAAGCGGTGCTCATTATCAATTGTGTCCCCATGGCTTGCTGGAAGCCCTCCCAAAAGCAAGCTATAAACCTGGGATCCCAGTCCGATACTATAGAGACTGGCACTCTGTGTAACCAGACAATCTCACGTATGTATAACCTACAGAATTCCTCTAGAGTGAAGGTCATCCACACTGCCAAAAAGTGTGCCGACTTTATGAGTCGGTCCAAAATTACCCATACCACGTCATGCCCTCATGATGTCCAGGGCAAGTGAGTCACAAAATCCATGGTGACGTGCTCCCTTCACTCTGCTCTAGCAGGTAGAGTAGCCTGCCAGGCATACGGTGCTTTCGGCTTTTGTATTGACAAGTGAGACCTGGAGTGAGCAAATCAACTGTTGCTTTGTCCCTCCGTATCTCTTGGCGGCGAGATCACTTGGGTACATCTTCGGTGCAACTGGATGTCTGTGAAAGCGAAGCGATGGAACTCCACTGAGGATCTCATCTCTCAAGTCACGCTGTCCGGGGCGAAACCCGTCCCTTATATTGAAAGGCCTGCATACGTGTGAATGGCCCGACCTTTGTCACATGTACCGTTATGCCGGTCCACTGATTGACAATATCTCGGTGTCGTACAGGACTCAATCACTTTGCTCAATAGGGATAAGTAGTGGCCACTAAACTTTCAAGCAGCATGCGTAGTCGAAGCGACCTGACCTCGAGCATCTTTCACTCTCGGGAAGCTATACCAGCCAATACTCCCCATGACTTTCGGTTGAGTGAATCAGCCACCACATTTTCTTTATCAGGATGGTAATGCAAAGTGAAGCCTCTAAATACTTCATCCACCTACGTTGTCTAATATTGAGGTCTTGCTAGGTAAAGATGTATTTCAGGCTTTTGTAGTTCGAAAACACCTCGAGCGCTCCGCCGTCTGAGTGGTGGTGCCATATCTTGTGAGACAATGGTACGCCAACTCAGTATTATGTAGGAACAATTCTGCTCGTGATTCTTTGCGAGAACCATGATACTGTTATCAGTTGTCGACATCCCAGTCTGTCCCTCGAGGCATCACAATACATTATGTACCTTTGTCCCCTCTTTGGGACGATCAGGATAAGGGTTAAATTAAGCCTCCTTTTTAATTCTTGGAATGCCCTCTCACACAAGTCATTCCACTTAAACCTGACCTATTTATGGGTCAATTTTGTCATAGGCGTAGCTAGTCGGGAGAAATCCTTTATGAAATTCCTGCAGTACCCTACCAATCCCAAGAAACTGCGTATCTCAAAGACTGACTTTGGCCTCTCCTAACTCATAACTGCCTCTACCTTCTCTGGGTCAAGCCAGTCTGCAGTTGATACCACGCTTGAGCCTTGCAACATGGCTTGAAATTCCCACTTGAACTTGACATGGCGATCTTATCCCTTGGCTGGAGAACAATCCTCAAATGATCCTCATGCCATTCTCATACTTGGAGTAGATCGGGATGTAAATCAGCGAAAACACTACAAGGCCCAGTCTAAATAGAGGTTTGGAATACACATGCATGAGATAATGAATCTTTGGTGGAGCATTCGTCGATTGAAAGGCATCATTGCTGAGCTTAAATACCCATCACAGCGTCAGAAAGCGTTATCTTAGGGATATACGCGCACTCTAACATCAAGCGATGGTAAGCGGTGTGAGATCTATCTTTGGATACACCTGCGCTCTTTGGAGGTTGATCAAACAAATCCTTCGATCTCGACGAAGGGTACTATTCTTATTAGTAGCCCATTCAATTACCGATAATCTCGCCAAATCGAAGGTCTTTATCTTTCTTAAGTGGAAAACAACGCGGGCGCCCGAGGTGAGGATTCTCGGTCTAATAAAACCCACAGTCGAACAATTCTGTAGTGGACCTTGAGCTCCTGTATTTCGGCGGGTGTCGTTATGCGAGTCATAGAAATAGGCGACGTACCAGGGTGTAACTCAATGGTGAAGTCCACATATCCCTATACGGGGGTAATCCTAGTAGTTCGCCCAGAAAAACATCCTCATATTCACAAACCACCCAAGGTAGACTCAAATCCTAACTCACCTTGTCCTCCAAGGTAAGGCTTGCTAGCCAACCCGTTAACTGCCCGTGCCATCTAGAGTCGTACACGGCCTGGGGTAAAGCATCGTGCTTATCCCCCTGGAACATCTGCGGATCTGCAGATCCGATTATTGTAGGCGAGTAACCCTTCTGCAGTCCTGGATCAATGATGACTCGGTGAAATTTTTGTCAACTAGTCCATCCAAGGATGACATCAAGCTACGACATGTCATGACGAAGGTCCCATGACGGGAATCTAAGATCTCTAATTCGAGCAGGCATATCGATCAACCTACTTTAGTTCCTATGGGAGAACTCACGTACAATGACTTTTCAAGGTTTCAACCTCTAAGCCCCGAATCTTTCACACGAATCAAGCGTGAAAATTGGGAATGCGCAGGAATCAAATGGTACTCTTGTCCATAGACGAGATAGTAGAAATGTACCTCAAATAATTGACTGATCTGCAATCTTAACCTGCGGTGTAACCGAGTATAAATATTTCACGTATTCGAGCATTATCATTGTCCCTTGTTTCAACTATAGGAACTCCCAAACTTTTTCATGTCGAGCAGATGACGGGAAATACTTGCCCATGAAGAGCTCACATAACCCTTCCCATGTCATTGCCTCCAAGTCCCTTGAGGCTCTGACCCAATCCCACCACACTTGGGATTCACCCTTTAGTTGGAATGTTGCTAGTCTTATTTGTGTGGCATCGGAGGTGATCTCCATAGCCTCCAAAATCTTATTAACTTGTCGAAACCAATGATCAGGTACCATCGGATCCCTCACTCCATAAATGTTGGAGGATGGTGTACCTTAAACAGCTAGAGTTACTTGGCCCCATAGCCCGCTATTGCACTAGCTGTGCGATGGTAGCAAGCCACTTGACACCCGTATTCTCCATGAGGCTTGTTGGTGGCGCGTGTGGTGATTATCACCACGCCCCATAGCCTCGACGATCTCCTCTTCCTCTACCATCCATCTACACAAGTCAGATAGCGATAGGGTCTTACATAACATCCAAGAATGGATCATGTTTCCCTGTCTAACTAGTAGTGCCTAGGCTAGCTACTAATAGACATAAACAACCTGAACTATCTCGTTCAGTTGTTTTCCATATACATCACACCATGTATATCAATCACACAATCACATAGTACATAGTCATGTAGCATAGTAAAACACAAAACATGAAATGCACTATGAATGCAATGGTCTAAACCCATTCATAGTAAGTCCTAGGTAATCACATACCTACCTTCTGATATCAAACTACGCTATCAGAATACAACATTGTACTTAGTTAGACTCAACCCGGCAAACCCTTGGTATTCGTATACCTAAACTCTGATACCACATTGTGACACTGGTATCAATTATATCAAGAACCAGGTAATCACAATCCTAGGCACTATACAATAACTGCATGTCCTATACCCATGCTTACCAAGAACTAGGTATTCATATGCCTAAGCTCTGATACCATGTAATGACACCCCAAACCTCAGGGGTCCCATTGATCAACCATCAACCTGAAAAAATACCTGTGGCATCATTTGACTAGATACCACGTCGTTACGTCTCATTTACCGAAACCCACAACTCTATGAGATCAAACAAAACCTTCCTTGTGTTGGAGTTTCCACGTTTCGGGTCCTCCTAGGAAAAAGAGAACTCACTGGGTGGAGAAACCCAACAAGAATAGTTGCATAAAAGTATCAGGTACAATGTCATAGCATTCGGGTCGATATCGACATTGACGGACTTAGTTAATAGTAATCGCGACATCGAGACCCAGTGACATTTGAGCAATGTTGCTACACTGCTTAAGGCGTGTAACGACATCAAACCAATGTCGCGACATTGGAACTCAATGTCGCCACATCAGGCCAATGTCGCTATAACAGGCCAATGTCGTGACATTGGAACTTAATGTCGCGACATCAAGCCAGTGTCCTTGCAATACAAGCCAATGTCGTGACATTGGAAAACAATGTCGTGAAATTGGGCCAGGGCCATAACATTAAGCCAATGTCGCGACATCAAGCCAGTGTCCCTGCAACAAGCCAATGTTGTGACATTGGAAAACAATGTCACGACATTGGGCCAAGGCCACGACATCAAGCCAATGTCACGACATTGGAACTCAATGTCACGACATTGGAACTTAATGTCACGACATTGGGCTGAGTATTAAGTATTTCTGATAGGTTAATCTTCGCGTGTGGAAAACAATGTCGCGGCATTGGAAGCGAGCCATGACATCGAGGCCTTCGTGACATTGGAACTCAATGTCCGACATTGAGCTGAGGGGTAGCTCTGGCGGTAATGTGGCGACGGCCGGAACCCCTGATGTGCAACATCGGCAAAGTGATGCGAATGCCTTCTTGGTTATCCTTGACATCCCTAGCCCCATGTCTTTACCTAAAAGCCTTTCTAGAACCTTAACCTCATAAAATACAGTGACCATACTAGGTCCAAATGGTCATGTTTACAGAAAAACACATACCTAATTTCATTAAACAATCCATAAGATTTTAACTACAACTCATGTACATAATTGGACCAGATTGTCCTAAAACCTTACAAAAATGATGTCAAAGCCACAATCCGCATTTCTTCATAGTTGCGACCTCGAATAAGCGTCGTCTACTGGTGTGCTCCTCACCTAAAATGTTGTCCCATATAAGGTGAGCCACCCTCAATAGAGATGACTTCTACAGAGGCTACCCCCCCACCTAAGTGCACATGCAATGATCATGTCCCACACTTCACACTCACATATCAAGTAAAAATATGCAATTTCTTCCATGGAATCCTACATGCCATGAAATGAGATGCAACTCAATGATGCCCCATGTCCCGAGTCATCACTGACTCCCACCACACAATGCATATGCCAAGGTGTGATAATCCGTCATTGATGTTTTCATCCAATGATAAATGTTTCAAAACAAAATTCATTTGTTTTATAAATCAAAACCCATTGGATATAACACCTCCAATGGTCCATTTATAATCAAAATCCCGTATGTTTTGTGGGTAGTGGATTTCTGGGTCTCATTGTAGGACTCTGCAAGCCCTCTAACCGTAGCACCCCTTTCCGGTCCGATCCGATTGGTGGATCCGAACTGGTTTCGGGATGCTCTTTTAATTCTTTTTTATTTATTTGTTTTTTTTAAAGTGTCTTGACTCGAATCCCCGGCTTGGCAGAGATAGGCGGATCGAAGCTAGGATCCATTCTCAGGCCATTTCATTTATCTTATCCAAAACATTTATCTATGTCATTTTGTTTTAGAGTTTCCAATTACGCGGAAGCATTTCAAATGGTAGGCTCATAAACATTTACTTTTATACAATACGTTTACAAAATGGCGTATCATGCCTTTACAAATGATATACAAAACACTGTTTCAGAGATTAACTCTTTTGTTCACAAAATATCACATGTTCAAAAGAAATGATATGCATTTGACGGGGTATATACTTATAATCCACAACTTTCTCTATGACTCTGCGCTTCTTGTTCTTTGCCTTCTTTCTTGTTCACTCGATACCTGCGCATAGTTAAAACTACAATCTAAGCATTTTCATGCTTAGTGGTTCTATACGGTTCTATACTAAAATTCAGTTTAATATAAGACATGCTTTTATATTAAACCATACTTTGTACTTCATTCATGATCAATGTAAAAAGAATACTCATGCTTATTCATTCTCACATTCTTTCACTTTGCAATTCATACATTCATATCCAAAATATGCATTTTCATGCAACAAGTCATTTAACAATCATGAGATTCAAACATATACTCTTAAGGACGTGTTTAGTTTAAAAATCTCATTTTCACTTATCAAAGTTTGTTATTTCACTTTGTCTATACAATTCACATTCATGAAGGATTCCTTTCGGTGAATCCCGTCCTTTTTGTCATTCGATAATGTGCTTACACATTTAACAATTTCGGTCTCTCATCATGATGGATGTTGATTGGTGCATCCTGCCATGTGATAATTTAAAAATTCCATACGCCATCATGACGGATGCCGATTGGTGCATCCCGCCAAGTGGGACATTTTAACAATGCCATACACCATCATAACAGATGCCAATTGGTGCATCCCGCCATGTGGGACATTGCACAATTCCGGTTTTGCCTTCGCGGATGTCGATTGGTGCATCCCGCCATGTTGGTCATTCGGTATATTGATTTAATTCAAGATGTCAAGAATTGACTAATTCGTTTACAATTCAATTAATCACTCACATGTAATTAATTATCGACATTTCAAATATCACATTTTCAAATCCATATGCACTTTCGTAATATCATTTCAAAGATATACTCATTCTATATACTCATTTCAGGTTTATTTAGTAAACTACCAAACACTTGACATATGAATATAATTTCGGTGAACAAAGAACTAACAATACTTGAATGAATAAATTCAGAAGAACTAGCAGAAATTTGTCGGCTCTCGTTTCCTTCCCTTCGATCTCGGTCCTAGGTTAGGTGATCCTCACCCATCCCTAGTCAATAACAATTACGACACTCTTAGTGGTTAAACAATTAATATACATTTTTAGTGAATGATAATTAATCTTCGTTAACGGTTTTGGGTTAAGACACTAAGTCTAAGTGGCGATGTACGGTACGTTTTTCACTTAGTTTCATTCTTATTTGAAGCCCCATTAGTCATTTATTAGGGTTCCTATACTATCAGTGTATGAACACGAGACTTAATACTGCAAAGTATGCAAAAATAGGGTTGCTGGGAGCATCAATACCAGTACCACTTTGATTGGTACTTGTACCAACCCCTTTCTGTGAATGGGTATCGGTACCACTAGCTTTGATCATAAATTTACCACTTCTACTCTATCGATGGAGTAAATTTGCCCACTTTGGTACCAGTACCCAGTGCTGGGTTACACTTGAAATGGCGAGATTTTTCATTTTCACCCACAAAAACTCAAATAACTTCCTCTAAACTCATGTATCTCATAATCCACAATGGAATCCTACCAAAACCACTCCAATAATGGGTTAGAATCAATAAAAACCTCTTTTTCCCAAGTTAGGGCTTTTCCCCAAGATCAAAATCACAAAAAGGGAAAGTTAGGGTTTTGTTTTCTTACCTTAACCTCTTCAAATCTTCACTTCTAAGTTGCTTGATCAAGAAGGAGTAAGAAAATGGGAAGAACTCAGCAGCTTGATCTTCTTCAAGCCCTAGCTCTTCTCCCCTTTTCTCCTCTCTTTCTCTCCCAAAACGGGATTTGCTCCAAAAAATGAGCTCTTAGACCACTTTTTGGTCTTTAAATTCACTTTCTCCTAAGGCCATGTTTGGCTCACCAAAACCCATTTTTGGGTTAAGTTCTCTCAATTTACTATATAGCCCACATTTCATTTTATTTGCACTTAAATTCTCAATAATCACACTTAGACATATAACTTAGTCTCAAATGACCCTTAGGTCCTCATTTTCCTCATAGCCCTTGTTTGGCTTTTCTCATTATTTCATTTCTCATTTTTCTCCTTTAGCACTTCAATTTACTTTCCTTTCTCATTTAATTCTCTTTGGCATTTAAGTCCATTTTCATTAGACCCTGAAGTCCTTATTTTACAAATTCCAAATTTGCCCTTTACACTTGGGTTTATTCCCAGGTTCAATCAATTTCTCATTTTAGCATATAACATTTAATCATATGCTCACATATTCATTTCACATTTCCATGATTTATCGATTTTCGAGGAAAAACCCGAGTTTAGCTCAAATTCATACTAGAATATATAATAAGTATTATAAAAATTCTAGGGTATTTTTAGAGGTGTTAGCAACACTTTTGGACTTTCACCATCGGATATTAATAAGACTAATCCGGGTCTTTCACCCGAGGAGAATCTAGCCCTTCTTGCTATTACCCACAACACTTTTTTTCCGTGTTATGCAACCATGTGACTATGTTGGACATCGATCCCAGCGGTACAACCGACCATTGATTCACAGTATGGTGAATGATCATATTATCTGCGCGACATCCATGTGCGTGTCCCGTCATATGCAATGCAATATGCCTCTGCATGTTAATCTCATGTCACATGTACAATGAATGCTACATGGACAAACAAACCATACATCATACCAAGTATCTTGGACAATTATATCAATAGCATACAGTTTCCATAAAACGCATTCCATGTCAATATATCTAAACACACATATATCAACATCAGTCAAGCAATAATCACCAAGATCATCATTCAATTCAAGCAATGACAATCTTGGTCCCCAAGATCTAATGTGGCATGAGTTATGCCCACAACCTAGTCCATAAGACTAGTTATGCCTAGGCCAAGAAACCGACCATAAATCAGTCCCGAAATGGTCCATAAATCGGGAATCCCAAACAACCCCGGATCAGCAGTTCTGAAGACAAATTGACCACAGAACCGGTCGTAGACTGTCTAGAAACAGTCCCAAATAGTCCCTTGTATTAGCCCCAAGATTAGAGATGAAACCCACATGGCCTTTGAACGACCCTTAAGCGGAAAACTAACCAGAGTATGAGGAACCCCTACCTCTTGGAGCTTCGGTGAAACCTCTTGCTTTTGGTACCTATGCATAGCTTTTGTCGCGTAGAAGAAATTTTACTCTTGGTCCGACAAATTCTGTCTGTCGGAGCACTGTAGATCGGAGGAAGAGCCCACAGGTGTCCTTCATTTCCTTTATTTTCTTCCTCTATTTCTTTTCCCTTTGTTTCCTTTCTCCTCTTCCCTTTCTTTTCACCGAACTAACTTTCTCCTCCTCTTTAAACTGAATTTCCTTCCCCCACTCAAAATGATCTCATCTTAGTGGTGTGACACATGGCTTCCATGTGTCACCCCTGCTCTTTATTCTGACAAATTAATGTGCATGACATGAATCCCTCCACGTGTGCCATGTAGATGCAATAAGCTAGCCATGTGGCACATCACCCGCATCATGGCTCTCATGCCATGGACATGATGCCATGTGGCATCACGCCACGTGTCACCATGTCTTTGGTCAGTTCTACCGGAAATCATTAGAAATTGGACCATATCGAGGAATTCAACAGGTCGTGGGTAACTAGATTTCATGAGACAAATCTGACAATGGTCGGATTTATTCTTGAGATCTAGAAAAAGTTCTAGGTTTGGAACCTGTACTATAGTAGGAATTTATCGTTTTGCGAAAAAATTTCAAATTTGCCCGGGTTTTTACAAGGTTCTTTAGGTGTTTGTTGGTTCAACTTGGTCATCAATGCTTCAAATTTCGCCTCTAAGGACGATACTCGATCCAATTCCTAGATTCCACCTTGTCTTCTTCCAATGGATCTTTTGGAGGGCGCTTGATTATTGTTCTTTGCCAACTCCTCAAACAAGTGATTCGCTTCTTTGGCCATTTTACTTGTGATAGAACCTCCACAAGTCACATCAATTAAAGCTCTAGTTGAATAAATCACCCCATTCTGCAAATACATTGCTTGCTTGACCAGCTTCATGCAGTGTTATCGGCATTTCCATGGAAATTCTCAAAAACGATCCCATGCATCGTATAAAGTCTCTTGATCACCTTGTTTAAACTGTGTAATCTCGGCTCTGAGTTGTGAAGTGAGTTGGGGTGGAAAGAATTTCGTCAAAAAGGCTTCAACCATGTCCCTCCACGTTTCAATGGATCCTTAAGCTAGGTTGTGAAACTAGTTCCTAGCTTTCTCCTTAAGTGAAAAGAGAAAAAGTTTCAATTTAATCACATCATGGTCTACCCCGTCCATCTTTATTGTCCCGCATAACTCGAGAAAATTTGACAAGTGAGAATTTGGATCTTCTGAAGTATGGCCTCCAAACTGTTGCTACTATACCATAAAAATAAGACTAGGTTTCAACTCAAAATTGTTTGCATTGATAAACTGTTGTGAAATCCCTGAATAATTATCATTAAGCATAGGTTTCCAACAGTCACCCAAAGTCGGTTCTCTGATTCCAGGTAGATCATTCTAGTCGTTGTTTCCTTCACTTTATCTATCATTTTGGATATCCTCCATTCTAACTTGTTCAAATTTTGACTTCTTTAATGTTTTCAATGTCTTCTCAACCTCGGTGTCAAAGGAAACAACTCTAAAGTCGACTTCTATGCAGAAAACAAAAAAACAAAAAAAAATAAAAAAAAAACTGAAAGAAATATTCACAATCTAAAATAAAGCTAAAATTATCAAACTTTTCATTCACTAGAATATCAATCAAAACACACCTTCCCCAGCAACGATCTCAAAAACTTGTTATGCAACATCGTGATTAGTGTCTTATATAAAAACAAACACAATTTCCCAAAATACCCTGGCGCATGGGTCCATAGTAATGAAGTGGTTTCTTATTAAAAACAAGTATCGATGCCACGGGGAAGGGGTTTTGAATAGGGGACTGAGTACCCTGGTTACTCGATTGTTTCACTATTTGAGCAAATGAGTGAATCAAAGAAGTATCTTTAAAACAAAACTAAAACTAAAGCAAGATAAAAACAGGGGAAATATTTATGGCTAAATTGCAAAGAATGAATCCAAATCGAAGAATGAACTCAAGCGTGAAAGATACTAGGGTTTATTGTCTCGATTGATGTATTTTGATTTATATGCAAATTAGGCACGGGTTAAGTGAACATGCACTTATGTCGGTTCATAGAACAGGGTATGAAGTTTACACTTTCGTGTCTCCCCTCAATTTCGTACACCAACTTCCTATTCACAGCTAAGTCTTTTTGGGTCATTGAATGTGGTAATTTTCTAAGGAAATTCCTTCCTTGGGTGTCCTATTGGTCTCCTCTAAAGGTTTAGATTAAGTCGTAGGAGTCAACTCCCTAACATTAAACTTCTTCACCACTAAGAGGGGCATCGAATTTAAGCTTGCTCGAGATCACATAATGCCCTATTGAACATGTGCTCCTCAATGACACATGGCATGGTGAAGCTGCCTAGATCTTTCAACTTATCTAGGAGCTTTTCTTGAATTATAGCGCTGCTCTTTTCTGAGAGGCTCACTATACCATAGTATTCCAATTTCCTCTTGTTAGACATGATCTCCTTCATAAATTTAATGTAGTTAGGCATCTATGCTAAGGCGTTTGCAAAAGGGATATTCACTTCCAGCTTCTTGAAGATATTTAGAAATTTAATAAATTACTCATCTAGCTTCTTTTTCTGAAATCTCTAACGGAAAGGTAGTGGTGGGGTGAGCATAGGAGGGTCGTTAGACAACATCATCCTACCCGGAACTACTTTCTCCCCTTATTTTTTATTCTTTTTTGATACTTTTTCGGTTCTAGGTTTGTCTTCCTTACTTTCTTTCGACCTTAGAAGTTCTATCCCACTTCTTAGAGTCATGACCTTGCACTCCCTCAGATTTTTCTCTGTATCACTAGAGAATGACCTCGAAGATTGATCCTTGATAGCTAGGGCCCGACTATCCAATTTGAGTCTCCTAAGTCTTTACCATGGCACCCAGGTTAGTTAAGTTAGCTTCCATGCTAGACATGTAGTTAAAGTCCATTCTTTTCTTGGATTCACTCAAAAAATGCACTGATGTTCTCTTCCAAGGTGGGTTGTTTCCTTTTCCCTTGATAACTTGAGCTAGAAGCACCTTGGTTCTAAAAACCTAAAGGACCATTATGACTGTTTCAATTCCCAGATTCCTATAGGATAGGTTCTTGTGGTTTCTTAGGCCCGGATTGTAGAAGGCCGACAAGTTATTGTTGGGCCTAAACATATAGCTCCTCTTGTTGATATTGTAGCGCTCTTTTACCTTTTAAAGACCTGTTCATTTAAACACATTTCATATACCCATTTCTAATATGAATAATTAATATTCATTTAAAACATAATTATTTATGGGTATATGATATCATGACTTAATCACATTCTTTGACATAAAAGAATATATATATATATATATACACATTCCTTAATTCAAATAGAGCCCATTACTGTTCTTGAATAATGCATTTATACAAATTGGCATTCCATGCCTTTTCAAATACATTCTGAAATGATATTCTTAGAGTCACCTCTCACTAAAAACACATTCAATAAATACCCCAACAAAATGAGTCAAAACTATATTCTTCTCATAAGAAGACTTTTCCCATCATTGAATTCAATGCAAAATAGTTACAAAATATCATGAATGGAATGATATGCATAGGATGGAGCATTGCTTATACTCGCTCTGTTGTGATGACTCTGCTTGTGAAGCGATCTTTAGTCCTGCTACTTTCTACTTGGTACACCTTGATAGCCAAAACAACGTGCTAAGCATTTTCATGCTTAGTGGTTCTATACAATTCTCTCTTTATTTCGGTTTTAAATCCGTCATGCAATGTTTATAAAACAATGCTTTTGTACATTTTCAATGACGATGAGTAGAACACACACACACACACACACACACACACACACACACACACACACACATATATATATATATATATATATATTCATTTCATTTACATTCAATTACAATTCATTGGTCATTTCAAGTTATGCAATTTGATATGCACTAAATCGATCAAATCTAAATCATGCACTTTTCAATCTCATTATCATTTTATGCTCGAATTTAACCTATGCTTGTGCAGATAACAAATCATCGATGCAGTCCTGCATTGTATTGCGGTGGTATATATATATATATATAAAATATGTACTTGGTTGAGTGTACACTACAGGGATAACAAATCATCGTGCGGTCCTGCATTGAATGCGGTGGTATATATATATATATATATAAAATATGTACTGGTTGGTGTACACTAAAAATCATCCCGCTAGGCTACAGATCGGTATGCCACAATAGTATGTTTGTTCGACTCTTATTGGTATACCAATTTATCTTTAACTCGAATTCTAACGGTTAGCATTCTTTTAAGGGCATTAAAATCATTCAATATAATTTACAATAGTATATATATACATTTGTATGCAAATAGAACATTTATACTTTCATGCAATTTTCTTATGCAAATTCGTTTCACAAGCAATTGTCTCAAATCATAAACACAAATCAATATGCACTTTCTTGTCAATCATTTTCCAAAATTCAAATCATTTCGTAATTATTCAAATATTTTAGAAATAGAGTTTGAGAAAAACCAAAAATTAATAAACTTTGATTCCAATATTCGGAATCTTGACTTCAATGCGGGCTTGGCTCCTCATCAGCCCCTATTCAAATACATTGACAATCACATATTAGTCGGTTATTCTAGGAGTTTTTGGTTATGGTTGATGTCTACCCAATACTCCTTCATTTGCAAAATTTTATGGGGACACATGAGCCATATTTTGCTCATGCTTCCTTCAAGAAAATTATAGCTATATGAGTCTATTTTTAGTATGAATTAGAATCATCTTATTTGGATCACCCAAACTCAAATTCTGACATTTAATGCCAAGCAGAATCGGTATGCCTTTCGCTCCGGTTACCTACTTTGTTATTCGATTTCAGGGTCTTAATGATTCGCTACATTTGAAGCTATGGTTCTAGGTTTTATTACCGGTGGAATGTCGAGGTGGATCCGCAAAAAACTTCGATTTTACATGAGACTACTCCAACTTGCAAGGCGGGAATCAAATTTGTTCTTACACATAGCCTCCGCTTCCAGAAAGATTCTAGAGCACTTTAGGTAACAATTTATAAACTTTCCTTAGTAAATTATTCTCCTAGAATTATATTTTACCAATTTTTAATCACTCAATTTGGATGAGTGAAACTCGGCATATGTGGACACCATAACACCAAGAAAGCAGGCATGCCATGAGCTGCAGACTCACATTTTAAGCCTATATTCGGGAGTCTTAGAGCTAATTTGCTCTAGTCCACATACATAAATTTGTAGACCTATCTCTTATGGTTCTTTGAACAATTGGAATCACTTCTTTTGGATGATTATAACTTAATCTATAGTCAAAACAAGAGCAGAGGTTTGACAAATGTTGTCTTTATTTCCTTTGAAAACCCAGAATTCTCGCTTTTCTGGCCCATTACATAGCCCGTCCGAAGCCGTCAACAATGCAAAACAACCTCCAAACTGAACTAAAATCATCAAGAACACTTTTATACCACATTTGGGTTTTATTAAATGAACCTAGTAGAAAGAGGGTTAAGGTTTGTTTTTTCATACCTTAAATCTTGATTCTCTTTCCTTTCTTCTTCCTCCTTCTTCTTGATCAACTTGTCCCTTGATTACATGGAGGAGTGATGAGTCTAAAAGATCATTAGGTCTTTAATCCATTTTTCTGACTTTATTATGAGATAAATGTTGAATTGTTTGAAGAAAAGTGGATAATTGACTAAAATTTCATTTGCGAGGAAAATCTGTGAAACTCAGATTTTAGCAAAATCGGAGAAGAATCGGCTGCGTGAGTGAGGTCTGTTGGAAGAGTTAGGTCGCGACGAGCTCGGTTACCCGGCCGTTTCCAGGTCACGACATCAACAAATTTGGCTTTGGATAAAGAAACTTAAGCGTGTACCAGTGAAGTCGTGACTTGAAGAGGAGGTTCTCGACATGAGGATAATTGATGTGCGACATAAAAGCGGGAAGATTGAGATCAAGGACCCGGAGAGATGATGTGCGACCACTTTCAGTAAGGTAGCGACTGAAGATTTGACGGAAAGAAAGTGAGATCACGACACCACCACCTTGATGTCGCAGCTTTGGGAAATAGTTAGGAAGAAAGAAATTAGTTACAGCGTGAGAGCGGGGTTGCAGCACGAAGAAAAAGAAATAGGAAGAAGAAAAAGAGGTAGCGACATCCTTGTGAAGTCGCGACATTAAATTGATACATATGAAGGAAAAAGACTACGGCACGATTGCGACGAAATCAAAGTCATGACATGAAGTGATCATCTGAAACTGACAAAGTGAGTCGCAGCACAAAATTGATGTCGCCTTCGGAAGGCCGAAAGAATAAAAGAAAATGATGTCGTGACATGGGGTGAGAATTCGCGACATCGACACTGAACGAACAAATGATGTCGCGACATGACCGATGTCGCGACCATTGATCGAACATTCTGAAGACAAATTGGTTGCAACGAAAAGGAAGAAGTCGCGGCCCGATCCACGAGCCATCAAGAGAAATCCATGTCGCGACATCAATTTGAGTCACGACATAGAACAGTGAGCTGGGCTTTTTCTTTGGATTTCCACCTGGAGCATTTTGGGGATTCGGCCCAGATTCTTTTTACAGTATAAATAGATAGCTTTAGAATGGTAAGTAGTTTTCTCCTTCTTCACGACCCATAAAAGGGAAAAGAAGAGGAACTCGGTGTATATTATAGAGTAGATTTTATTTTTAGATTTTTTTGGTTTGAATCTGCGAATTGTGCAGAGACGAGTAGAGCTGGATTTTTAGTTCTATTATTTTTCGTAGCATTCTTTGCTTGGAGATTTATGAAATCCTAGGCAATTTCGGAATTCATTTCTTCCTCGGTTTATTGCAATTCTGAGTGGTTGTGCTTGATGGGTGCTCGATTTCTTAATTACCATGATACGATGTCGAGCATTTCTGTGGTTGATTTACATTTGAATTCTGATCTTTCACGCACATTTATGGAGAAGTAATTTGGGTTTGATTTTTACTTAGTAGGTGTCGTTTTTAATGGATAAGTTCCCAATAGTAGTACCTAATACCATTTAAGGGAATGTCTTACTCACGATATCCGGGATGCCCTACGAGTGACACGAGAGGCGGAGATTCACGAGTTGAGAGCATTCTTTTAAGGTATGTTCAGCTACCATTGACGAACTCTTTGAGCTGCGAGTTCATTTTGATAAATCCCGTTCGCTCGTAATTGAAGTTGGAGGGTGTATTTAACAATATAAATAATCGAGAGAGTTCATCTTAATCTAAGGAGTAAGTTCGATCCACAGTATTGTTAGTCGATCAAGGGAAAGGATAATCCATAGATCTGGAGGGTTGAGCCACGATTAAGTAGAGAAATGCAAGAAATTTTAGAAAATCCTGAGAAGGTAAGTAAAGTTCTCTTTGACTCAACAGGAAATGGAGTGAAGTGATGAAAGAAAAATACCCGGATCTTGCAAGAGAATTTGGAACCTAAAGTAGTGGTTTTGATCTTGACTTGAGAGAAGCAGGATATCAAACCGAGTGAATGAGAGAAATCCAAATTCCAACAATTATGGCAAATCTTGGACAAGCCAAGATCCGCCACATAAAAGCGAGCAATACATAGTTTAGTCATAGAATTATTTGTTCATTGTATTTCATTGATGGTTTTAATTTCTCTAGTGTGATTTCAATCCATTCTTTATATACATTTATTTTTAGTCATTTACTTTTCTTTAGTTTAGTTTGAACATATTTAATGATATGGGATTTTAATTTTTGTAATTTTGATAAAACATTCATTATGAGTTTTGAGTCGAGTAAACGAAATTTTAGTAGTTGGAGTAGTTGACACGTAATTCATATATCAATCTCTGGCGGGAATGATACGGACTTACCGGTTACTACTTATATGACCTGTGCACTTGCGTGTCATAGACTGAACCCTTGTTACATCCATAACATTTAGAGAAATTTATTGCAAACAAACTCTGTCCAAGTGACATGGATACAAGAGAATTGTAAGGCTCTTATAGCTATGTTAATTTGAGGGGTTTTTAGTCTATATAGAAAAAAAGCGAAAACAAGGAGGAAATCATAAATTCCTTCCTATTTCTCCCAACTTGGATATGCACCAGCCTTTCTCCTCCTTTTTGCTAATGTGAGAAATAGCATTTATACTGAATGGTGAGCAAGTCTTAATTCTTCATAAGGCCTTGTTTGGCCTTCTCATTCATCCTTTTCTGTTTTTTGTTTCCCAACACTTCATTTCATTTACACTTTGGCAATTACATTCTTCGTTTATGACTATAGGTCCCCGTTTGACATTTTACCAAATTTATTCCCATTCTTATAATTTTCCGGGTTGTATATTTTTTTCGTTCATAGGATTTAAATCAGGAAAAAAATTTAATTTACTATTTTTATACCAGCATGTTAGAGATTTTTAGGCGTGCAACTCTCCCTCCTTCAGAAAATTCGTCCTCATTACTTTAAAGTGAATAGTTGGGGATGTGTTCTGCTTGCTCTTCGCTTTCCCACGTGGCTTCCCTCGGTCTTGTGGTTTCTCCGATACTTTGATTAATGCCAGGATTCGAGATTTTTTCCACTTAATTCAACCACCTCACGAGCCGTCTCTCTTGGCTCTTCCTCATGGAGTCAAATCTAGTCTCTAGCTCATTTGTCTGCCGAAGAGACTACATGTGGCCAGTCGATCGGTACCTCAAGTATGGACACATGAAACACATTACGGATCTTTTTCAATTTAGGAGGTAATGCCAAACGGTATGCCTGGTTTGCACGATCCTTCATGGGGCAATAAATCTAGGAATAACTTGCCATTTTCCCAATCTCATCCCGATGCTTCAAGGCGATACTTTGAAACACTTTTAGCCTTGACCTCATATCGAATGTCTTTTCTTTTAATGTCGACATATGATTTATGTCTATGGTGGCACCTCAATCTTTCTCTAATCATTTCCTTTTCTTCGAGTCTCTGCATTAAGTCGGGGCCAATCACTTTCTTTTCGCTCAATTCCTTCCAACACAACGGTGTTCTACATTTTCTTCCATATAAAGCCTCATAAGGCGCCATTCCAATACTCGATTGGAAACTATCGTTATATAAATTCTTCAAGGGATGTGTCTATCCAGCTGCCTCATTATGTCGATCCACCGCAACTCTTAACGTCTTCGAATTTGAATTACTCTTTTTTTGATTGTCCATAATTCTGTGGTGGAGCATTTGTCTTGAAATTGGTCAGTGCTAAAGCCTCTTGCAGTTTTCCCTAAAATCTCGAGGTAAACCTCGGATCTCGGTCTGAAATAATGGATATTGGAATCCCATGCATTAGAACTATTTCCTTGATATACAACTCTGCTAGCTTATCAATGAATGGTAGTTCTCACTTGGTAGGAAGTGAGTTGACTTGGTGTCGGTTTACTACGACCATGAGTGTCTTCCTCCATTAATAGTAGCGACCCATGAATTCATGGTGATTCGGTCCATTTCCACTCACAGTGATACGATAGAGAACATGACGATAATCCAGGAAGGAACTTGATGCTTTGCCTTCACTTTTTGACACACTAAACACTTGGTCACGAATTCTAAAACATCTCTTTTCATTCCGGACCACCAATACGAAACCTTTAAATCTTGATACATCTTTGTGCTACCTAGATGCATAGCAAAAGATCCATTGTGTGCCTCTTCTAGAATGACTTTCTTCAATTCACTATCATTGAATTTAAAAACGAGCGGGTCTTTATAATACGGATTCATCTTCCAGCTATTTGAAAGGCTTCGATTTCTTTTCCCTCTCCAATATGACTCACTATGGTAGAAATTTTCTCATCATTCGTTTGTGCCTCTAGTACTCGGTTGACAAATCCAGTTTATAGTCTGGCTGACTCTTTCACTTTGTCGTTTGATAGTAGCAAATGGAAATTCAACGCTCGAGCGTTGTCTTGACTCTCTCAAACATTTGCTACATTGGCACTTCGGGATGATAGTCGAAATCATTACAAATCATAATCTTTAGTAATTCCATCCATCTCGTTATTTCCAGGTTAAGCTCTCGTTGTGAGGGCAAATACTTAAGACTCTTGTGATCAGTGTAGATGAAACACTTTTCCCCGTACAAATAATGTCTCCATATTTTCAATGCAAATACAATAGCGGCCAATTCCAAATCATGCGTAGGGTAATTATTTTCATTTGGATTCAACTGCCTTGAAGCATACGCTTCAACTTTACTCTCTTGCATAAGGACACATCCAAGTCCATTCAATGAAGCATCGCTGAAAATCACATATTCTTTACCGTAGGTCGGTTGAGGAAGTAGAAGCAGGAGCCTCAGTTAAATGCTTTTAACTTTTCAAAACTAGATTGACACTTTTCACTCACTCAGAATTTCACATTCTTTGGGTACTCTCATCGCTTCAGCGCGGAGTCATGAACCCTTAACGAACCTTCTGCGTAAGCACAGCTAAGCAGGAAACTACGCACTTCATTGACATTTCTCGACGGTTTCCATTGATGTCTCTCCTTTCTTTGGGATCCGCGTTCCTTCTTGATACAATGTGTCGGAAAGACACTTTATCTCGACCAAAATTCATTTGCTCAATTTTCCTCATAACGCCTTTCCTTTCTTAAGGTTTCTAGCACTACCCCAGAGGTCGTATCATGATTTTCCCAGATCCTTTCAGATACATAAGCATGTCGTCTATAAACACCATGACAATGCGATCTACATACGATTAGGAAAACACGGTTCATTAAGTCTATGAAAGTCGTTGGAGCATTGTCAGCCCAAACAACATTAGGAACTAAGTAATGTCCATCTCTGCATGGATTTTGGTAGTGTATACATCGTATCCTTAATCCTCAATTGATGATACGGATCGCAAGTCAATTTTCAAAAGCACTTGCACCTTTCCAGTGGTTGAACAAGTCATCGATCATGGGTAACAGATATTTGTTCTTCACTATCATCTTATTCAGTTGCCTATAATCAACACACAGCGTGTACCGTCTTTCTTCTTAACAAAGAGCACTAGCGCTCCCCATGGTGATACACTCGGACGGATAAATCCTTTCTCTAACAATTCTTGCAACTAAAGCTTCAATCCTTTTAACTCTAGTGGAGCCATTCTATACGGTGTAATGGATGCCGGAGAGGCACCCTGAAAAACGTCGATTGCGAATGATCTCTCACGTGGAGGGGCAATCTGAAACTCCTCGAATCTTTGTGGGATAATCACATTATAGGGATATCTAATAGGCTAGACTCTGCCCTTTTGTATCTCCACACTTAGGCAGTAAACCACACCCCTTTGAACCATTGTTCTAGCAGTGGTGGCGAATATATCACACATTAGAGAGGGGTTTGACTTCTCCTTAGATAAAAAAGTCACTTCGCCACTCAGGTGTCCTTAAGGTCCTTTCTTCTTTATCTGATCAACTACCATAGTGTCGGGACAGCGTCCATCCCGTATCACCTTCGAACTCTCTAAATAATGACTGGTCAAATCTCCCGGAAATTCATATAACATGTCTAATCGGGGTAATCTAATAAACTCTAATTGCAATGACACTATGCCCCGAAGTGGTTGTCACCCAAAAAAGAATATCCTTTTCGATTTCAACTCTTTGGTAGGCTGTGAGCACGAATGGAAGTGCAAACATAGAATGGGTTGAACACGGATCGTCGATGCATGTCTGATAATTAAAAAGATAGAAAATTTACCAATTATCACATCCGGTGTATCTTTGTCTTCCACTGCCTTCATTACATATGCTCTAGGCGAACGATCATCGATCTACCATAGTCTATTAATAGAAACTGTCTGGTTGCATGACGTCTGTTCTCTTGTTGTCCTTGTTGATCTTACATGCCCTCTTTTGAGCGTACCCCGGTCAGGGTGATGTGAAGGAACGAGCTCTAGAACAATCTTTTATCTTGTGCTCATTGGATCCATTAGCTAAAGAAGCACACAGTCTCAACCTCTCCTTTATTGTCTCACTCCCACAATGTGCTGCAATAAGGAGGAGCTGGCCCTGAAGAGCCTCACGGTGCTAGAGCGCGGTGCCGGTAAATAGTCTTATACGTGTGCAGGGTTGATTCCTTGTGTTTAATAGGTGAAGTAAACCCTATGGACCTCTAAACTTCCACTTCTAGTGTTTGATACTAACGGGCGTAAAGGTTTTCTTACCCTACCTTCTTTCTTTTCTTTCATATTCTTCTTTCTTCACTCTTTCAACATTTAAAGCACATATCACAATCTTAGAAAAATCATCATGGCAGAATCTTATGACATGGGCCCGAATATAATCATTGAGGCCATCCTCAAACTTGCGACACTTTTCTTCCTCGGTGACTAGCATTTCGGGAGCATACTTGCGTGGGATTCCCTCTGATACATCACTCATACATCTTTGCTTGGATTATGAAACTCTTGTTTCCATATTGGCAGATAAATGTGACCAACATGAGCTACTGGTGCGTCGGGAAAAAGCTCCCATGCCCTCCCGGTGGTGTGGTCCTAAGTCACTGACCACCAACGATAAATATCATCCAGTAGTAAAGAGCCGCGCCTCTGGTTCTCTACGGTGTGCAATGAATTTTCCGCGGCGGCATTCTTTCAGTTCAGCACAAGCCATTTTTTCCTCCATGGAAAGCTCATCATCTTTCTTCTCAAGGAAATCCATGGGTCGATGTTTTCCATTCTCTCTATATGGCTGACCGTTGAAGGAACAAGCTGTAGCCCCGGTACTTGGTCTTTAGTGCTTGAGCTATGTTGGAGAATATCCATAGCAACTCATCGCTTGACCCAGTCGTTCATCGATTAGACATGGATCTTGCCCACCATCCACTAGTAGGGCTATTTGGGCGAAAAAGGTCACCTCGTGCTGGTCCTGAACTTATCCATGCTTGGCCTATTAAGACCGACAAGATCCGCATGGAGTCACGTCATCGCCCCATATCACGAATCATTTGTCATAAAAAATTTCAAAATCATTTCTATTCAATTTCAAAATCATTTTGTAGAGCCTAAACACAGGCTCGATACCACATAAATGTGGCGGCTCTTTTACCTTTTAAAGACTGTTCATTTAAACACATTTCATATACCCATTTCTAATATGAATAATTTAATATTCATTTAAGAAACATAGTATTTATAGGTATATGATATCATAGCATAATCACATTCTTTGACATAAAATATATACATATATATATATATATATATATATATATATATATACTCTCTCTCTATATATATATATATATATATATATATATATATATATATATATATATATATATAAAACAAAAAAAATGAGTCAAAACTATATTCTTCTCATGAAGACTTTTTACATCATTGAATTAATGTAAAAATAGATTTACAAGAAATATCATGAATGGGAATGAGCATTTACTTATACTCAGCTCTACATTTGATGGTGACTCAGCGCGAGGCAGTCTTTGATCTACTACTACTTGGTACTGTAGCGATAGCCAAAACAACGCGGTAGCATTTTCATCTTGGTGGTTATACAATTCTCTCTTCATTTAAATTTATATCAAATCAAGAAATGTTTATAAAACAATGCTTTTGTACATTTTTCAATGACCAATGTAGTACAATATATATATATATATATATATATATATATATATATATATATATATATATATATATATATATTCGACATTTACATTCAATTACAACTATTGGTCATTTCAAGTTATGCAATTTCATATATAAATAATTCAAATCACAAATCGCTTGCACTTTTCAATCTCATTGTCATTTACCCTTGTCGAATTTAACTGTCACTTTCGGTGCAAGGATAGCGAATCATCGATGCACGGTCTCACATTGAAATTTTCAATGGTATATATATATATATATATATATATATATATATATATATATATATATATATATATATATATATGTTCTCGATTGGTGTACACTCTTAGATACTGTCACGTGGGCTCTCTGAATCGTTGCATGCCCCTGATAAGTACGTTTGTTGGGCTCACTTATTTGAGTATACTAATTTATCTTTAACTCAAATTCTAAGTTGCGATCTTTTGAGGGCATTAAAATCATTCAATACAATTTACAATAGTATATATATACATTTGTATGCAAATAGAACATTTTCGTGCTCAGCATATTTCTTATGCAAATTCCTTTCAAGCAATTGTCTCGAATCCTTTGAAAAACAAATCATTTCAAACACAAATCATGTACTTTCTTGTCAATCATTTCCAAATTCAAATCATTTATTAATTATTCAAATATTTTGAAATAGAGAGAGAGTTTGAGAACAAACCAAAAATCGTCTCGCTTTGATTCCAATCTTCGGAATCTCGACTTCAATGCTGGCTTGCCTCCTTATCAGCCCCTATTCAAATACAATGACAATCACATATTAGTCGGTTATTCAAGGAGTTTTTGGTTAGGGTTGATGTCTACCCAATACTCCTTCACTTGAAAAATTTTATGGGGACACATGAGCCATATTTTTCTTATGCTTCCTTCAAGAAAATTATAGCTATATGAGTCTATTTTTAGTATGAATTGGAATCATCTCATTTGGATCACCCAAACTCAAGTTACGGCATTTTAATGCCAAAGGCGAAGTCGGTATCTTGACTCACTCGTTTACTACGTATTCTCAATTTCAGGGGTCTTAACTTCCATAAATTGGTAATGTTTCCTTCTACACATTTACAGAGAATGTGGTTCTAGGTTTCTTCTCCAATTGGAATCATCGATTGGGATCAACAAACTTCAAAGTTGCCCATTTTTACATCCATACTACTCCAATTTGCAAGGCAGAATCAGACTGTTCTTACACATAGCTCCACTTTGAAAGATTTATGGGAACTTTGGGGTAACAATTTACATACACTTCAGCGAATTGTTCCCTAGAGGTTTATTTTACCCATAATTTTGAATCACTCAATTAGGATAGTGAAAATCAACTTATGGCCAACACCATAACAACACCTAAAACCAAAACTCACCCAGGTGAGCTACGAGACTCACCTTTAAGCTCTCTATTGAGGCCTTAGAGCTACAATTTGCTCCTGGTGCCTACCATTTGCCTATCTCTTATGGTTCTTTACCCAGGTAGAATCACTTCATTGGATAATTACATAACTTAACCTATAGCTAAAAACAAGAACAGGGTTTTAGCGACATTTCCTTTGAAAACCCAACATTCTCCTATTTACAACCATTCCTCCAAAAACCAATCCAAACCAATCAAAACAATGCAAAACAACCTCAATATGAACTAAAATCATTGAAGGAAACCTTTTATCTGCGTTTGGGGTTTATTAGAAACAAACACAAGTAGAAAGGGGGTTAGGGTTTGGTTTTCATGCCCAGCAAATCTTGATTCTCTTTCCTTTCTTCTTCCTCTGCTTCCTTAATCGACTTGTCCATGATTCATGGAGGAGAAATGTAAATCACTTCCTT
Organism: Tetrastigma voinierianum; assembly: GCA_016808115.1. Classification (NCBI taxonomy): domain Eukaryota; kingdom Viridiplantae; phylum Streptophyta; class Magnoliopsida; order Vitales; family Vitaceae; genus Tetrastigma; species Tetrastigma voinierianum. The sequence goes on from JAEQBH010001297.1 coordinate 770,544, forward strand.
TACTCCAACCTGATGTGCCCTAGCCTTTCCTCTTCCTTTTTTGCTAATGTGAAATGACATTTTACAAGACCAAATTTGGTCTTAAGAAGTGCCCAATTCTTCATAAGTATGTTTGGCCTTCTCCATTCATAAATCCACTTTCTCATTTTTGCCATTTTAACACTTCATTTCACTTTCATTTCATTTTCATTTCACTTCATTTACACTTTGGCTATTACATTCTTCGTTTATGACCCTTAGGTCCCCATTTGACATTTTTACCAAATTTATTTGGCTTCCTATAAATTTTCCGGGTTGTATATTTTTTTCGTTCTTAGGATTTAAATCCCGAAAAAATTTAATTTACTTTATTTTATACCCTAAACATATTCTGAAACATTTAGGGTATTTTTAGGGCGTTACAGATATACTGCGAATCATCAACTTGATAGACTTGGTCATAATCGAATTTGTAACCTTGCACTAAATGTTATCTCTCCATTGTCATTATTGTTTGTCACACGGTGACTTCATTTGTGATAGCGGCTAATGGGCACGGATGGTTGACTCGGACAGTGGAGTTCTAAACTCGAAGCGATATTTCTAACCAAACTTCTTTTAGATTTTACATGATAGTTATTCTTGGTAGTTTCTCGATAACCATGCCTTTGTTTATCTTACTTTCTGTGGAGCCATCATGTGGTTGCATCACTTGGTCTTTGCTTGTTACATAATTCAACCTGTATAGAAGGTGAACTTGGGTTATGCGAGCCATGTTGTGAATATTGATGATTCTTAAACTGTCTATTTTAATCAATTTTTTTGGCATTTTTTTAGCATTTTTAGATCTATTTTTATGCCAAATTATGGAATATTCATCAACTTTTTGTTTTGCAGTTTTTAATTGAAAATTGATAAAATTCCAACATAAAGAAAGAAAAATGGAAATTCTTGACATTCTACTGTTGCGACGTAGTTTTGTTCATCATGCCAATTTCCCAAGCGAACCGGAGTATGTTCGGCCATTATTTGTATGTCTGCAGCTCAAAGTGAGGCTAAACTCAAGGCAGGAAGAGAATCTCTGTCTCGGCAAAAAATTTTATGTCGCAACATTACTGAAGAAGAATGTAAACATTACTGTCGCGATACTCTTAACTTTGTTGCGACAATGATCAAGGCAAATGGAAAATAAACTTTGTCACGAAAATATTTCCTCTGTCGCAACATAAAAGGTTGAAGATTAACAGATGAACTATGTCACGACAAAAGATAGCTCTGTCGCGACAGAAAATGGCAAAAGGAAGAAGATTAACAGATGAACAGACAAGTGTTTTTATGTTGCGACAAAGTTTTCAGCATGGAACCAGCTAAAGGAAGAAGAGCCATGGGACAAAGAAAATCCTTTCGCGACATAACATTCAGAGTTCACAACATGGAGCAACAGATCTCTATCGCGACAAAGATTATTTCTGTCGCGATAGACAAAACATGAGGGAGTTGAATCCTTTGTCGTGACAAGAATTTGAATAGCAATGCAATAGGAATGGCGATAAAGAAAAGTCATGTTGCGACATAGTAAAGAATTGAAGGCAAAAGCTTTGTCACGACAATAAAAGCTGCAGACTGATAAAATTCTATCGCGACAAAAAAAAACTCAGTTAGGATAGGAATCAAAGAGAACTAAGATTAGCCAAGTCAAGTATGTCGCAACAAAGTTTTCCATGTAGCAACGAACAGCTTAGCCAACAATAAGGACAAGAGAAGAAAAGTACGTCATAATGAAAAAGAAAACTCGCCAGCGACAAAGCTATTTTTATGTGACGAAAGAATACAGCCCGACCATAGAAAACTCGTGCCGTAACAAAGTAAATAAATTTGAAGAGAAAAATGCTTGCATCACGATAAAAATTATGTCAAGATGGTTCCCGGAAGGAGAGACGTATAAAGGCTTGGTGCAACAATTACGTATTTGCGACACAAGACCTTCATATTGCTACAAGAACAAGACTGCTGGATCAAAACGCTGTCGCGACATTATCAAAGTTTGTCGCGATAGAGTCCGAGAAAAAGCTCAGAGAACAGCTTGTGACATAAAACTACATGCTACAATAGAGGCCAGCGACAACATAACTTTTTATGTCGCGACAGAGCAACCAAATTAGGCCATAAATTTGAGGATCCATAACCTTTGTCTTGAAGTGCGGCTTGACATTGGAAGTCTAACAAATGGGTATCTAGGGCACTATGCTTGCTTCATAATTCAGGCTTCTTGAGTTGAAGAATCTCTGCATATTATTTTTCTTTTTATTTCCATTTAGTAGATTTAATTTGAGGTTAGATTAAGTTTTCCTTCGATTTTCGAGTTTAGTCTTGAGCGTAGTCTGGCTTCGAGGTGAATTTCTTGTTAAATTTTCTCTTTCATTCTTTGTTTGAATAAATGGTTTGAGAAAATTTATGGATTTTTCATTTATTTCAGTTCATTTACACTTTTCGCTGATTACGACCGAGTTAGTCGTGTTGTGGTGAACCAGTTTGGAGAAGGTTGGCCTCCTTTGAGGTGGTCGATGATGATAGTGTTTTTATAAAGTGGAAGAACACCTTAGTTGGAATTATTAAATTTGATTGGTATTATTTTTTTGAACTTAATTGTTCCCAGTGCAGTCTTAGTGTGTACTGAACAAATGCATTAGTGCATCTCGATTTCAAAGCCTCACCGAGTTTGGGGTGACCTGGGGGCATATATGGGTATAGTGATGTCTTGTGCAGATTCGTAGACTCTGAAAGATTGCTCCTTGCAAATCACTAACTTACTCATTATGGTTTTGAGATAAGTTTAATTAAATGTCATTTAAATCACTCGAGTTTCTCCTCTCTTTGATGAAAGGACAGATCCGTGTTAAATTTCATCAGTATTGAAGAATGAGTGCCATTCAATTAGGAAAGAGCTATCATCTCTGTAGAGGCGAGAATTCTCAATCTAGAATCAGGTGTAAATGTGAAAAGGAAAAATACTCAAATCTTAGAAAGATGATTATATCTTCTGAAGTAGGTGATTAATTCGCTGGGTAAATGAACATGAATCTCTAATTAGTGAAAGGTATGGTTGAGGGAGAAATCCAAGCTATACCACAATGCATCTTTGACTAATTCAGCTTTCCAACTTATGGCTTAGCTAAGATTCAAAATGATGCAGAAATTTGAAAATTATTCATTAGTCTATGTCCTAGTGTTTCCTCACTCAGTGAATTCTCGACTCCATTCTTATTAATATTTTATGTAGACTAGTGAAATGACTTTAGTATTATTTTATTCGTTTTCCAATCATCTTAATATCGGAGTTCAAATGTTAAGGATCTTGAGTGGTTGGGTAGTTGGTTTATGATTCATCCTCAATCCTTGTGGGAACGATATCTGGACTTAATGAAAATAAACTTTTATTACTTGTATGATCTATGCACTTGCAGTGATTAAGACCAATCACAATCTTTAATGAATTCAGTTTACAAAAAAGGACAAACCCATATTTTCATCACAATTTGGTTAATAAGTTTTTGGCGTCGTTGCCGAGGATTAGATAATAGTCCTTGGTAGCAGAGTCATAAATTTGTATATATATATATATGATCTTGTTTGTCCACTGGTCTCTCTATATCACAAATCGGTTTAAGAAGTTTTTGGCGCCGTTGTTGGGGACTAAATAATAGTCCTTTGGTGGCAGAGTCATACTTTGTTTGAACAACTTGGTCTATATTAAAAGGTCTTAACAAGTTTTTGGTGTTGTTGCCGGGGATAGATGAAAGATGAATTTAAAGATCAATATCCTAACCAAAAAGGGAATTACTAATTTGGACATTTTTCTTTCTTTTTCTTTATTTTTTCATAAATTTCGAGAAATCCACAAAAGCAGGTTTAAGCGATAGTTGATTATGCTCTTGAAAATTTTTTCTTTACCTGCTTAAATGGAGATAATTTGTTTTCCCCACAGTTCATTTGATCTCAATGTGTTTCTATTTCGAACAATTAAATGCACATAAAAACCTGAACCAGATCTGTATTTATGTAGATCTGAGAAATAGAAAAGAACAACAGAAATACGAGGAAGGTCTGGCGATAGGAATCTAGAAGTATGGAGGAAATCAAGAGAAATACTACAAGATATTCTGAAGAAGAAGCCCAATAGAGACCTCAAGATGAAACACTACATATTGCACGCATAAGACAACCTGCCATGAAGCAAATAATTTACGAGGCGAAGCCGGCGCCAGTCACCAGCATGATGCGGTAGCACGGTTTAATGGTCATTCTTAGAAGACCTAATGGCGCATATGGAAGATTCGCGGATAGCGATACAGTCAAGTTAAATGGGGTGAAACTAGAAGTGATCAAGCTGTAACTTTTTCCTTTCTCACTTAGAGATGTGGCAGCAACTTGGTTTTAGTCACTGCTTGTTAGATCAGTGACAAATTGGGAAGAGTTGGTTGAAGGTTAGATGGGCGATTCTTATAACCTTGTGAAATCAAGAAAGAAGATGATTATAGTCTTTAAGCGAGGAGGATGAAAGTCTTTCTGCATGGGAGATTTAAGAGAGACTACTCAAAGATGTCCTTTTGCATGAAATAGATAGAGCCACTCGGATGAATATATTCTGCCATTCCATGAATTATGCCTCGAAAGGGTATAATCGTGTGTTGTGGGGCTTTTAAAAGAAGAGAGTGCGAGAGAAATGAGAAATGGTGATTGAAGACCTTGCGAATGCAGCCTACAAAGCTCCATCTAAAAAAACACAGGGGAGCCTTAGTAGACTGAAGGGGAGTGGTTTAATAGAGCTTAATTGAATGACTGTCATTGAAGCAAAGTTAGATGCATTAATGAGAAAGATAGGTAACAATGAGAAAAAATCATTCTGCCTGCGCAAAAGTTAGGACGATAGACAGAGAAGAGAAGAAAGAAGAGTCTTGAAAACGGATCAAACCATGATAACCCCTACCAAGTTGAGGAGGCATAATACCTCAATGCCAATAGGATCTATACTTTCAAGCCCAACCTCAACTTGCCCACTCACTACTCACCAGTACTAAGGAACCATTAGAACTTCTCATATGGAGGAGGAGCACAGCAAGGTCAAAGACCAGGACAGAATTTGCTGCAATATTATGCCTCCTCAGGGTTCCAATAGCAACAACACCAGAAGCTAGCTAGATAAAGAGTAGAAAATCAGGGGCAGAGGAGATCTAATTCCTTTGAGGAGCAGATGCTTGCTTTCATGGGAGAAAATAAGAGGCTACTGAACATACACAAGCAGAAGTTTTATGAGCTATCAACATTCGGGAAAACCTGACGCTATGTTTTTGGGCCAATACCAGCTCCTCTTTTGAGGAATCCCGGGACTCCCGGGTGGAATATTGCCACAGCCGCATGCAGAATCCAGCCAGATACATTCACTAGTGACTGGAAGAATCAGTTTGCATGGCTGTAACTCTAAGAAATGGAAAAGAAGCCCAGAAGATAGGAGGAGTTGAAGAAGGATCTTGAAGAAAACATCACTGAGAGATTGGAGAAGGAATTTAAGTATAGTTTGAAAGCCTTTGAAGAAGATAAAGCGACCAACCATGGCAAAAAGAGTAGTAAGTGGAAAAAGGTAACCTAGGGAAAAGGGAAGAGGTTAAAGCTTACAATCCTTAAGTTCCATTCTCTTAGAGGCTGCAAAAGGCAAAGCTTGATGATAAATTGTCTAAATTCTTGAACATGTTCAAGAAGATAGAGATCAATATCCCTTTCTTAGAGGAATTGACTCAAATGCCTCATTATGCAAAATTCATGAAAGATATATTGAGGCGAAAGATTAACGAAGAAGAAGGGATAGTGAGCCTAACAGCAAACCTCACAGTCAGGTGATTGGGAAGTCTTCGAGAAAATGCGAGGGATCGAGAGCGAGCTTTCACTATACCACTGCAAAGAATTAGGCGAAGCTGATTTGGGAAAGGCATTATGCGATTAGGCCGGCATCAACTTGATGCTGCACCTTTTTGTTTGTGGTTAAAAGGAAACATTTTGGGGAGCTTACTTCCACAGCATGACCTTATTATGCGGCATACATAGCATTGGCCATCACTGACATTCTACAGAAAGATGTCTTGATGAGAGTGGAAGGTATTTTCATTGGACTTTGTAGTTATTATTGCCGAAAGACAAACAAGTCCCAGCTATTGTTAGGAAGACCTCTCTTAAGCAGCGAGAGGCTTGGCTTTGTTGATGTGAAGAAAGGTGACTCTCGAGGGTTGGAGATAGGCGGTGGACTTCATTCTCAACCCACGGCAACGACACATTAAATAATCTTGATTGTGGGGATTGGCAGAGCAAAAATTCCATTAGTTGCGAGGCGATCCGTGATTGTATTTGAGAGTTCAATGAATGTTTGAGTAATTTCAGTGTCTTGTGAGCATCTTGAAGTTGAGATCTCCGCTCAATTTTAATTTAAGCGAGTCCTCGGTGTTGAGGAAAATGATCGAAACGATCCAGCCAGTTATAAAGAGGCGTCAAAGAAAATATAAGCTCAAAAGGATTGATTTTAAAGGAATTGCCTGAACATTTGAAGTATGCTTTCCTGCAACCAGAACAAGCCAAGCCAGTCATCATTTTAGTTGGACTGACTGAGTTAGAAGAGCAAAAACTGCTGGAAATTCTCAGAAAATATAAGGAAGGAATAACTTGGTCTATAGAAGATTTGAAAGGAATCAGTCCTTCTATCTGTATGCACAAGATCCTGTTAGAGGAGAATGCTAAAACCTCACAGCAGACATCGAGAGGAAGGCTGGTCGTGGTGAAAAAAGTAAAAATGGCTAAATGGGGCTTGATATATGCGATCTCGGACAGTGGTGAGCCCGGTTCATGTAGTTCTAAGAGGAGGATTCAACGTGATCAGAAATGAGAAGAATAGATTGATTCCTATAAAGGCTGCTGTGACGGGATGGAAGTGCAGTATGAAGCTACGAGAAGAAAACTAAACCTTTGCTCACAGAAGGACTATTATCTCTACCTTTCATTGACTAAATCTTCCAGACGGAGTTAGTAGGGCACTCCCATTACTATTTTCTTGATGGATATTTTGGTTATAACCAGATTTCTATAGCCCTAGAGGATTAGGAGAAAAATACATTTACATGTCCTTATGGTACCTTTTCCTTTAGAAGGATGCCTTTTGGATTATGTAATGCTCCTGCCACATTTCAAAGATGTATGATGTCCATGTTTTCTGATTTGGTGGAAGAGGCTATGGAAATCCTTATGGATGACTTCTTAGTATATGGATCCAGTTTTGAGAATTGTTTGGAAAAATTTAAACTTGATCTTGGAGGTGTCGAGAGACAAAAATCTAGCTTTAAATTGGGAAAAATGCCATTTCATGGTAACATAAGGTATTGTCTTGGAACACAAATTTTGTAGATGGATTGGAAGTAGATCAAGCAAAAGTTGCTATCATAAAAACTCTCTTACCACCTACAATAGTCAAGGGGATAAGAAGCTTCCTTGGACATGCTGGTTTTTACAAAAGATTCATAAAGGACTTCTCAAAAATCTCGATTCATTATGTGTTTGTTGGAAAAGATCTGAAATTTGTTTTGATGAATCGTCACGGATATGCATTTAGGGAATTAAAATCGAGTTTAGTGACGGCTCTATCAATATTTTCATTTGGGCAGTGATTTTATAGAAATTATGTGTGATGCTAGGTGAGTTATCGATGAGAGTTAATAAACAGGATGAAAGAACTAAAAATATATTCAAGGCCATATCTTATGCTAGCAAAACCTTGATAAACCCATAAAAAAGAAGAAGAGCCTGCTTTACCCTGAAAGAAGATGTTGGCAATCTTTGTTTTGCTTGAAAAATTTAAATAGTTACATATTTGGGTCCGTGTTATAATACACAGCGATGTCTGATTAAATGTGCCTTGGCAAAGGAGGCCGTACGAGGGCGATGGGTGGGCGCCCTCTTTGAATTTTGATTTGGAGATCAAAGATAAACAGGGTAGTGACAATGTGATAGATGATCACTTGTCTAGATTGGAAACATTTAAAAATAAGGAAATTGGAATGAAATTTTTTCTTGATGAAAGCGAGCTGTTTTTGTTTGTGATTCATTTACAGTATGTCATATATTGTCAAGTACTTAGCTTGTGGAGGTGCTGCCACCACAGGTTAAGCTCTGCCTTGAAGAGTGAGCGGTGAGTTTATATTTGGGGATGACCCACTTACTTTTAGAAGGCAGAATATAATCGAGGCTGTGTTCTGAGAAACCTGCTCGAGGTAATCTTAGGAAAAGATTAACAAATCATGTATGGAGGATTATGTGGAATAAACTAACCCAAAATTCTCAATGGGGTTTTTATTGGCTTTCACTCTATTCAGGAATTTGTTTAGAATAGGTAAAACATTGTAGTCTTGTCGAGGAGAATGGGAATCTCATGAAGAAATGAAATGCCTATGAGATTTTTGGTCTTGAATTTTGATGTAACTGGAATAGAACTATGGGACCCTTCCGTCATGTTTAGACTATATCAAGTCTCTCCCTAGTTTGTGGACCTATGTGTCCCGAATGGGTGGAAGCAGCAACTTAATCATAGTGATGCCATAACATTGGTTGGGTTTATACAAAAAAATATGATGCCATTTTGCAAATAAAGTTTTTGCAAAACTCATGAGTAGGTATGGAATCAAACATATGATGGGAATTGCTTATCACCCTCAGTCAAATGGGCAAGCTGAAATTTCCAATGGAGATTAAGAAAATTACAGGAGAAAGCGTTGAATCTATTGAGAAATCATTGATTATAAAAGTTAAGATGATGCATTCTGTGGGCATATCAGATCAAACACAAAACTCCCATTCAAGATGTCCCCACTCTAATTAATATTTGGAAGGCCTTTGTCATCTCCACTTTGAAGCTGGAATACAGGCTATGTGACAGTGAAGAGTGATTGTGGATTTTCAAGCACACGGAGAAGGCGTCAGAGAGAATTTGGATGGGTTTCAAGCTACGGAAAGGGTTATGAATAGATGGGCTGGAAGGTTAGTTGAGAAATGAGAAGCTTTATGACAAATGCTTGAGATTTGCAGAGAACAAAGATGTGGCATGATCAAAGATTGAGAGAGAGAGAATTCCAGACGGAAGAGCGAGTCCTCTTATCTGATTCAGGACTTATTTACTCCCAAATTGAAGTGATGGAGTGGATCCTTTCTGATGGTAACAAGTATCTAGTTGAGCAATAACCATAATGAATCGAAGAAGTGAGATTAAAGTCGGTGGTCGGGGGAGGTGAAGCATATCTTGGAGAGGAGCTTACTCTGAGAGAGGTTGATCCATATCGAGATGGGTCGCTACATGGTAACAAATTACCTTCGGGTTTGAGTGATAACACTAAAGAAACAGTTGAAAGTAGTTTAAAGTCAATGAGATTGAGAGATTACAGGCAGCTATCCTTTGGAAGCATAGGAAGTTTAGATCCATATTTTGATGAAGGAAAAGAGTTTTGATGAAATGGAGAACATTAGCGACCGATATAGCTAAAGACAGTCAAAGCGGAGTGGTAGCTTCTTGGGAGGCCCGGCCCAAGGCCAATTTCAAATTTTATAGTTAGTTCATTTGTTAATTTTGTGCTTGATGTTCTAGTTTTAATTTTGTTAGAAATTTTATTTTGTAGTTTTTGATGAATTTTTCAGGGACAAGGAACTGGAAATGGATGTTATTAGGAATCACACTTTCTCAAACTGAAATATGAGGGAAAAAAAATGCTACAAGGGGGAGTATTTCTATTTCCCTCATTTTGTCCTTAATAATAGTGCATGGCTAAAGTTTGGGGGAATGTGAAAATTTTATTGTGCAAATTGCATGTATGCATCGTTAAATACCTTGATGAATGATATTGAGTGAAGAATGAGAATTCAATTCTATTCATACTTTGAATTGAGATTGTGCAGTAGCCAAAATGTGTTTTCTAAGAGTATGGAACTAAGTGGAAAGAATTTATTGCATAATGTCATCTAGGTTGAATGGTTGAAAGTATGAAAATATGCAAAAAAAATTAAGTAGGATGGAATTCTGTCGCGACAAGCAAAGTTATGTCATGACAAAAAATTTTGAACTTTTGTTGTGACATTGGTTGTTTTTGTCGCGACAAAGAAAAATCAAACCTCAGTGCAAGTCGTAGGAATTATGTCGCGACACAGTTTCTTTCTATCGCGACAAAGTTAGTGCTAGCATTTGATTTACAATGAAGAAGAGTTTCAATCGGCGACATAATTTCTTTCATCACGACCAGACAATAAACCATGAGCCTCCATAAATCGCGTAATATTTCTCTATGTCACGACGTAAATCAATTGGAGCATAGACAAATTCCTATCGCGACAAAATATTTCCTTAATAAAAAATTATTTGAAAAATTTATGTCGTGACATTAATTCTCTATGTCGCGACCTGATATAAGGGGAGGGAGGTGAGTGGGAGACCTGACTTTAAAGTCAAATTTTTTCACTACGATTAATGAAAGCACAACAACTCTTGGCTTATAAATAGAAAATGTCTAAAGACTGAAGAGTCACCTACCTCATAAAACTTCAACCCAATCCTTCCCTCACAAAATCTCTCTTACTCCCCATCAAAACCTTAGATCCCTAAATCTCTCTCTTAAAATGTCTGACCCAACGAACCTGGTTCCAAACCTCAATGAAATCATGGAGGAATATGTTGAGGGGGAGGAAGAAATAGTTCAAGCCGCGTAGGTAGGAACAAGGTGAAGTGAAGAAAGGGTTGAAGTAAACAGAGGATCTGAGCAACCAGTGGAAGAATCTAGAAAGAGGAAAAGATGAGATGAAGAAGCAAGAGCAGAGAGCAGTGGAGAAAAAGTTAGTGACCGGGTCTCTAATATGGCTTATGTTGTTTGGAGAGATAAATTACAGCACAGAGACTTCATAGGGGAAAGAGGCTTCCGTAAGTGGATTTATCCATTCCAATAGCTGGTTGAGAGCAAGGGATGGCACATGTTACGCAGCCTCAAAAAACTCTTGGATCGTAGATGTGGGTGACAGTTCTACAAATATGGGTGAGGTGAAGGGGATAAAACAATCTACGTTAGGGGGGAGATGGATATCCTCTAGCGAAACAAGTAGATCACCCCTACAATCTTCTGGAAGACGGTCGAAATTCAAAAGACTAGTGGAGCTTTGACTTCGAGAGAAGATTGTAGACCTGGCATTGATGGGCGAGGGAGAGGAGTAGAATGCAAAAACACATGAGTCCATATTGAGGAGGAACATTTGAACAATGAGTGATGGTTTTTATTTTTTATGTTCAATTATTCTACCCTCCAAGCACCTATGCATAGTCAAGGAGAAAGAGTTGGTATTGTTATATGCCATCCTCAAGGGGTATAAATTCAGTATGGGCAAGATAATAGAAAACTCAATTATGAGTTATTATAGAGGAGGATACAAAGGGTTGATTCCACACCCAGCACTGATCTCAAGGCTCTGCATCTTGGGTGGCGTCGAGGAGTGGGAGAGAAGAAAGAAAAGCGCCCAGAACAACAGCCTAACACTTATCAGATAGCGGGTCCCAAGAGGCGGGAAGACGGGTGGAGTTGTAAGAAGAAGAGAAGGAACATACGAAACTCACAGCAACCATGACGCAGAGTGAGCTCAAGCCTAATAGGCGGGGAGAAGTGTGAGCCCCCAATGCGCATTTTACTCCCCTGAGGTGAGACAAGTCCCTTAAGAGAATGCTGAAACTCGAGGCCTATAGGTAACAATCTTCTTGATCTTGAGTTCTAAATGCCTTGAGAAAAGAAATGCAAGAAAGAGACAACCAGCTGAAAGTCCAACTACAACTCAGGGATGAGTATATGGATGCTGGGTTGAAAAGGAGGGACCAGAATTTGGAAGAGCCTAAGCAGAGGATGAAATTGGAAGAGTAGATGGGGACTAAGAAGGCAGAAACAGTGAAGGCGAAGCAGAATATACGCTCTCGGATCAGCTCGAGAGAGATAGTGAGCTAATCGAGATCATGAAAAAATGATTCCATGGAGAAGAACTTGTTTGGCAGAAGGCAGATGCTGGGTATAAATACGAGGAACATCATAAGGAAATAGAACTACGATAGAAAAAGGGATAAGGAAAATAGAGGCACCTTAAACTATGGGAAAAATATTGGAGTAGAAAAATTGGACACTTGATCAACAAAAATTTTCTTAAGTCTACTCACACGAGGAGAATTTGAGAGACCTTGATTCTATTGAGCGAAAAATGAAATGATAAAGTAATTAGCCCTAACCATGGAGTGGTCTTTACTAAACGAGAAGTGGAGCGTGGGTCGAGGCGTAGAGAGCCGTATTCTTGAGTTTGTGGGGCGGATTTACAAGTTAGATCAGACACTACCTTCCTCCCATAGGCATGAAAGAAAAAGAAAACAGCTGACCCTGCTCTTCCATCTCTTCCTTCCTCTCTGTACCTAATATACCATCCTTGAAAAATTCAATAAAATAGAAAATTCTTTTCAAAGCTTGGTGTTCACTTTTATTTTTGTTTGTTTGTTTTGTTTAAATTTTCGTTCCTTTGAGTTTAACAATTTGAAATTATTGACTTGTGGTAAATAGCTAAGTTGAATAAATGAGAAACCAAATTTCCTGATTGGAATTGCTAATAAGGCGGGGTGTTTGAGGTAAGCTGAATTGTTGATGGAATTGAGTTGCTGTTGTGTTACATTTTTACGGGCGGGTGATCTAAATGAATATTGCTGATGCAATAACCTGACCAACATATCCACAAAAACCAATAAGCAGGTTTGATAGATGCATTGGGGTAGAGGATGAGATCGAATTGAAATGGAAAGTTCTAAGAGGATATTAATAAATGTAATACAGACTTGAGAATAAGGAAAAGTTTTAATAGAATTGATGAATATATAAGACCTATAATTCTGTTTTTATTAAGCAGTTTGGTCATAAGTAACATGATAAGCCTTGCACATAGTATGATAGCTCTACGAAACAAATTGTGCCAAGATTAGGGACATCTTCTGGGATCCATCACAGTGATCTCTCCAATGTCCTAGAACTTGTTGCATTATTAGTCAAGGCGAAATGCTAGTCAAGGTGAAATGCTAGGCAATGCCACTAACGGGAAATGATTTAGGCCATCCTTGGAAGTTTGAACCTTTCAAAGCCTACCCTTATGATATGCATAAGCATACACACTAGTGCCTTATTTGAGCCTATAGCCAATCTCATCATCAACCAACAAATGAAGCCGATTCCTTCCTTCGAGCATAATCATACGATGCCATATTTGCCCGGATTAAGAAAAAAATACATCAATTACAAATAAGGATAAGTTTGGGGGAATATTATTTAGAGTTACGGAGAAGGATGAAAAGGGTTGAAAAAGAAAAATTCATGGAGATAAGAAGAGATGAAGAGAATTAAGAAAGAAGCTATGAAAAGGAAGAATGAGTTTGGTCTTATAGCCTTCCTCCCTTGAACAATTAAGTTCTTAGGGGTGTTCAACACCTAGTACCACAATACCCAGTGATGTGGGATTCTTGACCCAAAGTTCGTTAAAGAAGTAGAAAACTTAAAAAGACAAAACATTGCACCATTCAAAAAAACTGTGATAACAGATGAAGTGAAAAGCTTCAAACAAGGAAGAAGTCATACTTTCAGTGAAGTAAATGAGAAAAAAAAAAAAAAAAAAAAATACCAAAGTAGAGAGTATATCTTGAAGGAGTAAAAACACGATGGGGAGGTTGAACTTAAATTCAAGAGAAATCAAGGATGCTGATGAAGGCAGAGTGTAGATTGTCCAATGAAGTCTAGGTCAAATTTAGCCTAAAGTGTCCGATTATCTACCTAATTACCCCGAGCCACACATTCTGAGCTAAAGACTATTTAATCTTATGAAGGTGGTGTATGCCTACAGGTGGATTAACCATGACAAACAGAAAACATGGGACTTTAAAATGAAGAGGCGCCACTAAGTATTATCCCAAAAAGATTAACAATGCGCTAAAGAAAAATAGGGAAGACAGAAGCCACCTCTACATCGGGGTTGAATGATTGAATTGTTTACACCATATGAATTATTTGGGTATCTAGTGAACTTCATTGAAAATCTTCTTGATTCTATATTGGAAACATGTTTAGAAATAATTTTACAACTGACTTATGTTTCCAAGTGTTTTTATGTTGCGACAAAGTTTTCGACATGGAGACATTTCAAGGAAAGAAAGAAACCCATGGCGACAAGAAAATCTGTCGCGACATAACATTCGAGTTCACAACATACGGAGCGATAAGAATCTCTGTCGCGACAAGGTGACTATTTTAATCATGTGGAAACAAAACTATGAGGAGTTGAATCCTCTGTCGTGACAAGAAGTTGAAGAGCAATGCAAGAGGAATGGCGACAAAGAAAGTCATGTTGCGACATAGTAAAGAATTGAAAGCAGAAGCTCTGTCGCTACAATAAAAGCTGCAGAATGATAGAATTCTATCGCGACAAAAGAAAACTCAGTCGTGACAAGAATCAAAAGAGAACTAAGATTAGGCAAGTCAAGTATGTCGCAACAAAGTTTTCCATGTTGCAACGAACATCTCAGCTAGAAACAAGGACAAGAGAAGAAAAGTTTGTCGCAACAAAAGAAATATCTATCCTGATAGAAACTGTTAAGCAACCAAAGAAATCTTGTCTTGACATAGAAAACATTGTCGCGACAGAATAGACAAGTTGAAGAGAAAAATGCTTGTCGCGAACAGTTTCAAGAAGGAGAAGTGTATAAAGAGCTTGGTGCAACCACTTTTGTGTAGCGACATAAGACCTTCCTGTTGTGACAAGAACAAGACTATTAGATCAAAACGCTGTCGCGACATTATCAAAGTCTATCGCGAAAGAATCTAATAAAAAGCTCAGAGAACAAGTCGCGACAGAAAACTGCATGCTACGATAGAGGCCAGCGATAAAGACTAAAAACTCTATTGCGACAAAACTTTTTATGTCGTGATAAAGCAACCAAAATAGGCCAAAAATTTGGGGATCCACGACGCGTAGCGGAAGTGCGGCCCGGCGATGGAAGTGCATAAATGAGCGCGCTGGGCGCGTAAGTAGCTTCAGTAATTCGGGACTTCTAGGTACGAGGCTATACATATATTCTTTTTCTTTAATTTCCGTTTTAGTAGATTTAGTTACGAAGTAGTTTTAGTTAGTTTTCTTCGATTTTTCGAGTTGTGTATTGAATTATAACGGTACATCTTATTTGAATGTCTTGTTAATTTCTCTTTCGTCTTGTTTTAGATAAAATGGAGTTGAAAATTTTACGTTTCTATTCTTCCGGTTCGTTTACTGAGTAATTTACGATCGGTTAGTCAACGATATGAGTGAACCGATTTTGAGGTTAAGCTCCCTTTGGGAATGGAGTCGATGATGATGATCATTTGCGCACAAAGTGGAAGAGCAGCCTTAGTTAAATTCTTAAATTTGTATTTCATTAGTATTTTTGAATTTAATTGTTCCACAATTCTGTCTGCAGTGTACCAAACAAAATAATATTTTACTCTGTTTTCCAAAAAAGAGGCCCTCTGGAGACCGCGAGATGGAGAATCCCAGGAGGTAGGTGTAGTTCTTTGTGGGTATGGTAAGACTATCTTGTGGAACTAATGAACTGAAAGATGACTTAGGTGAATCATAACACTCGATGTTTAAGGACTTAGTTTGTTGAAGTATCAGTTTAATCACTCAAAGGTTTTCTCTCTCTGATGAAAGGATTATGATCCTGTGTTAGCAAAGATCTAGTCAAAGTGGAGAATGTTCATCGATGTGAAGGATGATGCCATCCAGGGTGGAGAAGGCTTGGAATATCACTATGGCGTAGAATTCTCGGAGTCTAAGATACAGATTATTGAAATCTTGAAAAGGAAAATGTGCAAATCTTAGAAAGAGGATTATATATACAGTAGTGATATTAAATTCTAGAGGCGAGAAATGAACATGAATCTTTAATTGAGTGAGAAAGTATGGTTGAGGGAGAAATCTGACTAACCTGACATATTTGACAAACTTAGGTCGGCTTTCGACTTATGGCTTAGCTAAGATTCAAAATGATGCAAAAAATTGAAAATTATTCATTGGTCTATGTCAGTGTTTCCTCACTTAGTGAATTCTCGACTCCATTCTTATTAATATTTTATATACACTAGTGAAATGACTTTAGTATTTTTTTATTCGTTTTCCCATCATCTTAATATTGGAGTTCAATAAAATGAAGGATCTTGATGCATTAGTTGGTATTTGGTTTTTATGATTCATCCTCCAATCCTGAGGAGCGATTTCTAGACTTAATGAAAATCCACTTTTATTACTTATGCGATTATGCGCTAGGTGATTAAGACCAATCAAAATCTTTAATGAATCGGTTACAAAAGGACAGCCTATTTTCATCTACCAATTTTGGTTAACGAGTTTTGTGTAGTTGATGTGGATTAGATAATAGTCCTTGGTAGCAGAGTCATAAATTTGTATATATATATATATGATCTTGTTTTTCCACTAGTCTATCTATATCACAAATCGGTTTAAGTTTTAAGCCTTAGTTGTCGGGGGTAAATAATAATCCTTTGGTGGCGAGTCACTTTGTTTGAGCGACGGTCTATATTTAAAGGTCTTAACAATGACGTAGCAAGTCCTTATATCTATCCCATGCATCATACAAAGTTTTAGTTTCCCCTTGCCTTAATTGGCTGATCCTTGCTCTTAGTTGCGATGTTACTAGTGGAGGGAAGTACTTGTTAGGAAGCTCTCAACCAATGTTGCCTATGTATCGATGGAGCCCCTTTCTAATTCCTAAAACCAATTCTTGACCTTGTCCTTTAGTGAGAAAGGAAAGAACTTGAGCTTGATTACATCAGCAACGGCACACCATTCATCGTCATGTGTCTGACTCCGAAATATATAGAATCTTGTGCATTTGGGTCTTCTTAAGATACTTACCACCTGCTAATCTTAAGTTGTACCGGAGATGAGATTCGCTTTATCTTAAAGTTATTGACATCAATGGCCCTCAACAACTAAAGTAGTTCTTAGTAACCTGCCCTCTATAGTTTCTCATTACTTTGTTTGTGGTACCTATCTCTATTAACTAATTACGATTAAATTTTCATCCATGTCTTTTCGTTCAAATGGTTTCAACTATCTCTATTTCTTGTGTTCCTTTATTTTCCAAGATCTGGGGGAAGAAACAATAATAAGGCTTCATGTGCACATAATTTGCACCTACAACCCAAAACAATAAAAATAAAGATCAAAAGAAAATTTTGTAAGTGAAAAAGTAAAAAATAAACAGTAACTATGATAAAATTATCTTTCCATGAGTATTTGAATTGATCAAAATGTCAGCCTGTGGCAGCGGCAGCCAAGAACACTTCTCATGCACTTTAGGTGTTTATGCAATTTTAAACGTAGAAAGTGTGGTTAACAAATAAATAAAATTAGGATAAAATGGAAGTAAAATATTGATCCACAGGAAGGGTGTGGGATGCTTTAACTGGCAGGCACGAACTAATTGAGTCTTTTACTATTTGAACTAAGCTACCAAGAGTCGGATTCAGATTGAACGCACAATTTAACCTAATGGAATGTGATACTAGGGTTAATTGATGGTCCCTAATGCATTTATTTCCCTTTTAAGTCTAGAGCCCTGGTTTATTAGTGTATATACTTGTCAAAGGGTCAAAGTTATGGAGCCTCAAGTCACTCATGTTGGTTTATTTTCTTACTACTCATCCTCTAGTCACTTCCTAGTTCTTGTAGGTTATAAAGGGCAATATTAGTAAAATCCCTTGGTGTTTTCATGAATCACCTCCCAATCCTTGGTAAAGCCCACAGACTATGAAAAGAAGCCGAATCCTCCGAGTCCTTGGGGATTCTAATCTTGAAAGATCGGTTATTAACACATTAGTTTGCACTCTCAATTAATTAACCCTAAGACCTAATTTGATTCACATAAATCAAATTAAGCATCAATCCAAACATAAGTACATAATCATTTATAAAAATAAACCACGACTTCAATAATAAATATAAGGAAAATAAAGCATTTGGTTCTAAATGTCTTGTAAATGAAAGATTTTAGCTACCATATATAATAATAATGAACAAACCAACAAATGTATCTGATAAGCGATTTTCCTGATGCCTTTTAAGAGGCATGGTCTGACAGCGATTACTTAAAAACGATGGGGTTATTTGTAACATAAACAAATATCTGATAAAGCTATTTATTACACAGAGTATCACATTTGTCAAATGGCAAAAGTGTTTCAAAATCATCATGGGATCCATAGGGGAAATGGGAGATGCTAAGCACAATTACAGAATGTTTCTAATATCATTGTATGGTCAAAATTGATTGATTGTGAAGTAAGTGTAAACTAAACTAATAGAAACTTAATGAGCTGTGGTGTGCATTCGAAGTGATGCAAGAGATAATAAAGTTCTAGGGTGTTTGGTGGATGTGGAACAATCCTCCTCTCTGTCAAACGAGAAAATTCCATTCTATTGTCCTCTTGAAGAGAAAGCTTTGAGGCTTGACTCTTGCCTAATTAAGTATAAGTCTCTCTCAAGGTCAGATAACTCTAAACTAACACTAGGTCTTTTGCCTCTCGGCTCGACTGAGCATTAGAAATGCTTTCAAGATCAGAGAATCTCACCGCTTCCTGAAATTATGGTAATTTCCACTAGGCTGGAGTGGTTGATTCATATATCTAGTTCTTTACTCCTTCTTAGTCTAAAGTAACTATACCATATTGCGAGATTAGCTGTAATCATTATGTATAATAGAACAAACATGATAAATGGAATGACGATCACAAAAACAAACAATGAAAAAGGAAAGAATAACAAATATAAATATAAAGATTCAAATTCAAAATACAACAAAGCCCTAGATTACAAGAGTGGTTCATGATGGTGAGATACAGCATGAAGGTGGGAACATAAAAAGGGGCAGAAATAAGCTGGTGGATGGTGGCTTTGATTCTTCTCTTGATCTTCCATGACACCGCCTTTACGAGTGCTCGTCTTCCAAAGACTTGGTTCTACGGGTGTTTCCACCTGAAACCCTGAATTCTCATCTTCAGTGTTTTCTGAGGTTTGAGCTTCCAAAACCTCAGTGCAAGGCTGAAAGTGGCCCAAAGCAAACCTTGAGAACGTCGCGTGTCAGCGAATTTAAAGTGTTTATGCGCTCTACTTGACATTAGGCAGAAATTGGTTCTCAAGCGTCTGGTAGCGTTCTGGCTCCCATGTTCTTGCGTGATAGCTTCCGAGTCCTCGCTTTGTCATTAGAACCGTTTGGGTGATGCAGGACTCGTTGGAAATATTATGAAAGTGTAAAATCTGAATTATATTAGAAATAACTGAGAAGAGAAATTATAAAGACTGAATTTACAAAATTCTCAAACTGGTCACTTTTGAGTTTTCTTCTCTTCTTGCTTCAATTACCAAGAGTCATAGCTTGATCATTTGAAGTCCAACTTGAGTGAATAAGGTCTCTTTGGAAAGACTAGAAAGCCTCCTATCCATCCATATAAATATTATATCCATTTGGGATTGTCTTGCAGCTGAAAACATCATAACAGTGTGACTGTCATGTGTAATTTATTTGATTTTGTCATTTTACGCTCATTTTCTCCCCACCAATTCCATGATGGTTGGTTGACCTAATTATATAGATGAATATTTAGAAACTATTAGGATAGGTATTTAACATAAAAATACTAAATATAGAAATGAACATAGGATAAAATGAGTATTTGAGATACTCATTAGTATCTTTCAAAATAAACATGGTTAAAGAAGAAAGAAATGAAGATAAAATGAGTTTTTGGTTGCAATTTTAGGCTTTGAACTCCTCTTCAATGATGAAACGATCCTCCCCACCGGTTGTTATAGTATTTCTCCTAACTTTTTGGCATCCTCTAGCTATCTTGTTTTACGAACTCTCGATCCTTTTATAGATACAGATTAGGGGTAAAAAAATGAGGACTATGTTTTTGAGTACGCTAGTAACAGACATGAGTAAGCCACGTCCTAGCATGAAGATGATGTCGGTGCATGGGTGTCTCGAGCACGTTACGACGTGCAAAGTCCAGGTTGCGACATGGCCTGCTGTTGTATGGAAATAGGCTTTTGTCACATCGCTACATGATGGGTGACATCGCGATGAGAGTTGCAAGCTAGGAAAGGCCTTCTCTGTCACGTCGCAACATGAAGTTTCACGTCGCGGAGTGAGCTGCAGTCTTGGTGTTTGCTCTTTGTCACGTTTCGACATGATGTGAGATGTCGCAACGTGAGCCTGCATTGCTGAACTTCCTCTTTTTGCTACTTTTTCTTTCGTTTTGATTCCTAATTCGCTCGTTTAGTTTCGAAGTTTCCCTAAACCATAAAATAAGATAAACAAGCATTAAAACCTTCAAAATAGTACTAAAAATTTGTAATTGATAGGAGATTAATGACATATAAAATAGACCTATCAACAAAGCACTTTTGACCTAGCATGCGTAGTTGATTGTTTCTCTTATGGAAACCAACAAATGGTGGAGTTGAAAACCTATCAGCCCCTCTAAAAGTTGGTAAGAATTGCTTAACCATATACCTATAAATTATGCTTAATTAATATCGTGCAAGAGGAACCTAGGCAGAGTCTAGGGGATCAACTATAGGCTAGTTTCTGGGGTAGACGACTGCGAAATATAAAACCCGCCATTGAATAACCATGGTGAGGCCAAATTTGGTGAATCCAAAGCCCATGACCTTTTTTATAACATTTTCTCTAAACCTTAGCGATCATATTTCCTTCAAAGCAATCAAAACAAATCTTTTTAATTTCTGTTTTAAAAGTAAATAATTTAAAGTAATTAGATTCTAGGATTACAAAACCAAGATAGGAAAACCCATCCCAGTGGACCCAGAGCCACTATACCTATAATAGTTGTTGGCTACCTAGGGTTGGTTGTATGTATTATAAATTTTTGTGATTCCTTTAGCTCTTAATCTAACCACCCGATAAGGACTGATTCATGCCACATTAGGGTGATCCGGAATCAACAAAATTTATACCTAAGTTCCTCTGCTATAGTGATAATTAAAGCCTCTTTGCGATATAGTGATCACAAGGTGAACACAGGGATGGGTTTTCTTCGTACAAATGATTTAAGTGAAGTAAAAAATGGTGAATTAAATTTGGGTTTCAGGTTTGGTTAAAAGCAGTGAGGTTTTGGGGTTTCGCGAAAATCCGTGAAGAAAATAAAAAAAACTCCTTAGCAGACGTTGGGCCCTTGGGTTTAGGTCCTAGAATTTAGCGAGAGGTCCAGGGTTCATTTTCCTCGTGTTGGGGAGGATGACATATAGTCATTTCCCAAAACGGATCTTCATTTAACTTTAAAAACTAAACCCTAATAATTTTCCTTTTGATAGAAAGCATTTATTTAGCATTTATGGTTCCTATAGTGAAAACATGCCTCAAAAACCTAAAAAAATTGCAAAAATCGATGTTAGCCTATCTCGGTGAAAACAAGTAAAGAGGCGACTAATGGATATCAGTGTATCTAAAGCTAAGAATACACTGAGCCCTAAAAGCTTGCAATGTGTGAAAGTAAATCAAAAGTTTAAACCTAAGGGTTGCAAATTTGGGAACCAATACCAAAAACTGTGCGTGAAAAGCAGGAACGAGAGTTTACCTTAAGGCGGGTTTGCCAGTAGCCTTCCTGCCAGGGAGGAAGAGAGGTTTTTAACAGCGCTCATCCTCGAGTTGTCATCCGCCGGAGGTGTTTAGCTGACGGGAGAGAAAATGAGAGAAAGGGAAGGAGCCCGAGGCCCTAATTTTATTCACAGCAAAAAAAATCGTCTCCCTCCAACCGGTGTATACCCGATGAAGCTATGTGGCCGCCCCACAAACCAAGTGAAATACCATACAATCAAACATAAGTGATTCTGTGAGGTAGAAAGAGAGGAAAAACCAAAAATTGTAGCAAAGCGAAGAGTTAAAAGCAGGGAATAAGCTGCGGAGGAGCAGTGCTCATGTACGATCTTGTAGCGAGGAGAAGAAGCCTTCTGTATGCTGCAATTTTTCTATTTTCTACTATTCTTTCCTACGGTTTTTTGATTTGCAATCTTAAGTTTGACTTAGTTCTTCGTTGTGGATTGACTTGACAATTTTGGCATAATTAAATTTAAAACTGCAAAATTTGCCACAAAATACGTCATTAGAATAGCGGGGACCTTAATGTAATCGGGTTAATTAAATGATTAGTATGCAAGCACTCAAAACCTATAATAAATAGGGTTAAATAGCACACTTTTGGTACTAATCACCCAACCTACACATTGCTAGTCCCTTAGCAATGAAAGAAAGAAAGAAAGAGAGAACATACAAAACGATATAAAAATAACGTTCACAAAAATTATATTTCAAAAGGTTGTGGATGAGTAATGCTTCTAACCCTAGTAGAATCATCAAATCTGTGTCAATAAGCTATCATGAGAGAATGAATGCCATACAAGGTAGGCCTCAAAAGAGCCTCCCTTCTTGGTGAGATGGCGAAACTTCCACCAAAATCTAGAAAGTCTGTTTATTTGATTAATCTCGACAATATTGCTAAACTACACTCCCTGACTCTTCACTACCCACGACTAGCATGCTAACCCCGGCCTAAATAGATCAGGATGCCTCTTGTTCATAATTCTTTTTTTTTAGTGTAGGGTGCAATGAGAATCGAGCCGCAAAGTCAGCATGCTAACGGGGATCTGGAGTGACTCCCGGTATTAAGGCTTAGGGCACCAAGTCATAGGATCTTTTCGACCACAGCTCTTCAGGTTTCACCAGGACTTGAATTTAGGACTCCAGCACCTACAACTTGCTAAACTCACCAATCCACCGTGTGCTGTTCACTAGTCGGTGACTCCCAGCCAATGAAGGTTTGGGAGCCACCCAGGGCTTTAAGGCTTTAAGCCATATACCCTTAGGGCTAGTGCTCGGGTTTCAAAGGTAAAGCGTTACCATTTTATTCTTTTATTTTCTTTTCTCTCTTTTTTTTTCGAAGGCCTTTGGCCTTTTTTCCTGAGGGTCCTTAACCTATTAAAAGCGAGTCGATGTGAAACTAGGGTAGGTTATCTGAGAAACAAAGGAGGTTCAGTTTTTGAGCTATCATTGAAACCTAATGTGCCTGTGTGTGGTTAGCTAAGGTGGAAGAAAAATGTCGAAATCAATAAGAATTCAACTAATCGTCACTCAACCAAGCATGGAACCAATCTAGCATCAATAGGGTGGACAAGGGATTTAAATTTTCTGAAACTTTGCGGGTTAAACGAAACCACAAAAAAAATATTTGATTCATGAAAATGGGTCCAGATTTTGAAAAGTAAGATTTGTATGGTATAGCAGCTTTATAAAGGAACCAGTAATGCATTGGTACAGCACAAAATGGGCTTGCACAAAATAGTACAAAGAATAAATACAAAGCCACTTCTTTGCTAACTCTCCCCTGACCAAACATCTCGGTGTTGAAATGGGGCTCGGATTGGAAAAATTAGAGGGGAAAGTGTTACCTCCCTTGATGAGATGTGATCATTGATGGATAGGAAACTTCGCAAACTTTCCATACATTCCTTATTCACTCCGTTTGGGCTTCAAAATAAACAAGTTAGGAGAGAAGAAAAGAGAGGGAAAAAGGTGACCAAGTTGGGCATTTTTTAAAATTATACTTTCATGGCAATCTCCAAAAATGTTCTTTCTGGACATATTTGGATTCTACACTGGCTTTCCAACGGTACCAGAGCCTAAAAGCAGTTCGGATAAAAAAGATTATGAGCGAAACAAAATTGGAGGTGTGGCGTGGGCATAACGAAAATTTTCAGACCAAGCTAGTGAAATTTAATAGCTTAGCGAAAAATTGACATAGTGAAAATTTTTTATTTATTTATTTTTTTTAATTTTTATTTTTTTTGAAAAATCAAATAAAATAAATAATAATAAAATAAAACTAATAATAATAAATAAATTTTTTTATAAAAATAAACGATATTTTTTTAAAGGACAATTTTTATTTTATTTCAAAGAACGATTTTTTTATAAGATTTTAAAATAAAATAAATACTAAGGGTATTTGTTGTTTTCATTTCCATTTTAAGCTAGCTTAGTTAAGCTAACTAGCGAAGATTCATCAATTACCATTTATGGCGAAAAATTTCTGCATTCAGCCTATAATTGCCTTGAAATTTTTAGATGATTCAGAAAACTTCCCATCTTCATTTACCTTTGTTTATTCCGATTTCTTCAATGCTTCAAAGAAAAGAAAATTTTGCACAAAAAGCTGCAAAAATTAATGTAAAAAAATTAAGAATTACGAGAAAAGTAAATTAATCTAAAAACAAAATTGAATAAAATTAGAGAAAATCTATAAAAAAAAGAAAATTAAAGAAATCAAAATAAATCACGATAAAAATGAAATAAACAAGAAAAGATGAAAACAAAGTAGGCGTGCTCCACCCTTAGGCCTTTGGAAATTTCTTTAGTTTAATTTG
This sequence comes from Tetrastigma voinierianum, assembly GCA_016808115.1. Taxonomy (NCBI): domain Eukaryota; kingdom Viridiplantae; phylum Streptophyta; class Magnoliopsida; order Vitales; family Vitaceae; genus Tetrastigma; species Tetrastigma voinierianum. Next base: position 795,144 of record JAEQBH010001297.1, read on the forward strand.
AGCCTTCGAGAAATGCGAGGGTTGGGTGCTCCCGAATCGATGACACCGAACCAACCCATTGTGCCGCACGAATATGGCAGCTTCTTGTGTCTTTGATGTAGTGGAAAAACTCTGCGATGGCCGTTAACTTCACGATGTTTTTGTACAAGCGGTGATGGTGGCATGGTTTGGGAAGGCGAGATCTTTCGCGGTTGAGTTTGTTCGCAGTGTGACATGTACTAGCTGGCGGTGGGTTATAAGTGGCTTTTTGGGCATTGGCGTGAGTCTTTTGGGCATGGTTGTGGCTGTAGGGAAGAGCGAGGATATGCAGCGGTGGAGTACATTTGTTTGGTGTGATGGACTTTTTAGGGCTCTTCTATTTCTTCCTTTCCTTGCCCTCCTGGAGATTTAATCAAGGCAATGATCTGTTCTTCTTTCCAAGGCCAAAAAGCAACACCAATGTTTGAGGATTCAGATAACGCCCGACAACTTCTACAAAATCTCATCATCTCTTCTTGTAGTTCTGGCATTACGGGTGCTTCTGCCATGGTGTCTGTTGACACTCTCCTCCCGAACTCTCTTCTCTTCTTGATGAACAAAGGCGATTGGTAGACTTTTGGATGGATTCCTGTGAGAATGTCCAATTTTTTTTTTTTTTGATCAATTTAGCTTTGCGAGACATCTGATTCATGTTAGGGCTCTCCTTGTCTTAATTTCCTATTAACTGAACATTCCTTTTTATTATCCACACTACAGAGTGTCACTTGTTTGCTCAAGATTCGGGATGAAGCTGTTCCAATAGGGGATAAGGGTGGTGGATTTGTTCTTCTTTGGGAAGTTAATTCTGCAAAATGTAGGAAACCAGGAGGTATATAAGTTGAAGACATCATAAGCAGTGCTCATCCCATTGGTCTCTATATTCCCTCATATAGACATATATGGTTTGCGATTTCTCTCTACAGGTTCTTGACCACCTTATGGAAGGTTCTGTAATCCCTCATGGACATATGTATGCTCTAGGTTTCTCTCCACAAGGTATATATATTGATTCTCCTCTTCATTTGGTCTGCAATTCAAGCTCAATTAGGGTTACAGTAGGAGATAGACTTTGTGGCCTTCCTCTGGTTTCTCTTCCTTGGAACGTGTTCCCTACAGCGAAGCAGGCAACCCAAGACAACACCAAACAAGAAAAAAAGCTGCAACAAAATTATTTATTTATTTTATTTTTTTTTTTTTTTGAAATAAAAAATAAAATAAATAAGCAATGATAAAATATAAAAGAAATTCACTAATACTTGTATTCAGGATAAGTGTTCCTGACTAAATGAATACTTGGCACCATCGGAAACACTTGGCGCCATTTGATTAAGTACCACGGTAAGGGTGATCAGATCCATGTAAAATTTATACCTAAGTTCTCCTGCACTATAGTAGTCAAATTTCTTGCAATATAGTGAGTGCAGGGTGGGAACACAGGTGGGTTTTCTTCGTCTGAATGATTTTGAGTGATAAAAAGTAATTGAATTAAATTTGGTTTCAAGGTTTGGTTAAGCAGTGAGTTTTGGGGTTTAAGCGAAAATAAAATGAAGAAAAATAAGAACTCATGAAGAATTGGGCCCTTTGGGTTTTAAGGTCCTAGGCTAACTGAGAGGTCCCCGGGTTCATTTCCTCGTGTTGGGGATGATGACATATAGTCATTTCCCAAAATGGATCTTCATTTAACTTTAAAAACTAAACCCTAATAATTTTCCTTTTGATAGAAAGCATTTGTTGCCGTACCTGGTTCCTCTGATAAAGCAGCTGCCTCAGCGTAAAAAAATTGAAATCCGATCGTTAACACCTCTAATGAGTATTAAAGGGCAGCTGGATATCGATTGTATCTAAAGCTAGAATACACTGAACCTAAAAGCTTGCCAGTGGCCAAAGAAAGTAAATCAAAAAGCCTTAAACCTAGGGTTGCTGCGAAATTTGGGAACAAATACCAAAACTGCTGCATTAACGAGGGGAACGAGAGTTTTAAGAGCCCAGATTGCTGATGGCCTTCCTCTTCCAAGGGAGGAAGAGGTTTTAGCCGCTCATCCTCAGGGTGTCATCGCTGGAGGTTTTGGCAACCCGAAAGGGAGAAAATGAGAGAAAGGAAGCGGAGCGAACTTTAATTTTATTCCGCAAAAAAAAAAATAGATCTCCACTCCAGCTTGATTGTATACGCGGCATGTGGCAGCCCACAAGAACCAAGGTGAGGGGAAATGTCAAGCACAATCCAGCATAGTGAGAGAAGAGAGAAGAGAGAGAGAGAGAGCGAGATTCTGACAAAGCGTGAAAGGGAAAAACCAAGAATTGTAACAAAGATTTGGGCGTCAGCGGGAATAAGCTGTTGGAGAGCAGTGCTCGTGATGCCTGATGAGGCGCGGGGCTTCCTGCGGTGGTGCAATTTCTTCTATTTTCTGTGAGAAGAGAGTATTCTTTTCTACAGTTTTTTGATTTGCAATGCTAAGTTTGACTTGAATTCTTCGTGCTTGGATTGACACCAAACAATTTTGCAGCATAATTAGCTCGCAAAAACTACAATTTGCACAAAATGCGATCGATGTAAGATAAGGGGGACCTTAATGTGCAAATCGGGTTAATTAGAATGATTAGTATACAAAAAGCACTCAAAACCTATAATAAATAGGGTTCAAAATAGCACTTTTTGGGTACTAATCAAGGACAGAACCAACTCTATAAAATAATAGCCACTTTTGCAATAACTTTTCACATTCGCATACCCCATCATTTGAGAGAGTATTTAGAGCTTCAATCTCTTCCCAAGCGATGTTCCAATCCGAAGAGCTATGAATTAAGCGGGTTACGTAGAAGCGGGTGTCACCTCGCTTTCCGCACCTACGTCGCTTCTCGAGTGAGTTTATGAAGAGTTACCATGTTATATAGTGCCAAGTTTGGCCTATACCTACATTGCCATGGTTGAGGAGGCCTAGTCAGGCTTCTCAACCATCTTCTCCACCTCTTACTACGTCTAGACTTCATGCTTCTAACGCCTTACCCCACTTATTGAGGGTAATAAGGATAGCTTGAGGCATGACTTCTACATGGAAGAGTGCTTCGATATTCAAGCGTTTAATGACCACCCCTAAACCAAAGAGGGCTTTGAGCTATGAAAATGGTATTTCCTAGACTAATTTATGGCCTCGCGCCCATTTTTCTTTCCCCTGGTGGTCCAAGAATTCTTACACACCATGTCCACATGAGGGGATAAGACCCATACCCTCATCTACTTAAACTTGGATAGGGTTGAGTGACAACAACATGTGTTAGCGATTTTCCGCAAGCGCACGGGTCGCACAAATATCTGATGGACTAACAAGTCGAGATGTCGGTCCTGAGGAAAGATGGTTTAGCGAGGATTAGTACCCTTCTTTATGAAGTCGTTCGGTATTTATTGTGACTAAGTAGCCTTTGAGAGATTTTTTTCTAAACTAAAATAAGAACAAAATAAGGCAAAATAAAACAGGGTGTGATCAATGTCCACTCACGAAGAATGGAGTAATATCAGGAATATAACCCAAGGAAAGATTCCAGGGTTGATTGTCTCCATTGATGCATTTATGGTTTACACTCATTAAGTGTTGATCAAGTGAGTGTACACTTGTCCATGTCCAAGGAATTCGACATGAGGTTTACACTGTCGTGTCTCCCTTTAATTTCTTACTCTAACTCTCTATTCTCCTTTCGGTCCATCTAGGTCATTAAGTATGGTACTTTTATAAAGGCGATTGCTCCTTGAGATCTGTGAGACGGTCACCTCTCGAGTATCTGATAGGACTACCTAGACTACCATTCAGAATCGATCCTCTCTCGGTGCATAGATCTCCATAATGTTGAGATGGGAGGCTACTCTTAATGAAATCAATCTAGTATTAGGCATTCCTAATTCCTAGACTTCTTTTGATTAGGTTAGTGGCGCTGTGCTAATTCATACATTCTGAGACTCGGCACTAGATTTTAAGAGCTGTCAGCGCCGAGATGCCCTTGTATGGGGACCAACTCTCAGTATGGATTACTTAGGTAAAACCATGATAATCCTAAGAACTACACTAACTAACATCCACATAAGCATGAATTCACAAAATCATCATAAAATATATATAAACAAACATCAATGTCAACAATCAACCATAGAGGAAAGTTTAGCTACTCATTACAACCCCCAAATCTATCAAAATCATGTCTATTACATCCATAATAATGAAAGACATGAGAAGAGAGTGAGAGTTAGAGTTGGAGATACAAAACAAATAAGAGATGAGGAATGTAAAACAAACCACAGGTTGAATAGACCTCTGGTTGATTAGTTCTTGATATCATACTAATCCAAGAAAGTAAAAATAAACAAAATCACAAACCCTAAAGTGATTCAAGAAGAAGAGAGGAGAAACCCAAAAGGAGGGTGTTCTCTATATATCCTTATGTTTTTTTTTTTTTTTTTTATGTTTCTAGATATAAATTAGTGTTCTAATGTTCGCGCTAAATCTTTTTTGCTTAGGTCATCCATGGGGAGAAAATGGAAGAAGCGAGGAAATTCCAGATAAGCGATATGAGGCATGAAAAAATCGCATTTAGTGAGCATTAGCTCACATTGCGGCATCAGGCAAAGTGCGAAAGAAGGTGCAGCTCTTAATTTCTGCGACATGGGGCTATTGGCGTGCAATGTCACCATCATTTCAAGCACCACGTCATGACGTGCAAACCACGACGCGTTGAGGCGTGGTGAGCATTATCAACATATTGGCACACGCGCGTCATGTCGGAGCACTGTACCAGTTTTGGCCATTTTCCAGCATATTCAGAGGCTTTGTAAAGATAACCACCCGATTAGGATGAGGAATTTTTAGGGTTCGCTGGAACAGGCTTACCCTAGGGCATTGTTCTTCATGAGAGGGGAGAGGTTGGAGATTAAAGGCGATGATAGAGTCTTTAAGGGTTGAATTGAAGGGTCTGAAAGATCTAAGAAGGAGACGAAGATTATTTATCAAAACCTAGATTTTCCTCTTTTCTACCTTATGTTCTCCTTTTATGTTTTCTTTGGTTCTTAGTATTTTTTAGTTTGTTTTCCTAGGGCTACGATGTACCCTTGATTTGATTGATTGTTGGAACTATGGATTAATTCTTATATAGTTGTTTATTTCAATGGATAATTCATATTGTTTTCATTAAAAATAGTTTGTTGATCACTACCTACTTGATTAATTGCTTTCGAATGTAGGTTGAGAAGCAAGATGCAAGGGACCTATATGAATTATTGTTTAACGCCTAGAAGTAGAGATATCTGATGTGAGTGAATTGAGTATACAAGTTCATGATAAGCTTATCCCTAAGACTTCATGTTAAGTCCAAGGCAATGGCTCCAAAAACTTGATGCTCCTGACCAAAGTTGATATCATCTTCTGTTTCCTTTTAGCTAACTTTAATTCAACTTGGTCTTTTCTTCTGCAAGTTCACAGGTCAACAAGTAACAAAGTGGATTTGTAAGTCCAGATATCGTTCCACAGAGATCATAAAGAAAATTCAAAAATTAAGTACTCCAATTACTCAAGGACACCACTATTTGAAATTCAATTTTCAAGATTGTGAACTAAAAATAATATATAAAGAGTATCCAAATTTATTGCAACTAAAGGTTTCTTTGAGATTGAGGAAAACTGGGAATGGACTTAGTAATTTAACTCTGAATTTACATACTGTTCAAGAAAAAATTTCATGGGTTGAATCTTGTATTTGTCCAAGGGTATGTTAGTATAGACTTGAAATACCTTCAACCACTATGCATTTCACAGTTTAGAACATTATGTTCCCATACTAGGATAGCATGTGTCTAAAAAGTTACTTTTAGGATCTGATTCCCTTTAAGACTTGGATGACTTCCTAAACCAGTACTAATCAACTAATTCTTAGAACTGAAGTCAACATGCCCCCATAGATAGGGTAATACAAGTCTTCTCCCATATAATTGGTTCCTCAATCTGCATTTCAATCAAACTAATCCCTCCCAAGATATGATCAAGATTATTCTACCAAACGGAGATGAAACCTTCAAATATTAAATTGACAATCACAAGGTATTGTCCTTAGGCCTTAGGAACACACTTCAGTTGTCACTCAGAAGGGAACCTTGAAAGGAGAGGTTAAAACAACTCCTTTGATTATCAAAGTGATATTTGGAGTTCATTAGTTCTAGGAGTATCAATTCAACATACCCCTAAGATAATGCTCTTTGATCTTAAGAACACCTTTCTGTTGTCACTAGAAGGAATCCTAGAAAAACAGATCTTAGAACATCTCCTTTGGGTATATGAAATTGATATTTAGAACAATTCATTTCCAAAGCTCTACCAAGTATATAAATTCAGTTTTCAAACCCACAACTACATTAAATCAATTCAAACATAGTAATCACATCACCAATCATTTTCCATAAGGTGTTTAGCCTTCTAGAACTGGATTACACACAACAACAACTAGTTGGTTGAACAAATTCATTGTAGGTGTAGTCAAGAGAATGAGGAAAGAGACTACAATCAATGTATGCTACTGTTCTTCAAGTTCAAATAGTAATTGAGCTTGATTTTAAATAATCTCTCCCAAAAACTCACCTCAGATCCATAGTACTCTTGAAAAATGAAAATCTAAACTATTAAAAAAAAGAAAAATAAAAAAAAAAAAAGAAAAAAAAAATACTCTAAAGAATTATTTTCTACTTCTACTATGTTGTTCTTATCTCCTTCTCCCCCCTCTCCTTTCTTTCTGTGCCCTATCGTTTTCTATTTATAGCTTAATTATTGTTGGGCCGGAATTCAAGGCAGATTTTATGGGCTTCAATGCAAGTCCACAGGATTATTTGTCACAACAAGAGTTGCAATTGTTGCAACATTATTGCTCCTCATTGTGTCTTCAACATTGTCTTGAGGTTGTCGCGACATTCCACTAATATTTTCTCTTTAAACTATATTGAAATTTATTGCGATATTTTTAAATTTGTCCCGACATTTTTGTCTGGCTTATGTCTTCAAGAATTGTCATGACAACTTCCACTTGATGTTCAACTGTGATATCTCGAGTAATTTTCTCGACATAATTAATTTTTTCACAACATTTTGAGTTGTTGTTATTCTCTAGGATTGTTGTGAGATTGTCGGGACACTGCTACTTGACATTCCTCTTAGATTTCTGTCATGACAATTTTTTGGTTTTCGCGACAACTTTCAATTGATTCTTCAAGGACCCTTTTCATAATTTTTGCGACAACATTTAAAATGTTGAGAAAATTCTTTTGCTTAGTCTTTTCAACTGTTTTTCATGTTCTTTTTGCTTCTTTTACTCTTGATTCCCGCAAAACAATAATATTGGTGAAGACTCCATAATTTTTCATTAAAATGAACATTAAGGCCTCAATTATGTATGAAAAATGGACTTAAAACTAGATGAGTTTCACACTCATCAAACCCCCCCCTTAAACTTAAAGTTTTGCTTGTCCCCAATCAAAGAAAAGACTCATTGCTTGTCCTCAAGCAAGTTAGATTGACTTTAAGGCCATTTTTCATGTTCATCATACTTTTACATTGTTCAACACTTCAATTCCACAAATTTTCAATTGTCCCCCTAAACTTAAAGTTTTAGCGTCCCCAATCGAAAGAAAAGACTCATTGCTTGTCCTCAAGCAAGTTAGATTGACTTTAAGGCCATTTTTCCTGTTCATCATACTTTTACATTGTTCAACACTTCAATTCCACAAATTTTCAATTGTGATATGAATAACATAACGAACTTCAATTCTAAAATTAAAAAGATTTTCAATTAAGTTCACTTAACAAGCAAATAATTCATGAATTGTAAACAACTCAAGTCTTGATCCCTGATTTATGAGTATGTGTCGGTCTTCCCTCTTCAAACTATTTGCAGGTTAGGTAAGTTTATGAGATAATATGTTGAAGAATGGAAGTCTCCTTAGATTGACTTCGGTTCCATAAGCTTGTTGGTCATATTATTCTCCACTAATGTAAGCAGAACACAACCTTTAGGATCAAATAGGTCTTCTGAGCTTGTAATGTATGGCTTGGGTATTGGGTATGTAACTAGACATTTAAGGCTTAAGTTCACCCAAAGTGCACTTGCTACTCAATATTTGGCATTCCATATTCCCATCCTTCATTTTCTATTACAAATCAACTTTCAAACACCCCCAAACTTGTTTTGGTTCATCAACTTACATATTTTCCATTGTGACATTTCTTTTGACCACTTTTATAACTTCAATTCATTTCCTCTTACTAGAAGCACTTTCTTTTCAGTTTTGTTCAAGTTTTTGGGAATGGTGCAATGTTTTGTCTTCATAAGATTTCTACCACCCTTAGCAAGCTTTGGGTTAGTAACTCCCATACCAACTAGCATTAGGGTACTAGGTGTTGAAACACCCCTAAGAACTTAATAACTTAAGAGAGGAAGGCTACAAGACAAAACACATTCCCACTTGAAACTTCTATTCTTTTGCAACTTCTATTTTTTTTAGTGTGCACCCCATCGAGTGCATCTTGCCAATTCCGTCTCAATTGATCCTCTTTTCTAATTCCTACTTTCATCCTTCTTCACATTCAAAATTTGTACTCCCCCAAACTTGTCCCATTATCCATTTCTTATGCACTCATATTGCAATTTGGGCAAACCAAGGGTTCTTTACTAGAGGATCATATATAAGGGAGGATTAAGGTTCTTCATTTGGTTTTTAATGATGAAATTGGATTTCAGCTCAAAATAGGGTACTAGGCTTTGAAAGGCACAAACTTTCCAAGGATGGCCTAAATCATTTCTTGTTGGTTGTGTTGCCTAGGATTTCACCTTGAATACTAATCTAACAAGTCCTAGGACCTTTGGAGACCAAAATTATGATGGATCTCATAAGATGTTCCTAACCTAAGCACAATTAGTTTTAAAGGTACTACTGACCAGTGTGCATGTTTTAGGGATCATTAAAAATGCATTGTTCAAACAAAATAGATTTATTAGCTTTGTCATTAATTTAGATCTTCAAAAGTCTAGAATTTCAGCATATTTGTCATTGACATCACAACTTTCCAATTCTGTTGATATAAACCTGCCTAATTTTATATAGCAATCTTATTGTTTGGTTTGTATACAGGTTATTGTACTATAGTATAATTAAGAATTTTAATGCGATTAAACTATTCATTTTAATCCAACAATATAGCACAAGTAACTCAACAATAGTCGAAACAACCAAACAACTCTCAATCACAAATATTAGAATATTTAATCACATGCAAGAAAAGACAGACTAAAGAAACACTTGATAAAAATTCAGCAATTTCATTTCATTCATAATCATGGAACAATTACAAAAGAGGTTTCAGATATGATGGGGACACACAAGAAGGACTCATTGGTTTTGGTTCTCATGAGGTTCTATGGGTTTTGAATGAATTGATTCTCCGTGTTTGTTTGAACATATGGCATAACCTTGAGTTTGTCATGGAGGGAATCTAGACTATTTAACCAAAATTGATCTCTAGAGAACAATGATTCATAAATTGCCTTGTCCCTTCCTTCTAACATTTTGGCCAAATCATCATCCCTTTTTATTTGTCCCTCCCATTAGCCTTCATCTCTCTTTTGCAATTCTTCTCTCCACATTTGATCTCTTCTCTCCAATTCTTCCTTCTGATCCATATCCCTCTGTCTGATTGCTTCATCCACGTATTGATCCGTTCTTCTCAGTTCTGCCTCAAAGTACTGGTCCCTTTCTTTCAATTAGGTCTTCAATTGAGAATCTCTTTCTTGCATGTTTTGTTCCATTCTTCTCAATATTTAAACAAGTTCTGAATCGATGCCATGTTGCCTTAAACCTTTAGCTTGTTCATTTTGATATGCTCCAACATCTGGAGACATTACCCAGATTGGGCTGGTACTCCTTTGCCTTTCATATCTTCCTTTCACTTTGTTAAATACCAGTGCTTGCTTATTATGCTCACTGTTTCTTCCTTCTTCTTCAACTTAATTCAATTTCCCTTTGCATTTGTCTAATGGAGGTTTGGTGAATGCAGTGAGGGTGAGTGGAGGGGTTTTAGGACATCTCTCTTCTTCATCTCTGTTAAAGGTTACTCCTCCCTTTATGCATAGTTATGTGATGATTGTTGGGTAAGGCATGTGACCCCAGAAGTTGTTACTCTGATAGATGAGAATTGATTTTTCAATTAGCTTTCCTAAACTAATCTTGTAACCCTTCATAATGGCATACAAGAGAACTGCTTCTTCCTGCTTTATGTTTTGAAGGCATTAAGACTGAATTGAAGAAGTAGAACCATACTTTAGCTTCCTCAGTCAGTAATCCTCTTGCTATAGAGTCGTAGGGGGGTCTTCTTATTTTCTTTCCATTCTCCTTTTCTAATAGTTAATACTTCCACAATCTTCTGGTAGTCATAATTATTTTTTAGCTTCTTGAATTTAGCTCCATCACTCAATTTTCCGAACTACAACAATTGGTTGATCTCATGCCTATGAAAGGAGACCCACTTCCATCTCACATAACACTTAGTTCCTTTCCTATCCACCAGGTTAGCATAGAACTCTCTTACCAATGCAGCACGCCCAGTTGGCGTATGCTCACATATGATTTTCCATCCTTTCTTCTCAATCACATCCTTGAATGGGGGGATGAATTGTAAACCCTGGGAAAAATCCAATTTTTCAAAAGAAAGGCAAAACAATAATTAGCCACTACAGTATAGGTTGAAAACCTAGAAATCTTCTACATCTCAAATGACGAGACATACCTCACCGCTGGATTCGTCACACGAAATCTAGTTACCCAAGCGAATTTCGTTGAATTCCGATATAGTCAAAATTTCATGTTTTTCGAGGCAATTAGTGTTAGGTGGCCTCTGATACCATGCAGGACACATGGCAATCCATGTGTGTCACCATGCACATCTGTGATTGGAAGGTTTATAAAAGGGGGAGGAGACCAGTTCGTAGAGGAAGGGAGGAGTAGAAAGGAAAGGAGAAGGAAAAAGAAGAGGGAGAGAAATGAAAGAAAGAAAGAGATGGAGAAGGAGAAGAAAGGGAGAGACAAAAAGGGAGCAAAGGAAGTCAGCGTTCCAATGGTTGGAATGATATAAGAGGTAGAGACTCTTCCTACTTTGGTTTATTTCCACCCATTAGGGCTGTTTGTAAAATATGGTAATGCTGCTTGTTTTGATCGTGCGCGCGGCGAATTTGCTTGCGATTTTAGGTTAGGAACGGAGGGAATGTGGACTAAGTCCTTCATAGTATGTTTGCATGCGCCAGAACTGATGTTAGGCTTTTTGAATGACTGGTGGTCCCCTCTGACCGAGTTATGGTCCATTTCCGGGGCTGCTGCGGCAAGGTATCTCTCGGTTGTGTCTTGATTTTGGGATTGTTCTATACCCGGGTTGTGGCATGTTTGTGCGGCCTATGATGGCATTATGTGTGGAGTACTTTGTGGGCATCTCTTATGCCACAATTAGTCTTGAGAACCAAGTTATATTTGCTTTCTTTTGATTGACTTACTTGGTGATAATTGTTAATTGAATATATGAATTCGAATATATTGACATTGAGATGAATTGTTGGGAAGTTATATGCTTTTGATATAATTTTCCATGATACATTATTTATGGTCCATATGGAATTCATTACATATGAGACATGGAATTGATATGCAGTGGCATAATGCATTGCATATGCACTGAGGCATCGCATTCATGGGTGTAAGTGCATGGTGCCATCACACACCATTGTTGGTGGTTGATGAGTGGGCTCGATACGTTGAATGAAATTCAGCGAAGTTCTGTTGTTCGCAAAGTATGAAATGGTGACATTACACACCATCCTTGGTGGTATATGAGTGGGCTTGATATGTTAAACAAAGTTCAGCGAAGTTCCACTGTTCGCAGAGCATGAAAACTTGTGTCGAGATTGTGTAGCAAGCGGATAGATACCCCTGCAGTGAAAGACACGCTATTTTGTTATCTGAAATGTGTCCAGACGGTGAAAGCCCGTGAAATTGTAGGAAGGCGTGCGAAGCACAACGATGAGACCCGAACATTCTCTGCTAGAAAGACACATGTTTGTTAATAAAATGAACGGAGGTGAAACATCCGAGTAAGTTTTGATTTCCTAAAAACTTGATTTTGTTTTCAGTAATCATTGGATGAAATTCATCGAAGATGGATGTGATTACGTGGCTATACATTGTGTGATGAAGTCTATGATGACTCGGGTTTTCATACATTAGTGAGTTCATCTGTTTCATGGCATGGCATGTAGTATTCCATTAGGATTGCATCATTACATTGGAATGGTGATATATATGTGAATGTCCAGTGAACATTGCATGTGCATTTAGGGGAGGGTTAATAGCCTTTGCTTAGGAGTCTCACACTGGCGTGGCTCACCCTTATGGGAAAACATTTCGAGGTGCAAGGGTATACATCGATTGAGCGACTCTCATTCGAGTAGAGAGGTTTGGCGACTTGTGTTGAGTATAGTTCTTTTTGTGAAAACTTTGGAAAGAAATAGTAATGGAATATGCTTGTGTATGTAATAAAGTTTGTGATTAAACTTACAGTGATATGTTTTTAAAATAACATAAAAAGTTTATTGAATGTGGCTAAACAGATCTTGGTAAATGGGATTAGACAGTGTGGGATCGAGACACACATAGGTAATTCTGACCCTCGCTTCACAGCATGGTGTCAGGGTGTAGGTATATGATTACCTAGAACTCGATGAATGGATCCCAATTAATGGGATTAGACAACATGGGTATCGAGATATACACTATTCGCGGATATTTTAGCGGGTCAACGGACCTCTAGGTTTTGGGGTGTCACATCTTGGTATCAGAACCTATGTATACAAATTACCTAAGGCTTGATGGGAATTGGGTCTATTGCATTCATTGTGTGCATTTCATGTTTGGTGCTAAATATGCTACATGATTATGTGTTATCTGTTGTGTGATTTATATGCATGGTATGTACAGGAAAAAAAAGGAACAGGAGGGTTAGAAAACATAACCTTGGGGGTTCGGAAAAAGAGCGAACGGGATAGTCGGGGATCTTAAAGGGTCTATTAGTGGTTAGCGACAACACTATTAGTTACACAAGGAGAGAAATCTCGAAGTTTATACTTTATTGCTATCTTCCATATGTACATGGCTAGTCGAGGAAGAGGATGTTGGGGGCGGGTCGGACGGACAATGGCCCCGCGACCATCGACGGCCTGGCCAGCAAGCTATGAAATTTGTTGGTGTAGCGAGCTGCTCTTACATGGCCTGGGGCGTGCGAGGTGCGGCCATTGCATGGTGATGTGTGGGACGGGGGAAGGATCAGTAACCTCCGGAGGTTTCAAGGCACCATCCTCCGACCCGAGGGAAGAGGGGACTTCAGTGGTAAAGGCTGATCCATTTGGATTCACACCAGAGTGGAAGAAATTATGGAAGCTGTGGAGAGATCACCTCGGAAGATTCAGCACTAGGCAAAAATAGCCCAGAATTCCCGACTAGAAATTTGAATCCCGAGTGTGTGGTGGGATTGGGTGAAAGCCTCGAGGGACTGGAAGCGATGACATGTGGGAAGGGATTTCGTGAGCTCTTCATGGGAAAGTTTTTCCCGGCTTGTTGCTCGGCATCTGCTTCGGGAGTTTCTTGAACTGAAACAAGGGACGATGAAAGTGCTTGAATACGTGGCTAAGTTTACCGAATTAGCCCGTTTCGCTAATGACTATGTGGCCACAGATATGGCCAAAGTGCGAAAGTTTGAGGATGGTCTGAAATTGTCCATCCGGGGCAAAATTATGGGACTTCTCCTCTAAGACTTGGACTCGATGGTTAGGACAACTATGGCCATTGAGAGAGAAGTGGATGACGCATGAAACATCCGGGATTCGGGTGTTAAGATAGAAGGAAATAAGTCGACCTTCTTCTTCTTGCTCGGAAGAAGCGAAGACTTCTACTCATGAGGATTTAAGGATAGAATTCGTGGCTACTAAGGCTAAGGCTAGGTCGATCATCTCGGGTGGCGGATGTTCGGGGCTTCTGGTAGAGCGGCGGGCCATGTTACCATTGCCATCGGCTTGGACACTTGAGGTGGGATTGTCCTCAGAGGCAGGAATCCCAGAGTTATGGGACACCTCAGTCCCAATCATTAGTGGGACAAGACAGACAGTATCAGTTGCAAGGCGTTGCATAGGGCCTTATTACTTTGCAGTAAGACAAGATGGGCCAGGGTAGGGGTCGAGGTTGAGGCCAGGGCTCACAAGCCAAGACTTTAGAAACCCAAGGGCGTGTCTATGCCATTACACTACAGACTGAGATTACAAATCAGTTGGTTATTCAAGGTATGTTTCTACTCTCGTTCCTATGGGCAAGAGTATTGTTTGATTCTGGTGTATCTCATTCCCTTGTGGCTGAATCATGTGTGAAAGAATTGGGCTTAGAAGAGCCGTTACATGTGAGTTCTCCCTTAGGAACTGGGGTAAGAATTGATCAGATATGTCGGGACTATGAGTTAGAGATCTCAGGGATTCTACTCACCGTGGACCTTAGGGTCATGGACATGTTGGAGTTTGATGTCATCCTTAGGATGGACTGGCTGACGGCACATCGGGTTGTCATTGATTGTGATCGTAAAAGGGTTACCGCCTACACATCAAGCGGTAGTCGCTTTATATTTCAAGGGAATAAGCATGATGCTTTACCCTAGGCCATGTACGATTCTAGATGGCACGGAAAATTATAGGGTTGGCTGGCAAGCCTTACCCTGGAGGATGAGCGAGGTGGGAGTTGGGTGCAGCAGGTAGTTTCACAGTATGAGGATGTTTTGGAGGAAGCTGGTGGGACTACCTCCACACGGGGATGTAGATTTAAGTTGTTGGAGTTACACCTTGGTACATCCTTTATTTCTATGACTACGCACGAATGGTGCACGCTAAGTTGCGAGAACTCGAGGTCGATTGAATGAGGTTATTAAACCGAGTACTTCACCTTGGGGCGCTCCGGTTCTGTTTTCCATGAAGAAGGATAAGACCCTTCAACTTTGCATAGATTATCGGTAGTTGAATAGGGTTACCATTAAGAATAGGTACCCTTTGCCGAGGATAGATGATTTATTTGATCAATTGAGAGGGGCGCGAGTCTACTCAAAGATAGATCTTCGCACGAGTTATCATCAATTAAGAGTTAGGGAGGTAGACATCCCTAAGATGACGTTTAGAACACGATATGAGCATTTCGAGTTCACAGTGATGCCATTCGGATTGACGAATGTTCCAGCGACATTCATGGATCTCATGCATAGGGTATTCCAACCTTATTTAGATCAGTTTGTTGTGGTCTTCGTTGGCGACATCTTGATATACTCCAAGTTAGAGGAGGAGCATGAGGATCATTTGAGGATTGTTCTCCAGGGGTTGAGAGACCATCAGTTGTATGCCAAATTCAGTAAATGTGAATTTTGGCTTACGGAGGTGAGATTCTTTGGTCATGTGGTATCAACTTCGGGTGTCTCAGTGGACCCAGAGAAGGTTGAGGAAATTATGGGTTGGGAGAGACCAAAGTTAGTCTTCAAGATACGCTATTTGCCCAGGATTAGGCGGGGTATTACGGGAGGTTCCGAGGACTTCTCGGGCCATTGTGCTATGGCGAAATTGACACGGGGAAATGGTCGAGTTTAGTGGAACGACGTGTGTGAGAGGGCATTCCAGGAGTTGAAAATGAGGCTTACTTTAGCTCCGATTCTGATAATCCCAGAGGGGAGTATAGAGGTACACAGTGTATTTTGATTCCTCGAAGGACGGACTAGGATTTGTTTTGATGCAGTCTGAAAGGGTTGTGGCTTATGGTTCTCAGTTAAGAATTACGACGGAAATTACCTACAGTGATATGGAATTAGAGACGATTGTCTTTGCCTTGAAAATAGTCTTACTACACGTATGGTGGCTTGGTTCAAGGTGTTTGCGGACCATAAAAGTCTAAAATGCATCTTTACCCAACGGGACCTCAATATTAGGCAGTGCAAGTGGATGGGGAATTTGGAGGACTATGACTTCACTTTGCATTACCATCTTGGTAAAGCAAATATGGTGGCTAATGCCCTCAGACGAAAGTCACATGGAGTATTAGCTGGTATAGCTTATCGAGAGTGGCGGATGCTCGAGGCTGTAGGACAGTTCGGCCTGTAGTACATTGATCAGGCTCAAGGTATTTTGGGGAGTTTAGTGGCTACCCCTTCCCTATTGAGCAAGGTGATTGAGTCCCAGGGACAGGACACGGAGATATTGTCCATCAGGGACTAGGTACAATCGGGTATAATGTGACGAAGGCTAGGCTATTCACACGGATGGTAGTCTTCGATACAGGGGAAGAGTTGTGGTTCCCTAGTCGACAGATTTAAGAGAGGATATTCTTAAGGAGTTCCCTTGCTCTCATTTTCAAACGCATCTAGGTGGCACGAAGATGTCTGATGATCATCGTCACGGTGTGCTGGAGTGGAATGAAAGCGACAAGTTGGGGATTTTATTCATCGATTGTCTTATGTGTCGGAGGGTAAAAATTTGAACGCTAGGCCGGTGAGGTTACTCATTTGTTGGAGAGTAGCGGTGGAAGTGGGAACACATCACGGTGGATTTGTGACTCGCACCCTGAAACATCACGAGGGCATCACGCCGGTGTGGGTGATTGTGGATAGGCTCTGAAGTCGGCACACTTTTATTGTCTTGGATGAGCGCTTCCTCGGAGAATTCTCCTGAGGTGCCACATCTGAGATTATCTCGTTACATGTAGTGCCAGTATCTATAGTATCATACTGGGATCCCAGGTTTACAACTCGGTTTTGGGAGAGCTTCCAACGAGCCATGGGGACACAGTTGATGATGAGCACCACATTTCATCCCCAAACGAATGCTCAATCAAAGAGGACCATCTAGACGTTAGAGGACATACTGGAAGCATGCATCCTGGATCTTAAGGGTAGTTGGGAATAGCATTTACCTTGTGGGTCGCCTATAACACTTGATTATTAGAGTGAGTATCTGGTGGAACACTATGAGGCTATGGAGGCCATGTCAATCTTCGATACGTTGGACTAAGATGGGGAAGACCCTCTACAAATTGAATTTAGTAAAAGGACACCTCGAGGAAAAGGTGGGACATTACAGAAAGTGTCTCCTCGCGGCTCGGAGCGACAAAGAGCTATCTTAGACAGAAGATGGCAACCTCTAGAATTTGAGGTGGGTGATCACGTATACTTAAAGGTAATGCCTAAGAGAGGAGTGGTTGATGAGCTTAAAAGTCATCTAGTTTTAATCCATTTTTCTGTTTGATTTTCATCTGAAAAGGAATAATTAATATGCAGAAATATGAAGAAACTCACCAATTTGTTATTAGCGAGAGTGTGAAGAAGAAGAGAAAAGCGAGTAGAAAAATCAAACGATTGGTGGAGTAAAAATCTCTGCGAGAAAATGGCGGGCGAAATGAAAGCAAGGCGGATTAAGCCCAATAAAGTTTTGGACTTGCATAGTCCAGTTATGATGTCGCGACATCTGGAAAATTGAAGGAAATTGGATGGAGGTCGCGACAAGAGAAGCGCCTTGAAGCTATGACAGGTTTGAAAGATGAAACTGTTGTGACTTAAGCTGTTGTCGCGAGAGAGGACTGATGTCGCGACACCAAAAGTAACCAGTTGAAGCCTCCAGAGACATAAGTTGATGTCGCAACAAGAGATTAATGTCGCGACATGAGACGTGCTTAGTTGAAGGTTGCAGTTCCTTAAGTTGATGTCGCGACAAGAGATTGATGTCGCGAAATGGGACCTCATCGGATTGAAGAGCTGCAAGACATGAGTTCGTATCGCGACGAGGGTTGATGTCGCGACCGCGTAACCGAGTTGAAGCCTCAGGAGACATAAGTTGATGTGACAAAGGGTGTGTCGACATGAGGCGTGCTTTCAGTTGAAGGTTGCGGAGTTCCTTAAGTTGATGTCGACGAGAGATTGATGTCGCGACATCGGGAACAATCGATTGAAAATTTTGCAAAGACATGGCGTCTTCGCTGACAGTGATTGATGTCGCGACATCGAGGAGCAAGCAGTTAGGCACCCGGAGGCGTAAGTGATGTCGCGACAAAATTGATGTTTGCGACATAAAGACTACCAGTTCAAATTTGCGGTTCCTTAAGTTGATGTCGCGATAAAGAGATTGATATCGCGACATAAGGGAACCATCAGTTGAAGGCTGCAGACATGGCGATGTCGACGAGGAGTTGATGTCGCGACACGAAGCAACGGTTCGAAGCCTCGAGAGACATAGGTTGATGTATATGAGGTAATGTCGCGACATGAGGCGTTGCTCGATTGAAGGTTGCAGTTCTTAGAACGTTATCGCTGGCAAAGATTGATGTCGCGACACTCGGGAACCATCGATTGAAAGGCTGCAAAGACATGGTGATGTCATGACAAAGTTGATATCAGCGACATCGAGAACAACTGATTGAAACACAGGCATAAAGTGATGTAGCGACAAAGTTGATGTCGCGACATAAGAAGACACCCGAGTTCAAGTTGCGGTTCCTTAAGTTGATGTAGCGGCAAGAGGAATGATGTTGTTGCGGCGGCCGGGAACTCCTCCGATTGAAAACTGCGAGAGCGTAGGCGATGTCGCGACAAAGGGATTGATGTTGCAGCGCCGAGGAACGAACAGTTCAAAGCTGCAGAGACTTAAGTTGATGTCGCGACGAGAGATCGATGTCGCGACATAAGATGCTGAAACGAGAATGTCATGACTTATTGATAAATCTTTGCAGCGAGTGCCAAGTAACTAATGTCGCGACAAGGGATTTGAGGTCGCGACTGAGCAACGATAACATGGGCTGATCCACTTGGGAAATCAAAAGAATGCATTGGAATTAGGGCCCAGTAGGCTCTATAAATAAGCGACTACCGGAAGGAGAAAAAAGAAGTTTATTTAGAGGCCGTGGCGAAGCGAGAGCAGAAGATCACGGAGTGGCGAAGGCTCATTTATTTTTCTTTTATTTTCTTTTCTTTTACTTTCTTTTTCTGTTTTTCGTCGTTATAGATTAGATTTTTTTCATCTCTCTTTATTTTGTTTTATTTTCTGGATCTGGATGTTATATCGTTTTTGAAGCGGAAAAAATTTGAATGCGAAATTCCATTCTTTTCAAATTACTATTTTGAATGTTTGAAGTTGAAGACAAATTTAAGGTCGACTTTTCGGTTCAAATTCTCGATTGTTCTTATGATCGGAGAATGTTGTATTGTGTAATTCGATGGTGAAACCTGACTTCCATTAAGTAGTACTATAGTCGAATTTATCTTCCTGTAGTAGTTTCAGCGGCTTGTAATTTCGATTTACATGAATTTACTTAAGTTTATGGGTTTAATGTTTTTGATCGAATATCGAGTTTCTTATACGGGTTTAAGATTTGTTTCATTGCTCGATTTAGGAGGTCCTCAGAGTGACACAGAGAAGGCATTCTGAGTTATAGACATTTCCTTGAAGGTATATTAACACCGCTGTGGAATCAAATGGGGCTTTGTAAGTTTATTTAGATGAAATCCTCTTCTCACTTGAAATCAGAAAGAGTTGAATGAGTTATCAATTTAAACAAGCGAGAGTCCACCTCTCGGTCGAATAGTGAAGCTAATCCCGAGTGTTGGCGAAAGATCTAATCGGAGAAAGTGATCTATTCACTAATTTAGAGGAAGAGTAACCGAGAAGTTGTATATCCTTGCTTCTGGATAACTTGGGAGCTAAGGTTCAGTCCATAAAATGGGTATGAAGTATTATGAAGAAAAATACAATTAAAGAAATCCACAGTAAAGTAGTCATCTAATTCCTGTCTTGAAAGAATCGGGAAAATTAGATAATGAGCTATGGAGTGTGGAGATCATTTGTCTTCTTAAGCATGTAGACAAATTTAAAGCACGAAATACCTGGCTTGATTTTATCGGTGTTAACTACGAAATTGATACTCCACGATAAGCGTGTTCTTGATGTGTCCTCTAAGATAGCAATCGATTTCCATTTATTTTCTTAACTATTCATTATTCTTTATTCTTTAGATTCTAGTTATTTGATTGTTCATTCTTTTTCCTTATACTTGTATATTTCTGACTTCTTAAAGATTTGGATCACAATCATGTTATAGTCAAATAGTATGGAGCTTGAGTAGTCAGGGTAGTTGATTTATAATTCTTAAGATCTCTGTGGGATCGATATTTGGACTTATATCCATTTTATTACTTGTCGACCTGTGCACTGCGAGGATATTAGGCGAAACCCAGAGTGAAAATGAATTACTCACAGGGAGATTTATGGTCTACACTTAACAAGTTTTATGGCGATTCTTGAGATGAGATAATAGTCTTTTGGCAATAGTGTTATAAATTTGTACATGTGTTTTGGTCCGATCAACAAGTTTTATGGCGCCGTTGCCGGGGATGAGATAATAGTCTTTTGGCAATAGTGTTATAAATTTGTACATGTGTTTTGGTCCGATCAACAGTGGTCAGGTTTGTGAAGCGGGGAAAGTTATCGTCGAGGTATATTGGGCCCTTCGAGGTACTCGAGAGGGTGGGTACAGTCGCGTACCGGTTGGAGTTAAGGCCAGGTTTATCTACGGTTCATGCTTTAATCCATGTCTCCATGCTCTGGAAGTACACTCCAGATCCGACTAATGTAGTGGACTGTGGAGAGCTTGTTGTTGATGCGGATTGAACCTTCGAGGAGGGACCAGTATGTATCATGGATAGTTGGGATCAGGTTTTGCAATGCAAAGGCCAGTAAGGCTCGTGGAGGTGTTGTGGCAGCACCGAGGAGTGGAGGAGGCAACATGGGAACGCGAGGACACGATACGTTCCACTTATCCCTTCTTATTACAGGATGCGGGTACGTTATTTAGTCATTTGATAATAAAATTATAGTTGCATATGCATGTGATTGTATGTATATGCGTGTGTAAATTTCGAGGACAAAATTATTTTAAGGAGGGGAGAATGTAATACCCGAGAAAAATCGAATTTTTCTAAAGAAAGGTAAAACAGTAGTTTGCTGCTGTAGTACAGGTTGAAAACCTAGAAATGTTCTAGATCTCAAATGATGAAACAAACCTCACCACTGGATTCGACATTTGAAATCTAGTTATATAGGTGAATTTTGTTGAATTCTGAAATAGTCAAAATTTCACGTTTTCCTAGGCAATTAGTGTCGGGTGACACATGGCTCCAAATACTTGCATGTAGGACACATGGTAAGCCATGTGAGTGACACATGGCAAGCCATGTGAGTTGCATGCAAGTTGGAAGATCTAAAAAGGGGGGAGGAGACCAGTTCGTAGTGGAAGGGAGGAGCAGAAAAGAAAGGAGAATAAAAAAGAAAAGGGAGAGAAATGAAAGAAAGAAAGAGAGAGATGAGAAGAAAGGGAGAGACAAAGAGGGAGAAAAGGAGTGATTCGGAAATAAATTAGAACTCATTGGACCAGTAAGTCTGTATTCGATGAGGGCTACTCTCCAAGAGGTAGGGATTCATCCTATTTTGGTTTATTTCCACTCAAAGGGGCTGTTTGTAA
The DNA here is from genome assembly GCA_016808115.1 of Tetrastigma voinierianum. NCBI lineage: Eukaryota > Viridiplantae > Streptophyta > Magnoliopsida > Vitales > Vitaceae > Tetrastigma > Tetrastigma voinierianum. The sequence continues at coordinate 816,796 of JAEQBH010001297.1, forward strand.
AATATGGGAATGTTGATTGTTTGAATCCTTGCCTTGGGCGATTTTAGCATAGGTTTAGGTTAGGGAAAGCAAAGAGGAATTTGGACCAGGTCCTTCATAAATTGTGTGCATCGTAGACTTGATGTTAGACTTTTGAATCACCGAATTGGACCCACAGCTCGAGAGTTTTAGTCCGTTTTTCGGAATTTGTGCGACTTAGGTTGTCTCTCAGTTTGTATCGGATTCCCTTGTTGTTTATGTCGGGTTGTAGAAATCTTTGTCTTTTTGTGATGGTTGTATGTGTGGGCACTTTGTAGGCATCTCCTTTACCCGCAATTGGTCTTGAGAACCAAGTTGTATTTGCTTGCTTTTGATTGACTTGGTGATAATTGTTGATTGAATATATGAATTCGAATATATTGACATTGAGATGAATTGTTCGGAAGTTATATACTTTTGATATAATTTTTCATGATACATGATTTATTGTCCATATGGCATTCATTACATATGAGACATGGAATTGATATACAGTGGAAAAATGCATTGCATATGCACTGAGGCATCGCATTCATGGGTGTAAGTGCATGGTGCCATCACACACCATCCTTGGTGGTTGATGAGTGGGCTCGATATGTTGAATGAAGTTCAATAGAGTACCGCTATTTGTAGAGCACGAAATGGTGCCATCATACACCATCCTTGGTGGTTGATGAGTGGGCTCGATACGTTGAGCGAAGTTCAATGAAGTGCCACTGTTTCCAGAGCATGAAAACTTATGTCGGGTAGTAACAAGCAAGGATAGATACCCCCTCGGGTCAAAGACCCGATATTTTTGGTTATACATATGTGTCCAATGGTGAAAGCCCGTGAAACTATAAGAAGGCGTGCGAAGCTTGTGATGAGACCCTGAAAATTCGCCTGCCCGAAAAGATACATGTTTTGTTAATAAAATGATCCTTGGAGGTGAAACGTCCAGTGAGTTTTGATTTCTAAAAACTTGATTTTGTTTCAAAGTGATCATTGGATGAAATTAATCGAAGATGGATGTTATCACACATTGGCTAAGCATTGTGTGATGGGAGTCTGTGATGACTCGTGTTTTTCATGCATTTAGTGAGTTTCATCTCATTTCATGGCATGGCATGTTGTATTCCATTAGAGTTATGCATTTGAAAATCTGAGTATAATTTTTATAATTTTATTATATATTTAGGGTATAAATTGAGCTAACTTAGGTTTAAGAAAGCGATAAATTGTTAAATCGTGAAATGTGAAGTGAAAATGTGAGCATATGATTAAGTATTATATGCTAAAATGAGAAATTGATTGAACCCGGAAATAAACCCAAGTGAAAAAGGGCAAATTTGGAATTTGGTAAAATGAGGACCTAAGGGTCAAATGATAGCTTAAATGCTAATGTGAAATAAATAATAAATGAGAGTGAAATGAAAACCAATAAGTGAGAAAAAAAATGCCAAAAATGAGAAATGGGATTTATTATGTGAGCCAAACAAGGCTTTAAGGGAAAAAGGAGAATAAAGACCAAAAGTGGTCATAGAATGCTCATTTTTGAGCACAAACCGTATTTGAGAGAAGAGAGTGAGAGGAGAAGCTAGGGTTGTGCAAGAAGAGGTGATTTTGGTGTGATTTCTTCCCATTCTTGCTTCTAAAGTGATCAAGCATCTTGGGTGAAGAAGATTCAAGGGATTTAAGGTAAGAACCTAAACCCTAGAAAGTTGTATTTGATATTTGGGTTAGAAAAAGTGTTTAACCCCGGTATTAGCGATCTTCATACCGGCGAGAATCTTTGTTCACAATAGAGCGGTTCGGTTTGTTTAGAGCACCTCATTCATTACCACGATAGTTAGGATACTAATAAATTATTAATGGGGATTGAATAAGGATAAACTAAATGAAAAACATATCATACCTGTATTGAGGTGAAGCGAATGAGCAAACAGTGTCTTAACCAGGCCCAGTTAACGAAAGTGTCGACATTCAATAAAAATATATAATAATTGTTTATCCTTGAGTGGCATGATTGTTATTGACTAGGGATGAATTGAGGATCCACCTAACCTAGGATCGAGATCGAAGGAAACTAGGCGAAACTGACTTCGGTTTGTTCAACGACTCTATCCTTATTTCAAGTGTTTTGGTAGTATACGAATAAATCACGAAATGATTATATGGAATAGTATATCTTGAAATGATATTCGAAATTATATGGATTTGAAAATGTGATAATTGAAATGATTGACGATTAATTGCATGTGAAAGGTGTCGAATTGTAAGCAATTGGTCGATTCTTGACATCTTGAATTGAATCGATATATCGAATGAAGCGACTGGCGGGATACTTGATAAATTATCCGTGGTAGAAGGCACCGAAATTGTCGATGTCCGTATTTGTATGCGCAATCGTCGGAATCATGATGGTGTGTGGCGTGAAGAAATGTCCCACGCGGGATGCTGTCGACATCCCCGTCTTTGATGGTGTGACATTTAAATACCATGTCAAGGTGCACCAATCGATCGGAGTATGATGGGAGGCAGAAAAGTGTGGAAATGTGTAAGCACGGTACCGAATGATAAAAGGGCAGGATTCAACTGAGCAGTCAGTCACAAATGTGATGCATAAACAAAGTGAAATAGCAGACTTGATGAGTGTAAAGAGATTTGTAAACTAAGCACATCTTCAGAGTGTACGTTTAAATCTCATGAATTTAATTGTGGTATGAGTTTGTTTGCATGTGAAAATGCATATGTTTATATGATCAATGATTTGTAAAGTGAAAGCATGCGAAATGAATAAGCATGAGTATAGTTTGATATAAGAGGCATGATTTTATGATAAATGCATGTCAAGTTAAATTGGAAAATTGGAATATAACTATATAGAACCACTTAGCATGACAATGCTTAGTGTGTAGCTTTTATCTATGCGCAGGTTTCGAGTAAACAGAAAGAAGGCCAAGATTAAGAAGCGCAAAGTCATAGAGAAAGTTGTGGCGTATAAGTGTATACCCCGCCATATGCATATCATCTCTTTTGAACACATGTTATTTGTAGTTGGTTAAACTTTGAAAAGAAATGTGTTTTGTATATCGTTTTGTAAAGGCATGACACGCCATTTTGTAACGAAATTGTATAAGAGTAAATGTTTATGGGCCTACCATTTGAATGCTTCCGCGTAAATGAGAATTCTAAAATGAAATGACGTAAATAAAACGTTTTGATAAGATAAAAAAAAAAAAGCGATTCGAATGCGCAGGACTCTGGTTCATATCCCATCATTCGGTCGGGCCCGAGGTTCGGTCGCGACATTTTTGAAAAAGAAAATTTAATAAAACGGTAAATAAAAAGGATAAAATGAGCGTCCTCGGGTTTCGGTTCGGATTCTCCAATCGAGTCAGATCGGGCTCGGGGGTCGCTACACTTAAGTGGTATCAGAGCCTAGGTTTAGGCGTTTCTAGGAAAATGCCCAAAATGATTTTGTAAAAGGATTTTGAAAATGGTATTTGACATACATTGCATTTGCATATAAAGGATGACATGACTCTGACACGGATCTTGCTAGTCTTAATAGGTAAGCATGGATGGTTCAAGTACCCATAGGGTCGAAGGTGACCAGGAAATCGCTCTGATAGTCCTGCTAGTGTGGTAGGTGGGCAAGCATTTCATGCTCCACCAGTAAATGAACCAGAACAAGTAGTAGAAGTCTTATGGTATCCTCAATGATTAGCTTCGAGCTTTCGCAAAAATAGGAGCAACTAAACATGCTTTCAGCAGCGATCAGCCATTGAGAGAATGGCAAGGTATCGACCGATAGACTTTTTTGGAAAGAAAGAAAACGAGCCTTCAATGGCAGAGAATTGGCTCGAGAGAACCGAGCGAATGCTTGTGCAAATGCATTGCACATCGGAAGATAAGTTGGAATGTGCGACCTCACTACTACAATATGAGGCTTATCAGTGGTGGGTTTCCGTGACTAGGACCACACCATCAGAGAGAGTTACATGGAATTTCTTCTTGGATGAGTTCAAGAAGCATTATGTGGGTCGCATTTATTTAAACCCAATAATAGAAGCGAGGTTTCATAATCTGAAACAAAGGCAATTAAGTGTAGGAATATATGAGAGAGTTCCTGCGGTTGAAGCGAAGTATTCTCAGAGATGTTAGTAAGTGAAGACGAAGTCTTAGTAAGTTTGAAGGCGACCTTAATGATATATTCGGACATGTCACGATGATTTCTCCAAAATCATGACATGTGCTCTAAATGGAGCAGTAAAGAAAGGAAAATGAAAGAAAATATAGAATACGAGGAAAGAAAAAATCTCGATCGGTCGAAAGTGCTCGTCGAGCGAGTAAGAGATTCGGGGACCAGGGTTCCGATGACTTTCTGACTCAGGCCAGGTAAGAGAGACTATTCTACTAGCTCAATCAGCTTCAAGTGCATAAGGAGGTGCTTCTAAAGGACAAGATGTTCCTCGTTGCGCTCAGTGTGGGAGAAGACACAAGGGAGAGTGTTGGAGATTGACAGGTGCTTGTTTGGGTTGTGGATCCATGGAGCATAACATACGAAATTATACAAGGGCACATCTAATTCACGTGCAAATAAGTGGTCCGGAATCAACAAAATTTATAAACCTAATTCCTCCTACTGACGTAGCATAGCTACTGCAGTATAATGGCTCTTGGGTCGAACACAGGGATGGGTTTTCTTCGCACAAATGATTTGTAGTTAAGGAAAAAATGGTGAATTCAATTTGGATTAGGGGTTTTGTAAAAATAGTGAGGGTTGGTGATTTGCAAATTGAAAATAAACTAAAGTAAAATATGAAAAACAACTCCTTGAAGCATCGGGCTACTAGGGTTGAGGTCCTAAGGTAAATGAGAGGTTCTCGGTTCTTTTCCTCGCATTGGGGAGGATGACCTATAGTCAATTCCCGAACCGGATCTTTGTTTAGCTAACCGAACTACTAATAATTTTCCTTTTTAAATATAGCATTTAATAAGCATAAATGCTCCCGGACATTAAAAACACATCCCCTAAATCTACCCTACAGTAACTAATGAATCTCAGTGGATCTAACAATAAGCATCCACTGACCCTAAAAGCTTGCCAAATACAGGTTAATCAAGGTACATTCAAGAGATTTAAACCTAGAGTGAGAGATGGAAACATAAATGATCATAAATGTTAGCATTAAAAGAAAGAAGCTAGTTGGTTTACCTCGGATTCAAAGCTGATAGTCCTCCTCTTTAAGGATAGGGGGTTTAATAACCATCCTTGATTTGTCATCCTTAAGGGTGTTTGGCAGGTGGGAAAGTTCAAGAAAATGAAAGAAAATGAAGAAGAAAAAGAAAAGCGGGAAAACTCCCGCCCAACAGCTATGTATTCAACAAAGAAAAATAATGAGAGTTCTTCTACAAGATTTGATTTGAGCTTATATAGTGCTCAAATAAGCAAAAATACAAAAATACCCTCAATACCCATAATACATGAAGGGCAAAATTGGAAAAATCACAAAGGAAGTCGAAGCGAGGGGGTCGCGGGCAAAAACCAAAAATGTAGGAAGCGTTTTTCGCGAGGCTAAAAATTTTACCGCGGCCGCGAGTCCTCTGCAGTGCTCCATTTCCTTGCATTTTACCTTTTCTTTCCTTATAGTTTCGATGCACTGTCTGGAGTTCGACTCGAATTCTTCGTGCTTGGATCGACTCAACAATTTTGGCATACTTTGCAAAAACTACAAAATTAGCCACAAAATGTGATCAGTAGAATAGCAGGGACCTTAGTGTGCCAATCATATTAATTAAGTTGATTAGTACACAAAAATGCTAAACACATCCAATAAACAGGGTTCAAAATAGCACGATTTGGGCACTAATCACTTCCCCCAACCGACACATTGCTAGTCCCTTATTAATGAAAGAAAGAAAGAGCAACAAAACAATAACAAAATTACGTTCTCAAAAATGGTATTTCAAACAATATGTGGATGATGTGTCACGACCCTCGATGGGAGATCACCCGAAGCCTTGCTGATAACCATCGCGAGGAGAGTGAATGCCAATCTGAAGTTCGACATCAAGGAGTTTCATGCAGAGAATCGGCTTTAGAATTTCCACGAAATCTAAGTGTTTATATGATTAGTTTTCAGCAATGGCGCGAAGAACTACACTCTCCCCCGACCCGAGCTGCGCTGACCTAGTACGCCTCAGCAGGCCTAAATGTCGGTGCCAGTCTTATTCCACAATTCTTTTTTGAGTTGCGGTGCAAATCTTTGAGGAATCGACTTCTGAAGTCCATGCGGGGATCACAGATGACTCCCGACCCGATTAAGGCTTAGGGCATCAAGTCATAAGGATTTTTCAACCACAAACTCTTCAGGTTTCACCCCGGACTTCGAATGACTTCGAGACTCCAACACCCACAACTTGCTAGACCTCACCTATCCACCCATGTAGTGAGCACTAAGTCGGTGGCTCCCAACCAGTTGGCTTAGGGCACCAGGCTTTTAAAGACTTTTGTCATATACCTCTCGGACCGTGCTCGGGTTTCAAGGCAAAGTGTTGCAATTTTCTTCTTTTTCTTTCTCTTTTCTCTTTTCTTTTTGTTTTTGTTTTCTCTTCTTTTTATTTTGGAAGACTCATTGGCCTTCTTTCTGAGGGTCAGCCAACCTATTGAAGGTAGTAAATGAAACTAGAGATAGGCTTTTGTATGATTTAGGAGGTTGAAGCAGAATTTTTCGACTGCTGGTGAAACCTTATGTGCACGGTGAATTAGCTAGAGGTGGAAGAAAAAGGTTGAAAGCTCTTAAGAATTTAAGCGATCATCCACTTAATTAAGCATGGAACCAATCTAACATCAACATCATTGGACAATGTTTCAATTTTTCAAATTGCAAGCTAGGCAAAACATAACAAAAAAAAAAAAATTAAAAAATAAAAATTGGGGGCAATTTTGCAGGCGTAAGTGAGGTACATAGGTATGTATAAAAGATATATGGGTATATTTTCGGCTTTCTGAAAAGAGGCGGCGGCTTTACGGCGAAACAAACGCTACACAAACCTAAGCAATGAGTCCTTAATCTTCATAAAAAACACTCAAAATAGCAGCAAAACATAAATGCGAAAGCCACTTCCTTCGTAACTCTCCCCAGACGAATGTCACATTGTCCTCGATAGGACTGGATTGAAAGTTAGAGAAGGAAGTGCTCCCCTCTCCGTGGTGACATTGAGGTAGGATGCCATCCTCTCACGCCTAGCCGAGGCTAAGGAGGCTGCAGTGAAGAATTTGGAGGAGAATTTGCACGCTATTCGCTAGCATGTCGATGAGTTGAGTGGGTCTTTGGGTGGGTGGTGCTCTTTGGTAACTTACGGAGGATGATGCGAAGAGGCTGGGTAGATGTGATGGAAGATAGGGTAGAAACTGGTAACTACCGCACGAGGATGGCGTGGTTCTATGCAATGGCAGTCTTTGCGCATGTCATCCTCTCAGCTAAAGTTGTGTGGGCAGCCGCAAAAGATGCTGACGTGGCTGAGAAGGTGTGGACTGCATCCATAATAGTGAGAAAATCCCGATTGGTTATGAAGATATGCTGCGATGGTGGAGCTGATGTACTAGTTCCATCCGACACGTAGAGCCGGAGGTATTGAGGTGTAGGATCCCATGATAAGTAATAGAGCGTTGGACGCCGAGCTGCGAATGGTGAAATCTCGCCTTTCGATCCTCTCGCAGATGGTCAACTCCGCTATGTCCCCGCCACGCCCCGAGGTGGGAGGTGCTGGAGCACCGGCGTAAGCCGCCACCGTCAACAAAGAAGAACGACTCCGCAATTCTGCCGCGCTCCAATCGATCATAGCAAGAAAAACCCATATGCTCTTACACCTGGCATAGTAGCCTCGGGAACAAGAGGGGTGTGGACTCAGCTCGGATCAGGTTTCTATGGTGGAACTTGTCCTCAAAGTGGAACAAGAATGTTGATGAAGGAGTTTCCAAGCAAGGCCGAACTAACAACCTCGAGATATGCAGATAAAGCTCCAAGATAGCCTCATCTCCGCTGGAGATACAATATGGTGGAGTAGAAGATGTCAGACTGCAGTATGTGGTCGATAAGGAGCATGCTCTGGGGAAGATGTCTCGGAAAAGTATAGACTCCCGGCCAAGTATGTCTCTCGGATAATATGAGAACCATCTCCTGTGCAAGGGTGGGGCCACAATTGTAGCTCACGCCCAAGTTGGCTAGGATAACAGGGAAATGGAATGCGGCTGCAATATCAGCGGCCCAAAGTGTCCCCTCGCGCTGCCTAACGAGAAACGGATAATCTGCAGATGAGGTACTCTCCTGGATGTCATGGTATGGTAGAACTCAATGACCACCCGGAGGTAGAAGAACCGGTGCGGGGTCATAAAAGGCTCCATGGAGTATCGCTGCATAAACCTCATGGAATCTCTGAGCTTGGGATTGGCAGCAAAAGCTAGAAATTCATAATATGTCTCATAGTTGCACTTCCCCGGGTACTATAACTGACCGCTCAGAATTAGGCCGCAATAGTTAAGTGGGCGTCGGATAATAGAAGCAGGAGACAGATTCGGGGGGAAGTCATTAGCTGGTCCCTAAACAAGTGGGGAATGGGGCTCCTGGGGCCTCGAACTGGATGACTTGCCCATGCCTGAAGTTCGGTCCCTCTTTGGAGGCGGAGTCCTCCTGGATGGCTGCGGGTGTGGAAGAGATGGCCCAACCCTCGTATCATACCTGCAGGGTGTAGGAGGAGTAGGAACAGGGGCATGAGATGTAGTAGCAGCTGCAGCAGGAGGAGAGCTTTGCCCAGTGGCAGGGGGTAGAGAGGAAGGGCGCACCCGAGGCCTAAAACTATGCCCCACTTAGTCCCGTCATACTTAAAGTTATAGGAGAGCGGCGAGCTGGGAATACGAGAAGAAAACTAATGAGAATGGAAGAGGGAAGGCCCTCGCCTTCTCGCTACACTCCGGCAAAACGTATCATCACCAAAAAATTATGAGAATGTGCATAAGAGAATGAGAAAATGCAATCAAAACTAAGCTACAATTAAGGGAAAAATACAAATAAGACTTGGAATAAACCAAATAAAATTCATTAAACACAAAAAGATGGAGTGGCATTTCAGTCTCAATGGAGACCAAGCCAACTCATAGTAGCCTGTCGAATTTATGGAGGGTCAAGGAGGGGGATCTCCTCCTTGTCTCATCATCATTTAATCGTGTTGGCACAATGCTTTTAGCCTACCCATCGACCAATGTTCTATCGGCCCTCGAATTGGAGCTGCGTCCACAAATTCCATCCATTGTGACGATGAAACTGACCAAATTCATCTCGACTCGGAAATTTCGCCGAGAATAGGTGGAGCTTCGAATCATACAACAATACTTGGTCCCCATGCTTGAAAGTTTTGCTTGATATCATTTGATCATGCCATTTCTTCAATGAGTCTTTTGCAATTGTGGAGTTCAAGTAGGCATCAAGCCGCACTCTTTTCCAATTCACACGCGAGGACCCTTTTAAGCCACTGTCCCAAATCCAAGTTCAGCCACGGGCCCACCATGCCACATTCACCTCCACGTGCAGTGAGCATGCCTTGCCATAAACTAGGCGATACAATGAAATTCTAAGAATGGTCTCAAGGCCGCTCGTGATGCCCACAAAGAATCTAAAAATGAGAGACCATTTTTTCCTCATTGAGTTCACCACTTTCACTAATATGGTCTTGATTTCCTCTGGCTGCGAGCTCCGACTCTTTACACTGGGTCCGAGGGTGGCAGGCCAGTGGTGGCCACTTTATGCTTTACAACATATTTAGTTAGGAGGTTCTCAAAGGGTTTGTTGCAGAAGTGTGAACCTCCGTCGCTGATTATGGCCTTTAAAAATCGCAAATCTGTGAGAAAATATTTTCTCAAAATTTGAGCACCACCCTGTGGTCCGGTCGCTTCAGCATAAGGGCACTCAAGCCGACCACTTCGAGACATCGAGAAATAGACCACCACAAAATGTATACATATCCAAAGGAAGAAAGGACGGTTCCCATAAAGTTAATGCCCCAAACATCAACAAATCAACTACCGCATCAGTTTGTGAGGCATCATGCACGCGAGATATTTTCCTAATCTTTATTTTCGTGATTCTCGGCATATTTTTGTGGGCATCCTCAAAGAGGCGCCACAACTGCATCGTAGCACCTTCATGGCGCCTCTAGGGAAGCAAATGACTTCCACATGCATTCTCATGGCGCGACCGAGTATTCTCACAGCCTTCCTCGTGCACACACATCTTCTAATTATCTCGACAACATTGTAATATTTGATTAAGAATGGTTCTTCCATACAAGAGAATGAATTCTTGCAAAGAAGAACTCGTTCCTTTGCCTTCCAATCACTGGTATTTCTCTTTGTTGCCAAGAAACGGTGTGATTGTGAGCTAATACCATGGAGACATTTTCCACTAGTAAAGGTGGACCTCCGTGAAATTCATCCTTAATTGAGGATTGTGGGTGTTGTGTGCTGGTGTTAGTCTACAGTAGATGATCCGCTGATAACATTCTCCACTCCCTTTTTTACTTTGATCTGCAAGCTGAATTCTGAGTGTGAGGACCATCTATGTAAGCTTCAGCTCTCGTATTACAGGAGAAGATACTTCAAAGCCAAATGGTCTGTGAAGATAACTATGTCCGACCCCACCAAGTATGCGCGAAATTTATCCAAGGCATAGACCATTGTCAACAACTCTTTCTCTGTGGTAGTGTAGTTCCTCTGCGCCTCATTCAAAGTTTTGCTTGCATAGTAGACCACATAAGGTTTCCCACACACTCTCTTCCCCGAGAACTCCGCCTCCGCCTGCAAGATCATACCGTGATCACACATAACCTCAAAAGGCACTGCTACCGGGGCACTCACTATTGGCAGCATAGTAGGCTTTAAGCTCCTCGAAGCTCCTTTAGCACCACCATAAATTCTAGCATCCTTTTCCCCAGTCACTTTACAAAGTGTTTGAAATTTTCGAGAAGTCCTTGATGAACCTCTTAGAAAAGCCTGTGACGCCAAGGAATTGCCTTCACGCCTCACATTGTGTATGGTGCTTAGAAATTAGCTCAATTTTTTGCCTGTCAACTTCTTAATTCCTTGGTTGATATAATATGTCCATAAAGACAATTCCCCTCGTCGACTTCATAAATGGAACTTTTCCAATCAGCACCAAATTTTTCTCACGTATCCGTAGACGCCTGTGTCGATAAAGCATTCTTCAAAACTCCCTCCATATACTCGTAATGTCGCCCATGTAGACTTCCATACTCTCGCAACCATCAAAGATACTAAGCATTGCATCTCTCGAATGTATGTGGCATTGCATAGCCGAAGGCATCCTCCTCGTAAGCATAAGTCCCAAATGGACAGTGAAAGTGGCCTTTCTTGGTCCTTCGCGTACATTTTAGATCCTGAAAAGTACCCCGAAGGCCATCCAAAAAGCAAAGAGAAGGGTGCCCATAAATTCTCTTAGAGTCATCCATAAAAGGTAATGGTGCGATCTTCTGTTACTTCATTCAGCCTCCTGTAATCAATGCATACCCTCTAGCCTATAGTAAGGCGGGTGGGAACTCCTTCATTCTTTTCTTTGATATCAAGATGCGAGTCACCCCAGATTTTTTTGGCACAACCCGAATTTGGGACTCACACTGAAAAGCATTCGACACGGTATATGGATGCCGACTTTATAGCAATTTTTAACTTTTGCACAGATTACTTCAGATGTGGAGGATTCAATTCCTCGTCGTGGTCAGCTCTGACCGATCTCCGGTTTCTTCTTCAGTAAATGTATGTAGTGTGCAAACCAAAGGGTTAATTCCCTTCAAATAAGAGATTTTCCACCCAATAGCCTGCTTATTCTCCCTCGAGGATAAAACAGAAGTAACATCGCTTTCCCGTGAAGCATTGAGAAGGTGAGGATAAGCAATTAAACTAGATACATTGCCTATTTTCCTCAAACATGCATACTTTAATTCCACAGGTTTGAGATCAAACAGTCTCATCGGGCTCCTTCCTTCAACAAGTAAAGGTAGAATTTCTTCCTTTCTTTTTTCTCCATGGCCCATGTACAATACATATTTCCCGGGTTTCAGACCCTTCGGACAACCGACAACCTCAATAACTAACACATTCCACGCTTGCCGCCGCCATTGTTTCCTCCAGACAGTATCACTCAGTGCAAACTTCCTCTGTACCCTCTTCCAATGGTTGCATGCTTCTTGCTCAGTGGAAGATATTGAGTTCCAGAAGGCTTCTTCCGCCCCCATCGTAAGTTGCATAACTCACTATATTTCGAAATTAGATGACGATTGGGAGGTGGCTAAAATGGCCCTCTCAAGGATTATAGGCACATAATTGGGGGCTCCCACCGCAACCGCTCAGACGGCACAACAAAATTCATGGTGATAGTAGAATTTGTCCACTTGTATTAACACATCCTCCATAGTACCCTTTGGGAATTTTATGGATCTGTCTACTAGGGACAATGTGATGGTGGTGGGCTTGAGCTCTCCTAAATCCAGCTGCTTGTACACTGAATAAGGCAGCATGTTGACACTGGCTTCCAAGTCTAGCAATGCCTTTTCTACACAAGTTCCCCCGATGTTTACCGAGATGGTTGGACAGCCCTGGTCTTTGTATTTTACAGGGGTCTTGCATTGAATAATGGCACTAACTTGTTATGTCGGCCTTTCAGACAATATTTGAGCCTCTTCTTCAATGTGCAGTCAGTGTGTCCGTAAAATTTTCGTATACAGTCGAACCTCCCATTTCATCATTTATGTACAGGATGTCACCTTCACTCGCCGACAGTCGCCTGTGTGCGCTGGTTTTGAACCCTATTTATTATAGGTTTTGAGTGCTTTTGTATACTAATAATTTGAGGAATTAACCCGACATATTAAGAGGACATTGTTGTCCCTACTATTCTATCATCGCATTTTTGTACAAATTTCCAGGCCATGAGCCAATCTATGCTAACATTGTCGAGTCGATCCAAACATGAAGAATTGAGTCAAACTCAACATCATAGATCAGACCAAGAGGAAGAAGAGCAGAAAATGGAAGAAAATGAAGCAGTGATAATGGAACAAAGAGCTGAGAACAATGTTTGTAACAGGCTGCTGTGATCACACACTGAATTTTCGCTTATATTGTAATTTTCGCTATGATAAATAAAATCACTTCATGCATACGAAAATTGTTTCTCCCTGCTTTTGATCCAACGACTCCACGCGTTTTCTCCTTCTACCCTTGTAATAGCTTTTGGGGAGTTTTGGTTTTGTTTTTGTAATTTCCTCGCTACTCCTATTATCATATAAGCTAGAGTCAAGGTTTGTAAACACCAATCACTTCACAATAAATGTTGAGAAGCTTTCACCTCCCGCTTCCCGCTTCTCTCGTTTCACTTTCTCTCCCTTTCCATTTTTTCTCGGGCTGCCAAACACCCTTTGATGATGACAAATCAAGGGATGCAGCTACAACCCTCATCCTTGAAGCAGGAGGCCACTCGGGTGAATGTTTTAGCTGCAAAACACTGCCTCATGTTTTCACGCTGAAGCATTTATCTTCTTCTCTGCTTCAGATCTCACGCTTAGGCTCAATCACCGTGGATGCACTCTCGAGCGGCTGCACAGGAAAGCTTTGCAAGGTTCAAAGGATGCTTACTGCTAGATCCACTCGGTTGCCCAATTAGTTGTCATTTGCGAGCTCCGCAGTTAGATCCAAGTGATGGTTTTAACTGCTTTGAAACATTAAGGGGTAATAAATGCTATACATTAGAGAAATAATTTTAGGCGCTAGGGTAATGCCAATGAAGATCCTGGCCTGGAAATGACTATATGTCAGTGCTCCCCACGCGCAGGAAAAAGACCTCAGGACAGCAAGCTGCCTTAAAACCCTAAACCAGTGGTCCGAAACTTCAAGGGGTTCTATTTTACATTTTTTTTCTTATTCTAGTTTTAGCCCCAGAACAAATAATCCCCGGCTTACCCAAACCCCATAAAATCCAATTTGACTTCACTGGGCCACTTCGCTAAATCATTTCAGATCAAGAAAACCCATCCATGTGTGCCCACCTCACACCGCTACATCAAGCAAAGAGCTTGACTACTCGTAAGAGTAGGAGGAAAATAGATACAAATTTTTGTTGATTCCTATCACCATCGGCACTAATCAAATGGCGCCGCTGTTCGCTGATGGTGCCTAAGTGTTTTGACGAAGTCAGTGGAACACTCTGCATCCTCATCAGACAGTACTCGGTGAATTGCTTTTGTATTTTACTCTGCCATTTTTCATCAGCAGTAAAATAAAAATAAAAATAAAAAGCAGTTTTGTCGGGCAGATCAGTTGGGTTGCCCCGCTTGTCGGCAGAATCCATTTTCAACGGATCGTACCAAGGCAAGCCCAAGCATGTGTTAAGCTGAAAATCGACTGCGGATCAAATGAAGAGGAGAATATAGTAATATTTAAAGTGGAAAGAAACCCCAGATCATACATATGTCAATGTGAGGGATTACAAGAGAACCTTCCCATGGCAAGGGCAACAACCTGTAGAGAGAAATCCAAACCTGTGGTCTATGAGGGAATAGGGAGAATCAATGATCTAGCACACCTCCCACGTTGTTATCCTCAACTTATGCACCTCCTCCATATCCACACAAGATGCCTTTTGTCGTACCTCAACCACCACGCCTGGCTCCCCTTGAGCAAGCAATTTGCATCTTACCAAACCTGGTGGGAGATGTCAGAAGAACAAAAGAAACTAACGCTCAATGAGTCAAACACCATAAACGGAGCAGAACCCTGTTCAAAATTTTAGATGGCCTCGTGCGAATGGGTCAGCAATTTAATACTTCACAAACCAGACTTCTCAAAGTCCGCTCCAACACCCAGATGTGGGAAGAGAATCCAAAGGAAGTGGGCTTGACTGACACCATGGTGGTAGAGAGCAAAGTATCAATGAAAACACACTCGGGGCTTATAGAGGATTTTGGCTGAAATGTCTCAAGGGTCAGTTCAATCCTCAAATACGCGGTGTCATATTTGTTTCTTCCAAGGGAGAAGAAAGAAGAAATCCTCCCCTTTACAACCCAGGAGGGCAAGGAGTATGAAGCTGTGGAAGAGCTCCAAAGCATGCTCTCAAACTATTTCCCGCGTAATTGAACCCACTCAAGCACGCCTCTAAGCCACTCAAATGGCCACGCGCAGCTCCCCCTCCACCGATCAAGTGTGTATTCCGCCACCTCCGTGACCGCCACAACCAACCCCCCCACGGGCACCCACCACTAAATCCAACCATATCACCGCCCGCCATGAAAACTTCAAGAGATTAGTGGCCCCTCGCACGTAATTTTGCCACTACATCAAAATCTCGGCGCTTCTTATGTTACATGGCATACGCTGAGGTTCAAAAAGTTTCTGGCTCGCATTGGAGCACCCGAACCCTCTACATTTCCGAGCTCCTCGCGATCTCCAGCTAGAAATCTCCAAAGGCTTAGAGAATTGTCTGGGGAGCACGCCCCTCCCCACTTTTGTTTTAATTTTTCCTGCTTTTATTTATTTTATCATATTTTATTTTAGATTTCTATAATTTTCTTATTTTCTCTAATTTTTGGCCATTTTGCTTTAGATTAATTTTTGTATTTTTTAATTTTTTCATTTTTTTTCTTGCATTAATTTTTGCGCTTAGGAAAATTTTGAAGGTCGGGAACTGAAGAATTAAGTGCAGGAGAGAGATGAAAATTTCATTAACATAATAAAATTTTAACATAGCTAAATTTTTCTGCAAACATAGCTGGGGTACCCTTGCAGTTGATAATGGTAATCAATTTTCGCTATCCCAGCAATTTTCGCTATCATAGCGAAATTTCGCTATGGTAGCGAAATATGCAAATTCCATAAAAGACAAACAAACTGGTACAAGAAGGTAAGTTAAAAAAAAAAAATTGCTATACATATTATTATTATTAATTTATTTTATTTTTGAAGAAAAAAAATTTGTCTTTAAAAAAAAAATCGTTTTTTTTATATATATATATAAAAAAAATTTGTCTCTCAAAAAAAAAATTAAATAAATAAATAAATTCACTATTACATAGGCTAAAATTTTCTGCTATAAACGTAAATTTTCGCAAATGAGAAAATTTCTACAAGTATAGCTGTAAAATTCTTCATGGCCTCAATCGTTTTGCCCCAATTTTGTTTCGCTTTAGAACTTTTCAACAAATCGCTTTATACGTTTCTTGGTACCTGGAAAGCTTAGAGAGTGTAGAATTCAAATATGGCTGTGAAAGAACACTTTAAATTTTTAATGTTTAATTTCTCAAAATATGTCAAACTGGCACTTTTTTTCCTCTTTTTCTCCTAACTTGTTTGTTTCATTCAAAAAACTTAAGTAATAATAAGGGTGCTGCATAGGAAAGATTGCGAAGTCTACTATCTAGCAAACTACTCAAGCATCTCATCAGAGAGTAGGCTCACTTCCTTCTCTAACTTTTCCTAACTGAGCCCATTTCTGATACGTAGACGTCGGGGTCGTGAGAAGAATGTAATGGGGCGTTTTGCATTTATGTTTTTGAAGAGTTATTTTGAGCAAGCCCATTTTGTGATGTTTAGTGGCTTGGCTGGGTTCTCTCTATAAAGTTGTTATATACTATTAGCTTACTTTTTCAAATTGGGACCCTTTGGAACCAAAATTTTTTGTGTGTTTCGCTTCTAGCTCATAGTTTGAAAAATTAGAACCTTTGTCCAAATTCCATTGATGTTAGATTGTCTCATGCCTGTAATTGAGTGGATGATTAGTTGAATTCTGCTGCTTTCAACATTTTCTTTCTCTTCCACTTTTAGCTAATCCACACACATCGTTTCTTCACACACCTGTAAAACCCGCTTAGCCTCTAAGCCTTGTAAATAACCTACCATAGTTTTATCACCCAACTTTAATGAAAGTATGACCTCTTGAAAGAAGGCCACTGCGTCAAAAAAGAAAGAAATAAAAGAAAAGCAAGTTAATAAAAATTTGTGAACGCTTATTTTTGAAACCCAGACAGTCCAGGGTATATAAGTGGAAGCAAGCCTTTAAAGCCCAAGGTTTCAAAACCTCATTATCAAGTCACAATCCTGGGGTGTTCTGCCATACTTGGGTGATGGTGTGGAGTTTAGCAAGTCAAGTGCTTGAGTCCCAAATCATTCAAGTCCTGGTGAAACCCGAGCTTGTGGCCAGCTCTGCATGACTTGTGGTGCCTAAGCCTCAAATCGTCAGAGTCATCGGGTAGACCCCTCGTTACATGGACTTCTGTGAGGTCACCCCTCAGCATTGCACCCTGCCAACACAAAAAGAATGGTGAAATAAGATGTGGTCCCTGATATATTTAGGTTGGTTAGCGTGCTAGTCGGTAGTAGCTAGTAGGTCAGAGAGCAACTGGGCAATATTGTCGAGAACCATCAAACAAACACTTGAGATTTTTGGTGGAAGTTTCCCGGTTGATTCACTAGCCGAAGGCTCTTTAATAATTAATTTTATGGTGGCTATATATCTGCATTCCTCTCATTATAGTTATCGACACGGCTTCTTATGGATTCTTACTGTATAGTATCATCATTCACAACCTTTTTGAAATATAATTTTAGAACATTATTTTGTTATCGTTGTATGCTCTTTCTTTCTTTTTTCTTTCATTGCTAAGGACGACTAGCATACTGTGTAGGTCAGGTGTGATTTTCAAGGCCCAAAAGTGCTATTTTGAACCCTATTTATTATAGGTTTGAGTTACTAATCATTCTAATTAACCCGATTTACACATTAAGTGTCCCTACTATTCACCCAATCGAGATTAGAGCAATTTTCATGTAGCTTTTCAAGAGCTAATCATACAACATCGCTGAGTCATCCAAACATGAAGAATTCGAGTCAAACTCAACATCATAGATCAATCCAATCGAGACTACAGGAAAGAAGAGCGTAAAAATAGAAGAAAAATGAAGCAAAGAATGTGGTGGAGGAATAGGTGTCGTAATTGGGATGCCACTACACAATGAATTTTCGGCTGATCATAGCTAATTTTCTCATGATATAGCGAAAATCATCATACAATGCAATAAAATTGTTTCTCCTGTTTTATCTGCCACCCTTTTTTATTTTTCCTTTCTACCCTTGTAATAGCTTTTGTTTTGGTTTGTTTTTGTAATTTCCTGTGTTTCAGACACTATAGTAAGCCAGAGTCGTAAGGCTCAGGAACATCAATCACTACAATACCTCGAGAAGTCGCCTCCCAAGCCTGCTACCGCTTCATTTTCTTCCCCTTCTTTTCTATTTTTCTCGGCTACCAAACACCTCCGAGGATGACAAACCCCAGAGATGTTTGGCAGACTTCCCTCCTCCCTAGCATATGCTGTTCGCTGTGACTGAGGTAAACTTATGGTCCTCTCTGCTTTTAACGCATCTATTTATGGGTATTTATGTTCTTATTTCTCAAATCTTAGGTTAAAATCTTCTATAGGCACACCTCACTAACGTGTATTTAGTAAAGCTTTTTTGCCATTGATGCTTATCAATAGATCCCTCTGCTATCCGGGGCTAGTTGTTTCCTATTAGTTACCGCAGGTTTTCGAGATATGATATCACCGTTAGAATATTTTTGCTCAGCTAAATGCAGTGCTCAAAAAGGGAAAATCATGTGGTCTAGGTTTTAAAGCTAAATTAAGATCCGGTTCAAATGACTATATGTCATGCTCCCCAATGTGATAAAAAGACCGAGACAGCTGTTAGTTGCCTTTAAACCCTAAACCAAGTGGTCCGAAACTTCGCGGGGTTCTATTTTTACATTTTTTTTTCTGAGATGTTTAGTTTAACAGTGAACAACCAATCCCCTGTTTTTACCCAAACCCCAAATCCAAATATCTACCATTTGACTTCACTTCCTTAAATCATTTGTAACAAGAAAACCCATCCCTGCACCGAATTTACACCACATACCACAAAAGAAATATCACTCAAGTAGTAGAGAAAATAGATACAAATTTTTGTTGATTCCTGATCACCTTATCGGCATGAATCATCTGCCTTTAGCACTTAGAATCTCACCAAGCTGTTGATGGCCTTCTTCTTGCTTTTTAGAGTGTTTCGAGAAAAGGCAAGTGGGGGTGTGCTCTTCTTCACTCGTATCTTCTTTAATCACAATCTTTTCTAGTTCGGCCTTCTTTTCCTTTATCTGACTCGCTGCCTGGGACCGGGCCGCCAACCTCCTTCCACCACTTCTCAAAGTGATCATTGCTTTGACTTCATCTATCCCGAAGTCGCTCACCGGAAGAGTCTCAATCTCATGCACTCCCTAGATCAGCCGTGTCTCGAGAGTAAACTTTCCTTTTTCGCACCTCGCCGGGCCGGCTCGTCAACCTAGAAATCACACATCGATTGTCAAATTTTTTAAGGTGAGATCAGACCGCAGTGCTCAATCTTGCTCAATGTGCTTTCTATCAGACAACTTTAGTGATTAAAGGTACAAAAAGTGCTAGGTTTGGACCTATTTCGAGATAGGTTTCGAGTGCTTTTTGCGCACTAATCATGTCAATTATGCCACAATTGAAGTGTTCAGTACTTGTGGTATCACTTATGCCATTTGCAGGTTATTTTTGGTTGTTTTGGTGTGTTTTAAAATCTTTGAGAGTTCAATATTAGAGACATATGCTAAACCCCATGAAGATCAACCCATTCACGCCCATCAAACATACCATAAAAATCAAAGAAAGAACGGCTGCAAAGTGATAAAGTCGTGCAAAGATAGGAGCATAGAGCCATATGCAGTTGAAGATCACACCTGAATTTCGCTAAGATTGCGAAAAATTTCCCTCTGCCGGATTGCAAAATGCCCAGAATCATAGCGTTAAAATTTCACAATCAGCTTAAATCGTGAATTGGCATAGACCCAAGGATTTCCGCCCACACCGGTTCCTACTAAAAATCCGGGCCATATCACCTGGGTACTCGCTAGCTAAATTTCGCTAGCTAGCGAAATTTCACAGTAATGCCTAGCGAAATTTTCACATTTCTTCGCTATCTTGGTGATTTCGCTACCCAGCAACACTTTCGTGCTGCCGAAATTGTCTCGCTCTCTTGTCATCCTTTGTAATGCAAACCGCACTGAAGTATTTTGGTGGATACTTCCTTAGATCCTTATTTTAGCCAAAATGTTAGGCTTTATTGTAGTTTCACATAAATGGGTGGCCTATATAAAACCTTATAGTTTTTAAAATCAAAGAGAAGAAATTGAGAGAAAAACTATTTCTGCACAATTTTTATTTCAGCCAGAATATCTCTATAGCCTTCGCTGTGGTTTGCTTTTCTCTCTCTCTTTCTCTCTCTCCTCTTTCTTCATTTTCAAAGGCCAAACACCCCTCTGGATGACAACTCAAGAGATGCTTGGTTGCTTCCTCTTTTCTTTGAAGATAAGGAAGCTAGCTTATTGTGGGGCAGCTTGATGCAGTTGTCCTTCTCATGTGTTGAATGCCACGTGTAATCGTATTTATGGCTCCCATATTCTCAAACTAGGGTCAATATCATCATTTAATGTCATTAATTCAATACTTACCATGCTTTTTAGATACACAGAAGGTATACTTATTGCTAGATACCTGGTTTTAGATGGTCTTTACGAAACATTAAATGATGTCGATACCGTTATTCTTCAAACTAAAAAGCGGGCCATAGGATGCATGTTTCCCGTGTCACTCAAAATGTAGAGTGGTTTCTGGGGGTTAGGCTCAGCTAAGAAGCTGTCGCAAAGATCCGTTATGGTCGGACTATAGGTTGCTTGTCATACGAGATCAAAGCCGAGACACACTCTGTTTCGCAAGCTCCATATCAAGTTAGGTGACCTAAATCTTCAAAGTTACCTTTCACACATCACTTCATTCTTTACAAATTATTAAATTTTCAAACTACTTAAGACCGTTTTGAAACAAATCCAAAAATCCAAATAGAAAGCCTTACCTTTTCACACTTATGCAAATCATTCCTAGATTAGAAAACCCATCCCCGTGTTCGACCTTTAGACTCTGGCTATATCACAAAGTAGTTTGACTACTAAAGAGGGAGGAATATAGGATATAAATTTTGCTGATTCCGCTCTACCCTATCATGGTACTAGACCAAATGGCGCCGTTGTCGGGATGGTGCCAACCCACGTTGATTGTTGGATGTGATAGATCAACATCACAAGTGAAGGTAACCTTTTAACTCTTTTGTATCCAATGTTGTCAGAATCGCAAGTGTTCATCACTTTGCAAAGAATCGTGACCGCTTTTGTTTTTTTATACAAATACAGCATTTTTTATTTTAGTCACAATAACCCTTTTATAAGTCAGATCTGCTCTCAGGGTGTCTCGGGCTTGTGTACGCTTTGTATGCAAAGATCGACGTAGGAATAACGTGTAGATTGCGCAGGAATCGCACACAATTGACCAAAGGTAAAGAAGTCGTTGTACAATAATGCATACCACGGATCCTTTCGTCAAGAACAACAGTCAAGAAGGGCCCCAATGAATCCAACTCGCTCTATAGAACCACGAGGGATCACATCCACCTCCTAGGGTTATGCCCTCCCGCATCATACTCCTGGCCGAAGATGCAGCAAAGAGGCCCTACTTAGGTACAAATTTCTACTCCCACAGGCATCAGGTATGGAAAATGAAAATCTATACAATCATATTAGGGATTTTGAGGAAGTCTCGCACTACCTTTAAGTTGAAGCAATATGGACATGGATTCGCTTAAGTCAGAAAAGATTTCCATTAACCCTAAAGGACAAGGCCAAGATTTGGCTAAACTCACCGAGGCTCAGAACCATTAGAAATTGGCCGAGCCGCAGTGTAATTCTTGAAGAAGTTCTTCAAAGGCTCATAAGACCAACACCTGAAAAGACAAATTTATACCTTAAAAATTCTCAAGACGCGAGAGGTTTTATCGTCGAGAGATTTATGGAGACCACATCGCTGCATGCCCGCATCATGGGTTTGATACATGGATGTTGGTGAACCACTTCTATGGTGGTATGTCTCCGCCACGAGGCGCCTTGGAAACCATGTGGAGGAGACTTTCTAAGTAAGCATCCCGATCGAAGCCATGGATTTTCAAACCACGCCGGGTTGAAACTTGGCATTGACGAGCCAAACCCTAGGGAAATGGAAAACACGTGAGGCTCCCCAGCCAACCCTAGAGGATTCATACACGCCAGAGGATATAGAAAGGAAAAGCTAGAATTCAAAACTCGCCTAGGAAGGCAGGAGCTTCAAGGAAAAAGGCTCCATGAAGTGCAAAGGATCAGTAAATCCCGCAGACAAGCCAACTCACCAATTTCCAACTCTCCTCAGACATACAGTGAGAACAAAGAAGTCCTATGGTCTCTTCAATGAAGGATTTGATGTCGAATGAAAACACTGAGGACATGGCTTCATCACAACCAATAATTCCATATGGTAATACCTACAACCCAATTGAGGAATCACCCTAACCTTCCCAGCTCACCCCCCCGCTCTCATGCATTCCTCCAGTGCCAAACCACGCTGTCTCTAACAGCCAACCACAACCACCACCATCCCCACTCGGGAAACGCTCATCAACTGAGGGTGGTAGCACCTGTGGGCAGGTGGAATTAATGTGCAACTGCACAAAGGATTGATATCAGAGAAAGTACACCGAACAAGAGAATAGATGGGCGCGAGAAAGAACCCAAACTTAAAATCGATGAATCACAAAAGATTCAATCACCAAGACTTCAACAAGTCTGGAGGTACAAGAAAGAGGACGCTCCATTCCCAAATAGTGCCAAACCCAAGGGAATCCATGATAGGATCATCCAAACAATTTAGAACGGATGAGGTGAAGGCTAATCACCCCGAGGAGTGGAAAAGAGGTTGATCGCCCATGCTCCAAAACCCGTTGAAGAAACCAGAAATCCGAGAAGAATTGGAGCCAAACATATTTTCCCCGAAGGAGGATTCATGAAGCACCGCATGCCACCATTTGGCTGTGCACCTTGTGGCGGCAGCAAGGCATCCCAAACAGTGTGACCTTAGAAGTCCCAAGATGTGTGAAGGTCAACATACTTCTTTGGACATAATCAAACAAGGCCCGCCATGCAAAATTTTTGAAAGATTCTGCACAATTAAGAAGGGATTAGGTATCGAGAAAAAGGAATTTTAACTCAACAAGTCGCCATAATCCAGCCAAGAACCCCGCCAAATACAAGGATCCGGTGATCTCCCACACCCTCAAGAATATTGGTGGGACTTGTATAGACAAATCCCTACTTGACCTAGGAGCCAGTGTGAACCTACTGCCATACTCGGTGTATAAGCAGTTAGGTTTGGGTGAACTTAAACCTACCAACATCACATATCTATCATTCTGCTGATAGATCGCAGGGGGAAAATCCCTAAGGGATAGTTGAGATTGTCTTAGTGAAAATAGACAAATTCTACTTACTCAAAGGGATTTTGTAGTGGTTACACCCAGCCAATTGCAAATGAACCCAATCATGTGCCAATCATCTTAGAAGACCATTTCGCCACACCCACGCAATCATCAATTGCCGAATGGAGTCATGCAACTTACCTTGCAACATGATCTCGAGTTAAACATATTCCATTAAAACAACAAACACAAAACTCGCTTAGCAAATGAAATCAAATTCCTGGCGAAGTTGTTTCAAATGGCTTTATGTGGAAAGCTAAGTGTCCAGAACTGCAAGGAATAGTCCGCCAGTGGTGCACCAAGTGTGTGTCGAATTGCCACGCGCTCAACGCAGGCAATCGCTCGGGCCAAGTCCATCAAATGAGGACCAAGTCACCAATGAAAAGTCCAACAACAAGGAGACAGCTCAGACCAATGCCGGGTTTGAGGAGATCATCCTCATTGACCCTCCTTATAAATGAAATGGAACTCGGGTTCTGTGTTCCCAAAACCGGATTTACAGCCAGTCGACAATTTTGCTTTTGTTTTAATTTAAATAATTTCAATAATTTCAGCTATTTTAGAAAGCTTCTTAAATTAGCAGTTATCCATATTTAGTAACTTTGTAATTATACTATAGTATCTAATAGTGATTTTTTTTTATATATAGTATTATATGTTAATTCTTATTATAATAATTTTTTATTTCTTATTTTATTAATATTTAAACTAAAAATTTTGAAATGCATGGTGATGTCGATTCAAACAAATTCGCTAATATAGCGAAAATTGGTGGAAGTGGACTCTTTGGCTGCCGGATGAATTTTATTTAAACCTGGGAGGGCCAAAAGTTTTTAGTCATTTCATTCTCTCCCTCCCATAGCGAAGCCCTGAGTCATCTTAGCCGCAAACCCGGTGAGCTTCACCGCCACCACTCCGCACCACAAATACCACGCCTCGCACGACCGAGCCCCGACTCACGACTCACCGCTACACCACGTGAGCCGACCGTAGGGCCAGCCCCGCTACGCCGCCCGCGCCCGTTCACATCCTAACAAAACCGACATCAGGCTCGCCCGCACCAAATTACGCCTGCAGCACCCCAGACACCCGTCACAGAGCCGGCCACCAAAGAGCCACTACCCCACCGCGCGCACCCAAAGGCTCTCGGTTCAAGCACTATCTGCATCACAGAGCCATGTGCCTGTACCCGGGTCGCATTAGTCATGGAGCCTGCCCCGCCCCCAAAGGCCTTTTCTTACACTACAAGCAGGAGCCCGTACTTAGCGGGTCCCGCTTCGGCCGCGGTCGATCTGGGTGACACCCGAGCGAGGTTCTAGCCTCCGGTCCCGCTCCAGCACCATCACCGGTCCTCGAGGCAAGACTCGAGGAGCCCTCGTGGATTTCACTGACAATAGACACGGATGGGACCTGGCCCATCGCCCCGCGGCCTCAGAGGAGAGTTAGGAGGTCTCGCCTCCAAGCGGGCCAGCACACACGGGGCCCAGCGAAGGTCATCCCTCCCGCCCCGCCCATCACCACATCACAAGCAGAGGCTACATCATCGCCCTCACCACAATTCCTGGCCTCCAGGATCAGAGGTCAAGAGTCTTAGGAACCCCATTCCGGGAAATGTACTACTCCACCGCAGACTTTTCATCAGAGTCATTCTACGACGCCCCAAATACGAGGGTCGATCCCAAAGCCTTAGTGGATTCTGATGAGGTTGATCGAAGGATTATTCTACTAGCCTTCATGACCCCGAGATAAAGATATTACCCCGAAAGGGCGCCAGAATGATCACTGATGACATCTCGAGGAGCGCATGGTCCGCGTGAGTCAGCTTCATCGATGATCGCGCGAGTACTCGTGAGCGGTCGATATCACAGCCTTAGGCCCGCGTGATAACCGCCGCCAATGCAAAGGGTTATAGAGATCAGCTCCACCCGACTCAATGCGAGATGGTTTGACTAACGGCCGTAGACACCACAACCGACCAAGACTCTTTCGGGAGGCGCCTCCCGCCCGATGTTGCCACCACCATTTATTCCGACCGCCATTCCCGCTACAAAAGATTATGTGCAAATGAGGGGAGCCATCTCGAGGCTCTTTACCTGATCTCTGAGGGATATTGGTTCAAATTTCTCCGAGTCGGGGTGAGGATGACCTCCTTGATGCATTTCCCGAGGAGAAGGTCCACCTAAGGACCCGGGTTCAGCCGAGAGTCTCCGCCGCCGGATGCCGAGACTACTCCTCACAGTTCCTCGAGCATTTGGGACTTCTGAGGGAGTTCCTCGGTGGATCGAGAGAAGGATCCGACAGCCCTAGTCCCTGGGCTACTGAGCGAGGATGACCATACCAGATTCTCTTCCTCCTCCCAAGACAGACCGTGGAGGAGGCATGCAGGATCAGTGGCCGAGGACTCCCACAGAGACGATATGCCTGCCCCTGAGCCCGAGATACAGAGGAGTCCGGCTCCGCAGATGTCCCCTCCATCTCCTCCTCCACATACCACATCCACGTCCGCAGCAGATACACCTGGCCCATCCTACTCAGCACACCGATTCAATTCGAGTATGTTCACGCCAAATTTCGAGAGAGATAGCCGGAGGATGGATGCTTATTTGCTCATCAAGTACCACTCAGCAGCCCCAGATCGAGGCTGGACTCCTGTCACCCATGTCAGTGTTAGACAGATCACCCGGGTCTTCCTCGTGTTCCATCGAGGGAGGAGCCTACAGCAGATCCGCATCTTTGATGTATTATTGCAAAGAAAGAAGAAATATTGTACTCCACCACCACCACAATGCTGAGGTGGTTAGGTTTCTTTTATGATTTTGTATACATTTCACTTTATCAACTCCGCCTACTAGTTTTGATTAGATTCATGTATTAGCCATAGTAGGCAAAGTGATATTTTGTATGTTTAGCTTTGGTATGTATGTACTAGCCATTTGGCTATATCAAAAGCCATTCAAAAGATATATACATACTTTTGCATATTTTTTGTGCCTCCATCTTATGTGTGTAACGTTTTTTGTCTTTCAATTGAACAATTGAATTGCTTAATCGAACAATTGAATTGCTTCACTGAATATCAATTTCTTTCAATCAACAATTGAATTCCTTTAATTGACAATTGAATTACCATGGAAAATTGAATCATTGTAAGTTACCTTTATGTTAGAGCAAATGCCATGTTTGAAATAATTTTGGTCACAGTTCCAAAGATGCTTAATCTGAACATTTCCTCCCTGTTAATTCACACCGCACACCCATTGTTTCAATAGGTCAGGAATTTGTTTACCTCCTTTCACTTTGCATGGCCGGCCTTAGGCATGTTGGGCAACCGAGGATAGGTTTGTGTTACCCACATTTGAAGACCAATGTAGTCTTCCAAAAAGGAAAAAAAAAAAAAAAAAAAAGAAAAAAAAAAAGAGAAAAAGAAAAGAAGAAAAAGAAAAATAAAGTCGTGACGCTTTGCTTTGAAGCCCGAACACGGTCCGAGGGGTGTATGGCGAAAGCCTTTGAAGCCCGATGCCCTAAGCCTTAATCGTCGGGAGTCGATTTAGTGTTCGTTATACGGTGGATAGGTAGGAGTTTAACGATTTGTAGGTGCTTGATTTTCAAGTCATTCTAGTCCGTGGTGAAGCCTCAGAGTTTTGCGGTCAGTGATCCTTTGGCTTGATGCCCTAAACCTTAATTGGTTGGGAGCTTCCAGGACCCTGCACCCACTTTGGTGAAATCGGTTTTGAGCATTTGCACCTGCTAATGTAGTTGTTTAAAGACAAAGAAAGGCGTAACTATCCTTATCTAGGTCAGCTCAATGCCTTAAGGCCATACCAGTGCTAGGTTGGGGGGAGGGAACAATTTTGCAATTTATTGGCTCGATCTTGTTCCATAAAGAACCATTAGACTTTGGTGGAAATTCAAGTTAAAAGTCATGGAACCAATATTGACCTGAAATTGTTCTTGAATGGTTTTGGCTCTTTCATGTCGGTTTTCAAACTTGGTGTCAATTTTTCAGTTTAAAGATAATATTTATTTGTATATACACCTTTTTGAATAATAAACTTTTTGAAAATCACTGCATACATCTCCTTTTAGTTTTTGCATTGCTAAGGGACTAGCAACGTTTCGGTTGGGGGGTGTGATTAGTGCCCAAAAGTGCTATTTTGGACCCTATTTCGTATAGGTTTTGAGTGCTTACACTAATCATGTCAATTATGCCAATTGAAGTGTTCAGTGTTCCTTAGTATCACTTGCGCCGCTTAGAGGTTATTTTGGTTGTTTTGCAGGTTTTCTTTAAGTGCACTGAGAGTTCAATATCGAGACATATGCTAAAAACCATGAAGATTGAACCCATTATCAGCCATCAAACATACCAAAATCAAAGAAAGAATGAAGGCAAAGTGATAAAGTTGGTGCAAAGATAGGAGCAGAGGGCCATGCAAGAAGATCAAAGAATTTAGGAATTTAAGATTGCGGTAAATTACTGGATTGCGAAAATTTCAAGAATCATAGCTTAAAATTTTCAATCCTAGCGCAATGAATTTTCGCTGCACTCCAAGGATTTCGCTCTATCTGCCCAGCGAAAAATCCAGTTTCAAGAGTCACCTAAAAATTTCGCTTTGTTAGCTAAATTTCGCTTAGCCAGCTTAAATTCAATGCCTAGCTTAAATTTTCTGATTTCGCTTATCTCTTGGTGATTTCGCTACTCTAATGAAATTCAGTTTCAAATTTAAATTGTCTCGCCTTGTCATCCTTTGTAATTAATGCAAACCTCGACTTCATTTTGGTGTATTACTTTGTCCTTTTTTATTTTAGCCAAAATGTTAGGCTTTATTGTAGTTTCACATAAATGGTGGCCTATATAAACCCTCTTATAGTTTTTAGAATAAAGAGAGAAGAAATTGAGAGAAATTATTTTGGCAATAATTCTTGCTTCCCATGTAACATCTCGGCAAATTTCCGCTAGGGTTTGCTTTTCTATTCTCTCCTCTCTTCTCTCATTTCTAGGCTTCCAAACACCCTCTTTGGAGGATGACAACCCAGAGATGCTTGGCTGCTCTTCTTTGGAAGAGTGAAGAAGCCAGCTTGGCCGCTAAGGTGTTGTCCTCATGTGTCAATGCTACAGTAATCAGATTTATGGCCCCATCTTCCTCAAATTAGGGTCAATATCATTTATTGTCATTAATTTGGCCAATACTTACCATGCTTTAGGATACAGTGCATACTTATTGCTAGATGCACTGTGGTTTTTTAGATGGTCTTTACGAGCCACTTAAATGATGTTGAATGTTAGGGTTTCAAACTGAAAAGGGGCTGTAGATGCATGCTTCCTGTGGTTGACTCAAATAGAGTGGTTTTGTGGTTAGGTTTGCTAGTTAAACAAAGATCCGGTTGTGGCTTGGACTATAGGTTGCTTGTCATAATGCAAGGATAAAACCCGAGGACACTTGTTTGCCCTATGTTATCAAGTTAGTGACCTAAATCTTCAAAGTTACCATTTCACACTTCACTTTCGCCTTTACAATCTATTAAATTTTCAACCACTACACTCAAGTTAAAACAAATCCAAAAATCCAAATAGAAAGCCTTACCTTTTCACACTTATGCAAATCATTCCTAGGATAGAAACCCATCCCTTGTTCGACCCTAGACCGCTTATGGCATCAGAGTAGCTTGACTACGATAAGATAGAGGAATATAGGATATAAATTTTGTTGATTCCGCTCACCCTACTGTGGCACGAATCATCTGGTTAGCCTGAGTATTTACTGCCTTCTGTTCTTCTACAAAACTGCCCACCACTTTGCTCAAATTCATTATAGCTTGCTCAACTGGAGATGAGGATGGTGGTGGCCAGGGAGCTGAGATGAAGAACTATACTACTCGCGTGGAAACTGTGGTATATATGTCAAGGCTTTGGTTTCCAGGAGAGGTTAGGATGGTTCCTACAATTGGGATTATATGTGTTGTTGTATGGGGAATTGGTTTGTGGCTATTGGCCCACAACATTGGCTTGTTCAGCTATCATCTCCCTCATTGAAGGAATATTAAGCATTGCTCTCCCGATGCTCAAATAGACCGAGAAAATGAAGCAAGTAGTCGGTCAGCACACGTGTCTCAAATTTTAACGCTTCCTACCTCCCGTGTTGATTTCTCATTTCTAGCTCCTCCAACCTTCTAGCTAAGGTGGATAGCTTTCCTTTCATTTCCATGTCCTCCGGAAGTGAGTACTTGCCTCCCCTTGAATTGGCTACAGGTCTCGTCCTCTCTGCCTCTCTGGGATTGGGTTCATCCCATGCTTTGGATTCTCAGCCACATAATTCAGGAAATCCATGGCTTCTTCTTGATTTTTACTCATGAAGTCCTCCACATAAGCCTAAATAACCGGTTTGATAGTGGACATTCCATCATAGAAGTGATCGACTAACATCCAAGTATCAAAGCCATGGTGAGGGCACGCACTGATGGTTTCCAAAATCTCTCCCAAAGACCGTAGAATTTCATTTCGTGGGCCGCAGTTGTGTAACCGCCTCTTTCGCACTATTGGTTCTATGGGTGTCGGCGAATTTTTCAAAATTCAGTTTCACATGTCTACCCACTCGAATGGTCCCTGGCCTTGTGGAGTTGAGCCAATCTAGCTCACCCTTCAAAGTCGAGGTAAGAACTTAAATTTCATCGGGATCCACATTGAAGATGTCCTCAAGGTATCAGATACTTCTCGAACTCCCAGATGTGTGAATAGGGATTTTCACTCTCCATCCCATGGAAAGTGGGTAGCAGGGGCACAATGTAGGGCTTGATAATTATGTCCTCTAGAGGAGGCACAATGCATGAGGGTGCACTCACTCTTGGAGGGTGTATATAGTCCCTTATGGTCCTATACACATCGATCTCCTCTCACTCCCCGCCGTCCCACAGCCTCGTGCAGCTCCATCTCGTGGATCGTTTAAGCTCAACTCATAGCCTTGTTCTTATGGAGCACTTATCCTTTCTAACCTGCCTGCTGTGCTCCTATCCCAGTGGTGCATAAACTCCTATGAAAACAACAGAAAACACAGCAATAGATAAAAATCAGGCTACCAAAAAGGTTACTATTAGCTAAGATAATAAAAAAAAAGAAATTGTATATGGATAGTATAAAATTAAATCAACCTAACAGTGAACTGCTAGGAAAGATAAAAAGGGTTGAAATTTCACCAATACTTTTGATGTGGATCACAAGTTTAACAAATCGACATTTGCACTAAGGCAACATCCCCGGCAACGGAGCCATTTGATTCTACAGAATGTGTAGGTGGTCCTAATCAACAAAATTTGCAACCTATTTCCACCACGCCAGCATTAGCCATCGCAAAGATAGTGGCTCTAGGGTCGAACACAGGGATGAGTTTTCTTCGCACAAATGATTTGCAGTTAAGGCCAAAATGGTGAATTCAATTTGGATTAGGGGTTTCGTAAAAACAGTGAGGGTTGTTGATTTGCAAACTAAAAATAAACTAAAGTAAAATATGAAAAAGAACTCCTTGAAGCATTGGTCTACATTGGTTGAAGTCTTAAGGTAAATGAGAGGTTCTCGGTTCTTTTCCTCGCATTGGGGAGAATGACCTATAGTCAATTCCCGAACCGAGTCTTTGTTTAGCTATAAAAACTGAACCCTAATAATTTTTCCTTTTGAAATATAGCATTTAATGAGCATAAATGCTTCTGGACAGTAAAAACACATCCCCTAAATCTACCCTAAAGTAACTAATAGAAGGCAACTAATGAATCTCAGTGGATCTAGCAATAAGCATCCACTAAACCCTAAAAGCTTGCCAAATACAGGTTAATCAAGGTACATTTAAGAGATTTAAACCTAGAGTGAGAGATGGAAACATAAATGATCATAAATGTTAGCATTAAAAGCAAGAGAGCCGTTGGTTTACCTCGGATTCAAAGCCCAGTAGCCCTCCTCTTCAAGGATGAGGGGGTTTTAGCCAACCATCCCTTGATTAGTCATCCTCAAGGGTGTTTGGCAAGTGGGAAAGTGCAAGAAAATGAAATAAAATGAAGAAGAAAAAGAAAAGCGGGAAAACTCCCGCCCAACAGTTGTGCATTCAGTAAAGAAAAATAATGAGAGTTCTTCTACAAGATTTGATTTGAGCTTATATAGTGCTCAAATAAGCAAAAATATAAAAATACCCTCAATACCCATAATACATGAAGGGTAAAAATCACAAAAGGGAAGTCAAACGGGGGTCAACGGAGCAAAAACCAAAAATGCAGGAACCATTTTCATAGACTACGAAATTTTCGCAGCCTGCCAAATTTCCTACAGTGCTCCATTTTCCTTGCATTTTCTGCTCTTCTTTCCTTCTGGTTTCTGATCTGCAATGCTGAGTTCGACTCGAATTCTTCGTGCTTGGATCGACTCAACAATTTTGGCATAATTAGCTTGCAAAACTACAAAATTAGCCACACAAATGCGATCGTGAGAATAGCAAGGACCTTGGGCAGCTAATCGGATTAATTGCTGATTATGCACAAAAAGTGCTAAACCTCCAATAAACAGTTCAAAATAGCACTATTTGGGCACTAATCAAACGCCCTTCACAACACCCTAGACAAGTACCATTTATCGCACAAGTAAAGGCAAAGAGCGTAGCATCACCGAGTGTTCCGCATGGACACACTGGTAGGTAAGATGGTCGTGCTCCAGCTAGAGCATATGCAATGAAAGCAGTAGAAGATACCGACGCCCCAGATGTGATAGTCGGTAATTTTACTATCTTTGATACTATTATGCATGCATTGATGTGATCCGTGGATCTACTCATTCATACATATGTACTGACATACCCAACTTGGGTAATTTACCGAGGAGTGAAACCGAGTATGACATCTTGGTGACGAACCCGCTCGGACATAGTGTTATTGTGAATAAAGTATATAAAGATTGTTCTATCATAATAAGAGAAAATGAATTTATGGGAGACTTGATAGAGTTATCCTTCAGAGAATTCGATGTGATATTGGGGATGGGCTGGTTATCCTGACACCAAGTGATAGTCGATTGTAGAATGAAAAGAGCGACCTTAATGACACCGAATGAGGATGAAGTAACTTTCATCGCCGAGAGGTCAAACCACCTCTATCGTGATATCCGCAATTTACCGTCGTAACAATGGTGCGTGAAAGCGCGATGTGGAAGCCTATTTGGCTTCATAAGGATTGATAACAAAAGGTGTTCTAGTATATCCGATATCCTCACTCAAGTAGTGACTTTCCAACGTGTTTTTCCGGGAAGAAGCCGTCAGATTGCTCTATAGAGGGGGAGAGATCGAAGTTTGCTATCGATGTTGTACCAGCCACACCTACATCCACATAATCAGACTCGAATGGGCTCCAATGGAGCTAAAGGAATTAAAATTGTAGTTGCAAGAACTGTTAGAAAAGTGATTTATTCATCCGAAAGTGTATCACCATGGGGGGAGCCCTGCTTTTGTTAAGAAGAAAGATGGCACTTCGTTATGTATTGATTATAGACAATCGAATGTTGACAGAAGAATAAGTATCTTTTACCCACTGATGATTTGTTCGACTAACCTAAAGGTGCAAGTATTCAAGATAGATTTGTGATTTAGGTATCAATAGTTGAGAATTAAACATGGATGTGTACAAGACGACATTTAGAACGTTGAGATGGATATCATGAGTCTTTGTAATGCCGTTTATTTGACAAATGCCCAAATGGCTTTCACGGACCTAATGAATCGTGTTTTTCGACCACTTCCGATGTGGATTAGTTTTGTCATAGTGTTCATGTGACGACATTCTCAGGTATTGGAAAGGATCGAAAATCATGACACACCTTCTCGGATAGTGTTAGAGACGCTGAAAAGAGCAATGTGGCTGCGAAACTGAGCAAGTGTGAGTTTTGGTTGATCGAAGGGTCCTTTTCTAGTACATTGTATCGAAAGAAGGAATCCTGAGTGGATCCAAAGAAAATAGAAGTGGTTGTTGAATGGAAGCCACCAAGAAATTTTATAGAAGTGCGTAGTTTCCTAGGACTAGCAGGTTACTACAGAAGATTTGTTAAGGGGTTTTCTATGACTGCAACCCCGATGACGAGATTGCTCTAGAAAAATGTAAAGTATGAATGGAGTGAAAAGTGCCAACAAAGTTTTGATAAGTAGAAAGCGCTTCAATTCGAGGAACAACTGCTCATCACCCACCTACTGTGAAGGAATATGTGATTTTTAAAGATACGTCACTAAATGGACTCGATGTGTCCTAATGCAAGAGGGTAAGTGGTAGCCTATGCTTCAAGACAACTTCAATACATGAAAGAACTACCCACACATGATTTGAATAGCAATCAGATTCAAACTAAAATTTGGAGACGTGACAGAAGTGGAGAAAATGTTTCATTTACAATTAATCATATAAGAGTTTTAAGTATTTACTTAATGAGCTTAACTTTTAGACAACGTAGATGGATGGAGTTGATAAAAGATTATGACTACGTGATTGATTATCACTCGTGAGTGCCAATAGTAGGTCGACGCGGCGCAAAGTCAATGCAAACGCTGAGCGCCGAATAC
This sequence comes from Tetrastigma voinierianum, assembly GCA_016808115.1. Lineage (NCBI taxonomy): Eukaryota > Viridiplantae > Streptophyta > Magnoliopsida > Vitales > Vitaceae > Tetrastigma > Tetrastigma voinierianum. Next base: position 850,880 of record JAEQBH010001297.1, read on the forward strand.
CCATTTGTGATTATCGTGACCAGAGATGGTACCGTGAGTGGCGTAATTGATAGCGCAGACCGATTATGTTTAACCGAAAGCAAGCAATAAAAGATCGGCGAAAAGATTTCCGCCATAGTGAGTCAAATCGAAATGGTAAAGAAACCGAAGCCATCAGGAGCGAAATTGAAGCTAGACATAAAGATCTAGTTTGTGTACCCGACAATAATGATTGAGGGAAATCCATACTAAGAGTAAGACATAAGGGATCTTTCGCTATCCATCCTGGTAGCACAAAGATGTATCGATTTGAAATGTAATTCGTGGTCCGTAATGAAAGAGAAGTATCGCAGTTCGCACCAAGTGTTTGGTGTCAAAAAAGAGTAAAGGCACTTCACTCAAGTTCCTTCGGGATTATCAAGTACCTTTAATGTAAATCGAGTGGAAATGGACCTAATTACTTCATGGATTGATCGGGCTACCAATGACAAGGAGGAAGCATGACTCGCTGGTCGTGGTAGATTGATCGACCAAGTTAATCACTTCCTTACTATGTAGAACCGACTATTAACTTGATAAGCTGCTAGCAGATTGGGGATATCAAGGAAATAGCTTGGTTGCATGGATTCCCCAGATCCATTATTTCGCATCGATGATTCGCACGTAAACGTAGAAGAGCAAATCTTCGAACCAACAAAATTTATAAACCTAAACCTTCATCATCGTGAGCCTACTTACTACAAAGATAAAGGGCTCTGTGGTCAACTCTGTAGACGGGTTTTCAGACAAAATATTCTGCAGCGATTCAAAATTGGGAGAATTTCTACTTCGATTTAAGGATTCAGAAACAAAGAGGTCTGGGTAGGTTCCAAACAGAAAATAAAATAAATAAAAATGTAAATAGAACTAAGTGCCAGTCAATGTGCCTAATTGCAGGCAACTGAGGTTTCAGGTCCTTCTCAAGGCTGGGGGAGGATGACCTATACCATTTCCCTTAACCTATCCGTTTAGCTATAAACCTAACCCTTAATAACTACTATTTGAAAATTGCAATCATAAGTGGCATCAATGGTCTCAAGAAGTGAAAAACAACTCTCCTTGACTTACTCACAAGGGATCATAAATGATAACCAACAAACATTAATGGATCTAATATTACATCTAATGTAGCCTAAAAGATTATCAAGTAATAACCATTCAGAATCTAAGGATTTAAACCTATAGTTCAAGGGAAACACAAAATTGCCAGTGAGTACATGCGTGAAGAACATGGAACCCTTCGCCGTTCTTCGCATCCTATTCCCAAAGAAATTTTTCCCTTCAAGGAGGAAGTTTCAGGCTACCATCCTCCAAGTTATCATCCTTGAAGGGTGTGTGGCTGCCTAGAAATGAGAGAAAATGAGGGAAAGTGAGAGAAACTGGAAAAGAGCAAGAGAGCTGAAAGCTTCCCGCCACTTTATTAATGAGCAAAAGGAGATGTCCTGTTATAGTGCTTGTCTGGGGCTTTTATAGCCAAACCCCCTTTACAAATTACAAAAATAACATAACAAACACTATTACAATGAGGGCAAAATAGAGAAACCAAAGGAAACAATAATAACAGTCAAACTGCAGAAGGAACAAACAAGTAGGATGAACAGCCTTGCAAACCTGCAAACAAAGGGCACAGATGAGGCACTCGCAACCCCGCGAAATTCTGCAGTCACAAACTTTCGCAACCCCGCAAAAAATTCTTCTATTTTCTACTTTTTCGCTTTCCTTCAGATCCGGACTGGTAACGATGAGTCTAACTCAGTTCTTCGTGTTTGAATTGACTCGATAATTTTTGCATAAATAGCTTGCAAAAACTACAAAATTAGCCACAAAATGCGATCAGTATAATAGCAGGGACCTTAATGTGCAAATCGGGTTAAATACGCTGATTAGTACACAAAAAGTTCTCAAACCACAAATGTGGTTCAAAATAGCACTTTGAGCACTAATCACACCCCAACCTACACATTGTTGGGCCTTTAGCAATGAAAGAAAGAGAGAGGGCATACAAAACAATAACAAAATGATGTTCACAAAAATGGTATTTCAAAAAGGTTGTGAATGAGTAATGCCTAACCCTCAATGAGAATCACCGAAACCCTTGCCCAATAACTATCTCGAGAGAATGAATGTCATACAGAATTGAGTATCAAAAGAGCCTCTCTGCAGAATCAACTGCAGACTTCCACCAAAACCTATGTTTGTTTGACTGGCCAACAATAAACTCGTTAAACCGCACTCTCCCCCCCAACCAAGCACGCTTCAATTTCAGACACTAACCAACCTAAAGAGATAAGGACCCACTCTTATTCCACAACTTCTTTGTGTTGTAGGGCAATGCCAGGAATCGACCCTACCAAAGTCCATAATCTGGATCTACCGATGACTCCCAACCAATTAAGGCTTAGGGCACCAAGTCAGCAATATCTTTCGACCACACTAACTTTTCAAAGTTTCACTCCCTGACTAATGATTTTAGACTCAAAGACCTACAACTTGAGCAACCTCACCCATCTACCCATGTAGAGAGCACAAATGCATTCCAAACCTGCTTAAGGCATCATTTTAAAGACTTCATATACCCCCTCAGACCGTGTTTCTGGTTTCAAGGCAAAGCATTGCAATTTTTCTTTTCTTTTCTTTCCACTTCTTTTTATTTCGAAGACACATCGCCTTCTTTCAATAAACCTAATATTAAAGGTAGTCAAATCTAAAACTAGTGTAGGTTTTGGTAAAGCTTGGGGAGGTTAGTAGCTTCTTCAAATTTCATTGTCAAAACCTAATGTACGCAGGTTAGCTAAAGGTGGAAGAAAATGTGACACCCCTATCCCGAGGGTCCCGTTGATCACCGTTAACTCAAGTGAAACCCGTGTGTCCCAAGTACCATGAGACCCATACATAGAGTAAAAAATGGCCACTGCCTAGCTCATATACATCCATACTCACGTAAAATAATCAACTATATTTTTATAGCTTTCATGCCGTTTTACAAAAATATTTCAGACATGTTTACAAAAATATTTATCAAAGCCACATTTCTGGGCTTTCTCTCTCAAAAGAGGCCTTAGTGAGCGCCGTCTCCCGAATACTCCCTATACCCGAAAGGTCCTGACCCGGGTGAGCAAAGCCCAGTAGTGATAGTCTCCTACGAGGGTTACTCCCCACTTAAAATGCATATGCAATGGCATATATAGTGCCCAAATCAATCACATTCCACAATTTGTCTGCATTTATTATATGAAATTGCTTATATCATGCATGAGATGTGATCCCCTCATGCTCACAACCCAGTCCCAACCGACTCCTCACACTCGAACGCCAAGTGTGACTAAAACAAGTCACCTGCGGCTCGACACCATGACCAAACCATCGACAACCCTCCAATTTTTATTTATCAAACCCGATTTTTCTTTCCTCGCGGGCCACTGATTCGTACAGTATACACTACGTGATGCCGCACGCCTTTTCAAACATTTTCGAACTTACATCGCCAGGATTCCGCGTTTTAACCATGAATAACGTTTTGAGACTTTTCACCATGTTGGGGATTCACCCCAACTCGCTTCCGCCCAAAACATGCAATTTATCATTTTGACTTATTTTACACACTCAATCTTTACCTCGACCTCGGCCCCATTTTTTCCCGAAGCTCACACCCATTCACCAACACCGGTAATAAAACATACCGCACCCACACCCGACTTGACGATGTGACCATGCATATGAAACGCATGATGCCACGCATTTTCCTTCATGTTACATGCATGAATGAGTTAATTACATGAAACATCTACAACCATGACAATTATAATTTATACATATAATCTACCTCCATGCAAACCATGTTAATACATCAAATAGCATGCATCAACATAACATATTCACACACTGCATGGTATTCAAACAAGCAATAACACACACTAGGTCACAAACCTTGGACCATTCAGCAGGGCGCTTCACCGTCCCTTCACAAACATGAACCAATTTGGTTACAATCATTGTCATCACATCAAACAACCATAACACCTAGAAACTTTCAGTTTCTAGTCCAAACCCTAACTCCCACAATCGGTGACTGTGTGAAACCGGTCACGAAATCCATACCCCTTAGTCCCAAGGCTCGCACCACCCATACGGCCTCACGGCCTCCCATGGGGCAACTCCTACTCCATTTTATGTACCTTTTAAAAAGTAAACCAAAGAGGGAAAATATCCTACCTCTCGAGTCTGTCTAAACTCCAAACTTTTGGTGTCCACACGATCGCGCCTGCACCAACTTTAGTCCCTCGAACTCGTCCAACTTCAATCGTTCTCAAAGCCTGAAATCTCTCCTTCCTTTCCTTCTTCCTTTCCCTTCCTCTTTCTCACGAACTCTTTTTTCTTTTTCTCCGTTTTCTTTCTCCTTCCCTCGCTTTTCTTTTCTTTTCTCATTCTCATCTCATTTCTCCTCATTCTTCACTTTCTCTTCCTCGTCATTCTCTCCCATTCGATGGTCATTGATCAGAGTGGGTCAAGAGAAGGAAGTTTCCTTCTCCTTTCCTCAAGCCAAATGTGCGGCCCTCAAATTCCATCTTTATTCCTTATTTCATTATTTCCTTTTTATGACATCATCAACTACATGGCTCAATGTGAGCCATGGGATTCATTTCCCACACATGGCTAATTGTGAGCCATTCCTTCAATGCTAAGTGTCACTCTCTTGGGGTGCCATGTGGCATCCGACACCCCACGCCTCGAAAAACGTGAAATCCCGACTACCTTGGAATCCAACGAAATTCGACATGGTAGCTAAATCTCGCGAGACGATTTCAACGGAGAAGTCCGTTTCGTCATCCTAGATCTAGAAACATTTCGGTTTTTTAACCGAAATTACTATTTTACCCTTTATCCAAAATCGTGGATTTTCTGGGGTTTCACAGAAAATGTCGAAAGCAACAAGAATTCAACTGATCATTCACTTAATTAAGCATGAGATCAGTCTAACATCAACAGAATTGGACAAAGTTTCAATTTTTAAAACTGCAGGCTAGGCAAAACACAAAAAAAATGGGTGTAATTTTTTAAAACTGCAAGTGCAAGTTGTAAAGTGTGTATTATATAAAAAAATGACTATATTTTCAGCTTTTCAAAAACCAACTAACAGCTTGACAAGCAAGACAAACAACTATACAAAAGGAACTAAATAGAAAGTCATTAAACTTAACAAAATAGGCTTGCATAAAATGGAAACAAAACATAAAATAAATGCCACTTTCTTCGCTAACTCTGCCCCCAACCAAATGTTACATTGTCCACAATGGGGTTTGGATTGGAAAGTTAGAGAAGGAAGTGCTACCTCCTTGATGAAATGTACCCGTTTTTTGATAGGAGACTCTTCAAGCTTTCCACCGAGACCTTATTCACTCCATTTGGGCTTCAAATGAACAAGTTAGAAGAAGAAAAGAGAAAAAAAAAAGTGACCAGTTGGAGAATTTTGAAAATTTAGCCTTTATAAAAACTTCAAAAGTGTTCTTTCTGGCTATATTTAGATTCTACACTCTCTAAGCTTTCCAATGGTACCAAGATTACCCAAAACGGAGTTCGGATGAAAAAGTTATAGTCCAAACAAAATTGGGCTGCGAAATTGGAGGAGGTTGCGAAAATTCGCAAGTTGCGAATTTTTTTTTAATATATAAGATTAAATAATAATAATAAATATATATATATAGATTTTTTTTTAAATTTATTATTTTTATTAATACTATATAACAAAGAAAAGATTTTATATATATATATATATAAGATAAAAAATGAACAGTGCGCAACAGTGGTGGTTGTGAATTTTCGCAACTTGCGAAATTTCGCAGGCTACGAATTTTCACACGCTACGAATTTGCACAGACTGTGAATTTTCACAGGTTGCGAATTTTCGCAGCCTGTGAAATTTCGCAAGTTGCGAATTTTCGCAGCCTGTGAAATTTCGCAAGAAGGTAAATTCTCGTAACCTCGCTAAAATTTATGGCTTCTTGGCTATCGTGATTTCGTCAAAATTAAGCTCAAACCCGCAAAATAAGCCAGAAAATTAAAGAAAGATGCAGAAAATTAAAAAAGAGCTAAAAACAAGGATTAAATTAAAATTAGAGGGAATCTAAAGAGAAAAACTAAATAAATCAAAATAAAATAAAATAAAATAAAATAAAAACAAAAAGTGGGGGATACTGAGCCTCCCCAAACTAGTTTCTCAAGCCTTTGGAGGCTGGAACTGGTGGAGCTTGTAGAAGTGTTGAGGTCCAGGTGCTCCAAATCTGAACCAACACCTGAACCATCCGCCGTGCCATGCAATATGAGCGGCTGCTAATGTTTGTGATGTAGAGGCGAAGGTTTGAACAATGGCCACTAGCTTCTTGAGGTTTTGCAGGGTAGGAAATGTAGATGGGATGTCCTTTATGGTAGGTGTTTCAGGTGTTGCAGATGAAGGCAGGATATACACTAGGTCAATAGAGAGTTAATGCAAGGCTTTCGTGGTTTCGGACAAGGGCACTAGGATCCAATTTTAGGAAGTGGTTTAAGATTAGGCTTGGGCTTTTCTTCCTTTCCACGCTTCCAAACCCAACAATGATGGACAAAAATCAGTGCAAATGTCTAAGAATTCAGATAACCCTTCAAAAAATTCTGCAGCAGTCTCTATCAACTCTTCTTGTAGCTATTGTTGACAATGCCCCTCCACCATGGTGTCACTTAGGCACTCTTCCTTTGGGTTCTCTTCCTCTGGTGAACCTTCTATTGGTTGGCAAGCCTTGAAATTGATTTCGCAGCTCGCCAAATTTATGATCAATCTCGCTTGAAGTCCATCAATTCCTCTCATTCGTGAGCTCTCCACTGTACACTTTGCCTCCATCAGGTCAATTTTTGATCGTCTGACATTCACGCTTTCCGCTCCTCTATAAAAGTATCCAATTAATTTTCTCAAGTTCGCACGCTTGCTCAACCGAAGAGGATAACCTGGTGGTGGCTCGTGGGCGATCGAGGAGTCATGCATAATACGGAGGAGCAGTGAGGTGTATATTATGGAGGTCTTCGATTCCATGAGGACTTGGGTGGTTCCCAAATTAGGTCAGCATCGCCATATGGTGTTGTATCCTGAGGAACCATGCTCCGAGGGTGCACTCACCTCACGGAGAGTTTATAGTCCCCATGGACCCATATGCACAGTCTTCTCCATCGGGTACTAACAAGGTCGCTCTCCCTAGGGTGTTCCATTTGATCAAAACTAATATTCAATTCAGAATTGGACTCTTGTAGAACATTGACTTTGATCAACCCGTTCTTCGTAATTTCTAACTAATCGAACATGGATTCGTAAAGAAAAATGGTATAAACACCCAACGACCAAGAAACAATCCTACCTTAAAAGGTTGCGCTAGTTAAAAAAAAAAACTCGTGGAACTCAAAACTACAGTTACTAACAATAAAATATATACAGGGAAAAAAATGATAAAAGAAATTCACCAGGTCTTATGATGAGGATCACAAGTGTCCATCAGGTCATCATTTCCACTTAGGCACCATCCCCAGCAATGACGCCATTTTCATCCGCACGTAAACGTGTAGCTGGGCAAATTTTCGAATCAACAAAATTCAGGCACAGCTCACTATCAGGCTATACATCGCAAGAGTAAATGTCTGTGGTCAACTCCCAGATGGGTTTTCTTTCATACAAATGATTTGCAAAGGATTCAAATGAATTTCACTTCGATTTAAGGATTTACAAAAATAGTTGGAGGCCTGCAGGTTGGAAACAAGATAAAATAAATAAAATGTAAAAATGTAACCCTCGTTGCTAGGTCATCAGTCGGATTCGTAGGGCAATCGAGGGTTTCCAGGGTCCTTTCCTCGCATTAAGGAGGATGACCTGGCAGCCAGCCTCCCCGGAACCGTGGGATCTCATTTAGCTATACAACCTAACCCAATAACTATCCTATGAAAAATTGGGTAATCACGTAGAGCATCAATGGTCTCATGAAGAAAAACAATCCTCCTTTACCACCTACAAGGGATCATAAATGATAACTAACAAACATCAATGGACTTAACATTAAGCATCCAATGAGCCCAAAAGATTATCAAGTAATAACCATTCAAACTGATGGGATTTAAAACCTATACCAAGGAAACACAAACCGCCTATGAGTACCCAAGGCAGTTAACATGGAACCCTCCAACGCTTTAGATCCTATTCCCGCAGAAACTTTCCCTTCATGGGAGGAAAGGTTTAGCCATCACATCCTCCAAGTCACTATCCTGTAGGTGTTCATCGCTTTCAGAAAATGAGAGAAAATGAGAGAAAGTGAGAGAAACTGGAAAAGAGCGGGAGAGCTGAAAGCTTCCCGCCACTTTATTAATTAACAAAAAGAGATGTCCTGTTACAGTGCTTGTCTGGGGCTTTTATAGCCAAACACCCTTTACAAATTACAAAAATAACATAACAAACACTATTACAATGAGAGCAAAATAGGGAGAAAACCAAAAAGGGAACAACAAGCCAATGTGTCAAACAAAGCAACAGGAAGGGAACAATGCAGATGAACAAGGCAACCGTGAACAAAGGGCAAGGTAGTGAGGCAATTTTCAAGAATTTGCAAAATTTCGCAATCTCATAAATTCTACAGGTTGCGAAATTTTCGTAACCCTGCAAAAATTCTTCCATTTTTCTCACTTTTTGCTCTTCTTTCCTTCGATGATCCTGAACCGCGAACAGCGGAGTTTTAACCTTAAGCTCTTCTGTGGTTTGAATTGACTCGATAATTTTGGGGCAAAAGCTAGTAAAAACTACAAAATTAGCCACAAATGCGATCAAGAGAATAAATAGGACACCTTAATGTGCAACTCCAAGTTAATATTTATTATTATTAGGAACACTGTAAGTGCTCTAAACCTGCAATAAACAGGTTCAAAATAGCACTTTTTTGCAATTTAATCAACTCGAGATCCGAGGTTTACTGAGATTTTCGGGAATCAGAAGTGAGGGCCTGGCACTTATCGAGTTTCAGTACAGCATTCCACCCATAGACGAATGGACAATCAGAGAGAGTGATCCAGATTCTGGAAGATATATGAGCTCGTGATCAATTATTGTGGTAAATTGACTCGACACATCTCTTTTAACCAATTCAGGTACAACAATAGTTTCCAATCAAGTATCGAATGGCTTTACGAGGCATTATATGGAAGAAATGTAGAACAATCAAGCAGTCGACCTAAATTGAGTGTAAAGAAATTGATTGGCCCCGATTTGATATTAGAGACTGAAGAAAAAGTGAAAATGATAAGAGAAAGGCTGAAGATAGCCATGGATAGACAGAAATCATATGCCGACATGAAAGGAAAAGATATTCATTTATGAGATCAAGGAGAGTGAGTTTTTGAAAGCATCATTGAAGAAGGTGATGAGGATCGGGAAAAGGCAAGTCGAGCCTCTAGATTTATCGCCCATAATATAAGGTGATGAAAAAAGTGGAATCCAAGCAAAGGTCGTTTTAGATTATCAGACTCCAAAGATCCATAATGTTTTCCATGTCTCGATGCTGAAGAGGTATCGATCAGACCCCATTGCATGTATGTAGTCTCTTTGGAGACAATTGAGCTGAGACTAGATTTGACATATGAAGAAGAGCCAGTAAAGATCTTGGCTCGGGAAGTGAAAGAATTGCGGAATAAGAAGATTCCTCTAGCCAAAGTGTTGTGGAGAAACGACAAGACCGAGGAAGCCACTTGGGAAAATGAAGAAACGCATGCGGCAAAGCCAGTGATCTCTGTGAATCGCTTGAATAAGTGTACCGGGACGAAATTTTCTTGCTGAGAGTCAGAATGCTCTCAAAAAATACCCTGCACTTTTAGTGCACAATTTTATTATATATTCCGGTATAAATCGAGCCAACTCGTTTTTTTCGGAAACCTGATAAATTGTTAAATCGTGAAATGAAGGGAAAATGTGAGCATATGATTAAATATTATATGCTAAAATGAGAAATCACTGAACCCTGAAATAAACCTGCTTTAAAAGGGCAAATTGAATTGCAAAATGAGGACCTAAGGGTCAAATGATAGCTTAAATGCTAATGTGGAAATAAATAATAAATGAGAGGAAATGAAACCAATAAGTGAGAAAAATGCCAAAAATGAGAAATGGATTTATTTCAGAGCCAAATAAGGCTTTAAGGGAAAAGGGAGAATAAAACCAAAAGTGGTCTGGGAAGTTTCATTTTGAGCAGCCAACCGATTTCCTGAGAAGAGAGAGAGGAGAAGCTGTGGTCAGGTGTAAAGAGTGTGATTTTGGTGTGATTCTCATTCTTGCTTCAAGTGATCACATCTTTAGGTGAAGAAGATTCAAGGACAAGGTAAGAACCTAAACCCTAGAAACAGATGGATATTTAGGTATTAAAAAACCCTAATCCATCCATGGGTTTTGGGTTCGCGTTGGTTTGGGGATGGTATTGATGTCCTCGGGAGTGTTTCCCATGATTTGTTTGACTTGAGTGATTTTTGGTAAAAAAATCGCAAAAAGGGAAAACTTAAAATCAGTATCTTGGGCCCTTCACGCAACGAAAGGCACACTCATGAGGCCTTTAAGGGCGTAAAAGCCCCCCACCCAGCCCGCGGCGAGCTCGCACGCCAAAGGGCGGCTTCGCGCTGCCGGCCACCGTCACAATAGGCAGGTTTTCGGATTTTGCTCTCGAACAACTCGTATTCTATTCCCGATAGTTTAAGGACCATAATAAATGATTAATGGGGGTTCAAATAAGGATAAAACTAAATGAAAAACATATCGTACCTCGCGAGCGAAGCTTTGGCAGACTTAGTGTCTTAATCCAAGACCGTTAACGAAAATTAATCGACATTCAATAAAAATGTATAATAATTGTTTATCCACTAAGAGTGGCATGATTGTTATTGACTAGGGATGGGTGAGGATCACCTAACCTAGGACCGAGATCGAAGGGAAGGAAACTAGAGCCAATAGCTTCGATTTGTTCACTGACTCTATCCTTATTTCAAGTGTTTTGGTAGTATACCAAATAAATCTGAAATGATTATATGGAATGAGTATATATTTGAAATGATATTACGAAAGTGTATATGGATTCAAATGTGATAATTGAAATGATCGACGACACCGTATGTGAAAGATTAATCGAATTGTAAATCGAATTGGTCAATTCTTTACATCTTGAATTGAATCGATATATCAATGAATGTTTCTGGTGGGGAGCCCCACCTGCATCCTCATGAAGGCACTTCGAAATTGTCCAACGCCCCACTGGGCAGACGCACCAATCGACATCCGGCCATTGACGGCGTGACGACATCGCGAAATGTCCCACGGTAGGATGCACCCACCGAGACCGCATGGCGCATGACATTTAAATACCATACGGTGCACCAACCAGATCCGGCATGATGGAGACCGGGGTGCGTGAAATGTGTAAGCACGCGATCGGACGATAAAAAGGGATCTGATTCACCGACGGAATCCGGCATGAATGTGAATTGCATAAACAAATTGAAATAACGAACTTGATGAGTGTAAATGAAATTTGTAAACTAAACACATCTTTAAGAGTGTACGTTTGAATCTCATGAATTTAATTGTGGTATGATTTGTTGCATGTGAAAATGCATATATTTATATGGTCAATGATTTGTAAAGTGAAAGCATGCAAAATGAATAAGCATGAGTACAGTTTGATATAAAAGGCATGATTTTATGATAAATGCATACCAAGTTAAATTGGAAAATTGGAATAGAATTGTATAGAACCACTAAGCATGACAATGCTTAGTGTGTAGTTTTTATCTATGCGCATATTTTAAGTAAATAGAAAGAAGGCCAAGATTAAGAAGCGCAAAGTCATAGAGAAAGTTGTGGCGTATAAGTGTATACCCCGCCATATGCATATCATCTGTTTTGAACACATGTTATTTGTGAACCAAAGGGTTAAACTCTGAAAATGTGTTTTGTATATCGTTTTAAAGGCATGACACGCCCATTTGTAACCAAATTGTATAAGAGTAAATTGCTTAGCTGGCCTACCATTTGAAATGCTTCTGCGTAAATGAGAATTCTAAAATGAAATGACAGAATAAACATTTGATAAGATAAAAAAAAAAAGGCCTGAAAACCGACTCCAGCCTGACCGCTATCTGGCTCGCCTGTGGATTCGTGGTCGCGACATTTTGAAAAAGAAAATTTAATAAAATCCAGAATAAAAGGATCAAACCAGTGTCCCTGGGTTTCTTGCTCGGACGCGCTAATCAAATGACCGCTCTGGGTCGCTTACAAGAGTTGCATCATATTCTACTGGAATGTTAATATATATGAATGTGTCCAAGTGAACATTGCATGTACTTGTGGGGCTAATAGCCTCAGAGGGACCTCTTACTAGGTATTCCGATTAAGACCAAAAGGCTATTTCAACCCCATTTAAGATAGGTTTAAGTACTATTTGTGTACTAACTATATTAGTTGCCGATTATCACGCAGGTCCCTTTGGTACTAAATGATTGTATTTTTCGAGGTCGCTTGTAGTTTTGTGCTCTGTAAACCTATTCTATCACATCAAGCTGTACATCGAAGTCGGAAATGATTTGCATCGTAGTTCGTATGATTTATTTTCGAACAGACAGGTTTAGAATAAAGAATTTGATCCTGTGAGCAAGCAGAAATTTCGCTATAGTAGCTTAATTTTCGCTACAATAGCTTAAATCTTTTCGCTACAATAGCTTAAATTTTCTATAATAGCGAATTGCTTACACAGCGAAATTTTCGCTACACTAGCAATTAGCATAATAAATTTCGCCTCACATAATAAATTTCACTCACATCTACCAGAGGAGGCAAAGCCGCGAAGGCAACCATTGAGAGACTGATTAGTACCCAAAAGTGCTATTGAACCCCATTTAAGATAGGTTCTAAGTACTTTTGTGTACTAATCATATTAGTTAAGCCAAGTGACACGTGTAGGTCCCTTTGGTACTAATGATTGCATTTCGAGGTCAAGCCAGGTGGGGTTTTCAGGTTTCGTAAAACCCATTCTATCATATCAAGCTAGGCATATCGGTCGAAATGATTTTACATCGAGTTTGTATGGATTTATCTCTGATCAAAGATTAAGCCGTGAATGAAGAATTTTGATCCAGAGTTAGCAAGAATGTCACATATAGTAGCGTAATTTCTCGCTTATAAGAGCGAAATTTCGCTACAATATGGAAATTTTTGCTACAATAGCGAAATTTTCGCTACTATAGAAATTTCTCTATGTAAATAAAATTTCACCCAGAATAAATTCTTCGCCTCCCTGCTTTTTGTGCGTACAAACGACCTGCTAACACTCATTCTTGCCCCCAATCGTAAATATACTACAGTTAGATCGGGTATTTTCACCGTCGTAAGGCCATATGCTCATTTCAACAAATTAGAAAATACTTAATTTTAAGCATTCTCCAAGATTTGGCCCCCGCTGGGCCTTCAATGCCTCTCTCTTCTCTCTTCTTCTCTCACTTTCTAGTAACCAAACACACCCCTGAGGATGACAACTCAAAGGATGCTCGCTAAAGCGCCAGTAAAATAAGAGGAGTGCTGCTTAGGTAGGTTGATATGTTTGCAGGTGATCCTCTATGTTTCACAAAGCAGGTACTGCGTATTTATGTTTCAAACTTTCAAAACTAGGTTAAAGCTATACCTGCATGTACTTTCATCACAATACTCTGGTGCTTTTAGGTTCGTATTCTTAAGCTGGGGATATTAATCACATCCATTAGTTGTCATTTATGAGCCATCGAGGGTAGGTTAAATGCTAGATTTCAACTTCAAAGAACATTTAATGCTCAAAGAATGCGAAAGTGTTTCAAAGAGAAAATGTACCGGAGGGTTAGTCTTTAAAGCAAACAAAGATCCTGGGCTGAAATGACTATAGTCATCTTCCCTAATGCGAGGAAATAACCCGAGACACCTTTGGTATAACCCTATCATACTCAAACTAGAAGGCCCAAACTTCAAGGACTTTTTTACAACTTATTTCAAACTCAGCTTTCCGCTAGCATGTTGAAACAACCACTATTTTCATACAAATCCAAAATCCAAACAAAAGCCTCACCATTATGACTCAGTACAAAATCATTTGTAAGAAGAAAACCCATCCATGTGTTCGATCCTAGAGCCGCTATACTGCAGTAGTTACGCTACGGTAGTAGGAGTAGTTTAGGTATAAATTTTGTTGATCCGGAACCCTACTGTGGCACGAATCATGGCCCACCCTTTATGGGAAAATATTTAAGGTGCAAGGTATAAGACCCACGGACTCGCCTCTCATTGTGGGTCGAGAGGTCAAGAAAGCCGACTTTTGCGGGGGTCGGTATAGTTCTTTTGTAAAAAAATTTGAAAGAACTAGTTTTGGCATATGCCTATGTATGTAATAGAGTTTGTGATTAAAGTCACGGTAGTATGTTTTTAAAATAACATAAAAAGTTTATTGAATGTGGCTAAACGGATCCCGATAAATGGGATTAGACAATGTGGTATTGAGACACACACATGTAATTCTGACCCTCACTTCACAGTAGGGTGTCACGGCGTAGGTATGTGATTACCTAGGACTCGATGAATGGATCCTAATTAATGGGATTAGACAGCGTGGGTACCGAGATATACGCTATCCGCGGGTTGACGATTGGTCAACAGACCCTTGGGTTTTAGGGTGTCACATGAACTTCTTGAATCCTCTTTCTCTAATGAACCCCATTTTTAGTATCTTCTTCTCCATCACCTCAAATGCCTCATCTGATAGGAATTCTTCAATTTCATTTCCACTGCTCTTTTTCTTCCCCTCTCTTTCTTTTGCTTCCTTGTCAAGCTTTACCTCCGCTTCAACTTTTTTCTCCTGAATTTCCTCTTTAGTAATTGTCTTCACAGGCTCTACATTTGTTTCCTCTACAGTATCATAAAATTCTTCCATGTTGAAGGATGGGTTAGGTATAGGGTTTAGAAAGAAAAAGGGTTATAGTATTTCCAACTGTTAGAAAGAAGAACTCGGATTTGGAATTTTAAACCTTTTAAATTCTCTTTTTATAGGCAACAAGAATTATGTCACGACATTCAGATTGTCGCGAAAAAAAATACTAATTGTCGTGACAAATTTTAAACCTTTAAAGCTAAAATAATGTTGTGACAAATTTTTTTTATATGTTGCGACAATTAATTTGTCAAGACATAAAAACTAATGCACGACAAGTATTAGGCTTTAGTTTTGAAAATTTGTCTTTTACTAACAAAGGTAATAATGTTATTTGTCACGACAATTTTTTTAAAATATGTCACGACAAATACTCTGTTTCCATCTCAGTTCTAATCATCTAATATGCTGCATGATTGTCATTCATCTTACACACAAGGCAACATATATCAATTCAAATCACAAAAATCATACAATCATGCTTTGTGAACATAAATTGATTATGATCTAAGCAATTCAGCCAAGATGGCCATTCAAATTCTTAATGTTCTACTTCAAGAAATATACAATTGATAAATAAAGAAAATAACAACTAAGAAAATCAATTGGAAAGCCCTCACAAAAGTTTTGAGCATGCATTCCCTCTTCATTTAGCAGAATTTGATTTAGTGCTCAAATTTTCTCATTAACAATAACTCCCATATAAGAATCAACTTTCATATCCAGAAAAAGTAAAAAACAACTAACATAAACATCAAAATAAAAAATAAAAATATCCAATAAACTAGACTAATTAAAACAAACTAAAGTGGAAGATGAAAAGAAATTTTTTCTTGGATTACCTCCAAAGAAGCTGCTCTATTTAGTGTCCTTATCTAGATATTGTTGCATTAGCTAAATTTTTCAACAAACTCTTCCTTCAAAACTTTTAATCTCCAGACTCTCTTCATTCAAAGTTCCTCTTATGCAGTGCTTTAGTCTTTGACCATTCGCCTTAAATTCATTTCCTGATTTTGTCTTCAATGTTAGTGCTCCAAATGGTGTGACTAATATGACTATAAGAGAACCACTCATCTTGACTTCAATTTTCCTGGAAAAAACCTGAGCCTTGAGTTGTAAAGTAAGACAGATTCTCCTACCTTGAACTATTTTCTAAGAATTTTTTGATCATGCCACCTTTTGGTTTTGTCTTTGTAAATTCTAGCACTATCATAGGCTTCATTCCTCAGCTCTTCCAATCCATTTAACTGGAGTACTCTCTTTTCCTTAGCAGCTTGGCAATCTAAGTTCATCTTCTTAATTGCCCACATAGCTTTATATTCCAGTTCAAGGGGTAGATGACAAGCTTTTCCAAAAACCATTCTATAAGGGGACATACCAATAGGAGATTTGTAAGCCCATAATGCATCATCTAGCTTCAATGCCCAATCTTTCCTACTTGTATTTACTGTCTCCTCCATTATATTCTTTATCTCTCTATTGGACACTTCAGCTTGTCCATTTGACTGAGGTTGATAAGCCAAACTCATAGCATATCTTACTCCACATCTACTCATGAGCTTTGCAAACAAATTATAAAATGACTTCATCATTTATGATGCTGAGCTCCATATATGTTCAAGATATTCCTTTTGACAAACCCTTACAACTCAGAAAGCACATCATTTCTTGACAAGCATGTACTTCTACCCATTTGGATACATAATCCACAGCAAGGAGAATGTATAAGTTTCCAAAAGATGGTGGAAAAGGTCCCATGAAGTTTATTCCCCGTACATCAAAGATTTGTACCACAAGGATTCCTTGTAGAGGCATTTCATTCCTTTTATTGATGTTGCCTATTCTTTGACATCTGGTCACACCGGGTCTCGCCCATTCAAACTCGGCTTTCGAACAATGTCGCCAATAGAAACCATATTGAGTGATTTTTCGAGTCGGGCCCTTCGCCCCTACAAAGTGACCTCCATAATATGCTGAGTGACATTTGTCCAGAATCTCAGCTTGGTTAGTCTTAGGTACACACCTTCTGACAATCTTATCTGCACCCATTCTAAATAGAACTGGGCCATTCCATATGTAAAATCTAGCTTCATGTCTCAACTTTTTTTTCTACTAGTAGGTGAATTCTTGTGGCATAATACCATAAGCCATGTAATTAACTAAGTCAGCATACTAGGGTAACTGGATTTTTACCTAAAATAACTGCTCATCAGGAAAGTTTTCTTCATTTTCAAGCTCCCTTCTATCTTTAGCAAGCCTTTCTAATATGGATAAGTGATCTGCTATCACATTGTCACTGCCCCTCTTATCTTTGATCTCTATGTCAAATTCTTGCAGTAGCAACACCCATCTGATTAGCCTAGGTTTAGCCTATTTCTTTGCCATTAAGTATTTTATGGTTGGATGATCTGTATGTACTATGACATGTGATCCTAAGATGTATGATCTACATTTTTCATAGTTAAAGACCACTACTATCATCTCCTTTTCTATTGTTGAATAATTCTCTTGAGCTTCATTCAAGGTTTTGCTAGCATAGTAAATGGCTCTGAAAGTTTTCTCCATTCTCTGCCCCAACACTGCTCACATGGAAAAATCACTAGCATCACACGTAATTTCAAAGTTCTTGCTCTAATCTAGTGTTGTTATGATAGGGGATATGACCAGTTTGGCTTTTATCTCATAAAATGCTGACTTACATGCATCATCAAAATAAAATTTAGCATCTTTTTCTAGCAGCCTGCACAGTGGTCTGACTATCATGGAGAAATCTTTAATAAATCTCCTGTAGAACCCAGCATGTCCCAGAAAACTTATGATTCCTTTCACAATAGTTGGTGGCATCAAAGTTTTAATCACGAAAATTTTGGTTTGATCAACTTCCAGCCCTACAGTAGAAATTTTATGCCCCAAAAACTATTCCTTTTGTTACCATAAAATGGAATTTTTGCCAATTAAGAGCCAGGTTCTTATCTTTGCATCTATGAAGTACCACTGATAAATTTTGTAAGCAATTCTCAAAACTGGATCCATAAACAAAAAAGTCATCCATCAATATGTCCATAATCTCTTCTACCAAATATGAGAAGATAGACATCATGCATCTTTGAAATGTGGCTAGGGCATTACATAATCCAAATGGAATCCTTCTAAAAGCAAAGGTATCATAAGGACATGTAAAAGTGGTTTTCTTCTAATCCTCAAGAGCTATAGCTATCCGATTATACCCATAACAACCATCCAGGAAGCAATAATGAGGGTGACCTGCCAATATGTCCAACATTTGGTCAATAAATGGTAAAGGATAATGATCATTTCTAGTGGCAGTGTTCAATTTTCTATAGTCAATGCATACTCTCCACTCTGTAACAGTCCTTGTAAATATCAATTCATTCTTCTCAGTCCTGATTACTATAAATCCACCTTTCTTGGGAACCACATGAATTGGGCTCACCTAAGGACTATATGAGATGATATAGATGAATCCAGCATTGAGCCATTTGAGAACTTCCTTCCTAACAACTTCCTTCATTACTGGGTTCAGCTTCCTTTTGTGTTCAATAGAGGTCTTTACATTCTCCTCCATAGGGATCTTATGCATGCATATTGATGGGTTGATCCCTTTCAAATCCTCCATTGACCAGTCTATAACTTCTTTGTACTTTCTTAGAGTCTCTACCACTTTCTGGTCTTTCTCTTAAGTTAAATCAACTGCTATGATCACTTGTTTAGACTCCTCTTCTCCCATAAATGCATATTTCAAGTGCTTAGGCAATTGTTCCAAGATTTGCCCTTCAGAACTCTTCCCTACCTCTTGCACTTCTATGTCACTGATTCTTAAAGTTTCTTCACTTCCTCCACTAAGGCTCAACACAGTTTGAGTTAGCTCATCATTTGGATTCAAATTTTCCCCTTCCAGGTCTTCTTTGTACAAGGATTTGATTATGCATTCTTTTAATGGATCCTGATTCATAAATGCATGTTTCATTTCTTGTCTGTCAGGAATTACATTATCAATCCTCATGCATTGAGCTCTTTCAAAATCAAGTTATCTCAGACTTTGATTCAGGTTGAAGTGTACTTCTTATATGCCAACCATTAGAGTAAGCTCTCATTTCTTTACATCTATCAAGGCTACACCTGTAGCTAGAAATGGCCTACCAAGCAGTAATGGCACTTGCTTGTCTTCTTCAATATCAATTACCACAAAGTCCACTAGGAAAATGAACTTCCCCACCTTGACAAGTACATCTTCAATAACGCCCTCTAGTTCAGTCATTGATCTATCTACCATTTGTAGGGAAAGTGATATGGGAGTTAACTCCCCCAAACTTAATCTTTTTACTACTGATAAAGGCATCATATTTATGCTAGCACCAGAGTCACATAGAGCCTTCCCAAATTCATGGTTCCCAATAGTGAAAGGTATAGTGAAACTTCCAGGATCCTGCATTTTATATGGTGGATTTTTCTTAATAATGGCACAACAGTTTGCAAATAAGCTCACCACCCCATTTTCATCGAATTTATTTATTTTCTAATTATCTCTTTCATGAACTTAGCATAATGTGGCATTTGAGCTACTGCCTCTACAAAAGTAACGTTTATTTCCAATTTCTTAAACTTACGAACTTGGCAGACCGATCATCTAGTTTTGACTGCTTCAGTCTTTGAGGGAATGGAATTGAAGGTTGATAAACTCTCACTTCCTCCTTCTTTTGCATTGTATCATTTGTTGATAATTCAGTCTGAACTTTCAGCTGCTTAGTTTCATTCATTAACTCAGTTATGTTTTGTTTTTTCTAACTGTCTGCTTGATTTTGATATTCTTTTTCAGCTTCATCATCATTCTGCTTTTTCTCAACCCCTTTTATGACTTGCACTTCCTTACCACTCCTTGGTGTGATGGCCATAAAGTCTTTTGGATTTTTTTTTGTATCATTAGGGAAAGAATCCCCGGACTTATTTTTCAAGTTCACGGCTAGCTACCCTACTTGAGTCTCCAAGTTTTTCAAATAGGCATTTGTATCTTCTTGAAAGACATTTGTGTTTGCTTTGAAAACTGCAAGTTTAGCAAATTTTTGTTCATGTAGGTTTAGTATTCATTTGTTCTCTACCATATAGTTCAACATCTTCTCTTCAAATGATTGAGATCTCTTTTATCCTTGATTATCTGCTCTTTGAATTCCTTGATGATGTCCTTGGAACCCAGGTGGATTATAATTTTGTTAATAGTTCTGATTTGATCTTTGACCTTAATGATTTCCACCTCCATAAGAAAGATTCTCATGGTTCCTCAAAGCTAGTGTGTAGTGGGTTGGTATGTTGTTGTTAGGTTTGAAGTGGTAACTTCTATTCCCATTCAGGTATTGAACTTCTTCAACCTGGTATGGACCTTCTTGAGCAAGCCCTTGGTCAGCAACACTTTTATGCTCAACACCATCTACAATTCCCACTTAATTGACTGGATGACTTATTCTCTCTTGATTGTTCATTCTATTCATAATGGCATCTAGTTTAGCTTCAATGGTTGTCAACTTGTTCAACTCTATCACACCTCTTGTTTTGTATCTACTACTGCTCTCTGAAGCTTCAGATGGAGCTCTTTAGTTACTCTTTGCTAGTTCCTCTATGAGCTGAGCGGCTTCTTCAACACTCTTTCTTCTAAATGATCATCTAGAGGCTACATATATTGTTCCTTTTGAAGAATAGTTCATAGCATGATAAAAAATGTCCATCTGTGTAATTTGTTCAATCCCATGCATGAGACATCTCCTTAGCAATTGCTTATATATTTCCCAGGCATTATAGAGAGATCCATCATCTCTCTGCTTGAAGGTAATAATTTCCCCTCTTATCTAAGAAGTTAGAGCAGGAGGGAAAAATCTGCTCAAATAAGCCTCCATAAGCTCTTCCCAATTTATCATTGAGCCATAAGGTAATGATTTAAACCAACTTGCAACAGTATATGTCAGAGAGAAAGGGAATAACTGCAACTTGATTACATATGGGTTTACACCATTCATCTTCATTGTATTGGTCATCATCAAGAATCTTCCTAAGTGCTCATTAGGGTCCTCACTTGGATGCCCTGTGAATTGATTTTGTTGCACCATAGTAATTAAGGCAAGTTTCAACTCAAAATTGTTGGCCTCAATTATGACACCCCAAAACCCGGGGGTCCCGTTGACCACCGTGAACCTGTGGAAACCTGTGTGTCTCATATCGTAAGACCCATACTTGAGTAAAATGACCCAATAGGGCCCATCATCCATACTGGCCCATATCAAGTATAAGACCATACATTTCTATAGATCCAAGAGTTATTACATCACTCTTAATACAGCATATATTAAAACTAGTTCGCTTTTAATATATACATAAAACAAGAATCAAGGCCACAAATCAATTCGCCTATAATCCCGACTTAAGGAGCTCGCTCATTGTACCGCTCCAGATCGGTGGCGTGTCCCACGACAGCAGCTAACGTCGCAGAGATAAATCCTACAAGCGGTCATTCCCCACCTAGTCGCACGCGGCAAAATGATCATTTCACACTAAACCAATGTAACCAATCCGTGCATACATGTCATTCTATCATGGAAAAATCTACATGCATGTATGAGACGACACTCACATGCCCCAAGCACCGGTCAACCTCCGACCCACCACCCAGCTGCAAGTGTCACCGGAAATCAATACCGAGTCGGGCCCACTCCCATCTCTACAACCCGTAGTCTATGTGATATTTATTTAATCGCTTCGTGTCTTCGGGGCAATTTAACTTTTTGGGTCTCACCATGGGTCTCTACACCCTCCGACATTTTTCGGGTTTCATCTAAGTGATATGCCGTCTAACCAGTTTTCGTGCTTTTCACCCGAGGGGGTATCTATCCCCTACTTCATACGCCCGACATTTCATTTTCCATTTTCGCTTAACACCTGTGGAACTCCAATCGGGACTCTCCCATTCCCAAGCCCACACGATTCAACACCAAACGCAGAAGGCCAAATCAAGACCATGTACACTCTCATGTAATGTGGTGTTACTCACACCAATGCAATGCACTCAGGCCATTGCACTCAAACCCATGACCAATGCATGAAGACCCTACATGACATTCTACACCAGACACTATGTGTGTGCTATGAACACCTTATCTAATGCACACAACATTTCATATATTTAATATACATGCAAATCATGTTAAGACCTATTGACATTCAAACTGCTGATACTCACATAGTTACGCATCTACATCTTTTCATTGTCAAACATCAAGGTCATCAATCGGTTAATATCCAACCATCATTGATAGGTGCAATGCTGTAATCATATCCCGCCTGCATATATATGTCACTTCATACAACCCAATACATATAATTATTTCATCTTTATCACACATATATCACATAATTTCATACATATTCAGCATGTTATTCAATTTATGGCAATAATAATACACAGCCATCTTTACTATAAATCCCGCCATGCTCGCCTTGGAAATAATCCGACTTAGTCTCGTAAAGTCCAAATTTTTGTAAATACCACATAAAACATCCAACACGCTGATCCTCGCCAGCCAAGGCGCAGCCCAAGCATTTCGACATAAATCGCCTAAAACATAAGTTCCTAAACCGTGAACGGACTATTCTCAACTATCGCTGATCTAATTTCAATGTTCAAATTTACATTTTGGTCGGAAATTTATCTTATTAAATTCCTAGACTCGATAATCTTTCCAGAGTCCACAGAACTACTTAATCTGAGTTCGGATTTGTTATGGTCATTCCAAAGTTGACACGCTTTATCTGCCAAGGGTGGCGTAAAATTTGGGCACACCCCGTCACACTCGTCGAGATTTTGGGCCGTCCCGAAACACAATGTTCCCGTTTCAAAGTCCCAAAACTCCTGCGGAAACCGGGCTCACCATCACACAATCACAAACAAAACTACAACATACAAATTCACCCGAAATGCATCGGAACTGTGAGGCTAATGGCACGGCCTCTAGCGTGAATAACTAGAGTAGAGGAAACATACCGAGCGCCCGTTCTTGCTATCCGAAACCGCTCACCGCAACACTCCTTCCTTTCCTCTTCTTTTCCTCTCCTTTCTTCTTCTTTCTTCTTTCCTTTCTTTCCTTTTCCTCCCTTTCCTTTCCTTCCTCCCTTCTTTTCCTCTCCTCCCCTTTCTCCCTTTCCCTTCCCTCCCTCCTTCTCCCCCTTGCTTGCCTCATGAACCCAATTGAGCCCATATATATGAAAGTTTCAAAATGCATGCATAAGGACACATGGCATGCCATGTCACACACATGGCATGCCATGTCACACATGCATGCCTTTGCCTGCATTGTGACACATGGCTTGCCATGCATTGTGACACATGGCTTGCCATGTGTCACTCACATGGCTTGCCATGTGTCACCCACATGGTTTTCCATGTGTCACCCACATGGTTTTCAATGTGTCATCCACATGGCTCGCCATGTGTCGCCCGACACCCGCTTTTCGAATACGCGGAAATTCAATTATCTCATTCAACCAAATTCGACCGGGTATTAGATTTCCTTGAGACGATTCCAACTATAACTGCTTCGCCATCTGAGATCTAGAAAAATCCCAACTTTTCTATGGACTATTCCGGTAAACTACAGTTTTGCCCCCTTTTTATCTGAAAAATTCAAATTTAAAATTTTCACGGGTTTTACATCAATTGGTGGCTGCCTTACTACTAATCATTGGTCGACAAAATCTTCCATGGTTCTCTACCTCTGTTGAGGTCCCCCTGTTGATACTATAGGAATATTTTGATTTCCAATTTTTTTTTCAAATTTATACTTGTTTTTCACCGCTTCCATTTTCTTCAAATCTCTTAGTGTTCTCTATTTCGTTGTCCAAAGGGCAATAATCCAACTTTCCGTTTTTAGTGCATGTAATAGGTACCTGAAATAATAGCACACTGAAATCAAAGTAAAATCACTTAATAAATTTATCTCATTTTCAGCTGAAGACAATTGTCGCCATTTTAAAACTTGAGAAAGAATAGAAAAATAAATAGAATTATATTTTGATTGGAATATTAGTCTATGAATTTATTGCTACGATGTCCGGAAGCAACATCACAAAAAACTTGATGTGAGTGAATTGAGTATGCAATTTCATGATAAGCTTATCCCTAAGACTTCATGTTAAGTCCAAGGCAATGGCTCCAAAAACTTGATGCTCATGACCAAAGTTGATATTCTCTTCTCTTTACTTTTAACTAACTTTAATTCAACTTGCTATTTTCTTTTGAAAGTGCACAAGTCAACAAGTAAAAAAGAGGATTTTTAAGTCCAGATATCGTTCCCATAGAGATCATAAAGAAGATTCAAAAGTTAAGTATTCTAATTACTCATGGACGCCACTATTTGAAATTAAATTTTCAAGATTGTTAACAAAAAAGAATATCTATAGAGTATCCGAATTCAATGCAACTATAGGTTTCTATGAGATTGAGGAAAACTGGGAATGGACTTAGCAATTTAACTCTGAATTTGCATACTGTTCAAGAAAACATTTTCATGGGTTGAATCATGTATTTGTCCAAGGGTATGTTAGTATAGACTTGAAATACCTTCAACCACTATGCATTTCCACGCTTAGAACATCAGTGTCTCATACTAAGATAGCATGTGTCTAAAGCTACTTTTAGGATCCTCATCTCTTAAGACTAGAGATGACTTCCCTAAACTACTAATCAACCAATTCTTAGAACTGAAGTCAACATGCCCCCATAGACAGGGTCATACAAGCCTTCTCCCATATAATTGGTACCTCAATTTTCATTTCGATAAGAATAATCCCTCCAAAGATAAGACCAAGATTATTCTACCAAACTGAGCTGAAATCTTTAAATATTAAATTGACAATCACATAGGTAGTGTCCTTAGGCCTCAGGAAAACACTTCTGTTGTCACTCATAAGGGAACCTTGAAAGCAGAGGTTAGAACAACTCCCTTGATTATCAAAGTGATATTTAGAGTTCATTATTTCTAGGAGTATCAATTCAACATACCCCTAAGATAATGCTCTTTGATTTTAGGAACACCTTTCTGTTGTCACTAGAAGGAATCCTAGAAAAACATATCTTAGAACATCTCCTTTGGGTATATGAAACCGATACTTAGAACAGTTCATTTCAAAAACAATACCAATTATATAAATTCACAACTACATTAAATCAATGCAAACATAGTAATCACATCACCAATCCTTTCCCATAAGGTGTTTAGCCTTCCATAACTAGATTACATAAAACAACAACTAGTTGGTTGAACAAATCCATTGTAGGTGTAATCAAGAGATCATAAAGAAAATTAAAAAATTAAGTACTCCAATTACTCAAGGACACCACTATTTGAACTTTAATTTTCAAGATTGTGAACTAAAAATAATATATAAATTGTATCCAAATTCAATGCAACTAAAGGTTTCTCTGAGATTTAAGAAAACTGGGAATGAACTTAGTAATTTAACTCTTAATTTGCATACTATTGAAGAAAATTTTTTCATATGTTGAATCATGGATTTGTCCTAGGGTATGTTAGTATGGTCTTGAAATACATTTTGTAAAACCCGGGAAAAATTCAATTTTTCTAAAAAAGGGTAAAACGGTAAGTTCAGTTGAAAACCATAAATTTTCTAGATCTCGGATGATAAAATGAACTTCACCATTGAATTTGTTCTAAACGAAGACCGGGCCTGGATTCGACATACCGAATTTCACGCTTTTTCGAGGTGATCCGTGCCTGGTGACATATGTCATGATCCAAAGGATGCCACATGGAACCTTAGGGAGTGGACACATGGCATGACATGGTGCACTTTTTCAATGGCTCATACCGAGCCAAATGTCAATATGGGAGGAAATATTAATGGGAAAGATAAACAAGAAAATAAGGAAAAAGAAATTAAGAAAGAAAAAGGGAAAGGCCATTTTAGCACAAACTGGAGGGAGGAGCGGAGGGAGGAGAAGAGAGAGAGAGAAAGGGAAAAGGCTTTTTCGCTTCTTCCAAGATCTACTAAATCGAGTCAGTTTGCGTTTGAGAGAAGAAAGTCGATCCATCATCACAAGCTACGCTATGAGTACCAAAATATCGGGAGCTCACTAAACCCGCAAGGCAGTGGAATTTTCCTAGTTGGAATATTTATCAAAAGCCAAGGGACGGCATAGGTCATTTCCTGGGCCGTGATGTGCCAAGGTGATTTAGTCCCAAGATTTTGGGATTGAATATTGGAAATTTTTGGGACTGGTTCTGGGCAGTGTCAAATTAGGTTAAGGTTTGGTTTTGATCCCGGGACTGATGTCTTCGAGTTTTGTGGTGTGTTTTGGTATCATAGTAATTCGGTGACGAACCTTGAAGGGACCAAGAGGTGCCCTGTTTTATATGGGTCCGATATTTGGGCCATTTGTGTGTATTGTTGGAAAAATAAATAATATGATGTTGTGTGTAAAAATCATGTTAATATATGTTTGTGTGATGTATTAACATCGAAATTTTGATGAATGCAAAATTATATGTGTGTTATAAGACTATCCAGAATTTATAAAATGCTGCTGTAATGAGGGCATGACATAGCATGAAATGGGCATGATTGTGATTTCATATGCACTACACATAGCATCGAGCCTGGTGGGTGGCAAACAAGATTACCATTCTCGTGAATGTGTGAGCCCGAAATGGGACCATGTACAAAATCGAGGACTCATGGTTGCATAAAACAAGAATAAACATAAGTCATGATTTATTACAGCAGACGCAGATTTGCACCCCTTAGATGAAAGACCTAAATTTATATGCTAGACATGATCACCGACGTGAAAGCCCGTAAATGTTCCGGCGCGTCGATCCCCGCTGGGTGTGACCCGAAAAAGACGTGGCCCATGAATAACACACGGATTTGATAAAAAAAAAATTCAAGTGAATATTGAGGGTTATCCACAGTTTAAGTCATCAAGGAACACTAATGATAGTTTTCTCACACCCGTGCTGCAGGTGTGAGGGAGTTAGTCGACTCAAGAAGAAGAGGCGCCCCATCTCATGTATGATACACACATTTCAGGATTGCATTATTTATATGGAATATGACTGAATGTTTTATGTACACCATTGCATGTACATTTTAGGTGGGGAGTATCCCTTATAGGAGAATTTTCTACCGGGCATTGCTCACCCCTTCGTGGGACCCCTCTGTGCAATGTGTGTAATAGGAGACGACGCCTCACGAGACCGGTGATTATTATGAGGCCATGTGTGGCCTTGATATTTCTTTGTAAAAGATGGTCAGATAAAAGAATTGTAACTAATTCCCTGTGGGACTATTGTCTAAATAGTCGGTATGTAATTATAGTAAGAGGGGCCATGATCGAACTCTTACTTGATCAGAATTAAGGTTTTATTTTCATATTTTATAACTAAACGTGGAATGAATGGGTCCTTAGCGGGATGTATATTGTATATGGGATGTGATATCCTGTGGTCAATACTACTCGTTGAGACCGGATGAGTTATGATTATGACTGCTATACTGGAAGCTGTATGTCAGAGCTCACCGAACATAGGAGACTCACTAAATTTTTTTGAAATATGGATCCTTATAAACGGGACACAACAGTTGCGGTATCGGTCATCCAAATCCATAGGAATCCATGGGTTGATTCGTTGTCAACCTGACCCCGACGGGGTGTCACACATTCAATCACTATACATTTCACAGTTTAGAACATCATGTTCCCAAATAAGGATAACATGTGTCTAGAAAGCTACTTTTAGGATCTGATTCCCTTTAAGACTTAGATGACTTCCTAAACCAATAATAATCAACCAATTCTTAGAACTGAAGTCAAAATGCCCATATAGAAAGGTTAATACAATGCTTCTCCCATATAATTGGTACCAATCTGCATTTTGATCAGAATATTCCCTCCCAAGATAGGATCAACATTATTCTACCAAACTGAGTTGAAACCTTCAAATTTTAAATTGACAATCACAAGGTATTGTCCTTAGTCCTCGGGAATGCACTTTTGTTGTCCCTAAGAAGGGAACCTTGAAAGCAGAGGTTAGAACAACTCCTTTGATTATCAAACTGATATTTGGAGTTCATTAGTTCTAGGAGTATCAATTCAATATGACCCTAAGATAATGCTCTTTGATCTAAGGAACACGCTTCTACTATCACTAGAAGGAATCCTCTAAAAACATATATTAGAACATATCGTTTGGGTATATGAAACCGATACTTAGAACATTTCATTTCAAGAACACTGTCAAATCTATAAATTAAAATTTCAAAATCAAAACTACATAAATCAATGGAAACATAGTAATCACATCACCAATCCTTTCCCATAAGGTGTTTAGCCTTCCATAACGGATTACACACAACAACAATTAATTGGTTGAACAAATTCATTGTATGTGTAATAAAGAGATCATAAAGAAAATTTAAAAAATTAAGTACTCAAATTACTCAAGGACACCACTATTTGAACTTTAATTTTAAAGATTGTGAACGAAATATAATATATAAAGAGTATCTAAATTCAATGCAACTAAAGGTTTCTTTGAGATTCAGGAAAACTTGGAATGGACTTAGTAATTTAACTTTTAATTTGCATACTCTTCAAGAAAAAATTTTCATGGGTTTAATCCAGGATTTGTCTAAGGGTATGTTAGTACAGACTTGAAATACCTTCAACTACTATGCATTTCACAGTTTAGAACATCATGTTCCCAAACCATGATAGCATATGTCTACAAAGCTACTTTTAGTATCTGATTCCCTTTAAGACTTGGATGACTTCCTAAACCAGTACTAATCAACCAATTCTTAGAACATAAGTCAATATGCCCCTATAAACAAGGTAATACAAGCCTTCTCCCATATAATTGTTACCTCAATCAGCATTTCAATAAGAATAATCCCTCCTAAGATAGGACAACATTATTCTACCAAACTTAGATGAAACCTTCAAATATTCAATTGACAACCACAAGGTATTGTCCTTAGGCCTCGGGAATACACTTCTGTTGTCACTCAGAAGGGAACCTTGAAAGCAGAGGTTAGAACAATTCCTTTGATTATCAAACTGGTATTTGGAGTTCATTAGTTCTAGGAGTATCAATTCAACATGCCCCTAAGAGAATGCTCTTCGATCTTAAGAATGCTTTTCTACTTTCACTATAAGGAATCCTAGGAAAACAGATCTTAGAACATCTCCTTTGGGTATATGAAACCGATACTCCAAACAGTGCATTTTCAAAACACTAACAATTATATAATTTTAGTTTTCAAACCAACAACTACATTAAATCAATGCAAGCATAGTAATCACATCACCAATCCATTCCCATAAAGTGGTTATCCTTCCATAATTGGATTACACGCAAGAACAATTAATTGGTTAAACAATCATTGTCCATGTAATCAAGAGATCATAAAGAAAATTCGAAAAATTAAGAGATCCAATAACTCAAGGACACCACTATTTGAACTTTAATTTTCAAGATTGTGAACAAAAAATAATATATAAAGAGTATCCGAATTCAATGCAACTAAACGTTTCTTTTAGATTGAGGAAAACATGGAATGGACATAGTAATTTCCCTTTTAAATTGCATCCTCTTCAAGAAAAAAATTTTATGGGTTGAATCCTGGATTTGTCTAAGGGTATATTAGTATAGTCTTTAAATACATTCAACCACTATGCATTTCATAGTTTAGAACATCATATTCGGATAGCATATGTCTAAAAAGCTACTTTTAGTATCTGATTCCCTTTAAGACTTGGATGACTCCCTAAACCAATACTAATCAACCAATTCTTAGAACTGAAGTCAACATGCCCCTATAGACAAGGTAATACAAGCCTCTCCTTATAATTGCACTTTCAATCCGTGATTTCAATAAGAATAATCCCTCCCAAGAAAGGATCAACATTATTCTACCAAACTGAGATGAAACCTTCAAATATTAAATTAACAATCACAAGGTATTATCCTTAGGCCTCGGGAATACACTTTTGTAGTCAATCAGAAGGGAACCTTGAAAGCAAACTTAGAACAATTACTTTGATTATCAAATTGATATTTGGAGTTCATTAGTTATAGGAGTATCAATTCAACATGCCCCTCAGATAATGCTCTTCAATCTGAAGAAGGCTTTTTGATGAGTGCCTAAAACACTCATATTATACTCTGCACTACCTTCCATTTTCCTCATGTATTTTAGAGTACTTGTAGTTTTGTGACTAGAATAATCGATTTGATGTCCAAGTAGAATGCAGGAGCATTGGGGCGAAAAGAGCAAATAGAGCGGAAGCGTATTTGAGCAAATGTGGGAACAAGGCAAGTACATGTCACGTCGCGATGTCCTCATGTCGCGACGTCCCCAACGTCGTGACGTCTCCACGTCGCGACGTCGCGACGTCGCGACGTCAGCTCGAGATCTGCACCCTATCATTTAAAGTATGAATGATTCAGAAAAGGAGAGGGGGAAGCGTACGAACGGCGCGCACTAATTCCAGAGCATAGTGACAATAGTATCGAGAAGTGCCCGGATTTGACCGCCTTCATTGTTCGATATTTTCTGATAGAGAATGATGTTTTTACTACTAAACATTTTCTTCTTTTCATTCATGATGTTCTGGGGATCTATTTCTAGTGGTTATAATAACCTTGTCATATGTTCATGGATTAAAGTTTGAAACTTTATATTATTCAGTTATTTCTCAATATGTTGTAACCACTTCTATGCCTATGATTTAATCAGATAAGTTGATGTCTGCCAACATCGTATAATTACACCGAGATCCCGAGATTCGAGAGATGAGGGTATTCGTGGATCTGGTAGAGCAGATTTCACTGATTCAGAATGTGAGATATTCCGAACCTCGAAGGTGGCAATCAGTTAGGATGATAATGCATTTCACACTAGCCTGATAGAGATATACCCGATTCTATTCGCGAGATAAAGGATATATTTCGAGAGAGAGTGATACCTCGAGAAAAGATCACCTCGCCATTGACATATTGTAAATATACTGAATAATAACATATTTAGAAGATTAATCCATTGAACGTGACAGGGGGAGATATAACCCTAGGCTTCAAAACTAATACTTTAATTGAATCAATAGTTTAGGTAATCTTTACATATTTGAATTCTCTCCTAGAGTCATCTTTCAGATATTATCTAAAAAGCAGAACCTTGTAGTCAATACACTGGTCCTCGTGGATCGGAGCATTCGCATTCACTACTACTGGGCGACGCTGGTACTTGCGCATATATAGGCGTATATTTTATACACCGCCAAATTGGCTGTTTTTGGCGCCATTGCCGGACAGATTTGGATCATATGTGAGAATTAAGCAAATAGATATTACTCAAATTTTCTTTACTTTGTTTATTTTTACAAGGGTCACTTTGGTTTTGCTCGCCTGTATGTTATCAAGAAGATAGGTTTCAAGTAAGCACATGCGACATCGAGATCAAAATAACCAACACCTGTTTGATCCCGAGCCAGAAAGACTTCTGCACAGATTGCGCCGAGAACAGAGAACAGAACAGATTAGAAATCCAATAGTCATGGAAAACACTGAAGAACAAAATCTTGGCATTGAATACCGAACTACGAGGCCGAAATGGGAATCACGGAAGGAATCAAGCACTCCGTGCCATTTATACAAACAGACGATCCTTCATACAGATGAGTTCAGATACTAATGATCATTGCTCAGATACCATCGACTACCACCTATTCAAGCAAACAATTCGAATTGAAGTCACCACAAGTGATGTGATGCTTTAGAATATCTTATTCCACGGATCATCCCATGAGAACCCGAACATGCATTTGACTAACTTCCTTAAGCTCAGGATACTATCAAATACAACCAGGTCAAGAAGCCTCGTGTTACTTGTTCCTCCACTTTCACTGGGGATAGCCAAACATCAAGCAACTGGGGCTTAACCAATCGGATTCCATTACTATACGGAATGATTCGTGCAAAATTTCGACCAAGTTCTTCCCACTGGCCGAAAATTGCACAACCGTGCAAGAAATCAATACGCTTGACAACTCAAGGGGAGAACCCGCAGGCATGACAGATTTCACGAATTATCGCGAAGTGCCCACGCACCGCCTCGACCGCATGGATGCAAGTCCACACCTTCTATAATGGTCCGAGAAATGCAACCCTCGAACAATGATTGATGTCAACCGAGGAGCACCGATGAAGAAAACCATGCACTCAAGCTTATGAAATCTTAGAAGATGGCCGGCCGCGACCACCACTAATCTGGCCTAGAGAGAAGGCTACACCAAAGAAGCACGTGTGGGTGGCATGCATAACGGTCCTCAACAACTGGTGAATCATGTGGCACAACGATCAAACAAATTTAAATGTATTAGCGAACCGCAAACGCAATCCAAACTAACCCACGGGAGTTATTGTGAATTTCAGGGCGGACCGCACAACAAAGACGGAATGTCGGCCGTGAAACCCTACAAGAGCAAGCCCAAGACGTGTCCGTGTTTAATCGTAATCAATCACAAATAAAGAAGGACCGCATGGGGAAAATTTCAGCTTATCATAATCGAATCAGGCCAAGGGTGGCGTAAACAATCAGAAACTTAATAGTATAATCGTAACAATATGCCATCAATCGAAACAGTGAACCAACCTCCGAGAAAAAGTCGGATTTAGAACAAGCTCGCGACATGTTAACTTCCCACTCGCTTTATGAATGAAACTAAGGCCAACATGCAAACAGTTAGTGCAAACCCAGCTTGAATAACTGGCAAAAGACAAAATTTGGAAGTTCGAGGCACAAATGGGCCAAATGGGCAAATTTATCGACAGAAAAGACAACCGTTCTTTACCAAGTAATTCCTGAGGTAAACCTAAGAAGAGATGGGAACGAGCATGTTAAAGCAAACTATGTCGAAAGGAAAGAATTGAAATAATTGCCATAACCCCCAATGTGAGAATGCGAGATCGTAAAGGTCAATCAGCCGCAGCAAAAGATGATGCAAAGATAAAGAACAACCTCGTGGAGCAATACCATCGTAGAGAATCTCTATCAAGCAAAGGCCGCATACTCTGCCTTACCCACAGCGCCTTAAGAAGCATAAACTGGATAAGCAATTCACGAAATCCATGGATGCGTCCAAAAGTCGCGTATATCAATATCCCATCTACTGATGCCCTGCAGCAGACGCCCGCTATGTAAAAATCCATGAAAGACATCTTATCCCATAAGAGACGACAATGACTCAAACAAAGGAACTTAACCGAGGAATGCAAAGGCCATCCTTCAGAGGAAGCCGCTACGTATTTAAGGACCCAGCAAGCCACTATCCTCGCATTAAATTGGAAATGCTATTTTTGAAAGAGCACTATGTGACGGCGCGCATTAATCTTATGCCCTTATCCATTTCGCCGCTTGATTAGAGAAGCCCGCCTCGACTACGCCACTCTTCACCAAGTAGACAGATTCAAGCATCCGAGAGGGATAATAGAAGATGTCTTAAAGAAGGCCGACAAATTTATCTTCCCAAAGCAGATTTCATTGTTTGATATGGAGGAAGATAAAGAAATACCTAATAATCTTGGGGAAGACCATTTCGTAACCCAAGTGTGGCAACGAACATGTACAGCGGCGAACCGAAATCGAGTACAAGAAGAGGAAGTAAAGTTCAACGTGGTTCGACGCAGCCGAGACACCTGGGCAGAGAAAGTGATACTGGCTTCACGGGCCGAAATGGTCGAGGCTATAGCCCAGCCAAAGTGGTCTCACTGATCCTTCGAGATTGAGCCTAGCGGAGAATGAGTCCGAGAACCCGAGCGAAGAGGGTAAGAATATGTCAAACGGATGGACTTTCTGATTAATAATAGATCTGAATATCAATCTCCTCGCGAAGGAGTTAAAAACACGGCCCCATCGATCGAGCAACCACCCAAACAGAACAAAAACCTCACTCTTAGCCATTTGAAGTATGCATACCTCGGGGGGGTAGAATCTACACTACCCGTGATCACTTCAAAGATCTTCGACCGTACTGAGAAGAGAAGTTATTTAGGTCCTCCGAGATCACAACACGCACTCGGATGGTCTCTAGCCGATCTCAGGATTCGCCCTTCTATGTGCATGCATCGTATTTACTAGAAGAGGGACATAGACCTTCAAAGGGAAGTACGTAGAAGGTTAAATCCGGAGCAATGAAGGAGGTCAGTCTCAGAAGAAGTGCTAAAATGGCTAGACACTAGGTGATTTATCCTATTTCGCATAAAGGCATGGGTAAGCCTAGCCTTGTAGTGTCAAGAAGGGAGGAACAATCACATCGTGATCAACAAAACAACATCTTAATGCCATCGCGGGTCAGCTTATCTGGGTGGAGGATTTGCATTGATTATCTAATAACAAGGCCACCGAAAAGATCACTTTCCTTTGCCGTTTTTAGATCAGATGCTCACCACTAGCAAGTTATGAATATTATTGCTTTTTGATGGATATTCCATATAAACTAAATTGCCATAGCTCTCAAGATCGTGAGAAGACAACATTCACTTGTCCTTATGGTACATTCATTCTACGATGTCTTTTGACTCAGGTAATGCACCGGTACTTTTCAAATGGCGTATGATGGCCATATTCTCTGACATGGTGGAAAAGACAATTGAAATCTTCATGGACGATTTCTCGGTAATGGGAAATTCATTTGACAATTGTTTAGAAAACTTGAGAGCTGTACTGGCAAGATGTGAAGAGACCAACTTAGTACTCAACTGGGAAAAGTGCCATTTCATGGTACAAGAGGGTATTGTCCTTGGACATCGGATCTCAGCAAGAGGGATAGAGGTAGATAGGGCGAAGATTGAAGCAATTGAGAAGTTACCTCCCACCTCGTCAAGAAAGGGATTCAAGTTTCTAGGCCACGCTGGTTCTATAGGGTCAGCTCATCAAGGATTTTTTGCGCATTGCAAAACCACTGCCTAACCTAATACAGTCCAAGGGATCCCATTTGAATTCGATTCACAATGTTTGCATGCATTCTCAAAGGTTGAAGGACAAGTTGGTTTCAAATTCCTATTGTTGTGGTACCAGATTGGTCTTTTCCATTTGAACTCATGTGACGCCAAATGGGCCTCGCTGGACAAGTGCCTTCGTGCGTAAACGAGAAAATCTTCCGTGCACCCATTATGCTAGTAGAACCTTGAATGATGCTCAGCTGAATTATGCCACTACAGAGAAAGAGCTGTTGGCCATTGTGTTTGCTTTTGATAAGTTCAGGCCATATTTGATCAAGTAACAAAGTCGTGGTGCACACCGATCATTCTCGCCATTAAGTACTGATGACCAAGAAAGATGCAAACCCCGATTAATTAAAGTCCTCTTGTTGCAAGAATTTGATGGAAATTAAAGACAAGAAAGGCACTAAGAACCTAGTGGCGCATCGCCTTTCATGACTGAAGGGGCCGTAGAGATGATGTCCATTGAACGCATTTAATTTTTGTAATGAGAAAACTCCTAGCTATCGAGGAAAAGAGGCGCCCATGGTTCATGGATTATGAATTATTCGTAGCTAAAGTAAACCGAATTTAACTATCAAGAAAAAGAGGTTTTTCGCACACCTTAAACACTACTATTGGGAGAGTTTAATTTCTTTACGTATTAATCATACGACGTGTCATATGATGTGTCTAAGATGAAATGCAGAAGATTGGAAACTCATCACTACGACTCTCTACCATGTGGTGGACACTTCTGTGGCCAGAGAACAAAGAAATTTAAGGTGCTTCAATCGTTTGATCGCCTTCCTTGTTTAAAGATGCTCATCAATTGCGGTCCACTGTGACAAATGTCAACGAATGGGGAACATCTCTGTAGCTGACTTGTTTTCACCCATGCATCCCACTTCGAGGTGTAATCTGTTTGATTTATGGGGGATAGATTTCATGGGACCATTTCCTGCATCATACAAAGAACTCGTACATCTTGTCGGGCAAAGAGACTATGTCCAAGTGGGTAGAAGCCATCCCACACGCACTAATGATGCCAGGTTTGCGGGCTCAATTCCTCACAAGCAGCTAATATATTCTCACGCTTGAACTCGAGCCTGATCACGTATAATTATACCCATCGCAATAATATAATTGATAAGGTTTTGCAAAAGTATGGGTTACTTATCGTACATCACTTGCATACCACCCACACAAACTGACAAGCAGAGGTATCACAAATCGAAATCAAATACATTCTCAAGAAGACGCTTAATCTGGGCCCAGAAGGATTGGTCTAAAAAGATGGACGATGCACTCGGGCAGTCGCATGATTTAAACTCCTCAGTATGTCACCGCTCGTAATCGCTACGTGTGCCGCGGTCATCTTCCAATGAATCGAAAGACGGCCTATCACTACCTAGCTAAAAAACATGGATAGTATATCGGGTCATGAACGACCGCTTCCAACTCGCTGAACTGGATGAATCTCAGAACGGGCTTTTATGAAAACGCCCGTGATTTATAAGGAAAAGACTAAAGCCCGCACGATAAACACATCACTAGCGAGTTCACGTACCGACAACAAGTTCTTCTATTCAATTCCCGCCTAAAGCTTTTTCCAGAATTGAAGTCTCATGGTCCCACTTTCACGTAACCAAGGTCTTTTCACACGGTGGGGCAGAAGTTACACATCCTGAGAAAGGCACATTTACAGTCACCACCCAACGATTGAAGCCGTATTATGGAGGCGAGTTTCCTACAGACAAGCAAATCATTTCTTTGACAGCAACAGACAAGATGTCGTAAGCGATCATAGGAGTTCGGGTTCCCGAGCACATTGCGACTCAGGGTCGTCGAGCTAACGACATTAAACATAGCGCTTCTTGGGAGGCAACCCAAGTGTTTCTTAAACTTTTCCTTTTCAGTTCCACTTCTATTGTTTATTTTCAAGAATATAGGTTTCTAAATTTTCTCCTCAGAATTCGTGTTTCTACTTGTTTGTTTAATTTCGTAACTAATGCGCTAGTGGGAAGATTCGTTCAAGAGGTGCATTACAAGTCCATAAAGTCACAAGTACGAGTGGAGAGGGTGTTCCTGATCAAGAGATCATCAATGTGCCCAAAACAAATTGTATCATCTTTGTCACGTCGCGACGTGGGATTTCACGTCGCGACGTCATTTTCTATGTGTTTCTCCACACGTCATGACGTGGATTTCACGCCACGACTATTTTTACATGTCTCTGTCACGTCGCGACGTGGGATTCCAACGTCGCGACGTGGATTAAATCCACTCTCCTCGTCACAGCCGCGAAGTGACCCCCGCACGCCGCGACGTCGCTAGTGAAGCTCACGCCGCGACATGACCCCGCATCGCCGCGACGTCATGCAGTTTAAGGCCAAAAATTGTTCATTTGGCCTTCACATGCACACCTCTCCTGAAACCTAGCACCCTGCGCACCATCAAGTGTCATACCTTGCCCGGAGCTCCTTTACGCCACAGTCGGAGACCTTCCCGCGCTCACCAGGCCACTAGTGTACCTCTTTGAGTCACCCTCTTCGATGGGTTTGGTGTGGTGGCATTTCCACCCTTGTGTGCTGGAAGGCTCTAGCTTGGTGCAGTGGACCACTTTATTACTCTACACCTAATAGTGGTCTAGGGTCTTATAATAAGTGCTAGTTCAGTTGACTAGGTTACCTTAGGGTCTCTGAGTCCCATTTAGGATTTTTGGGTCATTAGGTAGTTATTTAGTTCGATTTTTTGTAAGCACATTAGGTGTTAGGTGTTTTTGTCTAGGTCAGTAGTGACGTTTAGTTGGTTTTTGTCACCACACTTTCGATGTCGGCAAGAGCCAAGTGCCCGCCAGCGGTCGGACCGGTGGTGACTCCCATTGATCGCGGTTTGTAAATGCAGTCTGTGCGATCAGTTTGGCACCATTGCAAAACCGCTCGTTCATTGAGGAGAAGGGGTTTCTGCCGTGATTTCTTCCGCAAGACTATCGCGGCTAAGGGATGGCGTGCCTTGTGCCAACCACCTCATCGAGCGGCGATGAGTGTGGTGCGCGAGTTCGCCCAATCTCGCCTCCCGTATTTTGAAGAGAGCGGGGTGCGGGGCGTGACCCGGTGACCGGTCTGGTCGATCAATAGTTAATACGGTCAGAGCGTAATCGCCGAGCGGATTCGATCGTCATGACACCACGACTACGAGATTATCACGGCGTATTGACCCGATGGTCGGGGTGAGTGGAGAATCAATAGTCGCGAGATTAAATCGCGGTAAATTTGAATGACATTTGGCCTTCATTCCCAGATGCGGCACCACTTCATCACGTCGGCGTCATTCAGGCGACGACGTATGGCATGGGAAGCAAACTGCCGGCGGGCGATGCTCAACATAACCATCTGCGGGGTATACCACTTTGATGTTGGCGGGTTATCGAGGATGCCATCCTCCATGTAGGGATGCGAATGAACACAGGACGCCTTCACGATCTTTGGCTTGTGCCCGAACAAGTAAGGTGCTATGAATAACGCGACCTTGGCTTCGCGATCAAGCCATATCGTCAGCGGGACACACAGTGTCCCGCAACTGAAGGACCTACGTTGAACCATGAAGCCTCGGACGGGCGAGCTTTATGAGTCATCGGGCTCGTTATGGATCCTGGGAATCCCGGGGAGGCGTTGGCCGATCCTCGTCTACCGCCACCTCCACCACCGCCCCAGCAGCCACAGGCGGCAGCTCCCTCCAGTCCTTCCCCAGACCTTGAGGACCCGGTGCTCTCCCTCAGGCGCTTTGGCGCGTGGGATGAGACCCGAGAACCTTGCCGCGTCCTCGTCTCCACGGGATTTGGAGGCCCTCAGTGTGATATGCGCAGCATGCTGGCCAATCATTTGTCATTCTTATTGTGAGGTCATGTAGGCCTAGATCGCCCAGCTCCTTGCTTTTCATCAGCCTCCACCACCACCACCAGCGATCTGGGGGGAGTCCCCTTCGCCTCTACCATTTATTTCTTGCGGGTGGGGGCGAAGGTATCTTATATTTGGGGGGAGGGGTGAATATTGGTGATCGTGCTTTATTTTATTTAGTTATGTTTGTTTTTTAGTGTTTTATAGTGCTTTATTTTGTTGACATAGTTGTGTTTCTATTTAGTTCATGTTTAGTCGACATGCGGGTCATGTAGTTCGTTTGCGTTTGTGTTAAGGTCGATCTTATATGTAATAATTGCGTGTTTGTGTGCCATGTTAAAAATTGAGGATCGCACTGAATTTGAATTCACGATTAACATGAATGTTCAAATGCATACAATGTTTGATGCTTTCGGTAATTAGGTTGAATAGATGGAAGGGTTAATTGAACCCGATCACAGTAGTGAGCCACGATTCACGAGAACACATCACACTCCACACCTTAATGACCTTCGAGCATGCATAGGCGTGAGACCCGACTCTTGTAGTTCGTGGCCTTGGGAGACTCGAACCATTTAAGTGATGGGACACTCAGTAAAAGGGATTGCCATCGAGCCCCTGACCCAGAAAAGAGAAATCTGAAAACAATAGAAAAAGTGAAAAAGAAAGACAAATGACAAAAATAGGTATCTGCATAAGAATAAAGCGAGATCATCAATGAATCAAGACCTGATCGAAGAACTTTTATCGAAGCCTAATCTTGCTGAGCCAATGGCCAGGGAGTCATTGACTTCCTTGCCGCTTCGCAGGACGAGAAGATGGATCATTCACGCTTGACCTAGGGCCCTCGAGTTTGGTTGAGTGTTCGGGGTGGTTGAAGGAGATTTAATGCTGGTGCCTTAACCAGCGGTGGGAGTCACCCGATGGATCCCCGCTACAGGAACACTCGGCTAGAACTTCTTGGCACTAGGTTTTCTTCCAATTCTTTTAGGTACGTATGAAGTTTCTAGGCATTAGGTCATGAATAAAATGGGTGCGTTCCTATCCTTTTCTAGTTAGTTTCTTCCAAATAGGTGAGTTGAGCTCAAGTTTGGGGGTGTCGGAAACTAAGCATATGCTGGAGGTCATTCATTATAAGCACATAGGGGTTTTGGGAAAGGCTATTGAATATCATGGGATTTGATGCACTAGTCACTTCTACACTATTTCATGGGAATTTTCAGGAGTCAAATATCACGTATGCATTTGTGAACCAAAGCAACACGGTGGGAGTGTGGAGTCGGATCGATTTGATCCCCTATTTTTCGACATGTGCAACCTTTGTCTTAGTGTTAGTTGCATTAGGTTGTGTGTGTGTGTCTGTTTTAGTCGTGCCTTGGGACAAGCGAGAAACTAAGTTTGGGGTGTGATGAGTGCTAAAACACTTTCATGTGCTTCGCGTCGATCTTCCATTTTCTGTTTATTTTAGAGTATTTTATAGTTTTGTGACTAGAATGCGTTTGATGCATTGTGAATGCGGGAGCATTAGGCGAAGCGTGGCTGGGGCGGACTTTGGAGCAAATGGAGACAAGGTGATGAAGTACGTAATCGCGTCGCGATGTCCTCGTAATGTGCGGCGTCGCCAGCGTATGACGTCGCCCGCGTCGGCGTCGCCCGGCGTCGCTGACGTCGGCTCAGTCGCACCCTATCATTTAAGTCTGAATGATTGAGAAAGGAGAGGGGCGTGCGAGCGAAGGCGCGAATTCAGGAACATAGTGACCCACAGGGCCAGTGCGGGATTTGGCGCCTTTCATTGTTTGGATGTTTACCGGATAGGAGAATGATGTTTTTACTACTAAACATTTTCTTCTTTTCATTCATGATATTCTAGATCTATTTCTAGGGTTATATTGAACCTTGTCATATGTTCATGGATTAAAGTTTGAAACTTTATATTATTCAGTTATTTCTCAATATGTTGTAACTATTCTATGCCTATGATTTAGTCGTATGTTGATGTCTGGCCAACATTGGCATAATTACATTGGAGATCCGAGATTCGAGAGATGAGGGTATTCAGGGATCTGGGTAGAGTAGACTTCAATTGATTCGGTAAATAGAGATATTCAGACACGAAGGTGTGGTGGGGTTAGGACATTGTGCATTTCGAATGCGGTCGGGATAAGAGATATGCCCGATTCTGATCGAGATAGGCGGATATGCCTCGAGAGGATACCTCGTGAAAAAATCACCTCGCCGTTGACATATTGTAAATATCTTGAATAATAACATATTTAAGAAGATTAATCCATTGAGCGTGACGAGGGAGATATAACCCTAGGCTAAAACAATACTTTAATTGAATCAATAGTTTAGGTAATCTTTACATATTTAAATTCCCTCTTAGAGTCATCTTTCAAGATATTATCTAAAAAGCAGAACCTTTGTAGTCAATACACCTGTCCCTGTGGATCGATATCTGTACCACGAGTACACTATACTACTTGGGGTGACGCGTGCACTTGCGCATATAGGCGTATATTTTATACACCGCGTTTTCAGCCTGTCACTTTTATACTGTCACTAGAAGGAATCCTGGGAAAACAGATCTTAGAACATCTCCTTTGGTTATATGAAACCGATACATCAAACAGTTCAATTCCAAAACACTACCAATTATATAATTTCAGTTTTCAAACCAACAACTACATTAAATCAATGCAAACATAGTAATCACATCACCAATCCATTCCCATAAAGTAGTTAGCCTTCCATAAATGGATTACACACAACAACAATTAATTGGTTGAACAAATTCATTGTATGTGCAATCAAGAGATCATAAAGAAAATTGAAAAATTAAGTATTCCAATTACTCAAGGACACCACTATTTGAACTTTAATTTTCAAGATTGTGAACGAAATATAATATATATAAGAAATTATCCAAATTCAATACCTTTAAAAGGTTTCTCTGAGATTGAGGAAAACTTGGAATGGACTTAGTAATTTATCTTTTAATTTGCGTAATCTTTACAAAAAAAAATTTCACGGGTTGAATCCTGGATTTGTCCAAGGGTATGTTAGTATAGTCTTGAAATACATTCCACCACTATGCATTTCATAGTTTAGAACATCATGTTCCCAAACCAGGATAACGTATGTCTAAAAAGCTACTTTTAGTATATGATTCCCTCAAAGACTTTGATGACTCCCAAAACTAGTAGTTATCAACCAATTCTAAGAACTGAAGCCAACATGCCCCTATAAACAAGGTAATATAAGCATTCTCCCATATACTTCGTACCTCAATCCGCATTTCAATAAGAATAATCCCTCCCAAGATAGGATCAACATTATTTTACCAAACTGAGATGAAACCTTCAAATATTAAATTGACAATGACAAGGTATTGTCCCTTGAACCCTCGGGAACACGGTTCTTTGTTGTCACTCGGAGAGGAACCTTGAAAGTAGAGTTGAAACGATTCCTTTGATTATCAAGCGATATTTGGAGTTCATTAATTCTGGGAGTATTAATTCAACATGCCCACGAGATAATGCTCTTGATCTTAAGAAGAACGCCTTTCTCACACATCCTTTAGAAGGAATCTGGGAAAGCAGTCTTAGGAACATCTCCCCATGGGTATCTGGCTTAGATACTTCCAAACGAGTTCATTTCCAAAACACTACCAATTATATAATTTCAATTTTCAAACCAACAACTACATTAAATCAATGCAGACATAGTAATGACTTCACCAATCCATTCCCATAGAGTGGTTAGCCTACCATAACTGGATTACAAACAACCTTGATTAATTGGTAGAGCAATTCATTATAATGTGTCAAGAGATCATAAGAAAATTAAAAAATTAAGTATTCCAGTACCAAAGCACACCCAATATTTGAAGTTTAATTTTCAAGATTGTAAGCGAAAAATAAAATATAAAGTATCGAATTCAATGCAACTAAAGGTTTTCTACGAGATTGAGGAAAAACTTGGAATGGACTTAGTAATTTATCTTTTAATCTGCATACTCATGAAGCAAAATTTCATGGGTTGAATCCTGGATTTATCCTAGGGTATGTTAGTATAGTCATGAAATACCTTCAACCACTATGCATTTCATAGTTTAGAACATCATGTTCCCAAACCAGGATAGCATATGTCTAAAAAGCTACTTTTAGTATATGATTCCCTTTAAGACTTAGATGACTCCCTAAGCGGTACTAATCGGCAAATTCGAGCTGCCAATTGACATACTTTATAGAAAGGTAATACAAGGCTTCTCCCATATAATTCGTACCTCAATATGCATTTCAATAAGAATAATCCCTCCCAAGATAGGATAAACATTATTCTACCAAACTGACATGAAACCTTGAAATATTAAATTGAGAATAACAAGGTATTGTCCTTAGGCCTCGAGAACAAACTTCTGTTGTCACTCGGAAGGGAACCTTGAAAGCAGAGGTTAGAACAATTCCTTTGATTATCAAACTAGTATTTGGAGTTCATTAGGTCTAGGAGTATCAATTCAACATGCCCCTCAGATAATGCTCTTCAATCTTAAGAACGCCTCTCTATTGTCACTAGAAAGAATCCTGGGAAAACAAATCTTAGAACATCTCATTTGGTTATATGAAACCGATACTTCAAACAGTTCATTTCGAAAACACTACCAATTATATAATTTCAGTTTTCAAACCAACAACTACATTAAATCAATGCAAACATAGTAATCACATCAACAATCCATTCCCATAAAGTGGTTAGCCTTCCATAAATTTGGATTACACTATGACAATTAATTGGTTGAACAAATTCATTATTAAATTAATAAAAGACTATATCATAAGAAAATTCAAAATTTTAGTACTCCAATTACTATAGAACACCACTATTTGAACTTTAAATTTCAAGATTGTGAAAGAAAGATAATATATAAAGAGTATCTGAATTCAATGAAACAAAAGGTTTCTCTGAAATTGAGGAAAACTAGGAATGGAATTAATAATTTATCTTTTATTTTGCATACTCTTCAAGAAAAAATTGTCATGGGTTGAATCTTGGATTTGTCCAAGGGTATGTTAGTATAGTCTTGAAATACCTTCAACAGCTATGCATTTCATAGTTTAGAACATCTTGTTCCAAAATCCGGATAGCATATGTCTAAAAGGAAATTTGCTTTAAATATCGTTCCCTTAAGCAGTACTAATCGATCAATTCCCAAGCTGAAATTGCTTATGCCCACACCTTAGACAAGGTGCCGGAACATTCTCCCATATAATTCGTACCTCAATCTGTATTTCAATAAGTATAATCCCTCCCAAGTTAGGATCAACATTATTCTACCCAACTGAGATGAAACCTTCAAATATTAAATTGACAATCACAAGGTATTGTCATTAAGCCTCGGGAACACACTTTTGTTGTCACTCAGAAGGGAATGTTGAAAGTAGAGGTTAGATTAATTCCTATGTTTATCAAACTGATATTTGTAGTTCATTAGTTATAGAAGTATCAATTTGACATGCCCCTAAGATAATGCTCTTCGATCTTAAGAAAGCCTTTCTACTGTCACTAGAAGGAATCCTGGGAAAAGAGATCTTAGAACGTCTCCTTTGGTTATATGGCAAATGCATGATAGCTTCGTTTCCCCGAGCACTACCAATTGTAATTTGATTTTTCAAACAAACAACTACATTAAATCAATGCAAACATAGTAATCACATCACTAATCCTTTCCCATAAAGTGGCTATGTGACGCCCAAAACCCAGGGTCCCGTTGACAACCCGTCATCCCGCGGAATACTCGTGGATGTCGGGTGCTTAGTTTTAT
Source organism: Tetrastigma voinierianum (assembly GCA_016808115.1). Taxonomy (NCBI): domain Eukaryota; kingdom Viridiplantae; phylum Streptophyta; class Magnoliopsida; order Vitales; family Vitaceae; genus Tetrastigma; species Tetrastigma voinierianum. The sequence goes on from JAEQBH010001297.1 coordinate 895,662, forward strand.
CGCTCACGAAAATCGGGCGAGTCTCGCTTTGTGGGGCTCTACTTGAGTGTAAAACCTGACCCAACAATTCACAATGACCACACAGGGTCCACATGCGAGTAAAATAATGGCCACTTGGGCCTGCATCAATACTCCCAATACACACCAACTATATACAATAGTTGAAGTTATTACATTACTCTTAACGAAAACAAATATCAAAATTTGTTTTAGCATGTTTCCACAAAGTGAATACCAAAGCCCTGACTTAGGCTTTCTTCTAAAAAAATCAGCCTCTAGTTAGCGTAGTTCTCCACAATACACTCCCTTGAACTGAAATAGTGATCCCTCGACAGGGTGAGCAAAGCCTAGTAGTGATAATTTCCTACATGGGTTACTCCCGCTAAGTGCACGTATGGCGAACAATCACGTCAGTAATTACATGAATCTACTCGAATGTCTACATGACCAATCCCATGTCCAGAGTCCTCTTGAGCTCCTTCACCTTATGCCTAAAGCTGAATGCAGTAAAATTACAGTTTTCAAAACAAAGCTTTTTACCTCGAAACTCACTAACAATTTAGGTAAATATTGGAGAAGCTACCTCAGAAATGAATTCTTTGGATAACCGCTCTGAAACAGTCATGGTCCTCATCCGAAGTGATCTGTTGGACGACTTTCCAAGGCAATTCTTCGAAAAATCTTCCTTGAAATTCCTTTCACAAACATTTTCGTTTTTCTTTCAATTTCATGTCATGCACTCACTCCTAATGTTCTAGGGTGCCCCAATGCATATGGAATGCATGATGCAATTCAACAAACTCATCTTCAATATATAAAACATATATATACTAACATAATTAATCCACATAAATCATGTTATGCAAATTCACAATCAATTACACAAAAATTAGCTCACATGGGCTAATTAACAAACCATGACAATTCATTTTGAATCACTGACATCATAAAAATCTTGCAAATCACGTCACTATTCACATGAGACGATTTAGAAACCTCGGATTGGCTTGTTCAGCCACCTGAAATAGGAATTTTCTTCACTCGGTTCAATGCTTTGAGGCCCAGAGTTTGCAGCTAAACAAGCCTCGAGAATATTTCTAACCATTTACACATGACTCTTAGCGAAGAATAACACAAGTGGAAAAGATCCCTACCTCTTGGGTTGTCGGAACTCCGCTAAATCCATGTCAGTAACCTTCGTAGGTAGATCGACTTTGCTTCTTTCAGTAGAGGCGATGGTGCGAATGGCCGCAAATCTAAAGAAGGAGCTCATTCTCTCGTAAAACGGAAAATCACATACTTTACATCCCTTCCGACCTTTTTGCTTGTTTTGTCTCAAATGAAGAAGATGGTCTTATTAGATTTGTCTTATTATCGTTAAACATTCCTATAATTCCCATTATGTCCATTTTTCTTGATTTTTGACACTTGGCACAATCTAGGCCATCCATTTCATCATCTCTCTACTCATGCAACTTGTGTCACATGAGTACATGTAATAGGTGACTTTTGTCACATCACATGTCTTTCCTGGCCCAGTTCTGAGGAACCCAGAGCACCGAGTGCCTCAGCATTAAAAATTCAACTATCTCGGGTGAAGAAATTCGACGTGGTAGTGGAATTTCGCGAGACAAATCAGAATCACAGTCGTTTCATCATCCAAGGTCTAGAAAAATTTCGTGTTATCATCGAAATTACCGTTTTGCCCTTTTTCATAAAATTCGAATTTTCTCGGGTCTTACATGCTAGCTTAGTTGAACAAATTCAGTGTTTATGTAATCAAGAGATCATAAAGAAAATTCAAAAATTAAGTATTCCAATTACTCAAGGACACCACTATTGGAACTTTAATTTTCATGATTGTGAACGAAAAATAATATAAAAAGAGTATCCGAATTCAATGCAACTAAAGGTTTCTCTGAGATTGAGGAAAACTGGGAATGGACTTAGTAATTTATATTTTAATTTGCATCCTCTTCAAGAAAAAATTTTCATGGGTTGAATCCTGGATTTTACAAAGGGTATGTTAGTTTAGTCTTGAAATACCTTCAACCACTATGCATTTCATAGTTTAGAACATCAAGTTCCCAAACTAGGAGAGCATATGTCTAAAAAGCTACTTTTAGTATCTGATTTCCTTTAAGACTGGGATACATCCTAAACCAGTACTAATCAACCAATTCTTAGAATTGAAGTCAACATGCCCCTATGGACAAGGTAAAACAAACCTTCTCCTATATACTTCGTACCTCAATCAGCATTTCAATAAGAATAATCCCTCCCAATATAGGATCAACAATATTCTACCAAACTAAGATGAAACTTTCTAATATTAAATTGACAATGACAAGGTATTGTCCTTAGGCCTGAGAACAGTTCTTGTTGTCCTTTCGGAGGAACCTTGAAAGTAGAGGTTAGAACAATTCCTTTGATTATAAAACTGATATTTGCAGTTCATTAATTATAGGAGTATCAATTCAACACGCCCCTAAGATATTGCTCTTCGATCTTCAGAACGCCTTTCTATTGTCACTAGAAGGAATCCTGGGAAAACAGATCTTAGAACATCTCCTTTAGGTATACGAAACCGATACTTCAAACAATTCATTTCCAAAACACTACAAATTATATAATTTTAGTTTTCAAACCAACAACTACATTAAATCAATGCACACATAGTAATCACATCACCAATCCATTCCCATAAAGTGGTTAGTCTACCATAACTGGATTACAAACAACAACAATTAATTGGTTGAACAAATTCATTATACGTGTAATCAAGAGATCATAAAGAAAATTAAAAAATTAAGTATTCCAATTACTCAAGCACACTAATATTTGAACTTTAATTTTCAAGATTGTAAACGAAAAATAAAATATAAAGAGTATCTGAATTCAATGCAACTAAAGGTTTCTCTGAGATTGAGGAAAACTTGGAATGGACTTAGTAATTTATCTTTTAATTTGCATACTCATCAAGCAAAAAATTTCATGGGTTGAATCCTGGATTTGTCCTAGCGTATGGTAGTATAGTCTTGAAATACCTTAAACCACTATGCATTTCATAGTTTAGAACATCATGTTCCCAAACCAGGATAGCATATATCTAAAAAGCTCATTTTAGTATATGATTCCCTTTAAGACTTGGATGACTCCTGGCTTAGGTACTAATCAGCAATTCTTAGGAAGCTTGAAGTCCAACATGCCTATAGAAAGGTAATACAAGCCTTCTCCCAAATAATTCTTACCTCAATCTGCATTTCAGTAAGAATAATCCCTCCCAATATAGGATTCACATTATTCTACCAAACTGACATGAAACCTTCAAATATTAAATTGAGAATCACAAGGTATTGTCCTTAGGCCTCAGGAACACACTTCTGTTGTCACTCGGAAGGGAACCCTTAAAGTAGAGGTTAGAACAATTCTTTTGATTATCAAGCGTCTTAGGTTCATTCGTCTTGGAGTATCAATTCAACACGCCCCTAAGATAATGCTCTTCAATCTTAAGAATGCCTCTCTACTGTCACAAGAAAGAATCCTGGGAAAACAGATCTTAGAACATCTCCTCTGAGTATATGGCTTGGAGTAAGCTAAGCGATTCATTTCCAAAACACAACCAATTATATAATTTCAGTTTTCAAACCAACAACTACATTAAATCAATGCAAACATAGTAATCACACCACCAATCCATTCCCATATAGTGGTTTGCCTTCCATAACAGGAATACACACAACAACAATTAATTGATTGAACAAATTCATTGTACGTGCAACCAAGAGATCATAAAAAAAATTCAAAAATTTTGTACTCCAATTACTATAGGACACCACTATTTGAACTTTAATTTTCAAGATTGTGAACAAAAAATAATATATATAGAGTATCCGAGTTCAATGAAACTAAAGGTTTCTTTGAGATTGAGGAAAACTGGGAATGGACTTAGTAATTTATCTTTTAATTAGCATACTCTTCGAGAAAAAATTATCATGGGTTGAATCCTGGATTTGTCCAAGGGTATGTTAGTATAGTCTTGAAATACCTTCAACCACTATGCATTTCATAGTTTAGAACATCATGTTCCAAAACAAGGATAGCATATGTGTAAAAAGAAACTTTTAGTATCTGATTCCCTTTAAGACTTTGATGACTCCCTAAACCAATACTAATCAACCAATTCTTAGAACTGAAGTCAACATGCCCCTATAGACACGGTAATACAAGCCTTCTCCCATATAATTCGTACCTCAATCTGCATTTCAATAAGAATAATCCCTCCCAAGATAGGATCAACATTATTCTACTCGACATTATTCTACCATTGAGATGGGCTTTGAATGTGGAATTGTGATCACAAGGTATTTGCCCTTGGGCTCGGGAACCGCCATGTTGTCACGCAAAGGAACCTTGAAGCAGAGTTAGAGCAGTTCGCTGGTGTAGTGAAATTTGAAGTTCATTAGTTAAAGGAGTATCAATTCAACATGCTCCTCAGATAATGCTCTTCGATCTTAAGAACGCCTTTCTACTTTCACTAGAAGTAATCCTGGGAAAACAGATCTTAGAACATCACCTTTGGTTATATGAAACCGATACTTCAAATAGTTCATTTCCAAAACACTACCAATTATATAATTTGTTTTCAAACCAACAACTACATTAAGTCAATGCAAACATAGTAATCACATCACCAATCCATTCCCATAAAGTGAATTGCTTCGTAACTAGATTACACATAACAGTTAATTAGTTGGACAAGTCATTATACGATACAATAAGAGATCATAGTTTAATAATCTAATGCTCTGTTTATAGGACACCACTATTTGAACTTTAATTTTCAAGATTGTGAAAGAAAAATAATATATAAAGAGTATCTGAATTCAATGAAACAAAAGGTTTCTCTGAGATTGAGGAAAACTAGGAATGGACTTAATAATTTATCTTTTATTTTGCATACTCTTCAAGAAAAAATTTAATGGGTTGAATCTTGGATTTGTCCAAGGGTATGTTAGTATAGTCTTGAAATACCTTCAACCACTATGCATTTCATAGTTTAGAACATCTTGTTCCAAAATCCGGATAGCATATGTCTAAAAAGCTGCTTTCGTATCCGATTCCCTTTAAGACTTGGATGACTCCCGAAACCAGTACTAATCAACCAATTCTTAAAACTGAAGTCAACATGCCCCTATAGACAAAGTAATACAAGCTTTCACACATATAATTCGTACCTCAATCTGCATTTCAATAAGAATAATCAATCCCGAGGTGGATCGACATTATTACACCAAAGCCCGAGATGAAACAACGAATATAAAAACTGATCACAGGTATTGTCCTTGGGCCTCAGCCCGGCGCATTTTGTTGTCACTTTCGAAGGGCGAAGCGAGAGGTTAGAACAATTCCTTTGATTATCAAACTGATATTTGGAGTTCATTAGTTATTGAAGTATCAATTCAACATGCCCCTAAGATAATGCTCTTCGATCTTTAGAACGCCTTTCTACTGTCACTAGAAGGAATCCTGGGAAAAGAGATCTTAGAACATCTCCTTTGGTTATATGAAACCGATACTTCAAACAGTTCATTTCCAAAACACTACCAATTATATAATTTAAGTTTTCAAACCAACAACTACATTAAATCAATGCAAACAAAGTAATCACATCACCAATCCATTCCCATAAAGTGGTTAGCCTTCCATAACTGGATTACAGACAACAATTAATTGGTTGAACAAATTCATTGTACAAGTAATCAAGAGATCATAAAGAAAATTGAAAAATTAAGTATTCCAATTACTCAAGGACACCACTATTTGAATTTTAATTTTCAAGATTGTGAACGAAAAATAATATATAAAGAGTATCCAAATTCAATGCAACTAAAGGTTTCTCTGAGATTGCGGAAAACTTGGAATGGACTTAGTAATTTATCTTTTAATTTGCGTACTCTTTAAAAAAAAATTCATGGGTTGAATCCTTGATTTGTCCTAGGGTTTGTTAGTATAGTCTTGAAATACCTTCCACCACTATGCATTTTATAGTTTAGAACATCATGTTCCCAAACCAGGTGATTAGTGCCCAAAAAGTGCTATTTTGAACCCTATTTATTATAGGTTTTGAGTGCTTTTTGTATACTAATCATTCTAATTAACACGTTCACGCATCGAGTCACTTTGCTATTCCTCTTACGTCGCATTTTGTGGCAAATTTGCAGTTTTGGTGAGCTATTCAGCCACCAACATTGTTGGTCGATCAAACATAGAGTGAGTCAAACTCAACATCGTAGATCGAGAGACTAAAGAAAGAAGCGAAAATGGAAGAGAAATGGCATGATGCGAGGGTGCGGTACGAAGCGAGGAGCAATGGAATAATGCGTGCAGGAAGCCCATAGGTGATATGTGAAGCCCGAGAGTGATTAAGTTACCAGTGTGTATACGCGATTACTTTTAAGCTATGCTAGCGAAAATCAACATGTCTGCGGATACCTACGCTTTTGTTTGTTTTTTATCGAAGCGACTTACCGTTTTTGTTTTCTCATTTCTACCCTCCTTTGTAATTATTTTAGTTTGGTTATTTTTGGTATTTCACATGTTATTGGGCTATACTGACATTGTAAAACTTTGATGACATAAGTTAATTTTTGGAAGGAAGCGATTCACAGACCCTGTTTTTTGGCCCTGTTTCTCTCTTCTCTCTCCTCTTTCTCTCACTTTCTGGGTTGCCAAACACCCTCCAAGGATGACAACTTGGAGGATGTGCGGCTAAAACCCCTTCCTCCTTGAAGTAGAAATTCTTCAGGAGGATCGAAGAAATTTCTTGGTAGTTCCCATGTTTTTCAGCTGCGGGTTTTGACATTTTGGTTCCTAAATTTTTAACTCTAGGTTTAAAGCTTTTTGATGTACTTTCTTGTAGCGATACTTTTTAGGGTTCAATGTATTCTTATAGCTTTAGATACACGATATCAGTGGTTGTTGCCCTTCTGACCACTTGGAGGTAGGTTAAGGGGTTATATTTTCTTTAATAAATGCATCCTCTTTGATCAATACTTGGTAATCTTTTAGGGTTCGGTGGATGCTTAATGTCAGATCCCGCATGAGATTCGTATGGTTGCCTTACAGAGTCATTGTAGGATGAGTCAGATAGATTTTCAGAAGGAACCAAATGCTAAATAAATGCTTTCTCGAAAATTATTAGGGTTTAGTTTTAAAAGTTAAATGAGTCCGATTCTGGGGAGATGGCTATGTCATCTCTAGCGCGAGGAAATGAACCCGGGGACCTCTCAGTTAGCCTAAGATCTAAAACCCAGTGGCCCCCAATGCTTCAAGGAGTTCTCCACATATTTTGTTTGCCTATTTTCGGTTGTAAACCACCAGCTCTGTTTGCAGAACCTTAAAAATCCAAATTTAATTATGAAGTATTTTTTACTTCATAAAATCAATTGTGCGAGAAAACCCATCCCAGGTGTTCGACCCTAGATGCCTCTTGCAGTGGCTTGACTACGCGTGGGAGAATAGAAACAGAATTTTGTTGATTCGGGATCACACTACCGTGTACAGAATCACCCGGGATAACGTAATATGCAAGCTACTTTTAGTATCTGATTCCCTTAAAGACTTGGATGACTCCCAAAACTAGTACTTATCAACCAATTCTAAGAACTGAAGTCAACATGCCCCTATAAACAAGGTAATACAAGCATTCTCCCATATAATTCGTACCTCAATCTGCATTCCAATATGAATAATCCCTCCCAAGATAGGATCAACATTATTCTACCAAACTGAGATGAAACCTTCAAATATTAAATTGACAACCACAAGGTATTGTAATTAAGCCTCAGGAACACACTTCTGTTGTCACTCAGAAGGGAATCTTGAAAGTAGAGTTTCGAACAATTCCTTTGATTATCAAACTGATATTTGGAGTTCATTAGTTATAGATGTATCAATTCGACATGCCCCTAAGATAATGCTCTTCGATAGTAAGAAAGCCTTTCTATTGTCACTAGAAGGAATCCTGGGAAAAGAGATCTTAGAACATCTCCTTTGGTTATATGAAACCGATACATCAAATAGTTCATTTCCAAAACACTACCAATTATGTAATTTCAGATTTCAAATAAACAACTACATTAAATCAATGCAAACAAAGTAATCACATCAGCAATCCTTTCCCATAAAGTGGCTAGCCTTCCATAACTGGGTTACACACAATAACAATTAATTGGTTGAACAAATTCATTGTACGTGTAATCAAGAGATCATAAAGAAAATTCAAATATTAAGTATTCCAATTACTCAAGGACACCACTATTGGAACTTTAATTTTCAAGATTGTGAACGAAAAATAATATATAAGGAGTATCCGAATTCAATGCAACTAAAGGTTTCTCACGAGGCGAGAAGCGGGAATGGACTAAGTAATTTATATTTAATTTGCATCCTCTTCAAAAATTTTTCATGGGTTGAATCTGGATTTGACCCAGGTATATTAGTTTAGTCTTGAAATACCTTCAGCCACTATGCATTCATAGTTTTAGAACATCATGTTCCCCGAGCCGGAGAGTATATGTCTAAAAGCTACTTTTTAGTATCGATTTCCTTCGAATTTGGGATGACTACAAGCTAGTACTAATCAGCCAATTCTTGGAATTGGAAATTGACATGCCCCCTATGGACAGGTGAAGCAAGCCTTCTCCCATATACTTCATTACCTCAATGTTTCAATAAGAATAATCCTCCCGAAGATAGGATCAACATTGCTACCTATTAAATGAAACCTTCAAATAAATTGACAATGACAAGGTATTGTCCTTAGACCTCGGGAACCGATTCTGTTGTCACTCGAGACAGCAGAGCTAGAGGTTGAGCAGTGCTTTGAGATTATCAAACTGATATTTGGAGTTCATTAATTCTAGGAGTAATATCAATTCAACCATATGATTAATGCTCTTCGATCATAAGAGCGCCTTTCTCTCTCCTTTATGAAGTCCTAGGAGAAAACGGATCTTGGAACATCTTTTGGGTATCTGACAGATACTTCCAAACGGTTCATTTCCAAAACACTACCCGATTATTATATACTTTCAATTTTGAAACCCGACAACTACATTAAATCAATGCGAGACATAGTAATGGCATCACAGTCAATCCTGGCCAAAGTGGTTAGCCTACCATAACTGGATTACAAACAACAACAATTAATTGGTAGAACAAATTCATTGTAAGTGTAATCAAGAGATCATAAACAAAATTAAAAAAATAAGTACTCCAATTACTCAAGCACACCAATATTTGAACTTTAATTTTCAAGATTGTAAACAAAAAATAAAATATAAAGAGTATCCGAATTCAATGCAACTAAAGGTTTCTCTGAGATTGAGGAAAACTTGGAATGGACTTAGTAATTTATCTTTTAGTTTGCATACTCATGAAGAAAAAATTTTCATGGGTTGAATCCTGGATTTGTCCTAGGGTATGTTAAGTATAGTCTTGAAATACCTTCAACCACTATGCATTTCATAGTTTAGAACATCATGTTCACAAACCAGGATAGCATATGTCTAAAAAGCTCATTTTAGTATATGATTCCCTTTAAGACTTAGATGACTCCCTAAACTAGTACTAATCAATAAATTCTTAGAACTGTAGTCAACATGCCCCTATAGAAAAGGTAATACAAGGCTTCTCCCAAATAATTCGTACCTCAATCAGCATTTCAATAAGAATAATCCCTCCCAAGATAGGATCAACATTATTCTACAAAACTGACATGAAACCTTCAAATATTAAATTGAGAATCATAAGGTATTGTCCTTAGGCCTCGGGAACACACTTTTGTTGTCACTTGGAAGGGAACCTTGAAAGAAGAGGTTAGAACAATTCCTTTGATTATCAAACTGGTATTTGGAGTTCATTATAGTCTGAGTATAAATTCGACCGCTAAGATATTATGTAATCTTAAGAACGCCTCTCTATTGTCACTAGAAAGAATCCTGGGATAACAAATCTTAGAACATCTCCTTTGATTCAAGCGGAAATGCTGTGATTCATTTTAGAAAACACTACCAATTATATAATTTCAGTTTTCAAACCAACAACTACATTAAATCAATTCAAACATAGTAATCACATCACCAATCCATTGCCATAAAGTGGTTAGCCTTCCATAACTGGATTACACACAACAACAATTAATTGGTTGAACAAATTCATTGTACATGTAATCAAGATATCATCAAGAAAATTTAAAAATTAAGTATTCCAATTACTAAAGGACACCACTATTTGAACTTTAATTTTCAAGATTGTGAATGAAAAATAATATATAAAGAGTATCCAAATTCAATGCTATTAAAGGTTTCTCTGAGATTGAGGAAAACTGGGAATGGACTTACTAATTTATCTTTTAATTTGCATACTCTTTAAAAAAAATAATTCATGGGTTGAATCCTGGATTTGTCCAAGGGTATGTTAGTATAGTCTTGAAATACCTTCAACCACTATGCATTCCATAGTTTAGAACATCATGTTCCCAAACCTGGATAGCTTATGTCTAGCAAGCTACTTTTAGTATCTGATTCCCTTAAACCAGTACTAATCAATCAATTCTAAGAACTGAAGTCAACATGCCCCTATAGACAAGGTAATACATGCATTCTCCCATATAATTCGTACCTCAATCTGCATTTCAATAAGTATAATCCCTCCCAAGTTAGGATCAACATTATTCTACCAAACTGAGATGAAACCTTCAAATGTCATTGATCACAAGAATTGTCATTAAGCCTTGGGAACACACTTCTATTGTCACTCAGAAGGGAATCTTGAAAGTAGAGGTTAGATTAATTCCTTTGTTTATCAAACTGATATTTGTAGTTCATTATTTATAGAAGTATCAATTTGACATGCCCCTAAGATATTATACCGATCAGAAAGCCTTTCCTCTTTATCACTGAAGGAATTTGGGAAGAGATCTTAGAACGTCTCCTTTGGTTATATGAAACCGATACTTCAAATAGCTCATTTCCAAAACACTACCAATTATATAATTTCAGTTTTCAAACAAACAACTACATTAAACCTCAATATATAGTAATCCCACATCTTGATCCTTTCCATATGAGTGTTTATGTGACACACTGAAACCAGGGGACCGGATGACAACTTGCGTCGACCAGGTCGTGGATGTCGGGTAACGACATCGCTCACGAGATATGCAGCGGGTCTCCTTTGTACGGGAGCTCTGCAAGATATATAGCTTTTCTCCCCAACAATTCATAATGACCACACAAGGTCAACATGCGAGTAAATAATATTACTTGGGCTAAATAATACTCACAAATACATCAACTATGCGATAGTTTAAGAGTTATTACATTACTCTTAACCCAAAGCAAATATCAAAATTTACAGATTTTTAATACATGTTATGAGTGAATACCAAAGCCACAACCAGCTTTTCTTCTAAAATCACGGCCTCTGGTTAAGCGTCCTCTGTACCTCCTTAGACACAGAAATAGTGATCCTGACCTGGGTGAGCAAAGCCTAGTAGTGATAATTTCTACATGGGTTGCCTTCCCGCTAAGTGCACATGCATGGCGAACAATCACATCAAGTAATTACATGAATCTACTCGAATGTCTACGCGGTAATCCCATGTCGAGTCCTCACCCGACTCCTGCATATGCCCCCTACTTCATCTTGAGTAAAATAAGTTTCAAAACAAAAGCTCTTTGTTCTAGAAAACTGCTGCTTTCACCAATTGTTGAATATTGGACTACCCTCAGAAACGGTGCTGGATCATGCTCAAAGCAGTCCTTGGTCCTCATCCAGTGATCTGTTGGACGATGACTTTCCAAGGCAATTCTTCGGAAAATCTTCCTTAAATTCCCTTTCCAAACCATGTTTCATTTTCTTTCTGTTCATGTCATGCACTCACTCCTAATATTTCTGGGTGCCCGGTGCATATGGAATGCATGATTCTAATTCCAACAAACTCATGCTAATAAAACATATATACTAACATAATTAATCCATATAAATCATGTTATACTAAATTCACAATCCAATTACCAAAAATTTAAGCTCTATGAACAATTAACCAAACCTGACAATTCATTTTGAATCACTGAAATCACACGAAAATCACGTCTATTCTGTGACGGTAGAAACCCTCGGTTAGCCTTTGTTCACGGCCACCTAAATAAATTTTCTCCACTCGGTTTAATGCTTTGAGACCGGGTTCACAGCTAAACAAACCTCGAGAATATTCCTAACCATTTACTATGACTATAACTTTTGAGCATTTTTTGTGATTTTCATGGAATTTAAGTTTTTTTTAGGTGTTTTAAAGATTCATCATGAATTTAATAATGATAGAGATTTTTATGAAATACGTTGTAAATATGTGATAATTGAATTAGACGTTACGATAATGATAATTCAAATTAGGCGTTATGAAAATAATAGTATTAATTGATTAGTAATTAAATTAATTAATTTAATGAAATGAAATTAAAAGGTAATTTTTCTAATAGATACCTAACATTGGAATAAGAGAAGAGTCTTTCTATTCATCTTTGAATTTCTCTTTGATGGGTGAATTCAGAGGACATGCGACTTTCGGATGTAGGGTTTGAACAAATTTCTCTGAAATATTTATTGAGGTGAAATTCTTACGGATTAAGCTCTTTCAAAACTTTTAGTACTCCGAGCAAACTGAAGTTGGAAGGCTCACACGTTCAGGGTGGAATATAGCCTAAATGAGCACAGGCTAATAGGGAGTGAGTAAATTTAACATCATCGTACTTGCACCTTTGAAATACCATAAACATGTTTCCATTGTTTGACTTGATCGTAGTAATTGACTATAGTTAAGACCCTTGATATGAGCATTCATTAGATTGAATTTGTCATATGCCCCAAGTCACGTGTCACGATGAATATTCATCGCGAGAGCACGGTCAGCTAACTCTCCTTATTGTATTTGAGTGTTATCTCTTGTTACATCATGAGTCGTTGATTGCCAGGCTTGTAATCTCGATTAATGTCATTGATGGTATGAATCACGGAAAGCTGGCGATGGGGAGGTCATGGGGCTATGTGCACATGGTACCCTCACACAGTGGGGTAAACCGATTACCTTCCTAGAGAGGTGGTAAAACTCTAGGCATAGGAACTTGGGCGATTCTACGGATCTTTGTGGTTGAATGTGCAGTTCGATTATAAAGGTAAAAGGAATGTACGGATTCACGGAGAAAAAAAATTGGCTTATATTCACGTGTTTCAAACCTCTAAATCTCATTTGATATTATTGTTCATATTGCCACGTATCTTTGTTTGCATAACCTATATCGGTGATTGTTGATGAGCATAACCATCTGGTAGGCCTTGGTACCAGCACTCAAGTACATTTATCTATTTTACTCACGAGTTATCTCACCCCGTTGATTCCTCCTTTTCCAAGGTATGACGGAGAAAGGAGAATCCGGCATTTCTTGACCACTTGGATTCTATTTGAAACACTATGTGGATTATTATTTTGTTTATTTGGTGAATGAGGTCTAAGTTCCAGGAAAACAAGGTGAATTAACTTGGTTATTAAGGTTAGTGTTGGATTCATCCGATAAATTTTGAATAGTTGAGTTGGATAAATTTTCTTTTGATGAAACTTATTGAAATTTTGATGAGACCGTTGAGAGTGGTTTTTGTTAGTGGATGACCTACGGAGGTCTATTTGTTATGTTATTGAGATAATATCATGATATGAGATTTTGAGTTAATTATTAGTAAGATTTTAGATTGATATTGCAGATAACGGTTGTATTGGATTACTCCTCAGCGAATAGGTCTTGCCGAAGATTTTTGGTAAAAATTATGGGACTTAGACATACGGGTTTTGGGCAGCGTAACCTACCCGTTCCTAAGCGCGGTCACAACCTATAAAGTAGGATGTGACAAAGTTGTATCAAACGGGTTTAAAGAACTTTGGGATGTTATTTGGTAAATGATCGTCATGACACCATGGACCATAGGATTCCAAATTGTCTTTGGTATGTCCTCCATGGTGTAGTTAATTCTGGCATTATCTATAGATGAAAGTTTAAGTACTCTTAGTATGTGTGTGAATCTAGTATCATTTGTTTTCTTGGTTGTCTGTATGTGCCACGAAGACAGCAAAATACCCAGAGGCGTGGACCACCTCGTAAGGGCGAAGGGATCTATGATCAGTAGATGTTGGGATGCAGATGTGGGTGCATTGCATCAGATCGGACTAAGATGGGAGATAAATTCACCCCGTAGATCGAGGCGGAGAGTAGTGAAGTGAATGTTCCACTACAGGGATAATATACATGTACCAGCGACAAATAAAGTGTTGTTGTCAAGGCCACTCACTCATTTGTATCCCCATCTTATGCTAAGAAATTGAACAAGGGTAAAAATGATAATGGAAAATCCATAGCTATTAGCACCACTTGGAGAAGTAGTTCAAAGTGAACTATAATACGGATCATGTATGAATGATAGGGGATGCGATTATATCTGATTTGATTGAATTGCCTATACTAGAGGACGATGTTATCTTAGAATGGAATGGTTGTCGTAAATGTGTCAACTAGTGGACCATGGTTTTATAGAAGAGATAACGTTGAGCCATTGGGATACACGAGTTTGTTTTCGGGAAGTCATAATGGAAGCCCTAGTACCTTGATTTCTGCTATAGCAGCCGAGTTGCAGAAGGGTTGCAGGGTATTTGGCTCATGTAGAGATGCTAGAATTTCCTCTGCCGGATCCAGATCTGCCATGTGGGGATGCTCGATCTTTCTGATGATTGCAGAGTTCTTTGGAATGGAAGTGAGTTTAATATTGACTTGTTGGCACGGCTCCTATATATTGCATCCTCACAGTATCGCTGCGAATTGAAGAGTTGAAAGAAGCTAGGTTACCAAATTCTTTGTGATAAAGGGTTTTATTGGCGGTCACGTCAGAATTTGTGGGTATTATTGTAAAAGGATGGGACTATGAGGATGTGCAGTGATTAAACCAGTTGAATAAGGTAACAATCGAGAATAATTATCCTTCCCATAATAGATGATTAATTTGACCCGATTCTGAGGGCAGATCATTTCAAAGGTGACCATGATTACGAAGTTACCATCGATTGAAGACCAGGAGGGAAGATATACCCGAGGCGCATTCGGGAGGACTGAGGTATGGTCATTATGAGTTCACAGTATTACGAGTTTGGGTTGACTAAGACGCAACCCAGCGTTTATGGATTTACGAAGATGAGCGGGTTTTCAGAAGCCCTATGCGAGATAAATTTGTGGTGGTGTTTATGAATGATATCTGATTTATTCGAAGAGTCATAGACATGGGAACACCTCGGGATTGTCTTTGGACCATGAGCCCACGGCTGTCTTGTATACAAGCGTCTCAATGTGAGTTTTGGCTTAACGAGTGTGAGTTTCTTTGGGGCATGTGATAACTCAGGAGGGATCTTCGGGTGGATCAGGTAGAAGCGTGTCTGCCTTTGGGCCTGATGTAGTGAATCGTAGTTTTCTGGGTATGGCTGGATATTACAGGAGATTTGTGAAAGATTTGCCGGAATACTCTGCTCAGCGGCAATTTGTCGGGAAGCAAATAAATTTGGAATGGATTGCCTGAGCAAAGTTTCCAGAAACGTAAGGATTATGCCCTCTTGCTCAGTGTTAAGCATTACCCGAATCAGGTATAGCGGTGTATTGTGATGCCTCAACAGTAGAGATTAGGTTATGTTTTGATCTCGGGAATGGGAGGTAATAGCATGCGTCGGAGCCCAGGTTGAGAAGCCTGTGAGTTATCACCACATGTGCAGAGATGGCGCAGGTGATTTTTGCAAGATATGGAGGCACTACATGGTGAAGTGTGAGATTTACACGGATCACAAAAGCCCTTCAATACATTGTGAGAGAGATTTGAATCTCGATGAGAGAGATGGGTACGATTGCGAAAGACTATGATTGCCAGATTTATATCATCACAGGAAAGCCAATGTAGTGATGTAGCTGTAGCGAGGAAGTCCATGAGCGTCCCAACGCATGTTCGATACATAAGAGAGGAGTATAGTGAGAAGGAGTTGGATCTCATTTAGTATGGGAGTACGGTTTGAGATTCTGAAGTCCCGGGGATTAGTTGCACAGTTCGAGGTGAGCTACCAGTATGATTATTGAGTGAAGTCAAGGCCCGACGAGATAAGGATCCTTCCTTTATTAAATTGAGGGAGACGGTACAGTCAGGACAGACATCCGAATTTGAAATTAGGGATGGCGTCTTTGGGAGACGAGAAATAGGCGTATTGTGCTGATGTAGATGGAGTTGAAGCAAAGTTCTACGGGAAGCCCATAATGCACCTTATAGTGTTCATCCGAGGAGTCACTAAGAATGCCCGGGATGTTAGAGTATGTATTGGTGGAATGGGATGAAAAGGATGTATGTATGACATGTGGCATCATGTTTGACATACCCGACAAGTCAAATTCATGTACTAGAGACCCACGGGTCTTCTGCGGTACCATTACCTAAATGGAAATGGGAAGAAATTACTATAGTTTCGTGGTTGGGTTACCAAAGACTCGAAGGGCATGATTCGATGCGGGTTATAGTTGTGATTAATGAAATCAGCTCACTTCTTAATTATTAGACACCTCTGGTCACGGTATGCACGGATATGTCTGGCTGATATAGTAGCAACACCTGGGTGCTAGGTGTCCTGAAGTATCTAATGAGTCCCCAGTTCACCTCGAGGTTTTAGCGAGAAACGGGAAGCCTTAGGCCCTAAAGCGGACTTAGTACAGCCTTCCATCAGACCGGATGGGCGTCGAACGGACCAATTGGACTCACGAAGGATATGCTCAGGATGTATGGATTTGAGTAGTTGGGAAAATATTTAGCTAGTAGATTTTGCTTATAATAACGACTACCATTCTGATTGAGATAGTATATGAGGGCACTCTATGAATGATGTAGGTCACCTTCTTGTTGGATGGAGAGTGCGTAGAGAATTGGAAGGTCGAGTTGATCAGAGAAACTTCTGAAAGTACACATCATTCGAGGAGAGGATGAGGGCGGCTTTGATGCGGCGAAAAGTTATCTTGTCAGAGAGCGGGATGTACGATTTAGTGTGGGTGATCCGTTTTCCTTAAAATATCTCCTGAAGAGTGATGAGATTGGGGAAGAAGGCGGCAAAGATATATAGGGCCATTTGAGATATTGGATAGGGGTTGTAGTGTATAACACAGTTAGCTTTGCCCCTTAACTTTGGCCATGCTGCATCCGAGAGGTTTCACATCTCAATGTTACACGGGCACGCTTCCTCATCCGTCTCACATTCTTCACTTCGTGAGATTGAGGTTGATAAGGATCTCGTCATATGAAGAGGCACCAAGAGCCATAGTGGGGATGGATGCACGTAAAGCCGAGAAACAAAGAAATAGCTATGGTAAAGGTTCATGGGCGTAATCACGGCAGTAGGAGTGTGCTTGAGAGAGTGAGCAAATGATGAAGGACAAATATCCTCAACTCTTCGAGTGATAAGGCACACACTTTTAATAAATTTGATAATTCCACTTTATAAGGGGGAGAATGTAACACCCCAAACATTTTATTAAATGATTTTTTTCATGAATTTAAGTTTTAGGTGTTTTGCTGTTCATCATTTAATTTATAATAATGATAGGAATTTTTATAGGGTATACAAGTATGAAGGGATAATAATAATTAAATTGATTTATGGAAACAATGATAATTCAATTAGACATATGGAAAATAGTATTAGTAATCTGAACGAGGTTCAATTAATTATACTTAATGGAATAGGGTAAAAGGTACTTTCAATAGATACCCTAGTATAAATTGGAATAAGAGAAGGAACCTTCTATTCATCTTTGAATCTTTTGAATGAATTCTGCAGGATCTACTCCACTTTCGATGTGGTTTGAAGAACAAATTTCTCTATGAGAAATATTTCATTGAGGTGAAATTCTGATTTAGCTCTTTTCAAACTTTAAGAGTACCCTTTGATAAACGGTTGGGGAAGGCTCAGCACTGTCAGTGGTGAATAGCCTAGTCGAAATCGGACCACATTAGGGAGGAGAATTTATATCATCGTACTTGCACCTTCGAAATGTATAGCCGTGCTTTATTGTTTGACTGATCGTAGTAATTGACCATGATTAAGACCTTATTCTTGAGCATTCATTGAATTGAATTTGTCATATGCCACAAAGTCACGTTGTCCTGATGAATATCTGCCGAGCACCACGCCTAACTCTTATTGTATTTGGTGTTATTATTCTTGCCAGATGTTTGTAATTGTCAGCCATAACTTGTAATCATAATGTCATTACGGTATAGAATCACAGAAAAGCCTAACTGATGGGAGGGTCATCAGCATATGTGCACATGGTACTTTGTGCGTGGCAAAAGCCAGCTCCTTCTAGAGAGGTGGTAAAACTTCTTAGCGTAGAACCCGGCCCGTCTATTGATCTTTGGTTGAATGTAAATGGATTCCAAAGATAAAGGTAAAAGGAATGTACGGGATTCCTGGAATGGTAAACTATATTTGTGTTTCTAAACTCTAAATCTCATTTGATATTGTTAATCATATTGCCGCTATTTGCTGCACAACCTATAATTAAGATTTGATACAACCATCCTTGTGAGCTAGGCCTTGAGTACCTAGCTTCCCACAAGTATGGTGGATATATTTACCACAGAGAGTTATCTCACCCCTGTTGGATTTCCTCCTTTCAAGGTAGATAGAGAAAGGAGAATCCAGGCATTTCTTGACCACTTGGATTCTATTTGAAACATGTAATGATTATTATTTTGTTTATTTGGTGAATGAGAGTCTAAGTTTTAAGGCCCATGGTGAATTAACTTGGTTATCAGGGTTAATTATTTGGTTAAATCGATACCCTTTGAATAGTTGAGTTGATAAATTTTTCTTTTTGAGGAAACCTATTGAAATTTTTGATGAGGACCGCTGAGGTCGTTTTTTGTTAGTGGATGACCACGGAGGTCTATTTGTTATGTTATTTGAGATAATATCATGATATGAGATTTTGAATTAATTATTAGTAGATTTTAGATTGATATTATGAATAACAGATTTGTCATTACTATAGAAACGACAGGTTCAGTTTAATTTTCTAGAAATTATAGACTTGAAGCTTACACGGGGTTTTGGTGGCCTTAAGCCTACCCATTCCCTAGCGCCGGTCAAAGCCTATAAAAGTGGGATGTGACAAAGACTCTTAGCCAAAGAATAACACAAGTAGGAAAAGATCCCTACCTCTTAGAGTTGTTGGAACTCCACTCAAACTCACCACGCGCAGCCCGTGTAGATCAATCCGCTTTGTCTGCCGAGAACCGACGGTCCGAATGGCCGCAAATCTAAAGAGAAGGAGATCATTCTCTCGCTAAAAACCAGAAAATCCAGCCACTACATCCCTTCCAGCCTTTTGCCCATTTTTGTCTCAAAATGAAGAAGATGAACACTATTGCATTTTGTCTTATTATCATTAAACATTCCTATAATTCCCATTATGTCCATTTTTCTTGATTTTTGACACTTGGCACAATCTAGGCCATCCATTTTATCCTCTCTCTACTCATGCAACTTGTGTCACATGAGTACATGTAACAGTGACTTTGTCGTTATCACATGTCTTTCACGATCCTGCTTACTTCACACTGACACCGTTGCCTCGAAAAACGTGAAATTCCAACTATCTCGGATTCGACGAAATTCGACGTGGTAGATAGATTTCGCGAGACGATTCCAAAGGTGCAGTCCGTTTCATCATCCAAGATCTAGAAAAATTTCGTGTTTTGATCAAAAATACCGTTTTGCCCTTTTTCAGAAAATTCGAATTTTCTCGGGTCTTACATACTAGCCTTCCATAACTGGATTACACACAATAACAATTTATTGGTTGAACAAATTCATTGTTTATGTAATCAAGAGATCATAAAGAAAATTCAAAAATTAAGTATTCCAATTACTCAAGGACACCAATTATTGAACTTTAATTTTCATGATAACGAAAAATAATATATAAAGAGTATCCGAATTCAATGCAACTAAAGGTTTCTCTGAGATTGAGGAAAACTGGGAATGGACTAGTAATTTATATTTTAATTTGCATCCTCTTCAAGAAAATTTTTTCATGGGTTGAATCCTGGATTTGACCAAGGGTATGTTAGTTTAGTCTTGAAATACCTTCAACCACTATTGATTCGTGCCACGGTAGGGTGATCCGGAATCAACAAAAATTTGTTTCCGATAAGCTTCTTGCACGCGTAGCCGTTATCAAAGATACGTCTGTGGTCGTAACACTGATGGGGTTTTCTATCCCACTAATGATTCGTGATTATGTTTGAAAATGGTGAGACTTTTATTTGATTTTTGATTTGCATTTAAAAAATGTGGAGTCAATTGTTCACTGTTAACTAAAATGGCTTAAACTTAAGGTGTGGAATGGTAACCTGGAAGGCTCAAGGCTACTAGTCGATACAATGGCGTTATTAAGGTGTCCTCGGTTATTTCCTCTAGAGATTAGGCAAATGACATATAGTCAAAGCCAAAACCGGATCTTTGTTTAGCTATTAAACCTAACCTTAAAAATACTCCTATTTGAGTGAAGTCAAATACTGAGCATTCAATGTTCCAATCAGTTTGAAAACCTAGCATTTAACCTCATTTCAATGGCTTCAGAATGACATATAGAATGTCGGCTGCATCTACCATTAAGAATGCAATCGAACCCTAAAGCATGACAAGTATTGACCAAAGGAAAGACATTAAATAAAGATTAAACCTCAGCTTGGAAAATCGAACCATAATGCAGTAATCAGATTACAAGGCATGAGGACACTGCCAAACCACCAAAAACCAGTTAGCAACCCCCTCTCTTCAAGGTTGAGGTTTAGCTACATCCTTGAGTTGTCATCCTCAAGGGGTGTGTTTGGAAGCCAAGAAATGAGAGAAAGAGGAGAGAGAAGAGAGCAAAATAAAACCTAAAAACTAAAGCTGCGGGAAAGCTTTTATAAAATGAAAGTTAGGGTTACAAAAGTTGTAGGGGAGCTTATATAGCCAACCCCAATGTGTGAAATGACAAAAATGCCTAAAATATGAGATTACAATAGGAAGAAATGGTAATTAATCAAAACGTGGTCGCTTGGAATCAAACATAAAAAACACAAAAACAATTCTTCGCTTATGGGAGGGACTTCACATCATAGCTAAATTTCACTATCATAGCGAAAAAAAAAGCAAGATAATAAATTCACCGTTATATCAGCACTAAGAGGATAGCTAAATTTCGCCATGATAAAGATAAATTTCACTGATAGCTAAATTTCGCTAGTCAGAATTTAAAATTTGTGCATAATAAAATTTCATAGATTAAGTAAATTTTCACACATGGTTACAAATTTTCGGTTAAACTTACGAAATTTTCGCAATGCGCAGCGGTAAATTCCGGGTTTGCCTCACGTCATGGCACCAGATTCTTTTCATCAATTCCACTTCACATTTCTTCATTTTGGTTGATGAAATCACCGTGAATCTCAAAGATTCAAAGACCCACTCTCGGCATCAAACTTGATATTATTGGTTGAGGCTGGCAAAAACCGCAAAATTAACAAAAAACAAACTCCCGAATGGAGAGACAGTGGGACCGCATTACGTCAATTGGTCTGTTCATATGATTAGTGCGCAAAAAAGCACTCAAACTCCATCTTTAACAGGGTTCAAAATACACTTTTAACACAACTGGCCACCCTCAACCGACATGTTGCTAGTCCTTACAATATGGAAAACAATAAAGGTATGTATGTCGCTTACAAGAAGTGTATATTGTTCGAAAAGAGTGTGTACAGATAAGCTTTACCTTTAGTATGAACAATTTAGACCTGAATCTAAAACTCGTCATAAAGAACAATGCCATATGAGAACAAGTTTCTTTAGGGCAACATCGCCCCAAGGAAGACAACCTCGAACTTCCCCACCAAAATCTACTGTTCAAGGTAAACCAGCTTGAGCCATACAAGATGCAAAGCCATTATTTCCTCCCAACCTAGCTACACGCTGCGGCCTTAAACTGCTAACCAACCCAACAGGACCAGCTACACTTTATTTTTCTTGATTACATTGTAGGGTGAATGTTAAAAACTCGACTTCATCAAACCATGTAACGGGGTCCACCGTATGACTCCCAACCAATTAAGGTTTGTGCATCAAGCCAAAAGGACGCACCCACCACAAACCCTTCACAGCTTCACCCCGACTTCCTCGAACGACTTCGAATTAAGCACCCACAACTCGGCCAAACCCCCATATCCACCCGCAGCTTAACACCAAGTCGATGACTCCCAACCAATTAGTTTAGGCATCGCTTTAAAGGCTTTCACTATACAATTTAATTTGTCAGTTTCAAGGCAAAGCCACGGCTTTATTCTCTTTCTTCTTTCTTTTCTTTTCTTTTTCTTTTCTTTTTCGATTTTGGAAGACTACATTGGTCTTCATTCACGGTAAATACAAACCTATTATGAAAGTCACAACGATCTAAGGCTGAATTGCTGCTGAAAGAGGTATATAGCTTCAACTCATTGGTAATAATCCGGTGCACTGGGTGAATTAGCTAAAGGGGATGTACCAAAGTTGAATACATCAAAACTAGACGACCAAAACTTAATCATGCATGGAACTATTCTAGCATCATGGTAACACGCAGGGCTTCAATTTTTCAACTCAAGGCAAGAGTGGAAACACAAAATGTAGGTACAAAAGCAACTTGCAAAAGTTACGAAAAACAAAGTTTAAGCATTGCAGGGCATGTATAAACTAGTTAAAACGAAACTCTAAATGTATGAAAATTACCGATCGATCCATCATGGGAATGGAAAAGATAGAGTATGGAACGGTACTCCTCAAACATCGCGGGCAGAGCAGGTTTATCTCGCTGTTAATGCACGCAGCTTACACAAGCAAAGTCAAATACAAACTCAATCATACCAAAAATTTTAAACAAAAGAATTTTACCAAACTAAGCAATGAAATTAGTGTTCTCGAGACAAAGCAGAGCCAATTCTTAAATGTGTGGATCGGTGGAACTCATGAGGTCCGTAAGGAGAATTTCCCGACGGTTTCATATACAACATAGAAGCCACCTCCATTCATTGACTTTGATCACCTTATCATTTGGGTTGAGTAAGTCCACTGAACCATTGGGGTGCGCCATTAACTATGGAATGGACTCAGTCCATCATGTACTTAAGTCAGCTCGGAACATGGAGTTTGAATCATACAGAGGACTCGTCCTCATTGAAATTTTACCACTATCATTTGATTGCCATTTTTTTGATTCTTTCCTTTGTACCACCAAGTAGGCATCATTTCTCGTATTTCTTCCAACTCGCTGAGGTCAAGGAATCTTTGACTGTACTCTACTTGATCCATGTTCGCCTTCTCGACATTTCACCATGCTTTATATTCGATCTCCACCTGAAGGTGACATGCCTACCATAGACCAATCGATAAGGGACATTCCAAGGATTGTCTTAAAGTCGTTTCCAGAGGGCCCACAAGGAATCAAGCAGCTTGATGGACCGCCTTTTCTGTCATTGCTACCACCTTCATTAATGGTCTTAATTCCCCTGCGTTGTGTTCTACTGGACACTTGTTTGAGGAGGTAAGGGGTGGCCAATTGTTTCACACCCATTTAGCCATGAGGTTTTCAAAAGGTTTACATACAAATGTGTGAACCTCCATCACTAATAATGGTTGTACCCCGAACCTTAGAAAAGATGTTTCGTTAAGAATTTAAGCACCACTCGTGGTCATTGGTTTTGCAGGATTGCTTCAACCCACTTGGGACACATAGTCCACTCCCACCCGATATGTAAGTATGACCATAAGATGTGGGGAAAGGTCCGTAAATCGATGCCCCAAACATCAATATCTCGGCCACTAAGAATTAGGTTGGGGCATCATATGCGGTGAGACAATTTCCCGAGTCTTTGGCATCGATCACATACACGACACATTTGGTATGCTTCTTTAAACAAAGAAGGCCAGTAGAAACCAGACTGCAGCACCTTCATTGTTGTCTTCTGGGAAGCAAAGTGACCACCACAGGCACTCGCGTGGCAGTGGCTCAGAATTCCCTGCTGTTCTTCCTCAGGCACACACTTCCTGATTATCTGATCTGCACAGTATTTAAACAAGAAGGGCTCTTCCCAATAATAGGAATGGATCTTCGCAAAGAAATATTTCCTATCCTGTTCTTTCCAATAAGATGGGATTTCTCCTGTTGCGAGGAAATTGGCAATGTGAGCATACCAGGGAGCTTTTTCCAGCTGCATTAGTGATTCTTCAGGAAATTCATCATTGATGGGTGGGCTATGAGTGTCATGGGCTATCGTTAACCTTGAAGATGGTGCACAGACATTCCTCTACCCCGCTACTTGTCTTTGAATTTGCAAGTTAAATTCTTGAAGCGGAAGAACCCATCGGATAAGTCTAACTGGCATTTTGCAGTCGGAAGATATTTCAAAGTGGAATGATCTGTAAAAATGATTATATCAGACCCAACCAAGTATGCTCGAAATTTATCTAATGTATAGACTACTGCCAACAATTCCTTCTCTGTAGTGGTATAGTTCCTTTGTGCTTCATTCAAGGTTTTGCTTGCATAGTAGACTACATGAGGTTTTCCATCTTCTCTTTGGCCAAGTACTGCTCCAATAGCAAGATCGCTTGCATCACACATCACTTCAAAAGGCAACTGCCAATTAGGTGCTCATACTATTGGTCCAGTGGTCAAATGGGACTTCAGCTCTTCAAAGCTCTCCTGGCATTATTTTTCCCACTCAAATTTGGAATCTTTCTCTAGGAGCTTGTAGAGGGGTTTAGCAATCTTTGAAAAGTCTTTAATGAATCTTCTATAGAAGCCTGCATGACGAGGAATTACTAGCATTTTTACATTTGTTGGAGATGGCGAGTTTGGAAATAAGTTCAATTTTGCTGTCGACTTCTATTCCTGGAAATAATGTGCCCCAATTATAATTCCTTAGTTAACCATAAAATGGCACTTCTCCCGAGTTGAGCACGAGTTCTTCTCATGCACCTCTGCGAGGATGGCCTCGAAGATTAGTCGGACATTCTTCAAAATCACCTCCATATCTGGTGATATCATCCATGTATACTTCCATTATGCGCTCATATATCGTAAACATACTAAGCATACATCTCTTGAAAGTGGTGAGGCGTTGCAAAGAACCAAAGGCATCCTCCTGTAGCATATGTGCCAAATGGACGAGTAAGGGTGGTCTTTTCACGATCCTGCAGTGCGATCTCTATCTGAAAGTACCACGAATACCCATCCAAAAAAGCAAATATAATGGGTGTCAGGAGACTCTCTCAAAATTTGTCGATGAATGGCAGGAGTGATCTTTTCTTGTTACTTCATTGAGCTCCTATAATCTATGCACACCCTCGGCCATTAGTAAGTCGGGTAGACAATTCTTCACCCTTTTCATTTTTTACAGTTGTCACTCGACTTCTTGGGCTCCACAGGTTGGGCTTACCCGATCTTCATCGGAAATGGGAATTAAGTAATCACCCAGAAGCAGACGATTTCGGGACTTCAATGCGAACTACTTCTGCCAGTGGGGATTGACCTCTCTGTGGGTGCACTATGACCTTAGACTCTTCTTCTAAATAAATGTGATGGAGTGCAGTTGTTGGGTTTATGCCTTTGCATCCAGAAATTTTCCACCCCGATGCCTACTTGTTCCTTTTGAGGAGGTGGCGAGTTATGCTCTTGTGAAGTGGTCAACAGTGATGAAATCACAACCGGGCACTGCTCATTTTCTTCTAGGAATGCATACTTTAACTCAAGCAGGAGGGTTTGAGCTCCTAGCGGTAGGTTCCTTTGGTTCGTCACCAGTCAGCAGAGGTAGGATTTCTATTTTTCTCCTCCAGTACCCCTGCACTAAGCTCATGCATTGAGGTTCTTGTTGCTCTCCAAGGCACTCAGATAACTCTAGGGTTAGCACATCTTGCATTTGTTGCTCATTGCTTTATTCTTGAGAATTGTATCGATTATGCGAGACTTCTTCACGGTCCCAGTCTCCTGCGGAGTGCATATGCCTTTACTCGAATGGAGATGGTAAGGTTCTAAGGTCATATTCCCAAGCGTGAGTTACGCCCCCATTCTGACAATTTATTATGGCATTTGAAGTAGCCAAAAATGGCCTTCCCAATATGATGGGTACATGATTGGCTCCCACTACAACCGGCTCTGTGTCAAGTACAACAAAATCCACTGGATAGTAGAATCTGTCCACTTATATTAAAATATCCTCAATGGTCCCCTTCAGTATTAATGAACTGTAGAGAATTTAGTATTTGATTAACTGATGGAAATTGGAGTTTTCGGTTGCTACCAACCAAAGCTGCTTGTACATGGAATGGCGAAAGGTTGCACTAGCTCCCAGTCTAACAGTGCTTTCTCTACACTAATGCCTCGATAATGCTTGAGTTGTTGGACATCCGAGTCTTTATATTTTCACTGGAGTCTTGCGCTCGATGATAGCACTCACTTGTTCGAGTTAAAAGGCCTTTTTGTTTACATTGAGGCCTCTTTTCTTTTGATACATAGGAACGAAAACTTTGCATAGGTGGGGACTTGTTTGATCATGTCAAGGAGAGGAATGTTAACTTTCACTTGCCGTAAAACCTCCAACATTTCAGTTTGGTTAACGGAATTTTTCTTTTTTCGGAGAGCCTGTGGGAATGGAGGGGGTACACTGGTCTTCACCTCTTCCCTCTTTGCTGACTGTTCTTCCTCTGGTGGATCAGTTACTGTGGGAGCTGCATTGGCTAGAACTGGGACTGCTGGTCTCAGTTCTTTACCACTTCTCAAAGTCACCACTGCCTTGACTTCATCAATTCTTACATTTGGATCATTGGTTGAGCTGTTCATGCACTCCCTTCTGATTTTTGCGATTAATGCGGGAAGAGATTTCCCTTTTTTTATAACCTACTTGTTCTTCAGTTGGACAACCTCGAAATCTCAGGGTGCATACTGTCCATTTTCCTATTGAGTGAGCTCTCGACTGCCTCAATTTTCTGATTAGTCTGGACATTCAACACCTTCTGTTCTTCCATAAACGTGCCTACCACTTTGCTTAAATTAGGGTTGCACGCTCAGCGGAGAAAGGGGAGGAGCGGGCTGCTTTGTTGTGTTGAAGTGGAGCTGGCTTCTTCTTTATTAACTCCTGTAGGAATATATGCAGAGGGTTTTGGCTTCCATGACAGGTTTGGATGGATTTCTCCAATTAGGGTTATAGGTGTTGCCATATGGAGCATTTGTGGGTGGCCATTTTGACCCAAGACATGGGCATGCTCTTGTGAGTGCTCCCAGGATAGTATTTGGTAATGATTAAGCAAGATGGTTGGGATGCAAGTAACTCATTTACTGCTTGCATTTCGTGCTGACTTCTCATTTCCAGTTCCTCCAACCTTGGTCGAAGTGGATTAGTTTTGCTTTCATCTACGTGTCTTCGGAGGATGCATAAATGCCCCACTCCGGTGGTTCGAAGGCCTCGATCTTTCGGCTTCCCTTGGATTAGGTTCATCCCATGCCTTAGGGTTTCGTACATAGTTGAAAAGTCCCATGGCCTCGTCACGGGTGTTTGCTCAAGTCACCTCTCACTTTATGGTTTTTTAAAAGTTGCTTCATGGGTGGAGACATACCATCATAAAAATGATTCACTAGCATCCAGGTATCAAAGCCATGGTGTGGGCATGCATTGATGGTCTCCATGAATCTTTCCCAACACTGATAAAACTTCTCATTGTCATAGGCTGAGTAGGTGTAGATCTGTCTCTTCAAACTATTGGTCTTGGTTGTATTGAAGAACTTCTTCAAAAACTCGGCTTGGAGTTCGGCCCAATTCCTAATTGTCCTTGGCCTCAATGAATTAGGCAATTTTGGCCTTATCTTTCGATGTCGAAATGCTTTCAGCTTGAGCAAATCCATCAGACCTCCTTCCTTAAAGTTGTGCATACTTCTTCGAATTCTGGATATGAGTATAAGGATTCTCATTCTCGTTCCATGGAATGTGGGAAGTAGGGAGCACGAATAAGGTCTTACCACCACGTCATCGGCAAATTGTTATGATGCGGGGAAGGTGCGCTCCACCCTAAGTGTATGTGGTCCCTCGTTGACACGTATCTTTGTTGGATTCATAGAGCGCTTGTTGACTTTCTTTGTTCCTCGGAGTAGAGGATCTATTTGATCATTGTGTACACGATTTCACGACCTTGCTCATTTGGTGCCTCCTCTTTCAAATCTACACGATATCCCTCTATCAGTGCTGCATAAACACCTATAGCCTGTAAAGTGGACCGCAATGAGAACCTGAGTAAACGCGAAAAGGGTCGGTGTTAGCTACTTAAAGCGTAAGAAAGCAAAAACTGATGTAATGCTTGCTAGAAAACGTAGTTCAAACAAATGAAATTCAAAAGTTGAAAGGTCCTGACACTTGTATGGATTACAAGTACATATCAACTCATCATCAGTAGTTTGGCTGCATCCCGAACCAGCGGCGCCGTTGATTCGTGCCACGGTAGGGTGATCAGGAATCAACAATTTGTTTCCTATGTTCCTCCCTCTTTGCCGTAGTCAAAAGCTCTTGCGAGTATAGCCAGATCTAGGGTCGAACACGGGATGGGTTTCATCCCACGAATGGTCGCATTATGTTTGAAAATGGTGAGACTTTTATTTGGATTTTTGGATTTGCATTTAAAAACAGGGGAGTTGGTTGTTCACTGGTTAACTGAAATGGCTTAAATTAAGGTGTGAAATGGTAACCTTGAAGGCTTAGGTTACTAGCTTGATACAATGGGGTTATTAAGGTGTCCTCGGGTTGTTCTCGCATTAAGGGCAAATGACATATAGTGAAAGCCAAAATAGGATCTTTGTTTAGCTATTAAATCTAACCACAAAAACACTCCTATTTGAGTCAGTCGAATGCGAGCATTCAATGTTCCAATCAGTTTAAAACCCTAGCATTTAACCTCATTTCAATGGCTCGTAAATGACATCTAAAGAATGTCAGTGCATCTACCATTAAGAATGCACTAAACCTTAAAGCATGACAAGTATTGACCAAAGGAAAGACATTAAATAGCATTAAACCCTAGTTTGGAAAATGCAGGAGCCATAAATGCGATTTTGTATCATTAAGGCATGAGGACCTTTGTCAAACCACCAAAAACCAAGCTAGCAACCCTCCTCTTCAAGGCTTTGAGAACTTGCCAAGCATCCCTTGAGTTGTCATCCTCGAGAGTGTGTTTGGCGACCAAAGAAAATGAAGAAAGAAGAGAAAGGCAAAATATAACTACAAAACTAAAAATTTGGGAAAGCTTGCATAAAAATGAAAGTTAGGGTTACAAAAGTTGTAGGGGAGCTTAATAGCCAACCCCAATGTGTGAAATGACAAAATTTCCTAAAATATGAGATTACAATAGGGACAAAATGGTAATTAATCAAAACGTGGTCGTTTGGAATCAAAAACATCAAAAACACAGGGGCAACAATTTCGCTATGTAGTGAATTTTGCTATGATAGCAAAATATCGCTATCATAGCGAAAAAAAACAGGCATAGCGAAATTCAAATTTTCGCTATGCACGATATTACTCTGATGGCTAAATTTAACTAACTGGCGAAAATTTCGCTAGAGACGTGAAATTTTAATATGGTTGAAATTTCGCAATGCATAGCAAAATTCTACAAGTTTGCCTCTGTGCCTCTGGCACGCCACTTCTGCATCTTCTTTTTATCAATTCCACTTCACATTTCTTCATTCTTGGTTGATGAAATCACGGAAGTGAATCCTCAGCGATCGGCACCGCTCGACATCAAACTTGATATTATTGGTTGAGACTCGCAAAAACCTGCAAAATTAACAAAAACAAACTCGAAATGGAATCAGTGGTACTAAGTGGACCTGCACATGTCGATTGGCTCAATTCATATGATTAGTACGCAAAAAGCACTCAAACCTATATCTTAAATAGGGTTGAAATAGCACTTTTGCCTTATTAATCAGCTATGCATTCATAGTTTAGAGCATCGAGTTAGAGCAGGAGAGCATATGTATAAAAAGCTACTTTTAGTATCTAATTTCCTTTAAGACTGGGATGACATCCTAAACCAGTACTAATCAACCAATTCTTAGAATTGAAGTCAACATGCTATGGACAATTACTTTTTTTTGCAAAACCTTCTCCTGTATACTTCGTACCTCAATATGAATTTCAATAAGAATAGTCCCTCCTAAGATAGGATCAAAATTATTCTACCAAACTAAGATGAAACTTTCTAATATTAAATTTACAATGACAAGGTATTGTCCTTAGGCCTCAGGAACACAGTTCTGTTGTCACTCAGGAGGGAACCTTGAAAGTAGAGGTTAGAACAATTCCTTCGATTATAAAACTGATATTTGGAGTTCATTAATTATAGGAGTATCAATTCGACACGCCCCTCGGATCGTGCTCTTAGTCTTAAGAGCTTGCCTTTCTCTGTCACTAGAAGGAATCCTAGGAAAACAGATCATAGAACATCTCCTTTGGGTATCTGGCAGATACTTCAAGCGGTTCATTTCAAAACTACAAATTACCATTTAAGTTTTCAAACCAACAACTACATTCAATCAATGCACACATAGTAATCACATCACCAATCCATTCCCATAGAGTGGTTAGCCTACCATAACTGGATTACAAACAACAACAATTAATTGGTTGAACAAATTCATTGTACGTGTAATCAAGAAATCATAAAGAAAATTAAAAAATTAAGTATTCTAATTACTTTCGAAGCATAATATTTGAACTGTTTTCAAGATTGTAAACGAAAAATAAAATATAAAGAGTATCGAATTCAATGCAACTAAAGGTTTCTCTGAGATTGAGGAAAACTTGAAATGGACTTAGTAATTTATCTTTTAATTTGCATACTCATCAAGAAAAAAATTTCATGGGTTGAATCCTGGATTTGTCCTAATGTATGTTAGTATAGTTTTGAAATACCTTAAACCACTATGCATTTCATAGTTTAGAACATCATGTTCCCAAACCAGGATAGCATATGTCTAAAAGGCTACTTTTAGTATATGATTCCCTTTAAGACTTGGATGACTCCCTAAACCAATACTAATCAACCAATTCTTAGAACTGAAGTCAACAAGCCCCTATAGAAAAGGTAATACAAGCATATAAAATAATTAGTATACCAATCGCATTTCAATAAATTAAATCCCTCGATATAGGATTAACATTATTCTACCAAACTGACATGAAACCTTCAAATATTAAATTGAGAATCACAAGGTATTGTCCTTAGGCCTCGGGAACACACTTCTGTTGTCACTCGGAAGGGAACCTTGAAAGTAGAGGTTAGAACAATTCCTTTGATTATCAAACTGATATTTGGAGTTCATTAGGTCTTGAAGTATCAATTCAACACGCCCCTCAGATAATGTATGAAATCTTACAAGAAAGCCTCTCTTTGTCACTAGAGAATCACAGAAAGCTTGAGATCTTAGAACATCTCTCCTCTAGGTATATGAAATAAATGCTAACCAGTTTATTTCAAAACACCACCAATTATATAATTTCGGTTAAACCCAAACAACTACATTAAATCAATGCAAACATAGTAATCACTTCACCAATCCATTCCCATATAGTGGTTTGCCTTCCATAATAGGATTACACACAACAACAATTAATTGATTGAAAAAATTCATTGGACGTGCAATCAAGAGATCATAAAGAAAATTCAAAATTTAAGTATTCCAATTACTCAAGGACAACGCTATTTGAACTTTAATTTTCAAGATTGTAAACGAAAATAATATATAAAGAGTATTTAAATTCAATGCAACAAAAGGTTTCTCTAAGATTGAGGAAAACTAGGAATGGACTTAGTAATTTTTCTTTTAATTTGCATACTCTTCAAGAAAAAAATTTCATGGGTTGAATCCTGGATTTCTCCAAGGGTATGTTAGTATAGTCTTGAAATACCTTCAACCACTATGCATTTCATAGTTTAGAACATCATATTCCCAAACTAGGATAGCATATGTCTAAAAAGCTACTTTTAGGTTTTGATTCCCTTTAAGACTTGGATGACTCCCTAAACAAGTACTAATCAACCAATTCTTAGAACTGAAGTCAACATGCCCCTATAGGCAAGGTAATACAAGCATTCTCCCATATAATTCATACCTTTATCTGCATTTCAATAAGAATAATCCCTCCCAAGATAGGATCAACATTATTCTACCAAACTGAGATGAAACCTTCAAATATTAAAGTGACAATCACAAGGTATTGTCCTTAGGGCTCGGGAACACATCTTTGTTGTCACTCAGAAGGGAACCTTGAAATGAGAGGTTAGAACAATTCCTTTGATTATCAAACTGATATTTGGAGTTCATTAGTTATGAAATATCAATTGTATGCCTTTAAGATAATGCTGTTGATCTTAAGAAGAGCGTCTTTCTCTTTGTCACTATAAGAATGGAAAGCGGATCTTAGAGCATCTCCTTTGGTTATATGAAACCGATACTTCAAATAGTTCATTTCCAAAACACTACCAATTATATAATTTCAGTTTTCAAACCAACAACTACATTAAATCAATGCAAACATAGTAATCACATCACCAATCCATTCCCATAAAGTTGTTAGCTTTCCATAACTGGATTACACACAACAACAGTTAATTGGTTGAACAAATTCATTGTAAGTGTAATAAAGAGATCATGAAGAAAATTCCAAAATTAAGTATTCCAATTACTGAAGCACACCACTATTTGAACTTTCATTTTCAAGCTTGTAAACGAAAAATACTAAATAAAGAGTATCCGAATTCAATGCAACTAAAGGTTTCTCTGAGATTGAGGAAAACTGGGAATGGAATCAGTAATTTATCTTTTAATTTGCATCCTCTTTAAGAAAATAATTTCATGGGTTGAATCCTGGATTTGTCCAAGGGTATGTTAAGATAGTCTTGAAATACCTACAACCACTATTCATTTCATGGTTTAGAACATCATGTTCCCAAACCAGGATAGCATATGTCTAAAAAGCTACTTGTAGTATCTGATTCCCTTTAAGACTTGGATGACTTCCTAAACCAGTACTAATCAACCAATTCTTAGAATTGAAGTCAACATGCCCCTATAGACAAAGTAATACAAGCCCTCTCCCATATACTTCGTAGCTCAATCTGCATTTGAATTAGAATAATCCCTCCCAAGATAGGATCAACATTATTCTACCAAACTGAGACGAAACCTTCAAATATTAAATTGACAATCACAAGGTATTGTCCTTAGGCCTTGGGAACACAGTTATGTTGTCACTCTGAAGGGAACCTTGAAAGGAGAGGTTAGAACAATTCCTTTGATTATCAAACTGATATTTGGAGTTCATTAGTTCTAGGAGTATCAATTCAACACGCCCCTAAGATAATGCTCTTCGATCTTAAGAACACCTTTCTACTATCACTAGAAGGAATCCTGGGAAAACATATCATAGAACAGCTCCTTTGGGTATATGGAACCGATACTTCAAACAGTTCATTTCCAAAACACTACCAATTATATAATTACAGTTTTCAAACCAACAACTACATTAAATCAATGTAAACATAGTAATGACATCACCAATCCATTCCCATAAAGTGGTTAGTCTTCCATAACAGGATTACACTGTGACAACAACAATTAATTGGTTGAACAAATTCATTGTACGTGTAATAAAGAGATCATAAAGAAAATTCCAAAATTAAGTATTCCAATTACTCAAGCACACCACTATTTGAACTTTAATTTTCAAGATTGTAAACCAAATATAATATATAAAGAGTATCCGAATTCAATGCACCTAAAGGTTTCTCTGAGATTGAGGAAAACTTGGAATGGATTTAGTAATTTATCTTTTAATTTGCATACTCATCAAAAAAAAAATTCTAATGGGTTGAAGCCTGGATTTGTCCAAGGGTATGTTAGTATAGTTTTGAAATACCTTCCACCAATATGCATTTCTTAGTTTAGAACATCATGTTCCCAAACCAGGATGGCATATGTCTAAAAAGCTACTTTTAGTATTTGAATCCCTTTAATACTTGGATGACTCTGTCACGCCCCGATTCCCGGTCTGACCCGATTGGTGAATCCGAACCAGTTTCGGGTTGCGAAACCATATACTGGGACTCTTTACTTTTTTTTTTTTTTAAACTTGTACTTGTACCTGTAGTATACAAACAATTTCTGTAATAACAAAAATCATTTACATACACAAAAGAACTACCACCGGAGTGGTGTCCATCAAAATCTATACACATATACTAACTCCCATTTATTTATACAAATACATATCTATCTGAACATCGGAGATCGCGGAACCGAGTTATGGTGACACCTATCTCTGAGATATGCGATATACGGTGTGGAATATCTGTCCTCTTTATCTCCTCTTGATTACTGCAGTTGAACACCCTTGCTAACTGCGCTTAGTGGAATTTTATAGATAGTAACGACCAAATGCCGATAATTGCGAGTCACAATCTTTTTACATTTACTTTTCCTTATCTGGTCTGAAACTATTGTTATCGCGACTTCTAACTCATATCATATTATACATGTAGATTTATCCTTTTCGAATCCATATCATTATCTTGTTATTATTACTTCCTGTAGCCGTGTCTTTTACGGGTTGTAACTCATATCTTCTACATATGCGACATATCATATCATATTGAAGTAAACATACATATCTGATGGCGAGTCGAACGGTCGAGTCATATTAAATACATACGAGTCCGTCGGACTAATACCAATACATATTAGACTCATATCATTATCACGATGACCATTAATCAAATCCTTTAGCAATTACATTTCATGATGCAGGATGCGGTTTAATTCTTTTAGTTGTCGTTTTATTAAATTTTCATTTTGAAAGTGCTCGTGACCAAATCCTACTTTCGACCGGTTGTGGATCAAGCATTTGGGCGGTTTACTCCGACATTTTCAATCAAAACATTTGTTTGGTTTATTAAATTTTTTGTTTTTTCAAAAGTGCCATGACCGAATCCCACACTCGGCCGGTTAGGCGGATCAGTATGCCGGTTTACTCAGAGCATTTTCAATCAAAACATTTGTTTCGTTTTATTAAATTTTGTTTTCAAAGTGTCGCGGCGAATCCCAGGCTTGACACGGTTAGGATCAAGCTGGAGCAGGTTTACTCAGGCATTTCAATTATCTTCCCCGAAACATTTTACTGCGATATTTCATTTTAGACTTTTTAATTAGTACGAAACACTTCTTTGACGATCCATAAACACTTACAAATTGAAAGACCCATGTGATACATTTAACAAAATGCATTTACAAAATAATACATTTTTACTATGTTTGTGTAACGAAAAAGATACTTAAACAAATACAATTTTTAATGTCATTTTTCACCTTTCGGTTTGTGATTTCACATATAGCTATAGAAGTCGACATTCAAGATAGATTCAGTTGGTGAATCCTGTCTTGTTTGTCATTCAGTGGCAATGTGGTTTCACATTCAATTATTATCGTCTCACCATGGCTGTAAATCGACATTCCACGACCGGACTCACTTGAGGGAATCCACGCCTGTGCGTCATTCGGTAGCAATGTGATTTGCATTCAATTGTGCCGTCTCACATATGACTACTAAATCGGCATTCGGCCAGTTCACTTAGAATCCACATACATCTGTCATTCGATGGCAATGTGATTTCGCATTCAATTATTACAGTCTCACATATGACTATAGAAATCGACATTCACAGCCGATTCACTTAAGGGAATCACATACATGCAATCAATTTAGTAGTAATGTGATTTCCATTTAACATTCGTTTACCCTCATGGCCAGATTCGGTTAGTGAATCCTAGTCATGTTGGTCATTCAATAAAAATGTGATTTCACATTCAATATTTACGATTACCTTCATGACAAATTCAGTTGGTGAATCCCGTCATGTTGGTCATTGAATGATACATTTCAATATTAGTTTACTTTTATGCAGTAATTTCACTTATAGCTCAAATACACGCACACATGTATTTATTTGACAAACATTTCGAATAACAATAATTCAGTCAATATATATATATATATATATATATATATATATATATATATATATCTCACAAATAGCATTCCATAACTAATCATAATCATTTCAATTCCAATTTCACTTTCGTATTATCCTTTTCCAGATATACTCAATCCTATGTACTTATTTCATATACTCTTTCACGTACACTCATTCACGTATACTTATTCATATATTCATTCACGTATACTCATTCATATATTTCCTATCATTGGTTATCAATTTCTGGTTATATGGGATAATGATCATATATAACTTAACCACATCATGTGTTCATGACATATTTCCCTTCATATTCATATTCATGTTTCAGTTCGTTTTCATTTTCCATATCACATTCATGTTTCATGAACACATTTATACATGTTGCATTTTCTATATTTTCCTTGTTTCATGCCTATTGCACATGGCACTTCATATACTTGTAAGTATGGTATCTGTAAATCATACCTCATTCATGTATTCTTATTCCTCTACGAGTCTACTTTACTTAGGAATTGGAATCAATCCAATCGGATCATCCAAACTAAAGTTATGGCATTTTCATGCCAAACTAGTCAATTTACCGATTACACTAGGGGCAGTTTGTATTACTCATTTTTCCGGGGTTCTAACCTCATATTTGACACTATATCTTTGTACTATTTTAAATCTAAGGTGCTAAGGGTTCTTCTCCAACTGGAATCACCCAAATCGGAGCACCGAAACTCAAGTTACGTCCTAGACACAGGCTACTCTATGTTCAAGCCCCGAAACCGGAATTTGGCTTGTACATGGCCACTTTGAGTGAATTTTGGGCCACCTAAGTCATAATTGGATGATATATTTATGGATGTTTAGTTTACTTGAAGTCTATTTTAATTAGCCATGAATCCACTCCGTCGGATAAGAAATAGGCAAGTTATGGCTAAAAATCAGAAGTAGTCAAAATAGGCGGGGTGTGGGTACATGTCGACGTGTCTTAGGTACATCATCTATCTTAGGTACATGTTCGATTCTGTTAACATGTCTTAGGTACATATTCAAATTAATATAGTACATGTCCCCGAAAATGTGGAATGTGTTTTCTCCCATTTTTCCATATTTTTCCACCCAATTCAACTCTATACTTCATACACACATCAAAACCATTACCTATTCCTCTTGTAACCTCTTTTCTATTCAATTCCTCTTTCATTACTTATCTTTCTTCAAAAATCTTCCATGAAGTTCTTCCAAAACCATTCTAATATGGGTTATTACCCATACTCAAACCAAATATGATGATTAGTTAGGGTTTGTTCTAAACCCTGACTCAATTACTTTCATTGAACTATGAATCCATCATCAAATAGAGGATTTCATATGCTTCTTGTACTATTTAAGGTATTACCAAGTTTACTTTTAAGAATTTTAGGGTTAGGAAGAAATCCTAACAAAACCCTAGGTTTGGAACTCATAAACTTTTCTAAAATTCCATACAAAATCCATATGATCCATACCCAAGGTTAGTTCCATACCTTTTTTACTTTGCTTCTTCTTCTCTCTTCTTCTCTTCTCTTCTTCTTCTCTTCTTCTTCTTCTTCTTCTCTCTTTTCCTCTCCCCTCTCTCTCTGGTTTGGTCTTCCACAGATGAAGGACCCGATTTTGGTCTTAAATCCCATGTTTGTTATGGCCATGTTTGGCCCAGACAAAGAAACCCATTTTGTTTAAGTTTCCTTGTTGCCTTTTAGTCCTTAAACTCTTTCTTTTTGCAAAGCAATTTATGTCATATTCTAATTTAACCCCCTCATCTTTCCTCCAAATCCCATAATTACATATAATCTTATTGATTTATGCCTCATATATCTCAAGTGGTAAATTACATATTTACCCTTGACTTTATTAATGTTCGGGTCTCTTATTTTATTTTCGAAAATTTCATTTAACTTTTTAATATACTAAACAAGTCAGAAAGCGCTAGGTATATTTAGAGGTATTCTGGACTCCTAAACAAATTCTCGTTAACTTGATTCTTAGAGTGAAGTCGACATGCCCCCGTAAACAAGGTAAGAACAAGCCTTTTCCCTTATAATTCATACCTGATACGCATTTCAATAAGAATAATCCTACAAAGAAAAGGATCAACATTATTCAACCAAGAAGGATGGAAACCTTGAATATTAAGGTTGACAATCACAAAGGTATTGTCCTTTAAGCCTCGGGAACACATACATTTGTCACTCAAGAGGGAACCTTGAAAGGAGAGGTTAGAACAATTCCTTTGATTATCAAACTGATATTTGGAGTTCATTAGTTCTAAGAGTATCAATTCAACACGCCCCTAAGATATTGCTCTTCGATCTTAAGAACGCCTTTCTACTGTCACGAGAAGGAATCCTAGGAAAACAGATCTTAGAACATCTCCTTTGGGTATATGAAACCGATACTTCAAACAGTTCATATCCAAAACACTACCAATTATATAATTTATGTTTTCAAACTAACAACTACATTAAATCAATGGAAAAATAGTAATCACATCATCAATCCATTCCCATAATGTGGTTAGCCATCCATAACTGAATTACACACAACAACAATTAATTGGTTGAACAAATTCATTGTACCTGTAATCAAGAGATCATAGAGAAAATTCAAAAATTAAGTATTCCAATTACTAAAGGACACCACTATTTAGATTTTAATTTTCAAGATTGTAAACAAAAAATAATATATAAACAGTATCCGAATTCTATTGATCTAATGGTTTCCCTGTGATTGAGAAAAACTGGGAATGGACTTAGTAATTTCTCTTTGAATTTGCATACTCTTCAAGAAAAAAATTTCATGGGTTGAATCCTGGATTTGTCCAAGGGTATGTTAGTATAGTCTTGAAATCCCTTCAACCAAAATGCATTTCATAGTTTAGAACATCATGTTCCCAAACCAGGATATCATATGTCTAAAAAGCTACTTTTAAGATTCCCTTTAAGACTTGGATGACTCCCTAAACCAGTACTAATCAACCAATTCTTAGAACTTAAGTTAACATGCCCCTATAGACAAGGTAATACAAGCCTTCTCCAAAATAATTCGTACCTCAATCTGCATTTCAATAAGAATAATCCCTCCCAAGATAGGATCAACATTATTCTATCAAACTGAGATGAAACCTTCAAATATTAAATTGAGAATCCTAAGGTATTGTCCTTAGGCCTCGGGAACACACTTCTGTTGTCACTCAGAAGGGAACCTTGAAAGCAGAGGTTAGAACAATTCCCTTGATTATCAAACTTATATTTGGAGTTCATTAGTTCTTGGAGTATCAATTCCACACGCCCCTAAGATATTGCTCTTTGATCTTAAGAACGCATTTCTACCGTCACAAGAAGGAAACCTGGGAAAACATATCTTAGAACATCTCCTTTGGGTATATGAAACCGATACTTCAAACAGTTCATATCCAAAACACTACCAATTATATAATTTCAGTTTTCAAACCAACAACTACATTAAATCAATGGAAAGATAGTAATCACATCACCAATCCATTCCCATAATGTGGTTAGCCATCCATAACTGGATTACACACAACAACAATTAATTGGTTGAACAAATTCATTGTATGTGTAATCAAGAGATCATAAAGAAAATTAAAAAATTAAGTATTCCAATTACTCAAGGACACCACTATTTTGACTTTAATTTTCAAGATTGTAAACGAAAAATAATATATAAAGAGTATCCGAATTCAATGCAACTAAAGGTTTCCCTGTGACGCCCCGAAACCCGTGGGTCCGTTGACAACCCGTCAACCCGCGAAATACTCGTGGATGTCGGGTAACCCGACACCACTCACTAAAATCGGGTAGAGTCTTCTTTGTACGGGGGCTACACTTGAAATGCAACTGTCTCAACATTTTACAACGACCACCTGGGTCACGTCTGCAGTAAAATTGGCCTTAGGCGAAGTACATCAATACTCACAAAATATCCCAGCTTGACTATATTACATGGTTTAGAGTTAATAAGTCACTCCTTAATTCAAACCTTATGTTAAAATTTAAAATTCTTACACAGTATACAAATTGAATGCAAGCTCTGATCAAACAACTAAAGCGGCCTCTAGTGAGTGCTAGTCCTCTTCAACCTCCTGTACCTAAAATAGTGATCCCTCGACGGGGTGAGCATTACCCGATAGTGATAATTTCCTGCCAGTTCTCCCCGCCCCTAAGTTCACATGTCATGGAAAACAATCACACTCGAAACTAAATACATGATTCTCTTGAATGTCACCATGCCCAATCCATGTCTCGAGTCCTCACGGAAGCTCCCTCACACATGCTGTTGAATGTGAGTAAAAATACGAGTTTCAAAACAAAAGCTTTTTTGTTCTCGAAAACTTATTCTTAGGATTCCGGTAAATACATTGGACTACCCTCGGCGGGTGCTTGGTATTTCTCGAAGCAGTCTATTGGGTCGCCTCGAAGATGAATTGTTGGACAACTCTCTAAGGCAATTCTTCGGAAAATCTTCCTTGAAATTCCTTTCACAATCGTTTTCATTTTTCTTTTATTTTCCTTCATGTCATGCACTTACACCTACCATCTAGGGTGCCCCGGTGCATATAGAATGCATTATGTAATTTCCAAAATATTCATGCTAATATATTTTTCATGTATATATTAACAAAATTAATTCACACAATTCATGTTATTCGATTCACAATCAATAACACCAAATTAGCTCATGGGCTGTAACAATCCAAGCAATTCATTTTGAATCACCCAACAACACAAAAATCACACAACCCGATCACGCAGGCAATTGAAACCACAGGGTGTATTGTTCATGCGTATATAATAGGGATTTCTTCGCTCTGATTCAAAGATTTTGGGATGATAACCACGGCCTTTCGAGGCCTCAATAAAACCCCATCATAAAATGGCATAGCCAAAGAATAAACCAAGTAGGAAAGATCCCTACATCTTGGGTTATGAACTCCATGGTCAGTGCCATAGCATTAGCCCTTCTTAGCGTAGAACAACACTGCTTCTTGCAAAGTCGAGCAAATGGTCAGGCAATAGGGAAATCTAGAGAGAAGTCACACTTTCTCTCTTTAAAACCTGAATACACACCTCACTGCACGATTTTGCTTTCAAATTGGAGAAGAAAACTCATCTTTTATCTGTCTGTAATTAAACTTTCAACAATCCTCAATAAACCCCAAGTTTTGGATTTTTGATACATAACTTAACAGCTTATTCATCTCCATCATCTCACTAATCATGAAACATGTGTCACATGGGTACATGGCCAGGTGACTTTTTGTCACATCACATGTCTCTCATTAAAGTTTCTACACGGCACCAACACCGTGCCTTGAAACATGAAATTCGACTGTCTCGAAATCAAGAAATTCGACGCAGAAGTTAGACTTCACAGACAGACCCCAACTGTAGTATGTTTCATTATCCGAGATCTAGAAAAATTTCTGGTTTTGACCAAAATTACTGATTTTATCACATTTTAAAATTTAGAATTTTCTTGCCTTTACTGCCTCCCCAGATTGAGGAAATCGGGAATGGACTTAGTAATTTATCTTTAATTTCCAGTATACTTCAAGAAAAAATTTCATGGGAAGGAAACGATTTGTCCATGGTATGTTAGTATAGTTCTGAAATAGCTCTCAACCATCGTGCATTTCATAGTTCTCGAACATCATGTTCCCAAACCAGGATAGCATATGTCTAAAAGTCGCTTTAGCATCTGATTCCCATTAAGACTTGATGACTCCCTGAAATGCAAGCATTTCCAATCAACTAATTCTAGAACTGGTCAACATGCCCTCTTGTGATGCAAGGTAACCTGCCATTCTCCCATATAATTAGACCATCCGGCATTTCAATAAGAATAATCCCTCCCAAGATAGAATCAACATTATTCTACTAAACTGAGATGAAACCTACAAATATTAAATTGAGAATCATAAGGTATTGTCCTTAGGTCTCGGGAACACACTTTTGTTGTCACTGTATGAAACTTATGCAGAAGAAATAATTTCATTATCAACTTGATATTTGGAGTTCGATAGTTCTTATAGAATTATCAATCCAACATTTCCCTAAAGATATGCTCTTCTCGATCTTAAAGTAAATCGCCTTCTACCATCAATGGTTAGAACTCCAGAAATGATCTAAATACCTCTTTAGGTATATGAAACCGATACTTCAAAGATCTATTCCAAAATAATTTCAACAAATATATAATTTTAAGCTTAAACCAATAATTACATAAATCAATGCAACAAAAGTAATCACATCACCAACTTTTCCACAAGTACATTTCCATAACTCGGTTTACACACAAAATAAATAATTAATCGTTGAACAAATTCATTTCATGTAATCAAGAGATCAAAGAAAAAGTAAAAATTATAATTTTAATCAACAAGGACAAATTATCACTTAATTTTTTAATTTAATATCGTGAATGGAAAAATAATATATAAAGAAAACTAATTCAATCCAACTAAAGGTCGATCTGAGATCGGGGGAAACTTGGAATGGACTTAGTAATTCATCTTTAATTTGCATCCCTTTCGTAAAATTCATGGGTTAAACTGTATCATCTAAGGGTATGTTAGTATAGTCTTAACACCTTCAACCACTATACTAAGAGTTTAGAACATCATGATCCCAACAAGGATAGTATATGTGTAAAAAGCTACTTTAGTATCCGATTTTAAGACTGGATTAATTTCCTAAACCGACATACTAATCAACCAATTCTTTAGAATTCAAGTCAACATTCTCTCATGCACAAGTGCACATGCTTCCTCCATATAATTCATCCTTAATCTGCATATCGATAAGAATAATCCCTACCAAGATAGAATCAACATTATTCTACCAAACTGAGATGAAACCTTCAAATATTAAATTGACAATCCCAAGGTATTGTCCTTAGGACTCGGGAACACACTTCTGTTGTCACTCAGAAGGGTACCTTGAAAGCATAGATTAAAATAATTCCTTTGATTATCAAACTAATATTTTGAGTTCATTAGTTCTAGGAATATCAATTCAACAGGCCCCTAAGATAATGCTCTTCGATCTTAAGAACACCTTTCTATCATTGACAAAGGTGAATCCTCGGGAAACAGATCTTAGAACATCTTCCTTGGGTATATGAAGCCGCATTTAAAACAAATTACTCAAAATACTACCAATTATATAATTTCTATTTTCAAACCAACAACTACATTAAATCAATGAAAACATAGTAATCACATCACCAAACCATTCCCATAAAGTGGTTAGCCTTCCAAAACTGGATTACACACAACAACAATTAATTGGTTGAACAAATTCATTGTACGTTTGCTCATGAGATTAGAATGAAAATTCAAAATTTAAGTACTACAATTACTCAAGGATATTTGATCTTTAATTTTCAAAATTGAAAATGAAAAATAATATATAAAGAGTATCTGAATTAA
The DNA here is from genome assembly GCA_016808115.1 of Tetrastigma voinierianum. Classification (NCBI taxonomy): domain Eukaryota; kingdom Viridiplantae; phylum Streptophyta; class Magnoliopsida; order Vitales; family Vitaceae; genus Tetrastigma; species Tetrastigma voinierianum. Next base: position 939,425 of record JAEQBH010001297.1, read on the forward strand.
ATGCAACTAAAGGTTTCTCTGAGATTGAGGAAAACTGGGAATGGACTTAGTAATTTATCTTTTAATTTGCCTACTCTTCAAGAAAATAATTTCAATGGTTGAATCCTAGATTTGTCCAAGGGTATGTTAGTATAGTCTTGAAATACCTTCAACCACTATGCATTTCATTGTTTAGAAGATCATTTTCCAAACCAGATAGCATATAAGCCAAAAGCTTACTTTAGTATTTGATTCCCTTAAGACTTGCATCACCCTTAAAAAGTATTAATCGTAACCAATTTAGAATCAAGTCAACATGCCTCTATGTATATAATACAAGTCACATATATTCACTAATTCATATTTGATAAGAATAATCCCTCCCAAGATAGGATGAACATTATTTCACAAACTTAGATGAAACCTTCAAATATTAAATTGACAATCAATAAGTATTGAATGGTTCTGAACATACTTCCGTTGGTCACCGATAAACTTTGAAAGTGTGGTTAGAACAATTCCTTCATTATCAACCGATATTCTGAGTTCATTAGTTCTAGGAGTTTCACCAACATGCCCTCAAGATAATGCTCTTCGATCACCTTTCTACTGCCACTAGAAGGGAATCCTAGAAAATGAGATTCAGAACACTTCCTTTGGGTATATGAAATGATACTTCAAATAAAGCTTCATATTCCCCAAAACACTACCAATTATGTTATTTAAGATTTCAAACCAATAACAACTTAAAATCAATGCAAACATAGTAATCACGTCACCAATCCTTTCCCATAAAGTGGTTAGCCTTCCATAACTGGATTACACACAACAACAATTAATTGGTTGAACAAATTTATTATACGTGTAATCAAGATATCAGAAAGAAAATTAAAAAATTAAGTAGTCCAATTACTCAAGTACACCACTATTTGAAATTTAATTTTAAACATTGTAAACGAAAAATAATATATAAAGAGTATCTGAATACTATGCAACTAAAGGTTTCTCTGAGATTGAGGAAAACTTGGAATGGACTTAGTAATTTATCTTTTAATTTGCATACTCTTCAAGAAAAAAATTTCATGGGTTAAATTGATTTTCCATATAAGAAAATATAAGGTCTTGGAAATACCTTCAACCAATTATGCATTTGTGATTAGGAAACATCATGTTCTAAACCAAGATAGCATAAGTCCGAAAGTCTACTTTTAGTATTCGATTCCCTTAAGACTAGATGACTTCTAAACCAATATTAATCAACCACTTAGAACTAAGTCAACATGCCCTCTTATAGACAAGTGTAATATAAGCCTTCTCCCATATAATTCGTACTTCACAATCTGCATTTCAATAAAGAATAATCCTCCAAATATAGGACTAATATTATCTACCAACCGAGACTTAAAACCTTCAAATATTGGGAATCTTTATCACAGCATGCCTTTAATCCTCTGAACACACTTCCGTTGTCGTATAACCTTGATATCAGAGCAAACACTCCTCAGATTATCAAACTGATATTTGGAGTTCATTTAGTTCTATGGAGCATTTCAATTCCTAACATGCCTCAGATAATGCTTTTCGATCTTAAGAACACCTTTCTACTGTCACTAGAAGGAATCCTGGGAAAACAGATCTTTGAACATCTCCTTTGGGTATATCATACCGATACTTCAAACAGTTCATTCCCAAAACACAACCTATTATATAATTTCAGTTTCCAAACAATAACTACATATAATCAATGCAAACATAGTAATCACATCACCAATCCTTTCCCATAAAGTGGTTAGCCTTCCAAAACTAGATTACACACAACAACAATTAATTGGTTGAAGAAATTCATTTTACTTGTAATCAAGAGATCATAAAGAAAATTCAAAAATTAAGTACTCCAATTAAACAAGGACAACACTATTTGTACTTTGAATTTCCTTAAGAGATTTAGAATTTAGAAAAAAATAATATATAAAGAGTATCCTAATTCAATGCAACTAAAGGTTTCTCTGAGATTGGGGAAAACTGGGAATGGACTTAGTAATTCATCTTTTAATTTGCATCCTCTTCCATAAAAAAATTTCATGGGTTGAATCTTGGATTTGTCAAAGGATATGTTAGTATAGTCTTGAAATACCTTCAACTACTTTGCATTTCATAGTTTAGCACATCATGTTCTCAAAACCAGATAAGAAGTTTATGTTTACTTAGTATTTGATTTCAAGAATGTTGATAGACTTCCTAAATGCTACTAATCAATAATTCTTAGTTTTAAAGTCAACATTACCCTATAGATAAGGTAATACAAGCCTTCTCCCATATAATTCGTCCTCAATCTGCTTATCAAAAAGAATAATCCCTCCCAAGATAGAATCAACATTATTCTAACAAACTGAGATGAAACCTTAAAATATTAAATTGACAATCACAAGGTATTGTCCTTAGTTCGGGAACACTGCTTTCACTAAGGGAACCTTGGAGCGAGATTAACACACACCGTTTGATTATCAAAACTAATATGCCTGGAGTTCATTAGGATCTAGGAATATCAATTCAAGATGTCCCTAAGATAATGCTCTTCATCTTAAGAACTACTTTCATTGTCAATGAAGGACCTGAAAAACAGATCTTAGAACATCTCCTTTGGTTTTATGAAGCCAATACTTAAAACAGCCATTTCAAAATAATACCACTTGTATTTGGCCGTATGTTTTCTTAAATTCAATAACTACATTAATTCAATGCAAACATAGTAATCACATCACCAATCCATTCCCAAAATACTACCAATTATATCATTTATGTTTTCAAACCAACAACTAGATTAATTCAATGCAAACATAGTAATCACATCACCAATCCATTCCCATAAAGTGGTTAGCTTTCCATAACTAGATTACACACAACAACAATTAATTGGTTCAACAAATTCATTGTACATGTAATCAAAAGATTAGAAAGAAAATTAAAAATTTAAGTACTACAATTACTCAAGGATATTTGAAATTTTTAATTTCTTAAGATTGTAAACCTAAAAATAATATATGTATATCCGGACCATGCAACTACACTTCAGATTTGAGGAAAATCGGGAATGGACTTAGTAATTTTATTTTAATTTGCATACTTTCAAGAAAAAAATTTCACTAGTTGAATCCTAGATTTGTCCAAGGGTATGTTAGTATAGTAATGAAATACCTTCAACCACTATGCATTTCATTGTTTAGAACATCAATTTCTAAAACAAGGATAGCATATGTCAAAAAAGCTACTTTTAGTATCCGATTCCCTTTAACACTTGCATCACTCCCTAAAAAAGTACTAATCAACCAATTCTTAGAACTGAAGTCAACATGCCCCTATAGATAAGGTAATACAAGCCTTCTCCAATATAATTCGTACCTCAATCTGCATTTCGATAAGAATAATCCCTCCCAAGATAGGATCAACATTATTCTAAACAAACCAGATTTAAACCTCAAATACAAATGACAACGCAAGGTAGTAATCCTGGTTTCCCAGGAACACACTCCCTCTATTGTCACTCGTAAGGAACCTCAGCGAGGTTAGAACAATTCCTTTGATCATCAAACTGATATTTGGACTTCATTAGCTCTAGCATTATCAATTCAACATGCCTCTAAGATAATGTTCAATCTTAAGAACGCCTTTCTACTATCACTAGAAGGAATCCAAGGAAAACAGATCTTAGAACATCTCCTTTGGGTATATAATGCCGAAACTTCAAACAGTTCATTACCAAAATACTACCAATTATTTAATTTCAGTTTCCAAACCAATAACTACAAAAAATCAATGCAAACATAGTAATCACATCACCAATCCTTTCCCATAAAGTGGTTAGCATTCCATAACTGGATTAGACACAACAACAATTAATTGGTTCAAGAAATGCATTTTACTTGTAATCAAGAGATCATAAAGAAAATTCAAAAATAATAACTCCAATTACTCAAGGACAACACTATTTGAACTTTAGTTTTCAAGATTGTGAACGAAAAATAATATATAAAGAGTATCCGAATTCAATGCAACTAACGGTTGCTCTGAGATTGAGAAAACTTGTAATGGACTTAGTAATTTATCTTTTAATTTGCATCCTCTTCGAGAAAAAAATTTCATGGATCTTAGAACATCTCCTTTGGGTATATGAAACCGATACTTCAAACAGTTCATTCCAAAAACACTACTATATTATTTCGCCAAACCAATAACTATAAAAACACAAAATAATGCAATCACATCACTAATCCTTTCTCATAAAGTGGCATTTCATAACTGACATACACAACAACGACACTTGTTGAAGAAATTCATTTATAATGAAGAGATCATAAAGAAAATTCAAAAATTAAGTACTCCAATTACTAAAGGACAACACTGTTTGAACTTAAATTTTCAAGATTGTGAATGAAAAATAATATATAAAGAGTATCCGAATTCAATGCAACTAACGGTTGCTCTGAGATTTAGGAAAACTGGGTATGGACTTAGTAATTTATCTTTTAATTTGCATCCTCTTCGAGAAAAAAATTTCGTGGGTTGAATCCTGGATTTGTCCAAGGGTATGTTAGTATAGTCTTGAAATACCTTTAACCACTATGCATTCAATAGTTTAGAACATCATGTTCCTAAACCAGACAAAGATATGTCTAAAAGTTACTTTTTAGTATAAGACCGTTTAAGCACTTGGATGATTGTTCCTACACCGCCTCTAATCAACCAATTCTAGAACTGCGGGTCATCACTTAATTCTATAGACAAGGTAATAAAAGCCTTCACCCATATAATGTAATTTCAATCTTGTACTAACAAGAATAATCCTCCCAAGATGATCATTATTCTATGAAAATGAGATGAAACCTTAAATATTAAATTGACAATCACAGGTATTGTCCTGCCGGAACACACATCCGTTGTCACCGTAGTGAACCTTTGAGCAGAGGTTGTGAACAATTCCTTGATTATCAAATGATATTTGGAGTTCATTAGGTTCTAGAGTACCAATTCACATGCTCCAAGATAATGCTCTTCTGATCTTTAAGAACGCCTTCATCGTCAATAGAAGGAATCCTGGGAAAACAAATCTTAGAACATCTCCTTTGGGTATATGAAACCGATACTTCAAACAGTTCAATCCAAAAACACTACCAATTATAAATATTTCAGTTTTCAAAACAATAACTACATAAAATCAATGCAAACAATGTAATCACATCACCAATCCTTTCCCATAAAGTGGTTAGCTTTCCATAACTGGATTACACACAACAACGATTAATTGTTTGAAGAAATTCATTTTACTTGAAATGAAGAGATCATAAAAAAAATTGAAAAATTAAGTACTCCAATTACTCAAGGTGACGACTGCTTGAACTTTTTAATTTTTCAAGATTGCAAATGAAAAATACAATATATAAAGAGTATCCGAATTCAATGCAACTAACGGTTTCTCTGAGATTTAGGGAAAATGGGTATGGGCTTAGTAATTTATCTTTTAATTTGCATTCTCTTCGAGAAAAAAATTTCGTGGGTTGAATCCTGGATTTGTCCAAGGGTATGTTAGTATACTCTTGAAATACCTTCAACCACTATGTATTTTTAATAGTTTAGTGTCATCATGTTCCTAAACCAAAGATAGCATATGTCAAAAAGCTACTTTTAGTATATGGTTCCCTTTAAGACTTGGATGACACCCTACACAAGTTCTAATCAACCAATTCTTAGAACTGTAGTCAATATGCCCCTGTAGACAAGGTAATAAAAGCCTTCACCCATATAATTGCACTAATCAGACAGAATAAGAATAATCCCTCTCCCAAGATAGGATCACTACTATTCTACTAAAAGATGAAACCTTTTAAAATATTGGGTAAATTGACAATCACAAGGTATTCACAAGTTTCCTCGAACACACATCTCTTGTCACTCATGAACCTGAAAGTAGAGGTTATAAAATTCCTTTGTCATCAAATGTGATATTCGAGTTCATTAGTTCTAGGATTATCAATTCAACATGCCCTTAAAATAATGCTCTTCCTTCTTAAGAACGCCTTTCTACTGTCACTAGAAGGAATCCTGGGAAAACACATCTTAGAACATCTCCTTTGGGTATATGAAACCGATACTTCAAAAAAAAGTTCATCTGTAAAACAATACTAATTATATTATTTCAGCTTTTCAAACCAATAATCACATAAAATCAATGCAAACAATATAATCACATCACCAACTTTTTCCCATAAAGTGTTAGCTTCCATAACTCGGATTATGTACATTAACAACGATTAATCGTTGAAGAAATTCATTTTACTTTGCAATGAAGAGATCATAAAGAAAAATTCAAAAAATTAAGTACTCCAATTACTCAAGGACAACACTGCTTTAATTTCAAAACATCAGAATGAAAATAATATATATAAAAGAGTATCCGAATCTAATGTAAACTAACGGTTCTCTCGAGATTTAGAAAACTGGTATGACTTAGTAATTTGGTTTCTTTTTTTAATTTTGCATCTTTCAGAAAATTTGGTTGAATCCCCTGATTATTCAAGGGTATGTTAGTATAGTCTTGAAATACCTTCAACCACTATGCATTTAATAGTTTAGAACATCATGTTCCCAAACCAGGATAGCATATGTCTAAAAAGCTACTTTTAGTATACGGTTCCCTTTAAGACTTGGATGACACCCTACACCAGTTCTAATCAACCAATTCTTAGAACTGTAGTCAATATGCCCCTGTAGACAAGGTAATAAAAGCCTTCACCCATATAATTCGTACCTCAATCTGCATTTCAATAAGAATAATCCCTCCCAAGATAGGATCAACATTATTCTACGAAACTGAGATGAAACCTTTAAATATTAAATTGACAATCACAAGGTATTGTCCTTAAGCCCTGAACACACATCCCCTTGTCACTCGTAAGGAACCAAAGCCAGGATGTAATTCCTTCGACATCAAACAGATATTTGGTGTTCATTAGTTCAAGGAGTACCAATTCAACATGCCCCTAAGATAATGCTCTTCGATCTTAAGAACGCCTTTCTACTGTCACTAGAAGGAATCCTGGGAAAACAGATCTTAGAACATCTCCTTTGGGTATATGAAACCGATACTTCAAACAGTTCATTCCCAAAACACTACCAATTGCATTATTTCAGTTTTCAAACCAATAACTACATAAAATCAATGCAAACATAGTAATCACATCACCAATCCTTTCCCATAAAATGGTTAGCCTTCCTTAACAGGATTACACACAACAACAATTAATTGGTTGAACAAATTCAATGTACGTGTAATCAAGAGATCATAAAGAAAATTCCAAAATTAAGTATTCCAATTACTCAAGCACAACACTATTTGGACATTAATTTTCAAGATTGTGAACGAAAAATAATATATAAAGAGTATCTGAATTCAATGCAACTAAAGGTTTGTCTGAGATTGGGGAAAACTTGGAATGGACTTAGTAATTCATCTTACTTTTGCATCCTTCCGTAAAATTTCATGGGCTGAATCCTGGTTTTCGGTCTAAGGGTATGTAAGTATAGTCTTGAAATACTCAACCACTATGCATTTCATAGTATAGAACATCATGATCCCAAACCAGGATAGCATATGTGTAAAAAGCTACTTTTAGTATCTGATTTCCGTTAAGACTTGGAGGACTTCCTAAACCGATAATTATCAACCAATTCTTAGAATTAAAGTCATCATTCCCCTATAGAAAAGGTAATACAAGCCTTCTCCCATATAATTCGTCCTGAATCTGCATATCAATAAGAATAATCCCTCCCAAGATAGAATCAACATTATTCTACCAAACTTAGATTAAACATTCAAATATTAAATTGACAATCACAAGGTATTGTCCTTAAGCTGGAACATACCCCAAGGTTGTCACTTATGAATCTGAGCGTATAAGAACACCTTTCGCTTATCAAACGTATATTCGGAGTTCATTGGGCCGAGATTATCAATTCAACATGCCCTTAAAATAATGCTCTTCCTTCTTAAGAACGCCTTTCTACTGTCACTAGAATGAATCTTGGGAAAACAAATCTTAGAACATCTCCTTTGGGTATATGAAACCGATACTTCAAACAGTTCATTCGAAAAACACTACCAATTATATTATTTCAGTTTTCAAACCAATAACTACAGAAAATCAATGCAAACAAAGTAATCACATCACCAATCCTTTCCCATAAAGTGATTAGCCTTCCATAACTGGATTACACACAATAAAGATTATTTGGTTGAAGAAATTCATTTTACTTGCAATGAAGAGATCATAAAGAAAATTCAAAAATTAAGTACTCCAGTTACTCAAGGACAACACTGTTTGAACTTTAATTTTCAAGATTGTGATTGAAAAATAATATATAAAGAGTATCCGAATTCAATGCAACTAACGGTTTTCGAGATTGAGGAAAACTGGTATGGACATAGTACTTATCTTTTAATTTGCATCCTCTTCGAGAAAAAAATTTCATGGGTTGAATCCTGGATTTGTCCAAGGGTATGTTAGTATAGTCTTGAAATACCTTCAACAACTATGCATTTCATAGTTTAGAACATCATGTTCCCAAACAAGCATAGCATATGTCTAAAAAGCTACTTTTAGTATCTGGTTCCCTTTATGACTTGGATGACACCCTACACCAGTTCTAATCAACCAATTCTTAGAACTCAGAGTCGACATGCCCCCGGGTAGACAAGGTACATGCCTTCACCCGCATAATTGCAGCTCAATCTGCATTTCAATAAGAATAATCAATCCCAAGATAGGATCAACATTATTCTACCAAACTGAGATGAAACCTTTAAATATTAAATTGACAATCACAAGGTATTGTCCTTAAGCCTCGGGAACACACATCTGTTGTCACTCAGAAGGGAACCTTGAAAGCAGAGGTTAGAACAATTCCTTTGATTATCACCGATATTCGAGTTCATTAGTTTAGAGTACTGGTTCAACATGCCCATAAGATAATGCTCTTCGATCTTAAGAACGCCTTTCTACTGTCACTAGAAGGAATCCTGGGAAAACAAATCTTAGAACATCTCCTTTGGGTATATGAAACCGTACTTCAAACAGTTCATTCCCAAACCACTACCAATTATATTATTTCAGTTTTCAAACCAATAACTACATAAAATCAATGCAAACATAGTACTCACATCACCAATCCTTTCCCATAAAGTGGTTATCCTTCCATAACTGGAGTACACATAACAACAATTAATTGGTTGAACAAATTCATTTTACGTGTAATCAAGAGATTATAAAAAAAAGTCAAAAATTAAGTACTGCAATTACTCAAGGACAACACTATTTGGACTTTAATTTTCAAGATTGTGAACGAAAAATAATATATAAAGAGTATCTGAATTCTATGAAACTAAAGGTTTGTCTGAGATTGGGGAAAACTTGGAATGGAATTAGTAATTCATCTTTTACTTTGCATCCTCTTCCAGAAAAAAATTTCATGGGTTGAATCCTGGTTTTGTCCTAGGGTATGTAAGTATAGTCTTGAAATACCTTCAACCACTATGCATTTCATAGTATAGAACATCATGATCCCAAACCAGGATAGCATATGTGTAAAAAGCTACTTTTAGTATCTGATTTCCGTTAAGACTTGGAGGACTTCCTAAACCGATAATTATCAACCAATTCTTAGAATTAAAGTCATCATTCCCCTATAGAAAAGGTAATACAAGCCTTCTCCCATAATTCATTCCGAATCAGAGAGTATCAATAAGAATAATCCCTCCCAAGATAGAATCAACATTATTCTACCAAACTTAGATTAAACATTCAAATATTAAATTGACAATCACAAGGTATTGTCCTTAAGCATCGGGAACACACTTCGGTTGTCACTTAGAAGGGAATCTTGAAAGCAGAGGTTAGAACAATTCCTTTGATTATCAAACTGATATTTGGAGTTCATTAGTTCTAGGATTATCAATTCAACATTCCCCTAAGATAATGCTCTTCCATCTTAAGAACGCCTTTCTACTGTCACTAGAATGAATCCTGGGAAAACAAATCTTAGAACATCTCCTTTGGGTATATGAAACTGATACTTCAAACAACATTCGAAAACACTACCAATTATATTATTTCGCCAAACCACACCAGAAATCAATGCAAACAATGTAATCACATCACTAATCCTTTCCCATAAAGTGGTTAGTCTTCCATAACTGGATTACACACAACAACGATTAATTGGTTGAAGAAATTCATTTTACTTGCAATGAAGAGATCATAAAGAAAATTCAAAAATTAAGTACTCCAATTACTCAAGGACAACACTGTTTGAACTTTAATTTTCAAGATTGTGATTGAAAAATAATATATAAAGAGTATCCGAATTCAATGCAACTAACGGTTTCTCTGAGATTGAGGAAAACTGGGTATGGACATAGTAATTTATCTTTTAATTTGCATCCTCTTCGAGAAAAAAATTTCATGGGTTGAATCCTGGATTTGTCCAAGGGTATGTTAGTATAGTCTTGAAATACCTTCAACAACTATGCATTTCATAGTTTAGAAACACTCATGTTCCCAAACAAAGTAGCATATGTCTAAAAGCTACATTTAGTATCCGGGTTCCCTTTATGACTCGATCATTGAATTCCCTACACCCGCCTCTAATCAACCAATTCTTAGAACTGTAGTCAATATGCCCCTGTAGACAAGGTAATACAAGCCTTCACCCAGATAATTCGTAGCTCAATATGCATTTCAATAAGAAGAATCCCTACCAAGATAGGATCAACATTATTCTACCAAACTGAGATGAAACCATTAAATATTAAATTGACAATCACAAGGTATTGTCCTTAAGCCTCGGGAACACACATCTGTTGTCACCGTATGGGAACTTTGAAAGCGCAGGTTATTAGAACAATCTTGATTATCAAACTGATATTTGGAGTTCATTAGTTCTAGGAGTATCAATTCAACATGCCCATAAGATAATGCTCTTCGATCTTAAGAACGCCTTTCTACTGTCACTAGAAGGAATCCTGGGAAAACAAATCTTAGAACATCTCCTTTGGGTATATGAACCGACATCAAAACAAGCTCATTCCCAAACCACTACCAATTATATTTATTTCGCTTGAACCAATAACTACATAAAATCAATGCAAACATAGTACTCACATCACGATCCTTTCCCGTAAAAGTGATTTATCCTTCTGCTTGGAGTACACATAACAACAATTAATTGGTTGAAACGAAATTCATATTCATTAATAATCAAGAATTATAAAAAAAGTCAAAAATTAAATCTTGCGATTACTCAAGGACAACACTATTTGGACTTTAATTTTCAAGATTGTGAAACGAAAAATAATATATAAAAGTATACAGATTCCTATGAAACTAAAGGTTTATGCGAGATTGGGAAAACATGGAATGGACTTGGCCAATTCATCACTAATTTGCATCCTCTTCCAGAAAAAAATTTCATGGGTTGAATCCTGGTTTTGTCCAAGGGTATGTAAGTATAGTCTTGAAATACCTTCAACCACTATGCATTTCATAGTTTAGAACATCATGATCCCAAACTAGGATAGCATTTGAGTAAAAAGCTACTTTTAGTATCTGATTTCCGTTAAGACTTGGATAACTTCCTCAACCGATAATAATCATCCAATTCTTAGAATTGAAGTCAACATTTCCCTATAGAAAAGGTAATACAAGCCTTTTCCCATATAATTCATCCTTAATCTGCATATCAATAAGATTAATCTGCATATCAATAAAAATAATCCCTCCCAAGATAGAATCAATATTATTCTACCAAACTGAGATGAAACCTTCAAATATTAAATTGACAATCACAAGGTATTGTCCTTAGGCCTTGGGAACACACTTCTGTTGTCACTGAGAAGGGAACCTTGAAAGTAGAGGTTAAAACAATTCCTTTGATTATCAAACTAATATTTGGAGTTCATTAGTTATAGGAATATCGATTCAACACGTCCCTAAGATAATGCTCTTCGATCTTAAGAACGCCTTTCTACTGTCACTAGAAGGAATCCTTGGAAAACAGATCTTAGAACATCTCCTTTGGGTTTATGAAGCCGATACTTAAAACAATTCATTTCCAAAACACTACCAATTATATAATATCTATTTTCAAACCAACAACTACATTAAATCAATAAAAACATAGTAATCACATCACCAATCCATTCCCATAAAGTGGTTAGCCTTCCATAACTGGATTACACACAACAATAATTAATTGGTTGAACAAATTCATTGTACGTGTAATTAAGAGATAATAAAGAAAATTCAAAATTTTAGTATTACAATTACTCAAGGATATTTGAACTTTAATTTTGAAGATTGTAAACGAAAAATAATATATAAAGAGTATCGAAATTCAATGCAACTAAAGGTTTTTCTGAGATTGAGGAAAACTAGGAATGGACTTAGTAATTTTTCTTTTAATTTGCATCCTCTTCGAGAAAAAAATTTCATGGGTTGAATCCTGGATTTATCCGATGGTATGTTAATATAGTCTTGAAATACCTTCAACCATTATGCATTTCATAGTTGTGTTTATCATGTTCCCCAAACCAGAGATAACATATTTCTAAAAAAGCTACTTTTAGTATATGATTCCGCTAAGACTTGGATGACTTCCTAAACCCCGGTCTTTGCTCAAACCAATTCTAGAGGTGAAATTGACATGCCCTATAGACAAAAATTAATACAAGCCTTCTTCCATATACTTCGTCCTCAATCTGCATATCAATAAGAATAATCCCTCCCAAGATAGAATCAACATTATTCTACCAAACAGAGATAAAACCTTCAGATATTAAATTGACAATCACAAGGTATTGTCTTTAGGCCTCGAGAACACATTTCTGTTGTCACTCGGAAGGGAACTTTGAAAGAAGAGGTTAGAACAATTCCTTTTATAATCGAACTGATATATGGGGATCATTAGTTCTAGGAGTATCAATTCGACATGCCCTTAAGATAATTGTCTTCGATCTTAAGAACGCCTTTCTCACATCCTCAGAATACAGGAACTAGATCTTAGAACATCTCCATTGGGTATATAAAGCCGATACTTAAAACAGTTCATTTCCAAAACACTACCAATTATATAATTTATGTTTTCAAACTAACAACTACACTAAATCATTGAAAACATACTAATCACATCACCAATCCATTCCCATAAAGTACTTAGCCTTCAATAATTGGATTACACAATACAACAATTAATTTGTTGAACAAATTCATTGTACGTGTAATCAAGAGATCTGAAAGAAATTCAAAAATTAAGTACTCTAATTACTGAAGGATATTTGAACTTTAATTTTCAAGATTGTAAACGAAAAATAATATATAAAGAGTATCCGAATTCAATGTAACTAAAGGTTTCTATAAAGATTGAGAAAGCTGGGAATGGGGTAGTAACTTATCTTTAATTTGCATATGCTCTTGATAAAATTTCATTGGTTGAATCCTTGATTTGTCAGTCATGTTAGTATTGTAAAGGCAGGAGAAATTCCAATTCAGGAAAAAGGGCAAAATCGTAATTTTGGTTCTGAGGAAATTGTAATTCAGTTAAAAATCGAAATTTATTCTCTAGATCTCGGATGATGAAGCGGATTGCACACGTGCTGGAATTGTCTCGTGAAATCTAGCGCTATACGTGTTAAATTAGTAGAATTCAATGATCGGAGTTAGCACGTTTTGAAGCATCATTCGGGTGCCGTAAAAGCAGTGCTTGATGTGGCGAAAATCATATAACGTGTACTCATGTGCCATAAGTGGTATGACTAGAAGAAATGATGAAATGGGTACAGAGATAGTCTGAATGTCAAAGCGGAAAAGAAGGGATATAATGGTCATTTTTGAATTGTTTAAGTTGGATAATAGGACAAAAGAGTGCTGATGTTGTCTCTCCATTAACCAAAGAAAGAATGTGAATTAGGGGAAAAGGAGATCAGGCGGAAATGGCATTTTTGGTGAGAGAGAGTCTTCCTTCTCTAGAAATACGCGCCAATCCAGCGAGTCGTGGTGCCAGCGACGAAGGAAGTTCTTTGCAGAGAGGAACCAAGCGTAGTGCCGGATGAGGAACATCAAACTCGGTAGGGTTTCTCCTACTTGGATTTTACACTTTATTTAAGTGTTTTCAATGTTTGATTAGCTTGAGGCCTTGAATGACGGTTGTTGGTCCCAAAACTTGGAGCCGAATTGATAGCGCAAATTGAAACCAAAAGCGAACAACCGTGACTATCACGACTGGTTGGGTGGATTAATTGTGCGTTTGTGTGTTGATGCATGTATTGATTGAATGAGGCGGAAATGGCGAGAAACCCCGGGTTCACAAAGTGAGCGGAGTAATTTGTGTTTTTATAGAGCGATGTAGAGGTTTCTTTGTTCTGAAGCGATGATCACAAAATAAATTTTGTGGAAATACGTGTTTAGTATAGTGATTCAAGTGGAATTGCTCGTGTTTGATAGTGTAGTGAGCTAATTTTGGTGTATGAAAAATGTGAAATTACATAACATGATTGTGTTATTTAAATTATGAATATATGTGTAATTTGATATATTTGCATGTGTTATATAGGATTATTGAAATGGCATCCTGATGCATTTCATATGCATTGAGTACCCTAGAGAGATAGAGTGAGTGCATAAGGTAATTCCTAGAGAGAGAATGGTTTAGGTTGTCTAAAAATAATAATAATGATCGGAAGGTAGTCCGTACTAAAAATATCAATCGTCGGAGGCGACAGTTGATATACATCGGAGGGTAGTCCACACATAATATCAATGATGCGAGACGGCCCAATTGATATATCTGGGAGAACTTAAGTCCACTAATACTCTTGGGGGCTGATCGCTCACTTAGATCGGAGGGTAGGCCTGACCTAAACAAATAACTGCTTGAAACTAGTTTTCTCATACGCCCAAACTGGCGGAGTGTGAAGTTAGTGAGGACTCGGGATATGAGTTGAGTAGTTAGACATTCAAGTAGGATCATGCATTTGCTTGAATGTGTGTTTATTTTGGAGCATTGCATATGCACTTAGGTGGAGAGTAGCCCACTTAGGGTGATTCCACTACTGAGCATTAGCTCACCCTGTCGAGGGAACATATTGTCGAGATACGGGGGCGCACAGGGAGGCAGGCTCGTCACAAAAGGCTGAGTTTAGAAGAAAAGGCAGTTGTGGCTTTGGTCTTGTGATGTATACATGTATTAGAATGTTAGAATTTTAATATATGTTAGAAAAATTGATTAACTCTTTTGAAACTATTGGATATAGTTGGTTTATATTATGATGAGTATTGTTATTGGGCCCAAGAGGCCGTTTTTACTCAGATATAGATATCATGTGATTGATGTTGATTGGGACAGGTTATATTACAGGTGATGTATCTGGGTAGAGCTCTTCGTACAAAGGAGACTGGGATTTTACCGTGAATGTCGGGTGGGTTGCAGGCATCCACAGTATTCATGAGGTTGTGGGTAGTCAGCGGACCCCACGGGAAATGGGCGTCAAAGCTTGAGTATCGAGCCTGGAGTATATGGCTACCTAGGGCTTGAGGGGATTTGGGCTTAGGCCATAGTCATTGAAGTGTAAGAACATCACCACTAGGTGTGGTTCGATGTTGAGTTTAGGTATGAGATTACCTAGGAAATCACGGGACAAAACTAGGACACTGCATGCATGTGTTTGAAGTGTTTTGTGTGGTTTGATAATTTTGTTGTGTGAAAATATGCATAACATGAATTATGTGTTGTGATTGTTTGTGTGCTTAGCGGTGCTTTATAGGAAGAACATGATGTGTTGAAATTTTTAGAAGTTTTGACAGGTGTGTAAGCCCCGGAACGAAGGAGAAATAAAATAAATTTGAATAAATTTATTTGGTTTAATGGATAATAAACTAAAATTTTAATAAATTTTGAGGTTGAACAAGTTTAGTTTTGGATCAAGAGGTTTGAGGAGATTTTAGACAAGATGTCCAAATTTAAATGAAAAAAAAATGAAGTGAAGAAAATGGTTTTCAAAGGTTTTACAGTGTAAAACTGAAGAAAATAAATTTTTATAAGTTTATTTTGGTGTACTGGAGAATGAGGAAAAAAAAATGGATATAATTTTTTTTTTTTTTTTTTGGTGGTCATTTTCAGTCCAATTAACTTAAAGATGAAAAAAATATATATATGTGTATATGTTTTTGGGTGATTTTCCAGCAGTTTAAAAGAAAAAAAAAAAAAAAGAGATGAAGAAAATAATTTCTAAGATTTTACAAGTTGTAAGTTGAAGAAAATTGAATAAATATTTTATAAATTTATATATGAGTATTTTGGAAAATGAGAAAAAAAAAAAAAAAATATATATATATATATATATATATATATATATATATATATATATATATATATATATATATATATATAGAGTATATGTATTTTATGTCTTCCAGTAGATGGAAGAAAGAAAAATAAAATAAAAATAAAAATTGTGCAAACCGATTTGGGCAACTACCCAAATTATATTGTGACTTAGTCTTTTTGGCAAAGGAATTGTATTGCAACCTTGCAATTGTATTGCAAGAGAGATGGCTAAAAAAAAAAAAAATTTATTGCAATTGTATTTGTAGAAAGAGACAAATTGTATTGCAATATGGGAGTAAGATTGTGAGGGAATTGTATTGCAATACTTGTATTGTATTGCAACTTAGGAGGGCTTAAGGGCTGGAAAATTGTATTGCAATACAGGGAATTGTATTGCAATGAGGCTTGCAAGTAGGCTGAGGAATTGTATTGTAGTGTGCACATTGTATTTTGTCTGTGATCTGATAGGTTCAAAAATTGTATTGCAATATAGAAGTGTGCAGTGAAAAAATTGTATTGCAATATAGAGGTGTGTAGGAAGAAAATTGTATTGCAAGAGGAGGCTTGAGGGGCTGAGAATTGTATTGCAATACAATTATTGTATTGTGACCAACAGTATGTGAACAGTAACTATGAACAGTAATTGTGAACAATACGGTCAAACTATGAACAGTAAATTTCGGAAATTTTATTTTATTTTTTTTGAAAAATAAAATAAAATGAAATGAGACAAAATTTTGGAAAAATGAAATTTTCTAAAATAAAATTTTTGTGAATAAAATTGATTTGGCATGTGAATAAATTGTCTTGCATTGCACATGAATCACGAGGACATGTAGTATAAATGTTTTTGTGTATGATAGTGTCTCGTTTGCATTTACACTCTTTGGGAATGTAATTAATGTTGCATGTTTTGATTGCGTGATTTTATGTTTCAAATTCGTAGAAGGACATATACGGTATGGTATATGGGAATTATGATTGCGATTGTTGCATAGGAAATTATGTGCATGGTGTAATGCGTGCTGGGAAGGGTGAATGCACTAAGGTTAGGAACTATGACCTTAGGGATTTGGATAATAGAAATGAGACAAGAAAGCTTGGAATTTTATTGAAATAGAATTGGTAATTGGTTGGAAGTTAGTGCCATAGGAAATGAGCAGATTCGGTTCGCGGTTGTCGTCTATTAGTAATGGGCGCCATGCGTACTGGATTAGGCGAAATAGAAAGAATTAAATGATTCTTGTTGCCATTGGAAATATGTAGGTGGCTGAGTGGGGACGGGGCGTGAGGGCGTCCACGGGTCTTGGTCGGGCACCACCGGTGTTTGATCGGCGGGCGCTGTTGGTACATGGGTATTACGGCCAGGCTGGCATCGCCTGACTAGCGTGCGGTGTCGGAGACCCTAGTAACCTCGGAGGTTTGGGCGCATCATCCTCCCGGCTTGATCACGGGGAGAATCCGATGGTGAGACCATTGGATTCATCTGAATCGAAGGCGTTAGAGGCTATGGAGATTACCTCGACACTACCGAGGATTAGACTAGTGTTCTAGCTAAGTGAGGCCCGGAAATATGGTGGAAATGGGCGAGGACCTCACTTGAGACCTTAAGAGAGACCTTTGTATGTGAGTTCTCCTAGGGATTAGGGGCGAGAATAGGGATGATATGTCGAGGTTGCGAGTTAGGATCTTGGGACTCTACTCGCAAGTGGTTTGAGGATCATGGACATATTGGGGGTTCGATGTCATCCTAGGGATGGATTGGTTGACGGCTTACAGAATTGTTATCGATTGTGAGCGTAGGAGGGTTACCGCCTACACGTAGGACGCTACTCGTGTGGTATTTCAGGGGGACAAGCATGATATTTTGCCCCAGACAATATATGAGTCTAGGTGTAGGGCGGTTAAACGGTTGATATAAGCCTGCTACCGCAGAAGGCGAGGAGAGACCAGAATTAGATCTACCTCGAGTAGTTTGAGGTGTGGATCATTTTTCGGATAGGCTACGGACTACCTCCACGAAGGTGAAATCAGACCCGGTGTCAATTTACACCTGGTACTTCACCCATCTCTATGACTCAGCGTAGGATGACACCGGTTGGTTGCGGGGGCACAGTGCCTTCCTGAAGCCCTCTTGGATAAGGTTCATTAGGCCAGAGCACTTCACCATAGATGCGTGGTTCTATTGCGGAGACTAAGGACAGCCGACATGCATTGACTACAGGCAGTTGAACAGAGTTACGATCAAAATCGGTACTATTGAGAAGGATTAACCAATTGATGATTGAGAGGCGTAAGTCTACTCAAGGTCAGACCTTCTGCCCCGGTTATCATCCCGGTGAGGTGGAAGCGGATATCCCTAAGGCTTGGCGTTTATGGCGTTATAGGCGCTGAGTTTATGGTGATGCCCTTTGGATTGCGAATCGCGTGACATTGCCAGTCATGCATAAGTGACGACCTTATCTCGTCGGTTGTCGTAATTCGCTGGATGACATCTTGATCTACTCGATCAGTAGGAGCATAGGTATCATTTGAGATCGATATTACAATTTTGAGAGACTCATCGGTTATGCATAAAGTTCAATAAGTGCGAGTTTTAGCTTATTGAGGTGAGATTCTTAGGACACGTGTGCTCGGCACCTCAGAGCGTGTGGTGGGCCAGGAGAGAAAGGTTGAGGTGTGATGGGTTGGGAGAGGCGGGAAATCGATCTTGAATCGTAGTTTCTTGGGATTGGCTGGGTACGTATAAGGAGATTCGAGAATGGGCTTCGGTTGTCCATTCGAGTAGGATATGGGACCGCCTATGGTCGGGACAGCCCTGATACATAGAAGATGAAGTCTTGGAGCACTGGATCAGTGTTGTGAGAGGGAGGATCAGCCTTCTTGGTTTGAGAAGGGGCGGAAGACTCTGCCTTCCCACAGTTGGGATGGGACCGGGATTGGGCATGTGGACGGGATTGCTCGAGAGACGGGGGATCCGGGACTTTTGGGGCAGTCTGATCAGTTAAGGCGTAGAAACGGGGAGAGTATACGGTTCATTCCTCCACACTTACTGTCTGCGGTGGAGGAACGATTTGATTTAGGTGCTATACAACCTCCCAACTTAACCTGAGATAGACCGGAGGGGCGGTGTGGAGTCAAGTCGGGGACATATCAGGTTAGCGAGCGTGGTGGACCTTAGGGTGGGCGGAGCTATTGGTTGTTTGATGTCGGACTTGGCATGGATGAGTTGGCTTGACCATCGGGTTGCCGATAATTGAGACCTTAAGCCCAGGGTTGTCATACTCGACCGCATTAGTTCCCCAGGCTTAGAGGTTAAGGCCTTTAAAAGCCAGGAATGTGTTCTTCCTAGGATGTAGGGTGAGGTTGACCTGATAGGTCGGGATTATGAGTGAGAATCTACGAGATTGCATCGCAGGTGGACCAGGATTGGGTGTCACGATATGGCATTATTGCGTTCGTGTGCGGTAACATCTCGTCAGTCGGGTCGTAGATTTGCGTGCAGATCATTCACCACTCTTGGTGAGTGTGGGGTTGAGGATTTGTCTTTAGGACTACGATCCAATGAAGACTCATAGATTCGATTGATAAATGAAGAATAATTAAAAAGTGTGTTGAAGCGAAGCAAAAAGGGGGTCGTTAATCCCCTAAGGTGAGAATCACGAGTTAGGGTGTAAGAGACCCGAGGAGATATCCCTAAAATTTACGTGAATGAGGGCTCGAAGTGTAAGCCGAAGAGTTATGTTAATCGAGATGAAAGTACACGGTCAAGTTATCACATGGACTTAGAGTTGAGTGATAGAGATTGGGGTATTTCGAGATTTGGATACCCTTTGGAAATTGCATTGGGGGTTGTTGTGCCGGCAAGGGCTCGGTATATGGATGTCATACATGACATGGACTAGGTGGACGGTCCATTGGATCGTCAGCGATTGTGACCTTGGGAAGGTCGGTGTTTACAAAGGGTTGTGTAGGGTTACAGGTTGTGTGGACTATATACAGGTTAGAGGACACGCTACGAGCCGCTCGTCCTGATGCTTAAGGGTAGAGGGCTAATTGCCACTTAGTGGAATTAAACACAACAACAGTTATCAGGCGAGTACACAGATGGCACCGTATGAGGCACTGTATGGGAGGCCATGTAGGTCACCATTATGTTGTTGGGCCAGAAGGTGGGAGAGGAAACTCGCGTCATTGGTCGATTTGATAGAACACCTCAGGAAATTGGAGCTTATCTGACGACCTCTTCTCATTTCGAGCCTCTCTGAGAAAGTTATGCGAAGTGTCTTGACGTCGACCCTTAGAGTTTGAGGTTGGGGATCACGTTTTCTTGAAGGTGATGCCTAAGAGAGGAGTGGTCGGGTCGACAAGCGCGGAAAACATCGCAGGGGTTTATTGGGCCTTTCGGGGCCACCGAGGAGGATTGAGCACTTATAGGCGTGGTTGGCGTTACCGCCTGGCATGTCGGATGTCGCGGGTATTTCCGCGTCTCCGTGCTCCCGGAAGTATGCCCGAGATCCATTTCGTGTGGTGGATTGGGGACAGATAGAGGTTGACATTGATGGGACCTTTGAGGAGGGACGAGTGTGTATCTTGGATAGCCGTGATAAGGTTTTGCGACGCAAGACCGTGAGGCTAGTGGGAGTGCTATGGCGGCACTATGGAGTGGAGGAGTCAACGTGGGAACGAGAGGACACGATGTGGGCCACCTATCCCTTCTTGTTTAGGGATGAAGGTACGTAGATTAGTCGTTTAAGATTTAAAATGACTGTTTACATGCATGATAGTGTGCACGTTGCATATGTAGGTGAGTGACTATGATTGCCTAGAATTTCGGGACAAAATTCCTTTTAAGGAGGGGAGAATGTAAGACCCGAGAAATTCCAATTTCTGGAAAAATGGCAAAATCGTAATTTTGGTTACGAAATTGTAATTTCGGTTAAAAATCAAATTTATTCTCTACAGATCTCGGATTACAAAGCGGATTGCACCATTGGAATTGTCTCTGAAATCTAGCTGTACGTAAAATTTCGTAGAATTCGAGAGACGATCGGAGTTAATACATTTTGAGGCATCACATTTAGTCTTCGTAAAACAGTATTTGATGTGACGAAAATCACATATAACATGTACTCATATTGCCATAAGTGGTATAGTAGAGAAATGATGAAAATGGGTTGTAGAGATAGTCTTGGGAATGTCCAAAAGCTGGGAAAAGAAGGGATATAATAGTCATTTTTGAATTGTTTAAGTTGGATAATAGGACAAAAGAGTGCTACAGTGTTGTCTCCTCCATTAACCAAAGAGAAAAACGTGAATTAGGGGGGAAAAGGAGATCTAGAACTGAAATGGCATTTTTTTAGTGAAAGAGAGTCTTCCTTCTCTCTAGAAATAGGCGCGATCCAACCGTCGGCATTCTTCGGGACAAGAAGGGAAGCTGCTCTACGCGGAGAGGGCTTCGCGTGAGTACCGGATTTAGGGAGTTTCCTCAAACTCCGAGAGGTAGGGGTTTCTCCCTACTTGGATTTTACACTTTATTTAAGTGTTTTTCAATGTTTCGGTTAGCTGGAGGCCTTGAATGGCCGTTTGATCAGTCCCAAAACTTGGAACCGAATTGATAAAAATTTTGAAACCAAAATGGAGCAACCCGTGACTGTCCACGGCTGATTTGGGTGGATTAATTGTGCGTTTGTGTGTTGATGCATGTATTGATTGGAATGAGGCCGGAAATGGCCGAGAAACCCGGGTTCACAAAGTGAACCGATAATTTGTGTTTTGATAGGAGCGATGGCAGAGGTTTCTTGTTCCAGCGATGATCCTGAAAATAAATTTTGTGGAAATATGTGTTTGGTATAGTGATTCAAGTGGAATTGCTCGTGTTTGATAATTAGCCCAAGTGAGCTAATTTTTGGTGTATGAAAATGTGAAATTACATAACATGATTGTGTGATTTAAATTATGTGAATATAAGTCATGGTGATATATTTGCATGTGTTATATGAGTTATTGAAATGGCATCCTGATACATTTCATATGCCTTTGGGAGCACCCTAGAGAGATAGGAGTGATTGCATGAGAGTAATTCTAGAGAGAATGGTTTCGGAGGTTGTCTAAAAATAATAATAATATTCGGAGGGTAGTCCGCCTAAAAATATCAATGGTCGGGAGGCGATCAATTGATATACATGGGAAGGTAGTCACACATATCAATCGTCGCGGGCGACCCAGTTGGTATATCTCGGAGAGTAGTCCATAAATACTAACCGAGCAGTCCACTACTTAGATCGAAGGGTAGCCACAATATAAACAAATAGCTTTGTTTGAAACTAGTTTTCTCATACATGGCTTGGCGGTGTGGGGAGTTAGTGAGGACTCGGGATATGAGTTGCGCGGGTTAGACATTAGTAGGATCATACATTTGAATGTGTTTATTACCTGGGCATTGCATATGCACTTAGGTGGAGAAGTAGCCTTAAGGTGGTCAGCTCGCGACGTTAGGCTATTTTTGTCGAGGAACATATTTTTCAGTATAGGGAGCGCACGAGGGAGGCGGCTCGTCCTAGAGGCTGGGATTTAGAAGAAAAAGCGGGATTGTGGCTTTGGTTTTGTGATGTATACATGTATTAGAATGTTAGAATTTTAATATATGTTGTATAAAAGAGAATTGATTAACTCTTTTGAAACTATTGGATATAGTTGGTTTATATTATGATGAGTATTGTTATTGGGCCCCGAGAGGATGTTTTTACTCGAGATAGGTATCATGTGATTGATGTTGATTGGGACGGGTTATATTGCAGTGTATATGCGGGTAGAGCTCTTCGTACAAAGGAGACTGCCTTGATTTTAAATAGTGTCGGGTGAGGTTACCCGACATCCACAGAAGTATTCAGCGAGTTGTGAGGTGAGTCAGCGGACCCCGAGTGGGCGTCACAAGTATAGTCTTGAAATACCTTCAACCAATATGCATTTCATTGTTTAGAAAATCATGTTCCCAAACTAGGATAGCATATGTCTAAAAAGCTACTTTAAGTATATGATTCCATTTAAGACTTGGATGACTCCCTAAACCAGTACTTATCAACTAATTCTTAGAACTGAAGTCAACATGCCCCTATAAAGAAGGTAATACAAGCCTTCACCCATATAATTCGTACCTAACTCTGCATTTCGATAAGAATAATCCCTCCCAAGATAGGATCAACATTATTCTACGAAACTGAGATGAAACCTTCAAATATTAAATTAACAAACACAAGGTATTGTCCTTAAGCCTCAGGAACCTGCTAGCACATTGTCCTCGAGAAGGGAACAGAGCCCGAGAAGTTAAAACATTTCCTTTGATTATCAAACAGATATGCGGAGTTCATTAGTTCTAGGAGTATCAATTCAAAATGCCCCTAAGATAGTGCTCTTTGATCTTAAGAACGCCTTTCTACTGTCATTAGTTCTAGGAGTATCAATTCGACATGCCCTTAAGATAATTGTCTTCGATCTTAAGAACGCCTTTCTACTGTCACTAGAAGGAATCCTGGGAAAACAGATCTTAGAACATCTCCATTAGGTATATAAAGCCGATACTTAAAACAGTTCATTTCCAAAACACTACCAATTATATAATTTATGTTTTCAAACTAACAACTACACTAAATCATTGAAAACATACTAATCACATCACCAATTCATTCCCATAAAGTGCTTAACCTTCAATAACTGGATTACACAATACAACAATTAATTTATTGAACAAATTCATTGTACGTGTAATCAAAGAATATAAATTCAAAAATTAAGTACTCCAATTACTGAAGGATATTTGAACTTTAATTTTCAAGATTGTAAACGAAAAATAATATATAAAGAGTATCCGAATTCAATGTAACTAAAGGTTTCTCTGAGATTAAGGAAAACTGGGAATGGAATTAGTAACTTATCTTTTAATTTGCATACTCTTCAAGAAAAAAATTTCACTGGTTGAATCCTAGATTTGTCCAAGGGTATGTTAGTATAGTAATGAAATACCTTCAACCACTATGCATTTCATTGATTAGAACATCAATTTCTAAAACAAGGATAGCATATGTCAAAAAATCTACTTTTAGTATCTGATTCCCTTTAACACTTGCATCACTCCCTAAAAAAGTACTAATCAACCAATTCTTAGAATTGAAGTCAACATGCCCTATAAACGGATGAAATACAGGCCTTACTCATTATAATTAGTACCTCGATATGCATTCGATAAGAATAATCCCTCCCAAGATAGGATCAACATTATTCTACCACATTGAGATGAAACCTTCAAATATTAAATTAACAATCACAAGGTATTGTCCTTAAGCCTCAGGAACACACTTCTGTTGTCACTCAGAAGGGAACCTTGAAACTAGAGGTTAGAACAATTCCTTTAATTATCAAACATATATGCGGAGTTCATTAGTTCTAGGAGTATCAATTCAACATGCCCCTAAGATAGTGCTCTTTGATCTTAAGAACGCCTTTCTACTGTCACTTGAAGGAATCCTGGGAATACAGATCTTAGAACATCTCCTTTTGGTATATGAAACCGATACTTCAAACTGTTCATTCCCAAAACACTACCAATTATATAATTTCAGTTTTCAAACCAATAATTACATAAAATCAATGCAAACATAGTAATCACATCACCAATCCTTTCCCATAGAGTGGTTAGCCTTTCATAACAGGATTACACACAAAAACAATTAATTGAACAAGCAGAATTTATTTGTACACCATAATCGAGAGATCATAAAGAAATTAAAATTAATTACTCTCCAATTACTCAAGGCTACACTATTTGAACTTTAATTTTTTCAAGATTGCTGAAAGAAAAATAATATATAAAGAGTATCGAATTCAAAGGTTTCTCTTGAGATTGAGAAAAGCGGGAATGGACTTAGTAATTTATCCTTTAATTTGCATACTCTTCAAGAAAAAAGGGTGCATGAGTTGGATGTGGTGTTCAATGGTATCAGTATAATTGCATTTGTTCAACCACTATGCATTCATAGTTTAGGGCATCATGTTCCCAACCAAGATAGCATATGTCTAAAAGCTTTACTTGGTATCTTATTCCTATAAGATAGGATTGACTCATAACAATTTTTATTAACATTCTTAAGGCTGAAGTAGACATTACTTTGTAGACACGGTAGTACAAGCCTTCACCCATATAATTCGTACCTCAATCTACATTTCAATAAGAATAATCCCTCCTAATATAGGATCAACATTATTCTTCCAAACTGAGATGAAACCTTCAAATATTAAATTGAAATTCACAAGGTATTGTCCTTAGGCCTCGGGAACACACTTATGTTGTCACTTAGAAGGGAACCTTGAAAGCAGAGTTTAGAACAATTCCTTTTATGATCAAACTGATATTCGAAGTTCATTAGTACTAGGAGTATCAATTCAACATGCCCCTAAGATAGTGCTCTTTGATCTTAAAACCTTTCTCTTATCCTTTAGAAGGAATCTGGGAAAGCAGGATCTTTAGACATCTCCTTTGGGATATATCTTTAGACCTTTAAGCAGTTCATTCCCAAAACACTACCAATTATATAATTTCAGTTTCCAAACCAATAACTACATAAAATCAATGAAAACATAGTAATCACATCACCAATCCTTTACCATAAAGTGGTTAGCCTTCCATAACTGGATTACACGCAATAACAATTAATTGGTTGAACAAATTCATTGTATGTGTAATCAAGAGATCATAAAGAAAATAAAAAATTAAGTACTCCATTTACTCACGGACACTACTATTTGAATTTTAATTTTCAAGATTGTGAACGAAAAATAAGATATAAAGAGTATCTGAATTCAATGCAACTAAAGGTTTCTCTGAGATTGAGGAAAACTAGGTACGGACTTAGTAATTTAACCTCTAATTTGCACCCTCTTCAAGAAAAAAATTTCATGGGTTGAATCCTTGATATGTCCAAGGGTATATAAGTATAGTCTTGAAATACCTTCAACCACTATGCATTTCATAGTTTAGAACATCATGTTCCCAAACCAGCATAGAATATGTCTAAAAAGCTACTTTTAGTATCTGATTCCCTTTAAGACTTGGATGACTCCGTAAACAAGTACTAATAAACCAATTCTTAGAACTTAAGTCACATGCCCCTATAGACAAGGTAATACAAGCCTTCTCCCATATAATTCGTATCACAAAGTATTGTCCTTAAGCCTCGGGAACACACTTCTGTTGTCACTCAGAAGGGAACCTTGAAAGCATAGGTGTGAAAAATTCCTTTGATTATCAAACTGATATTTGGAGTTCATTAGTTCTAGGAGTATCAATTCAACATTCCCCTTAGATAATGCTCTTCGATCTTAAGAACGCCTTTCTACTGTCACTAGAAGGAATCCTGGGAAAACTGATCTTAGAATATCTCCTTTGGTTTATAGAAGCGATAAGCACAAGCAGTTCATTTCCCAAAAACACTCTAGATTATATAATTTTTTAGTTTTCAAACCAACAACTATAAAATTCCAATGTAAATGAGAGTAATCAAATCACCCAATCCTTTCCCATAAAGGTAATAACTATACTTGGATTACAAACAACAGCAAATTAATTGGTTAACAAATTCATTATGCAGTGTCGAATATATCATAAAGAAATTCAAAAATTAGAAATCTTTGCAATTACTCAAGGACACCACTATCTAAACATTAATTTTAAAGATTGTGAAAGAAAAATAATATATAAAGAGTTTCCGAATTCAAAGCAACTAAAGGTTTCTCTGATATTGAGGAAAACTTGGAATGGACTTAGTAATTTATCTTTTAATTTGCATCCTCTTCAAGATAAAATTTCATGGGTTGAATCCAGGATTTGTCCAAGGGTATGTTAGTATAGTCTTGAAATACCTTAAAACATCAATTGCTCAAGGATTTGATAGCTTTCAAAATCATGTTCCCAAACCAGGATAGCATATGTCTAAATAGCTACTTTTAGTATCTAATTCCCTTTAAGATTTGGATGACTCCCTAAACTAGTACTAATAAAAAAAAAATTCTACTACTTGGGTAAACATTTATAGACAAAGGTAATACATGCCTTCACTTATATAATTAGTACCTCAATCTGCATTTCAATAAGAATTATCCCACTCCAAGATAGGATCAACATTCTTCTGGCTTGAGATGGAAACCTTCAAATATTAAATTGGCAATCCACAAAGAGTATTGTCCATAAAGCCTCTGGGAACACATAAATTTGTCCTTTCGGAAGGGAACCTTGGCAGAAGGTTAGAACAATTCCTTTGATTATCAAACTGATATTGAGTTCATTATTCTAAGTTATCCATTCAACATACCCTAAGATAATGCTTCATGCAAAAACCTTGCTCTCTGTCACTAGAAAGTGCAGGAAAACAGTCTTAAGAACATCTCCTTTGGGTATATGAAACCGATACTTCAAACAGTTCATTCCAAAAACACTACCAATTATATTATTTCAGTTTTCAAACCAACATCTACATTAAATCAATGCAAACATAGTAATCACAACACTAATACTTTCCCATAAAGTGGTTAGCCTTCCATATGGGATTACACATATATGATTAGTGGTTGAACAAATTAATTGTACGTGTAATCAAGAGATCATAAAGAAAATTAAAAAATTAAGTACTCCAATTATTCAAGGACACCACTATTTGAACTTTAATTTTCAAGATTGTGAACGAAAAATAATATATAAAGAGTATCCGAATTCAATGCAACTAAAGGTTTCTCTGGGATTGAGGAAAACATGGAATGGACTTCAGTAGGTTAGAACATCATGTCCCCAAACAAGGATAACATATGTCTAAAAAGCTACTTTTAGTCACTCATTCCCTTTAAGATTTGGATGACTCCTAAATAGTACCCTAATCGACAGATTCTTAGAACATAGAAATCGACATGCCCAGAAAGACAAGGTATCTGAAGCCTTCATATAATTCGTACCTAAATCTGCAATTCAATAGGAATAATCCCTCCAAAAATAGGATACTAATTATTCTACTTCCAAACTGAGATGAAACCTTCAAATATTAAATTGACAATCACAAGGTATTGTCGTTAGGCCTTGGGAACACACTTCTGTTGTCACTTAGAAGGGAACCTTGAAAGCAGAGGTTAGAAGAATTCCTTTGATTATCAAACTGTTATTTTGAGTTCATTCGTTCTAGGAGTATCAATTCAACATGCGCAGCCAAGATGTGCTCTTGATCTTAAGGAGCTGCCTTCTGCTGTCACTAGAAAGTCACGGAAAACAGATCTTAGAACATCTCATTTGGGTATATGAAACCGATACTTTGAATAGTTCATTCCCAAAACACTACAAATTATATAATTTCAGTTTTCAAACCAACAACTACAATAAATCAATGCAAACATAGTAAACACATCACCAATCATTTCCCATAAAGTGGTTAGCCTTCCATAATTGGATTACACACAACAACAATTAATTTGTTGAACAAATTAATTGTACGTGTAATAAAGAGATCAGAAAGAAAATTCAAAAATTAAGTACTCCAATTACTCAAGGATATTTGAACTTTAATATTCAAGATCGTAAACGAAAAATAATATATAAAGAGTATCTGAATTGAATGCAACTAAAGGTTTCTCTTATATTTGAAGAAATGGGAATGGTTAGTAATTTATCTTTTGGTTGCATACTCATTAAAAAAAAAAAGACTGGGTTGAATCCAGCGGTTGTCCAAAGAGATATATTGGTATAATCTCAGAAATGCCTTCAACCACTGTAGAACCATGGTTGAACTGTGTTCCAAAACCAGGATACCATATGTCTAAAAAGATACTTTTGGTATCTGATTCCCTTTAAGACTTGAATTAATCCCTAAACCAATTGCTAATCAACCAAAGATTCTGAGACGGAAATTCAACATACTTCCAAAAACAAATTAATACAAGCTAGCCTCCATACTAATTCGTACCTCAATCTGCATTTCAATTGGAATAATCCCTCCAAAAATAGGATACACATTATTCTACTACGAAACTGAGATGAAACCTTCAAATATTAAATTGACAATCACAAGGTATTGTTCTGAAGCCACGGGAACACACTTCTATTGTCACTCAGAAGGGAACCTTGAAAGCAAAGGATAGATCAGTTCCTTTGATTATCAAACTGATATTTGGAGTTCATTAGTTCTAGGAGTATCAATTCAACATGCCCTTAAGATAATGTTGTTCGATCTGGAGAACGCCTTGCTACTGTCACTAGAAGGAATCCTAGGAAAACATATCTTAGAACATCTCCTTGGGGTATATGAAGCCGATACTTAAAACCGATTATATAATTTCAGTTTTCAAACCAACAACTATATAAAATCATTGCAAACATTGTAATCACATCTCCAATCCTTTCCCATAAAGTGGTTAGCCTTCCATAACTAGATGACATACAACAACAATTAATTGGTTGAAAGAATTCATTGTACGTGCAATCAAGAGATCATAAATAAATTTCAAAAATTAAGTACTCCAAATACTCAAGGACACCACTATTTGAACTTTAATTTTCAAGATTGTGAATGAAAAATAATATATAAAGAGTATCCGAATTCAATGCAACTAAAGGCTTCTCATAGATTGACGAAAACTTGGAATGGATTTTGTAATTTATCTTTTAATTTGCATACTCTTCAAGAAAAAAAATTCATGGGTTGAATCCTGGATTTGTCCAAGGGTATGTTAGTATAGTCTTGAAATACCTTCAACCACAATGCATTTCATAGTTTAGAATATCATGTTCCAAAACCAGGATTGCATATGTCTAAAAAGCTACTTTTAGTATCTGATTCACTTTAAGACTTGGATGACTCCCTAAACCAATATTAACCAACCAATTCTTAGAACTGAAGTCAACATGCCCTTATAGACAAGGTAATACAAGCCTTCTCCCATATAATTCGTACCTCAATTTCCATTTCAATAACAATAATCCCTCCCAAGATATGATCAACATTATTCTACCAAACTGAGATGAAACCTTGAAATATTAAATTGACAATCACAAGGGTATTGTGTAAGCATCGAAGACATACGGTATCACTCGGGAGGGACAGCAGAAAGCGGTTAGAACAGTTCAGCACAGTTATCAGGCTGATATTTTAGGAGTTCAGTGAACCTAGAGTATCAATTCAACATGACCCTTAGCTAATGCTCTTCGATCTTAAGAACTCCTTTTTGTTGTCACTAGAAGGAATCCGGGGAAAACAAATCTTAGAATATCTCCTTTGGGTATATGAAATCAATACTACAAACAGTTCATTTCTAAAACACTATCGATTATATAATTTCGGTTTTAAAACAAACAACTACATAAAATCAATGCAAACATAGTAATCATATCACCAATCCTTTCCCAAAAAGTGGTAAGCCTTCCATAACTAGATTACACACAACAACAAGTGTTGAGTTTGAAAAAGATTCATTGTACGTGTAATCAGGAATATAAAAATTCAAAAGAATTAAGTACTCAAATACCAGGGACACCCACTTCATTTAGACTTTATTTTTCAAGATTGTGAACGAAAAATAATATATAAAGAGTATCCGAATTCAATGCAACTAAAGTTTCTCTGAGATTGAGAAAAACTGGGAATGGACTTTGTAATTTGTCTTTTTATTTGTATCCACTTCAAGAAAAAAATTTCAAGGGTTGAATCCTTGATTTGTCAAATGGTACGTTAGTATAGTCTTGAAATACCTTCAACCACTATGCATTTCAATGTTTAGAACAACATGTTACAAACGGATAACATATGGCCAAACTACTTTTATCTAATTCCATTTTATGACTTGGATGACTTCTAAACTAGTACTAATCAGCAATTCTTAGAAGCTTGAAATCGACATGCCTAAAGACAAGAGTAGCCAAAAGCCTTCTCCATATAATTGGTACCTCGATATTGCATTTCAATAGAATAATCCCCTCCCAAGATAGGATCAACATTATTCTCAAAGCAAGATGAAACCCTAAAAAAATTAAATTGACAATCACAAATTATTGTCCTTGAGCCTCGAACACACTTAGGTACTTTGTCACTCGAAGGAGACCTTGAAAGCAGAGGTTAGAACAATTCGTTTGATTATCAAACTGATATTTGAAGTTCATTAGTTCTAAGAGTATCAATTCAACATGCCCCAAAGATAATGCTCTTCGATCTTAAGAATGCCTTGCTACTGTCATTAGAAGGAATCCTGGGAAAACATATCATAGAACATCTCTTTGGGGTATATGAAACCGATACTTAAAACAGTTTATTTCCAAAACACTACTGATTATATAATTTCAGTTTTAAAACCAACAACTACATAAAATCATTACAAACATAGTAATCACATCACCAATCCTTTCCCACAAAGTGGTTAGCCTTCCATAACTGAATTACACACAACAACAATTTATTGGTTGAAAGAATTCATTGTACGTGCAATCAAGAGATCAGAAAGAAATTTCAAAAATTAAGTACTCCAAATACTCAAGGACACCACTATTTGAACTTTAATTTTCAAGATTGTGAATGAAAAATAATATATAAATAGTATCCGAATTCAATGCAACTCAAGGCTTCTCTATGAATTAATGGCTTAGGAGATAAGTTTTGCTTAATTTATCACACAATTTGCATACTCTTCAAGAAAAAATTCATGGGTTGAATCCTGGATTTGTCAAAGGGTATGTTAGTATAGTCTTGAAATACCTTCAACCACTATGCATTTCACATAGTTTAGACACCATGCTCCAAAACCCGGGATAGCATATGTCTAAAAAAGCTACTTTTAGTATTTGGTTCACTTTAAGACTTGGATGACTCTAAGCCCGTAAGTAATCAACCAATTCTTAGAACTGAAGTCAACATGCCCTTATAGACAAGGTAATACAAGCCTTCTCCCATATAATTCGTACCTCAATTTACATTTCAATAACAATAATCCCTCCCAAGATATGATCAACATTATTCTGCCAAACTGAGATGAAACCTTGAAATATTAAATTGACAATCACAAGTATTGTCTACAAAAGCATGAAGACACTTAAGTTGTCACTGAGAAGGGAACCTTGAAAGCAGAGGTTAGAACAATTCCTTTGATTATCAAACTGATATTTTGAGTTCATTAGTTCTAGGGGTATCAATTCAACATGCCCCTTAGCTAATGCTCTTCGATCTTAAGAACGCCTTTTTGTTGTCACTAGAAGGAATCCGAAGAAAACAGATCTTATAATATCTCCTTTGGGTATATGAAATCGATACTTCAAACAGTTCATTTCTAAAACACTACCGATTATATAATTTAGGTTTCAAACAAACAACTACATAAAATCATACAAGCGCAAGTAATCCGCCATCACCAATCCTTTCCCATATAGTGGTAAACCATAGCTGGATTACACACAACAATTAATTGGTTGAAAAATTCATCTGTGTAATCAAGAGATCATAAAGAAAATTCAAATTAACTACTCCAATTACTCAAGGACACCATTATTTGAACTTTATTTTTCAAGATTGTGAACGAAAAATAATATATAAAGAGTATCCGAATTTAATGCAACTAAAGATTTCTCTGAGATCGAGGAAAACTGGGAATGGACTTTGTAATTTATCTTTTTATTTGCTTCCACTTGAAGAAAATTTTTTCATGGATTGAATTCTGGATTTGTCCAAGGGTACGTTAGTATAGTCTTGAAATACCTTCAACCACATTGCATTTCATAGTTTAGAACATCATGTTCCCAAACCAGGATAACATATGTCTAAAAAGCTACTTTTAATATCTAATTCCATTTATTACTTGGATGACTTCCTAAACTAGTACTAATCAATCAATTCTTAGAACTTAAGTCAACATGCCCCTATAGACAAGGTAATACAAGCCTTCTCCCATATAATTGGTACCTCAATATGCATTTCAATAAGAATAATCCCTCCCAAGATAGAATCAACAATATTCTCCCAAACTAAGATGAAACTTTCAAAAATTAAATTGACAATCACAAGGTATTGTCCTTAGGCCTGGAGACACCATACACATTTGTCACTCAGAGGAACCTTGGCAGAGAGTTAGAACAATTCCTTTGATTATCAAGCTGATATTTGGAACATTAGTTCTAAAATTATCCATTCAACATGCCCCTAAGATAATGCTCTTCCACGATCTTAGAAACGCCTTGCCTACGTACTAGAAGGAATGTTGGAAGAAAGCAGTCATAGAACATCTCACTTAAGAATTTATATGAAATACCAATACTTAAACGAGTTTTATTTGAAAACCACGGTTATTTAATTTTAGTTTTCAAACCAACAACTACATAAAATCATTGCAAACATAGTAATCACATCACCAATGCTTTCCCATAAAGTTGTTAGACTTCCATAACTGGATTACACACAACAACAATTAATTGGTTGAAAGAATTCATTGTACGTGCAATCAAGAGATCATAAAGAAATTTCAAAAATTTAAGTACTCCAAATACTCACGGACACCACTATTTGAACTTTAATTTTCAAGAGTGTGAACGAAAAATAATATATAAATAGTATCCGAATTCAATGCACCTAAAGGTTTCTCATAGATTGAGGAAAATGTGGAATGGACATTGTAATTTATCTTTTAATTTGCATACTCTTCAAGAAAAATTTTTAATGGGTTGAATCCTGGATTTGTCCAAGGGTATGTTAGTATAGTCAAGAAACACCTTCAACCACTATGCATTTCATAGTTTAGAACATCATGTTCCAAAACCAGGATAGCATATGTCTAAAAAGCTACTTTTAGTATCTGATTCCCTTTAAGACTTGGATGACTCCCTAAACCAATATTAATCAACCAATTCTTAAAACTGAAGTCAACATGCCCCTATAGACAAGGTAATACAAGCCTTCTCCCATATAATTCGTACCTCAATTTACATTTCAATAAAAATAATCCCTCCCAAGATATGATCAACATTATTCTACCAAACTGAGATGAAACGTTGAAATATTAAATTCACAATCACAACGTATTGTCCTTAAGCATCGAGAAGACACTTCTATTGTCACTCAGAAGGGAACCTTGAAAGCAGAGGTTAGAACAATTCCTTTGATTATCAAACTTATATTTTGAGTTCATTAGTTCTAAGAGTATCTGTAACACCCCGTCCCGAGAGATTGTACAGTACATGATACTGTAGGGTTGTATAAGAGTACCAAATGTCACATTGTAGTATTTTGGAGACTAAAGTAGGAAATGAAATTTTATGGAAACCCGGGATGTGGTACTTGAACAAGGGCACAATTGTCATTTAGCAAAAAGGAGATGAGAATCATAAACAAATTAGAGATGGGCCACAATACAAATAACATAAGCTACTATTGCAATATTCAATGCTTGAAGACTAAAGTTGCAATTAATGAAAAGTTGAAAATATAAAAATGGGAAAAACAAAAGCCAAAATCATTTTGGTCTCAAATCTTGCTAGGGCAAAAACGTAGAGAAGGGGGAGAAGAGAGCCAGGAAGAAGGGAGAAAGGAAGGAAGGAAGGAGGAAGACCAAAATCAAGTATGGAATCCTTTATTTTTTGGGTTTGCTATGAATTCCATGAAGTGTTGCTCCTTTAGTCTAGGGTTTGAGGTGGAAAGATCACACAAACCTTTGAATTTTTGGGGTTATGAGAAATTAAAACCCCAATTGATGTAAAAATAAGCATGGAATCATCAAAGTATGGTTTAAAAGGAATTGGTGGACCTAGGTTTGAGTTCTTGGATTTTCACCTAGGGTTTTGAGGTTTGAGGTTCCATAGCACCAATTCAAGTGTTGTGAGTTGTTTGAATGAATTCCATGTTGGTTTTGAGGAATTGTTGTAAAAGTCATTGGGTTTTAAAGAGTCTGTCAAAATTTAGATTAAAACCCTGTTTTTTTATTTATAGATTAAGTTATAATCATCCAAATAAATTGATTCCAATTGTTAAAGAACCATAAGATATAGAGATACAAATATATAGAAGGAACCAAGAGCAATTAGCTCTAAGGCTCCCAAATACGGGCAGAAAGGTGAGCTGTGTAGCTCACTTGATTATGATAGGTATAGTTTGTAGATGTTTTAGCGTAAGTGGAGTTTCATTTCGTGGAAATTAAGTGATTCAAAATTATGGGTAAAATAGACTTCTAGGGAAATAAGTTATATGAAGTAAGTGCATGCAAATTGTGAACCCAAAGTGCCCAGAAATTTTTTACAAGTGGAGCTATGTGCAGATTCTGTTCTGTAAAATTTAGATGTCTAGATATAAAATCACAAATAACTTGAGTTTTAGTGATCCAAATTGGGTGATTCAATTGGAGAAGAAACCTTAGAACCATAGCTTTAAATGAGTGAAGAAACCATTTCCAATTTATGGAGTTAAGATCCCAGAAATCAAAGGATAACAGTAGGTGATTGATGAGTTTGGAATCAAAAACATCACGTAACTTATGTTATGGTTGAGGCATAGAGAAGGAATTTTACATTTAATTTAAAGAGATGCATTAGATATATAAAAAGGATTGATCTGGAGTTTCATAATTTTGAAGACTTTTTGGATAATTTTGGGTAATAAGTCCATAAAGTGTTGTTGGAAAAAGGTTTGCCAAAATGAGTGGGTTTTTTTTATGGAGTTTTTTTAGTACTCAAGGGTAAGTGTTAATTTGACTTTATATGAATGTTGTGTGACCTTAAAGTGACTTGCGTGTGAAATCGTTAAGTTTATACGCTACTCGTGGGTGATTAATAAATTAGTGATGGGTTTCAATTATAGGCTAAAAGCAAAAGGAGGCAAAGTAATTGGTTGTGCTCAAGTTTGGGAAACAAAGAGGTGATGTTCTAAACCTATTTTTCCAAATACTAGTGTATTATGAACTGTTTTGCACTGGTATTTAAATGGTTTTGATTGTAAACCATGTTTGAAAGGCAAGCAATGAGTTTAACAAGCAAGCAAACGGTTTTGATTTTAAACCATATATGAAAAGCAAATAAGTAATGGTTTTGATTCATGCAAACCATTTTAAAAAGCAAGCAATGAGTTTAGCAAGCAATGGTTTTTAACTATAAAACCATATTTCAAAGAGCAAGCAAGCAAACAAAAGTCTATTTTGTAAAATAGGCCTAACCAAAAATCCCTAGTCTTAAGCAAGCATCCCAGGTCAGAGGTATTCGTGCGATGCTTGGCGGTGGTGTTGGGTTCATACATGCATTTTAGATTGCTGGTCGCAAACTTAGAACATGCATCATACATTTAAAGGAGACGTGGCACGTCTTTGGACTATATAAGGTTAAGAGCTCTAACTAAATTATGGTGATGGGGCCGAATTCGATTCCACCATATTTATCGAAAAAGGTGGCGTGGGCCAAGGCCCTTCCACCTAGGTGATGTGGACGGGTCCTTCCACCCGGCTGCGGTCGATGCAGGCTCGTGTTCACTAGAATTTTAATATTAGGAAAGGCCTCCAGTGGTTGATGATTTATAAGCATGTTTATACAGTTTTAAAAAATCAACCACTGGTGCACGGTTGAGCCCAGGCTCCCGTGTTTGTTTTAAAGCAAACGGTTGAGCCCAGACTCCCGTTTTTATTTTAAAGCAAACGGTTGAGCCCAGGCTCCGTTTTATTTCAAAGCATGCGGTTGAGCCCAGGCTCCCGTGTTTATGAAAAGTTTTGAGAAACTTTTGAAGCAAAAGGTTTATGAAAAGTTTTGAGCAACTTTTAAAGCAAGAGATTTGAGAAAAGTTTTAGAAACTTTTAAAGTAAGATAAAGCAAGCAAGCAGAGATTTTGAAGGTTTTATAAACTTTCAAGTAAACAACGATAAAAGTTTGAAACTTTTAAAGTAAAACAAAGCAAATAAAGAAATATTACGGAAAATATCATGTACTTCGGAAGTTTCACGAGTTTTAGATGTTTTCGAAAAACAAAACATTTTCTAAAAGCATACACTTTCGGCGAGCTTGTTTAGCTCATTATTTTTACATTTTAAAAACTATTTTCGAATGCGGAGTCGCGAATATTTTGGAGCCTGATAGAGTCTGACATCGATTATAAGTCTTTTGTGTATAAATAGAATTTTGTATGGAAATACCTTGAACTTGTATAAAGGAATATATGTATGTACATAATGTGGTTTATGAAAATGTGTGGAGGTTGTTGGTTGCCATGTTTGATATAGTGTAAAAATCGAGTATTATCTGGGTTTTGGGACATATCACTATATCTGAATTTGATATCTTTGCGAAATTTTATAAAATCACAAGTTTAGAAAAGAAAATTTTTTTATATACGAGATTGAAGAAAGCAATACGACTTCGCTTCACATAATTTTCTAGTCGTTAAAGGTAACGGCTGGGGATTTCTATGGAGTGCGTAGGCACTGCTTGGGTGACTAGTAGAGAGATGAGGGTATTATCAATGTATCAGATTCAACATGCCCCTTAGCTAATACTCTTCGATCTTAAGAACGCCTTTTTGTTGTCACTAGAAGGAATCCGGGGAAAACAGATCTTAGAATATCTCCTTTGGTTATATGAAATCGATACTTCAAACAGTTCATTTCTAAAACACTACCGATTATATAATTTAGGTTTTAAAACAAACAACTACATAAAATCAATGGAAACATAGTAATCATATCACCAATCCTTTCCCATAAAGTGGTAAGCCTTCCATAACTAGATTACACACAACAACAATTAATTGGTTGAAAAAATTCATTGTACGTGCAATCAAGAGATCATAAAGAAAATTCAAAAATTAACTACTCCAATTACTCAAGGACACCACTATTTGAACTTTAATTTTCAAGATTGTGAACAAAAAATAATATATAAAGAGTATCTTAATTCAATGCAACTAAATGTTTCTTTGAGATTGAGGAAAACTGGGAATGGACTTAGTAATTTATCTTTTAATATGCATACTCTTCAAAAAAAAATTTCATGGGTTGAGTTCGTGATTTTTCCTAGGGTATGTTAGTATAGTCTTGAAATACCTTGAACCACTATGCATTTCATAGTTTTGAACATCATGTTCCCAAACCAGAATAGCATATGTCTAAAAAGCTACTTTTAATATCTGATTCCCTTTAAGACTTGGATGACTCCTCGACTATCTTAATCTGACAAATTCTTAGAGCCCGGAAATTGACATGCCCTAAGGAAGGTAATACAAGCCTTCTCCCATATAATAGGTACCTCAATTTGTATTTCGAGAAGAATAATCCCTCCCAAGATAGGATCAACATTATTCTACCAAACTGAGATGAAACCTTCAAATATTAAATTGACAATCACTAGGTATTGTCCTTAGGCCTCGTGAACACACTTCTGTTGTCACTTAGAGGGAACGGCGGGGTTAGAACAGATTCCTTTGATTATCAAGGCGATATTTGGAGTTCGTGTAGTTCTAAATTATCGAATTCAACATGCCCTTAAGATAATGTTGTTCGATCTTGAGAACGCCTTTCTACTGTTACTAGAAGGAATCCTAGGAAAACAGATCTTAGAACATCTCCTTGGGGTATAGGAAGCCGATACTTAAACAGTTTATTTCCAAAACACTACCGATTATATATTTTCAGTATTCAAACTAACAACTACATAAAATCATTGCAAACATAGTAATCACATCACCAATCCTTTCCCATAAAGTGGTTAGCCTTCCATAACTTGATTACACACAACAACAATTAATTGGTTGAAAGAATTCATTGTACGTGCAATCAAGAGATCATAAAGAAATTTCAAAAAGTAAGTACTCGAATTACTCAAGAACACCCTTTATTTGAACAATTTTCAAGATTGTGAGCGAAAAAATAATATATAAATAGTATCAAGATTGATGCAACTCAGAGGGGCTTCTCATAGATTGATGAAAACTTGGAATGGACTTTGTAATTTATCTTTTAATTTGCTTACTCTTCAAGAAAAAAATTTCATGGGTTGAATCCTGGATTTGTCCAAGGGTATGTTAGTTTAGTCTTGAAATACCTTCAACCACTATGCATTTCATAGTTTAGAACATCATGTTCCAAAACTAGGATAGCATATGTCTAAAAAGATACTTTTAGTATCTGATTCACTTTAAGACTTGGATGACTCCCTAAACCAATACTAATCATACAATTCTTAGAACTGAAGTCAACATGCCCCTATAGACAAGGTAATTCAATCTTTCTCCCATATAATTCGTACCTCAATCTGCATTTCAATAAGAATAATCCCTCCTAAGATAGGATCAACATTATTCTACCAAATTGAGATGAAACCTTCAAATATTAAATTGACAATCACAAGGTATTGTCCTTAAGCATCGGGAACACACTTCTGTTGTCACTCAGAAGGGAACCTTGAAAGTAGAGGTTAGAACAATTCCTTTGATTATAAAACTGATATTTTGAGTTCATTAGTTCTAGGAGTATCAATTCAACAAGCCCCTTCGATAATGCTCTTCGATCTTAAGAACGCCTTTCTGCTGTAACTAGAAGGAATCCATGGAAAACAGATCTTATAATATCTCCTTTGGGTATATAAAACCGATACTTCAAACAGTTCATTTCTAAAGCACTATCGATTATATAATTTCAGTTTTCAAACAAACAACTACATAAAATCAATGCAAACATAGTAAGCATATCACCAATCCTTTCCCATAAAGTGGTAAGCCTTCAATAAATGGATTACCCACAACAACAATTAATTGGTTGAACAAATTCATTGTACGTGTAATCAAGGAGATCATAAAGAAAATTCAAAAATAAAGTACTGCAATTACTCAAGGATACCACTATTTGAACTTTAATTTTCAAGATTGTGAATGAAAAATAATATATAAAGAGTATCCGAATTCAATGCAACTAAAAGTTTCTCTGAGATCGAGGAAAACTTGGAATGGACTTTGTAATTTATCTTTTTATTTGCATCCTCTTCAAAAAAAAATTTAATGGGTTGAATCCTGGATTTATCCAAGGGTACGTTAGTATAGTCTTGAAATACCTTCAACCACTATGCATTTCATAGTTTAGAACATCATGTTCCCAAACCAAGACAACATATGTCTAAAAAGCTACCTTTAGTATCTTATTCCATTTATGACTTGGATGACTTCCTAAACTAGTACTAATCAACCAATTCTTAGAACTGAAGTTAACATGCCCCAATAGAGAAGGTAATACAAGCCTTCTCCCTTATAACTGGTACCTCAATGTGCATTTCAATAAGAATAATCCCTCCCAAGATAGGATCAACATTATTCTCCCAACCTAAGATGAAACCCTCAAAAATTAAATTGAGAATCACAAGGTATTGTCCATAGGCCTCGGGAACACACTTCTGTTGTCACTCCAAAGGGAACCTTGAAAGCAAAGGGTAGAACAATTCCTTTGATTCTTAAATTGATATTTGGAGTTCATTAGTTCTAAGAGTATCAATTCAACATGCCCCTAAGATAATGCTCTACGATCTTAAGAACGCCTTGCTACTGTCACTAGAAGGAATCCTAGGAAAACAGATCATAGAACATCTCCTTGGGGTATATGAAACCGATACTTAAAACAGTTTATTTCCAAAACACTACCGATTATATAATTTCAGTTTTGCAACCAACAACTACATAAAATCATTGCAAACATGGTAATCACATCATCAATCCTTTCCCATAAAGTGGTTAGCCTTCCATAACTGGATTACACACAACAACAGTTAATTGGTTGAAAGAATTCATTGTACGTGCAATCAACAGATCATAAAGAAATTTCAAAAAATTAAGTACTCCAAATACTCACAGACACCACTATTTGAACTTTAATTTTCAAGATTGTGAATGAAAAATAATATATAAAGAGTATCCGAATTCAATGCAACTAAAGGTTTCTCATATATTGAGAAAACCTGGAATGGACTTTGTAATTTATCTTTTAATTTGCATACTTTTCAAGAAAATTTTTTAATGGGTTGAATCCTGGATTTGTCCAAGGGTATGTTAGTATAGTCTTGAAATACCTTCAACCACTATGCATTTCATTGTTTAGAACATCATGTTCCAAAACCAGGATATCATATGTCTAAAAGCTACTTTTAGTATCTGATTCCCTTTAAGACTTGGATGACTTCCTAAACGATATTAATCTGACCCGATTCATTATTTGAAATCGACATGCCCTATAGACATGTGGCCTAAGCCTTCTCCCATATAATTCGTACCTCATTTTGCATTTCAATAAAAATAATCCCTCCCAAGATAGGATCAACATTATTCTACCAAACTGAGATGAAACCTTGAAATATTAAATTGACAATCACAAGGTATTGTCCTTAAGCATCGAACCTTGAAAGCAGAGGTTAGAACAATTCCTTTGATTATCAAACTTATATTTTGAGTTCATTAGTTCTAGGGGAATCAATTCAACATGCCCCTTAGCTAATGCTCTTTGATCTTAAGAACGCCTTTCTATTGTCACTAGAAGGTATCCGGGGAAAACAGATCTTAGAATATCTCCTTTGGGTATATGAAATCAATACTTCAAACAATTCATTTCTAAAACACTACCGATTATATTATTTCGGTTTTCAACCAAACAACTACCTAAAATCAATGCAAACATAGTAATCATAGTAATCATAAACAACTACACCACTATTTAAACTTTAATTTTCAACATTGTGAACGAAAAATAATATATGAAGAGTATCCGAATTCAATTCAACTAAGGGTTTCTCTGAGAATGAGGAAAACTGGGAATGGACTTAGTAATTTATCTTTTAATTTGCATACTCTTCAAAAAAAAAATTCATGGGTTGAATCCTAGATTTTTTCAAGCGCATGTTAGCATAGTCTTGAAATACCTTCAACCACTATCAATTCATAGTTTAGAACATCATGTTCCCAAACCAGGATAACATATGTCTAAAAAGCTACTTTTAGTATCTGATTCCCTTTAAGACTTGGATGACTCCCTAAACTAGTACTAATCAACCAATTCTTAAAACTGAAGACAACATGCCTCTATAGACAAGGTAATACATGCCTTCTCCCTTAGAATTGGTACCTCATTCTGCTTTTCAATAAGAATAATCCCTCCCAAGATAGGATCAACATTATTCTGCCAAACTAAGATGAAACCATTCAAATATTAAATTGACAATCACTAGGTATTGTCTACCAGGAGCTCAGGAACCCACATAAATTTGTCTTTCGAAGGAAACCTTGAAATTGAGGTTGGAGTATTCCTTTGATTATCAAACTTATATTTGGAGTTCATTAGTTCTAGGAGTATCAATTCAACAAGCCCCTAAGATAATGCTCTTCGATCTTATGAACGCCTTTCTACTGTCATTCGAAGGAATCCTGGGAAAACAGATCTTAGAACATCTCCTTTAAGTATATGAAACCGATACTTAAAACAGTTTATTTCCAAGACACTACCAATTATATAATTTCAGTTTTCAAACCAACAACTACATTAAATCAATGCAAACATTGTAATCACATCACCGATCATTTCCCATAAAAATTGTTTAGCCTTCCATATAGGATTACACAATAACTGATTAATTGGTTGAGCAATTCTGTTAGCCAAGTGTAATCGAGATCATAGGAAAATTCAATAATTAAGTACTCGATTACTCAAGGACACCACTATTTGAACTTTAATTTTCAAGATTGTGAACAAAAAATAATATATAAAGAGTATCTGAATTCAATGCAACTAAATGTTTCTTTGAGATTGAGGAAAACTGGGAATGGACTTAGTAATTTATCTTTTAATTTGCATACACTTCAAGAAAAAAATTTCATGGGTTGAGTTCGTGATTTTTCCTAGGGTATGTTAGTATAGTCTTGAAATACCTTGAACCACTATGCATTTCATAGTTTAGAACATCATGTTCCCAAACCAAG
Organism: Tetrastigma voinierianum; assembly: GCA_016808115.1. Lineage (NCBI taxonomy): Eukaryota > Viridiplantae > Streptophyta > Magnoliopsida > Vitales > Vitaceae > Tetrastigma > Tetrastigma voinierianum. The sequence continues at coordinate 982,807 of JAEQBH010001297.1, forward strand.
ATAGCATATGTCTAAAAATCTACTTTTAGGATCTGATTCTCTTTAAGACTTGGATGACTTACTAAACTAGTTCTAATCAACCAATTCTTAGAACTGAAGTCAACATGCCCTTATAGACAATGTAATACTTAAGTCAACATGCCTGACGGGGTATTAATGAGTGTGTAAAAGTTAAGTAAAAATGTAGGCTCGTACGCGCAAGTATACATGTCTATTTTACGAAGTATAGTGGCTCGTCAAGTGTCGTTCCCCCGAAGAGAAGCGGTCTAAATATTGGCTTAGAGTCCTAGATAATATTTGGATCACGTCTTATAGTGAATTATGACTAATTTAGCTAATCTAAGGAAAACCTATTATTAAAATATTGATTTAAGCTGATGATGAAAACTAGGTTTCTTGTCGCTGCCCACGCTGATGGATTTTTACCTAGATAGTGTATTTATTTAATATTTCATATGATTTATGTTAGCGGGTTGATCGTGCTTACAAGATATTCTCTCTCGAGATATATCTACCTATCTACATGATGGGGTGTATTGCATCTACCTGCGACCCCCCTCCCAGACTCAGAGATGCATAAATGTACAAACCACTAATCTTTACCTTGGAACCGGGATTTCTCTATTCTAGATTGGTAAGTGTTGCTTTACGCATGTCTCTATGAGTCATATTCTCTCGATCTCAGACTCCTTGTAATAGCATGCTAAAATTGGCCCACTAATAACATGTGATTAGAATTGAGAGTAAGCCGATCATCTGAATTCATACCAATATTAAATAAACCACAATCAATACATTAATCCATAATGGTGAAACTAGGGTTGACGAAACCCTAGAAAGAAGAGTTAGTTCATAGTGATATTCATTATAGACTTAAAGATTTTTAACATAAAGCGAATCGAGGAAGAAGGCCTGAGCGTCTTGCGTCCCTGCGCATCAATCTTCCCTCCCATCCTGTCCTTCTTTCCGTCTGCCGTGCGCCCCTGATACCTCAAATACCTCCCTTTTATGTCTCGTGGCGCGTCCATCGTGTGAGAATTCGAAGCCGTTTAATGCTCAGTTCTAAAGAAAACCTCGCTCACGAAGCGTAGAGGCTACCTTTCCGCGGCGTACGAAATTTGTTGAATTCCTTTCTTCTTTGGTTGTTGCGGCGTAAGCGGAGCTCACGTTCACTGAAAGGGCTGCGCCGGAGTGTGAAGTGCTTCAGCTAGCTGCGTGGGTGCTATGCTTTCCTTATCATTTTCTTCTCTACTTCGGGTCTTTCCTTTGCATTTTTTAGCTTCCTTTTTGCTTATTATAACACCGTGTCCTGCAAAACATGATAATTTGGAGGATTAGCGCAATATTAGTGAATATGAATGTGAATCATGCAATTGAGTTATAAAAACACATAGAAATCTTACTGAAATGCATGCATAATTCACACATATCAACACCCCCAAACTTAGTTTCTTGCTTGTCCCCAAGCAAGAACATACTCTAACCAGGGCACACAAGAATAAAGCATAACTAATAATGACAATATGGGTCAAATACGCATGATACCAAGAAAAAGGGTCAACATGAACCAGACTTGCGATCTAGGGACTACTGGGTTTGTTGACTTTCAGAATGCATTGAGTCAGTCTCAGTTGAACAAGCAAGTCAACCCCCTTTTTAGTGTTCAATAACCTTTCCTAAGGAGTCTATAATGCAGTTGAAGTGTAATCTCCAATGTATAACTCGACTTTAGTACCCCCAAACTTGAATTTAACTTGCTTATTTGGAATAGCTTAACACAGAATGATAAGAACGCACACATTTATTCACTTCAACTAACCTAAGGGGATTAACTCTAAGATAAAAATGAAAGAGCACTAGTGCCAATAAGTTTTAGGTGAGTGTTCCTATAGCAGGGATCCATTGGTGACTCCCCACCAGTTGGTTAAAGGCACCGAGCATTCAGTTCCCCTCGAACTTCACCCCGAACACTTAACCAAACCTCGAGGCCCTAGACTGTGGAAATCATCCATCCTCTGTCCCATGTAGCGGGCAGTGAAGTCAATTGCTCCCGGCCAGTTGGCCCAGGGCATTAGGCTTTGAAAGGCCCCTCGGACTGTGCCCGGGATTCCGATTGGATGATTCACTTATTCCAAATCACAATCTTATTTTTGACATTTTTCTTTTCTCTTTTGTTTTTTTTTTAAAGTACTTATTTGGGGCTCAAAGGCGATCCTCTTTTTCTAAGGTGTCCCATCAATTAGGTGTTTAAACTTTCCAAGGTTCGTAGAACTCTTGTATGCTGAGTCCGGAGTTCGGGCATACCTTGAAGATCACGTGTGTGTGCGCGATAGCTTACTTCGGGAAATGGTTTCTTGAAAGCTAAAAGAGGTGACTCAACATGGTCATTCTAAACTTCTACAATGCAGTCCCAGTCGTCAATCAACCTTGGATTTCTCTAAGTACTCTCTATGTAGTCATTCTGCGATCACGATGACCCCCTTTTTTGCAATCATGGCCAAGAAAAAAGCTAAGAAAAGTTTATACCAAATCCTAAAGCTACTAGACCACACTAATGCCAAAAGCAAACATAACTAAGACATAATGAACAAAAACTAGGTCCTAAAACATGCTGAAAAATAAAACTAACAAAAAAATAGGATCTAAAACACGCATAAAAATAAACCTAAGCCAAACACGCATAAAAATAAACCTAATCCAAAACACGCATAAAAATAAACCTAAGCCAAACCGTCAACCCACACCCCCAAGCGAAATTGACGGTGTCCTCAATGACAAGAGGAAATAAGGAACGGGAATCGTCCACGAGAATCCTACGTGCGATGGCGGAGTGTGAAATAAATGTTGAGCTTGGCTGGCGTGTGATTCGGTCCTGGTTGGAGTGAACGATGGTCATCTCGGCCTTGAGGGCGTCCATATCCTGACTCATGGCAACACGGTGCTCCTGAGACTCATCCCAATATGCATCAAACCGAGCGGTGAGCGCATGAATCTGGTCTGCCAGGGACTGAGTCAAATGGAGGGGACATCAGGGTCGCCGTCCTCGGGGTCACCCTCACTAAGGCAACTATTGCGTCATCCTCGTTAGCTTCCTCTTCCGAATCTCCAGGGCTCCTGAACTTCGCCTTAGGCAATGGTATGGGAAGGCGTTGTTGCCTGTTCCTCGGAGTCCAACATCGGGACTTCCCAATTTGCATAAGCTGAGTGTCGAGGGGAGAGGGGGTGGATAAGGGAGCTCCGATCGTAGCCCTTGGGTCGACTCAATCGACCCCCTCTTGATGGCCGGACCCGGGTCTCGAACGAAGCCTTAGGTCGCCAAGGCGTAGAAGGATTGTCTTGTCACTTCATGGCGTAACTAAGGTGCACGGTAGGCTTGATTTTGACACACAAAAAATTGTACCAGGCCTTAGCCACCGGCTTGAGGGAGTGCATCTAGAAATTGGTAAAGTCACCCGTCGATGGCTGGCGTTTCCACATGCGCGTGCCCTTGTTGAGCTCCTGCATCAAGCGCTCATAGTTTGTGTTCACAAATAGGGCTCTATAGTCCGCACTGTCATCATCCAATAGGCGGTAAATCCGGTTGATTGCTTGGGCACCAAACTCGACCCACTTGCCTCGAACAAAAACGGTGGTGCCGACTTTGAATGGCAGATTGGAGTGGAATTCCCCCCAACCAAGGCCACTCCGGGGATAGGGGGTGCACAAAGTGTTTGCCAGCCGCAGTTTTGGATGATGAAGTTGAAGAACGCATTAGAGGTTAGAAAACCTTGTTCCGGGACAAATTAAAGGTTGAACAGGGACTCATGGTAGATTCGCTCGGCCTCTCGGGAAATGAACTTGTGGGGATCCTCCGAAGAGGGTGGTGCCGCCCATGAGGTGGAGCTGGATCTCTGTCTCTTTGCCGGGATCGACTTCCGTGGAGCCATTAGGGTAGATCTAGGGTGAGGGTTTTGGCAAACAAAGAAAACGAGAGAGAGCGGAAGGGAAACCAAAATATTGTGTAGGGGGAAAATGAAAAGACGATTGGGTTTTTAAAAACAAAAAATAAAAATTTTGTTCGCTACGCAGGGGCGTAGGGGTCTACGCCGCGGCGAAGCATACCTATACAACGGCGTAAGATCGACGCTTTGGCATACCAGAAAGTTAGAAAAGATTTACGCTGCAGCGTAGAGTGCCACGCTGCGGCAAACCAGAAAGTTTGAAAAAAATAAAATTTGTTTTTCCATGCAGCGGCGTATTAATCTACGCCGCAGCGTACCAAAAAGTTGAAAAAAGTTTGTAAAACACGAATTTGGCTATCTCGAACTGTAATGAACATGTAAACCCTTTAGTTATAGTGCTCGCACCCTTCGGTAACCTTGAAAAACTCACAAACACATTAAAACAAAACAAAAGTAGAGATTCTACTGAGAATAAATATCTTAGAAAACGAATAAAAAAATGAAAATAATGCAAGTTCCAAGAAGAGGGGATCACAGTAATTGGGTTGCCTCCTGAAAGCTGTATGTTTAATGTAAGTACCTCGAGCATCCTGAAACGTATAGCTCTTAGACCGAAAAAACAACTTAATTGTTGGTGACCTTCCACACCCTTATTGTCATGCTCCAGGTGTGTTTAGAATGGTGGCATGTTTTCCTGTATGGAATTCTCCTCCAAAATACGGTTTCAATATCTGGGCATTGACTTTGAACTGTTCCTTCTTTGGATGCATTATTTCAACCCCTCCATAAGGAAATGCATGAATACTATGAGACGGACACAGACCATTTGACTTCAACTTGCACAGGAAGATTTTCGGCTAGAGTCAAGACAACGAGACATGCGTCAGAAACCGAATAACCTTACAATATGACATGTGCCAAAGCTTTCTTATTTTCATATAAATTTAGGCATTCTCATAAGCCTCATTCGCAGGAACTCATCTAATTCACTAAAGTTGTAGCATCCCACTTCTCTCAGAGCTACTTTACTATCAATGTTTCATGCCTAGTTACCCGGTATGCTTTATGTTTAATTCCACGACAGTGGCATTACTTTCCCATAAACTAGTCGGAATGGCAACATACCCAATGGGTTTTTAAATACTGTCCTGTATGCCCAAAGTGCATCATCAATCTTCTTCGACCAGTCTTTCCTTGAACTATTGACTATTTTCCCCAGAATGGACTTTCTCTCTCAATTTATTTTATACCTTGCCCTTGCACATGGGTGGTATGTAGGTGATAATGCGATCTTAGTACACCATATTTTTGCAAGACCTTATCAACCAGCTTGTTGCAAAAATGGGTACCTCCATCTTTAATCAATGCTTGTGGAGTGCCGAATCGTGTAAATATGTGGCTGCGAAGGAACTTGGCTACTACACTCGCATCATTAGTGCGTGTCGGTATTGCTTCTACCCATTTGGAGACGTAATCCACTGCAAGGAGAATATACAAGTTATTAATTGAGATAGAAGAGAGGGGGAATGGACCCATAAGTCATCCCCACAAAATTAAATAGCTACGACCTCTAGAATTGTCTTGTGGGTGGTTCATCCTCTTTGGAAATGCTCCCCATTCTTTGGCATTTATCACAAGTAGATACAAACCGGTGAGCATCCTTAAACAAGCTAGGCCAATAGAAACCTGAATGAAGTACCTTTGTCGCTATCTTCTGGCGTCCAAAGTGCCCTCCACATGATAAGGTGTGGCAGTGATTCAGAATACTGCCCATTTCGTCTTTCGGTACACATCACCTTATCACTTGATCCGCACAATGCTTGTATAAAATAGGTTCTTCCCAGTAGTAGTGCTTCAAATGTGCAAAGAACCTCTTCCTATATTGGTAGCTACAATCTTGAGGGATCACCTTGGCCAGTAAGTAATTCACATAGTCGGCAGACCATGGAACAGGCTTTGTGTCTTCAATTATTAAGAGCTGCTCATTTAGGAAATTATCATTGACATAGGTTCTCTATTCCCTTCTTGTCTTTTATCTCTAGGTCAAATTCTTGCAATAGGAGTACCCACCGTATTAATCTCAGTTTTGCATCATTTTTAGTCATTAGGTTCTTGATGTAGAGTGGTCAGTGTGCACTATTACCTTATTGCCAATCAAGTAGGGCCTAAATTTGTCAAAGGCGAAAACAATGGCCAATAGCTCTTTTTCAGTGGTGGCATAGTTCAACTGGGCATCATTCAAAGTCTGGCTAGCATAGTGGATAACCTGAAATATCCTTTCTCTTTTATGCCCCAACACTGCTCCGATCACATAGTCACTGGGGTCGTACATTAGCTCAAACGGGAGGTCCCAATCTGGGGCTACTACTATAGGGGCAGATACCAATCTATCATTCAGGACTGAAAATGCTTGCACACACTGCTCATCAAAATCAAATGGTGTCCCTTGAACCAGCAAATTGGACAATGACTTTGCAATCCGAGAAAAATCTTTTATGAACCGCCTATAGAACCCTATGTGTCTTATAAAGCTTCTTTTGCCCTTTCCTAATGATTGTGGAGGTAGTTTCTCTATTGCCTCTATCTTTTCTTTGTCTACCTTTATTCCTCTTGTAGAAATCTGGTGCCCAAGTACTATGCGCTTTCTTGTACCATAAAGTGGCACTTCTCCCAATTCAGCGCAAGATTGGTTTCCTCACATCTAATCAGCACCGATCTCGGGTTTTCCAGACAATTGTCAAAGGAGTTCCCCAATAACGAAAAGTCATCCATGAACACCTCAATTGTATTTTCAACCATATATGAGAATATGGCCATCATACGTGACTGGAATGTGCTGGTCGTGCACAGCCCAAGACGCATCCTCACGAATGCGAATGCCATAAGGGAGTAAGATGTACGTCTTCTCTAATCCTCTATAGTTGCTCATGTCCCGATTGTAACGGAATACCCATCGAAAGAAAGCAATTAGTATTCATGCCCTGTCAGCCTATCTAACATTTGATCAAGAAACGACAGTGGAAAATGGTCTTTTCGAGTTAAATCTTGTTTAAATTTCCGGTGGTCGATGCAAATTCTCAGCACATGACAATTACGAAGGCAGCAATGTATTATTCTCTGTCTTTATCATTGTTGTTCCTCCCTTTTTAGGCACTTCCTGTATCGGACTCACCCATGCACTGTTAGAAATAGGATATATAATCCCGGAATCCAGCCACTTCAGTACTTCCTTGAGGACTACTTCTTTCATGGTTGGATTCAGTCTCCTCTGTGCTTCTTGAAGGCTTATGACCATCTTTTATCAGAATTCGATGCATGCACATAGAGGGGCAAATCCCCTTTAAATCAACCAGAGACTAGCCAAGCGCATCCTTATGATCTCTAAGTACTCTCAATAGATTATCTTCTTCTACTGCTGTCAAGGATGCTGAGATGATCACTGGTAAGGTAGATGTGTCCCCAAGATAAGCATACCTCAAATGGCTAGGTAGTGGCTTTTTCTCCATCTTTGGTAGTTGTTCGAAGGATGGCATTGACGTTTAAGTACTCCCGCCTAGGGGTTCGTAGTATTTCCTTCTGTTAGGTTGGAAGGAGTCTATCCATTTCACATACTCTTTAGCTTCTTCACCCAGTTCTTCTAATTCACTCTGTACCAGGCTAGTCTCCAAAGGGTCAGTGAGACTACTTTGGCTAGACACTATAGCCTCTGATCTGCTCTTTGAAGCATATATCACTCGTCAGGTGTCTCATGACTCGAACACATTGAACTTGACCTCATCATCCTGCCTCTAAGTTCCAACTCTCCACTCTACATCAATCATTTGCCACCCACCCGGTGCGAGAAATGGTCTACCCAATATTATGGGTATTTCCTTATCTTCTTCCATGTCCAACATGATGAAATTCGTTGGGAGATGAACTTATCTACCTTTACCAGAACGTCTTCTATCAACCCCTTTGTAAGATTGCTTTAGTGACTGGCAGTAGCTGAGTGTGTGTTGTAGTTGGGCGAGCTTCACAATCCAGTCGTGCGAATATGGATCAAGTTAATACTAGCTCCCAGGTAACATGGGCTCTCTCCAAAGATGGATTTCGATGTTTACAAGGGATAGTAAAGCGCTTGGGTCTTTAAGCTTTTGTGTTAGTTTCCTACGAAGGATGGCATGTTCCTCGATAAATTCAACATTTTAAGTCCGACAGTCTTTTTTTCTTTGACAGTACATCCTTCATGAATTTGACATAACTGGGCATCTGTTCTAACGCATCAGCAAATGGAATGTTGATGTGTAGTTTCTTAAACACTTCCATAAGCCGTGGTGCTTATCTAGTTGTTCTTTTTCAGCGTTGAAGTGCGGAATTGGACCAGTGGTTTCAGTCGTGGCTGGTTGATCTTTAGCCTCAGTTTCTTCTTCTATAGACTTTTTTTCTTGGGGTTGTTCCCCTTATGTTTTGTCATTCTGACTGGTCTGGATTGCTTCCTCAGTTTCTACCTCTCCTATCATTGGTGGCTACCCAGGTATTGCTAATTCTCTACCAGTTCTCAATGTGACAGCTTTTACATGTTCATTACCTTCCCATCTCGGGTTCACCTCGGAGTTACTAGGTAATGATCCGTGCTACCTCTCAATCAACAATGTGGCCATTTGGCCTATTTGCACTTCCAGGTTATGAGTTGAGCTCCTTGATTACGTAGTGGGTGGATTGTTTAAATTTGTTGAGCTTGGTTTGGAATATGACCTTCGTCTCATTCCTTAAATGTGTCTGAAGTCATCATATCAGCTAAGGCTTCTGAAATCTCTACTTTCTTCTCTACGGTGGTGGTTTGCTTGCTTAGTGATGGCATATTATTCGGGTTGTTCCTCGGTAGTAGTTCTGGTCTAACTGAATTATTAAGTTTACCTCTGACCTGGCCTTGATTACGATTAAGTTAATTTTGTTGCGGTAGGTACCTCATCTTGCCCCACATTGTTGTTAGTTTCTTTGATTCACATATTGTTAACCTCTTATCATTTGTCACTTTGACGGACCATAATCTTGTGTTATCCTCGTAAGTTCATCGTCCCACAGGTTATTAAAATAGCATTCACCATACCTTCTTTGCGTCTGTATTTGTTTAGTTAAGCTATGGCATGGTTTTACCAGATTCTTGAGCTTACGTATGCTTGCTCCTGCAAGTGGACTTCTAGGTCTTTGATCCACACATAGAGCCACTAAGTAATAATAATAGTTCATATCTTCAAATATCTCATGAGCGATGTGGTCTTCTTATTTCTGACAGAGGCGTGATGATTGTCTCATTTGAATCGCACAAACCATTGTAGAATCATATCTGCGATAACCACACAATTTAACTTTGTGATGTGGGCATCTCAGTGCTCATGAAATCTCTCAGGCCTCGAAATTGCATTCTCCCCCTTAAAGTATCGAATGATGTGTTAATCTCTTGCACCAGTTTTGCGATCTTCGCGAGTGGGAAAATTTTGGTAAGGAATTTCTTCACCAAGTCATTCCATAAGGTAATGGAATTCGGTGGTTGGCTAGTCAACCAATGCTTAGCTCGGTCGCTAAGTGATAGTGGAAATAAATGCAATAGAACTTCCATCATTCTCTTTTATTTACATGATTTTGTCCATTACGGTCACTTTGTAGTTTCGTTCCTATCATGGAATTGCCCTTCATCTTCTTGATTATGCATTATTTCATATTAGGTTATGTGTGCTACCTCTGCGTGTCGTAATGTCTGTGCGGTCGAGGATCGAATGGAAGTAATTCCTAATGACCTTGTCTTCGCTTGCATGCAAATTTAACATAAATCAAGTAGCGTTCGAGACCAGATCCTGACACATACGAGCAGGAATAACTAACACAAGAAAAAATGAATTATTAATTGGTAAAAGGAATAAATCTTAAATTTATCCAAAATTTAGAATCTATAGCGTTCATTGTCAATATCAACACTAAACTTCTCCCCGGCAACGCGACAAAACTTGTTTGTGTGATTGTCGCAAAGTTAAGTAAAAATGTCTTAAACGTCTGGCGCGGTACTCGTGTCGAGTTCAAGTAGTATAGTGTCTCGTCAAGTGTCATTCCCACAAAGAGAAGCATGCTAAATACTGGCTTAGCGTCCTATATAAAATGTGGACCACGTCTTATAGTGAATTATGACTAATTTAGCTAATCTAAGGAAAACCTATTATTAAATGTGATTTAAAATGATGAGAAAACTAGGTTTTGCAGTTCACTGCCACACATTAGTTTTTAACCTAGATAGCGTATTTATTTAATATTTCATATAGTTTATGTTAAGCGGGTTGATCGTGCCTACAAGATATTCTCCCTGAGATATATACCTATCTGTGATGGGATTATATTGCATCTCCACCTCGACCCCTCGAACTCCGAGATGCATAAATGTGCAAACCCCAATGCTACACTTGGAACCTGTGATATATCTATCCCCCGATTGACCAAGTGTTGCTTTACCCTTGTCTCTATGAGTCATATTATCTCGATCTCAGACTCCTAGTAATAGCATGCTAAAATTGGCCAACTAATAACATGTGATTAAATTCAGGAGTAAAGCAATCATACAAATTCATACCAATATTAAATAAACCACAATCAATACATTAATCCATAATGGTGCAGCTAGGGTTGACGAAACCCTAAAAAGAAGAGTTAGTTCATAGTGATATTCATTCTGTTTGAAGATTTTCAGCCTATAAACTAAATCGAAGAAGCTACCAAAAAAGCTATCTTGCTGATCTCATAATTCATCCTTCTCCTCAGTATGTCGCTACTCCGTGCCGTGCCGTCTGCCCCCAATGCCTCAAAATGCCTCCTTTTATGTGTACGACGTGGCTGTCATTATTATTCGAAACCATTAATGCTCCCAATTCTAAAACAAAACCTCGTTAAGCCGCGGCTAAGAGGTCCTACGCCGCAGCGTACCCAAGGCTATTGAATTCCTTCCTTATTTGTTGCTGCGACGTAGGACCTCCACGCTGCTGCGAAGGGCTACGCTGCAGCATGGAGTGCTTCGCCGCTGCGTGGGTGCTCTGCTTTCCTTCTCATTTTCTTCTTTGCTTCGGGTCTTTCCTTCTCGTTATTTAGCTTCCTTTTTGCTTATTATAACACCATGTCCTACAAAACAAGATAATATGGAGGATTAGCGCAAAATTAGTAAATATGAATGTGAATCATGCAATTTAGTTATAAAAACACATAGAAATCTTACTGAAATGCATACATAATTCACACCGATCAATGCCTCTATAGACAAGGTAATACAAGCCTTCTCCCATATACTTGGTACCTTAATCTGCATTTCTGTAAGAATAATCCCTTCTAAGATAGGATCAACATTATTCAACCAAAATGAGATGAAACCTTAAAATATTAAATTGACAATCACAAGGTATTGCCCTTAGGCATTGGGAACACACTTCTGTTGTCACTCAGAAGGGAACCTTGAAAGCAGAGGTTATAACAACTCCTTTGATTATCAAACTAATATTTGGAGTTCATTAGTTCTAGGAGTATCAATTGAACATGCCCCTAAGATAATGCTCTCCTATCTTAAGAACACCTTTCTACTATCACTAGAAGGAATCTTGGAAAAACAAATCTTAGAACATCTCCTTTGGGTATATGAAACCGATACTTAGAACAGTTCATTTCCAGAACACTGCCAATTATATAAATTTAGTTTTCAAACCCAAAACTACATTAAATCAATGTAAACATAGTAATCACTTCACCAATCCTTTCCCATAAGGTGTTTAGCCTTCCATAAGCTAAGATTACACAACAACAATTAGTGGTTAGACAAATTAATTGTACGTATCCGAAGTCATAAAAAATTAAAAAAATTAAGTACTCCAATTACTCAAGGGAGCCACTATTTGAACTTTAATTTTCAAGATTGTGAACAAATAATATATAAGAGTATCGAATTGATACAACTAAGGTTTCTGCGAGATTGAGAAGCGGAAATGGACTTAGTAATTTTTCTTTTAATTTACATACCGTTCAAGAAAAAAATTTCATGCGTTGAATCCTGGATTTGTTCAAGGGTATGTTAGTATAGTCTCGAAATACCTTCAACCACTATGCATTTCATAGTTTAGAACATCATGTTCCCAAACCAGGATAGCATATGTCTAAAAAGATACTTTTAGGATCTTATTCCCTTTAAGAATTTGATGACTTCCTAAACCAGTACTAATAAACCAATTCTTAGAATTTAAGTCAACATGCCCTTATAGACAATGTAATAAGCCTTCTCCCATATAATTGGTACCTGAATCTGCATTTTGGTAAGAATAATCCCTTGTAAGAGAGGATCAACATTATTCGATCAAACTAAGATGAAACCTTCAAATATTAAATTAAAAATCACAAGGTATTGCCCTTAGGCCTTGGGAACACACTTCTGTTGTCACTCAGATGGGAACCTTGAAAGCAGAGGTTATAACAACTCCTTTGATTATCAAACTGATATTCGGAGTTCATTAGTTCTAGGAGTATCAATTCGACATGCCCCTAAGATAATGCTCTTCGATCTTAAGAACACCTTTCTACTGTCACTAGAAGGAATCCTGGAAAAACAGATCTTAGAACATCTCCTTTGGGTATATGAAGCCGATACTTAGAACAGTTCATTTCCATAACACTGCCAATTATATAAATTCAGTTTTCAAACCCAAAACTACATTAAATCAATGTAAACATAGTAATCACTTCACCAATCCTTTCCCATAAGGTGTTTAGCCTTCCATAACTGGATTACACACAACAACAATTAATTGGTTGAACAAATTCATTGTACGTGTAATCAAGAGATCATAAAGAAAATTCAAAAATTAAGTACTCCAATTACTCACGTACACCACTATTTGAACTTTAATTTTCAAGATTGTGAACTAAAAATAATATATAAAGAGAATCCAAATTCATTGCATTTAAAGGTTTCTCTGAGATTGAGGAAAACTTGTAATGGACTTAGTAATTTAACTTTTAATTTGCATATTGTTCAAGAAAATTTTTTCATAGGTTGAATCTTGGGTTTGTCGAAGGGTATGTTAGTATAGTCTTGAAATACCTTCAACCACTATGCATTTCACAGTTTAGAACACATGTTCCAAAAACTAGATAGCATGTGTCTAAATAGCTACTTTTAGGATCTGATTCCCTTTAAGACTTGGATGACTTCCTAAACCAGTACTAATAAACCAATTCTTAGAACTGAAGTCAACATGCCCCCATAGACAGGGTAATATAAGCCTTCTCCCATTTAATTGGTACCTCAATTTGCATTTCAATCATAATAATCCCTCCCAAGATTGGATCAACATTATTCTACAAAATTGAGATGAAAGCTTCAAATATTAAATTGACAATCACAAGGTATTGTCCTTAGGCCTTTGGAACACACTTTTGTTATCACTTAGAAGAGAACCTTGAAAGTAGAGGTTGGAACATCTCCTTTGATTATCAATGTGATATTTGGAGTTCATTAGTTCTATTAGTATGAATTCAACATACCCTTAAGATAATGCTCTTTAATCTTAGGAACACTTTTCTGATGTCACTAGAAGGAATCTTAGAAAAACAGATCTTAGAACATCTCCTTTGGGTCTATGAAACCAATACTTAGAATAGTTCATTTCCAAAACACTACCAATTATATAAATTCAGTTTTCAAACCCACAACTACATTAAATCAATGCAAACATAGTAATCACATCATCAATCCTTTCCCAGAAGGTGTTTAGCCTTCCATAACTGGATTACACACAACAACAATTAGTTAGTTGAACAAATTCATTGTTGGTGTAAGCAAGAAAATGTGGAAAGAGACTATAATCAATGTATGCTACTGTTCTTCAAGTTCAGACAGTAATGGAGCTTGATTTTCAATAATCTCTCCTAAAAACTCAACTCAGATCTACAATACTCATGAAAAATGTAAATCTAAAGTACTAAAAAAAATAAAAATGAAAAGAAAGAGGAAAAGAAAAGAAAAACTATTCTAAAGAATTCTTTCCTACTTCTACTCTGATGTTCTTAGCTCATTCTCCCCCATTTCCTTTCTTTCTGTGCCCTATCATTTGTTATTTATAGCTCAATTATTGTTTGGCCATAATTCAAGGCAGATTTTGTGGACTTCAATGCAAGCCCACCAGGATTATTTTTCGCAACGATAATTGTAATTGTTGTGACATTGTTGCTCCTCATTATGTCTTCAACATTGTGTTGAGGTTGTCACAACACTCCACTTATAGTTTCTCTTGAAATTGTATTGAAATTTGTCCCGATATTTTAAAATTTGTCCGGACATTTTTTTCTGGCTTATGTTTTCAAGAATTGTTGTGACAATTTCCACTTGATGTTCAACTATTTATCTCTTGAATAATTGTCGTGACATAATTAAATTTGTCGCGACATTTTGAGTTGTTATTGATCTCTAGGATTGTTGTGAGATTGTCGTGACACTGCTACTTGACATTCCTCTTGGATTTATGTCGTGACAACTTTCAGTTGATTCTTCAAGGACTCTTTTCATAATTGTCGCGACAACATTTTAAATGTCGTGACAGTTCTTTTGCCTTAGTCCTTTAAACTGGTTTCTTGTTCTTTTTGCTTCTTTTACTCTTGATTCCTACAAAACAATAATATTGGTGAAGACTCCATAATTTTTCATTAAAAAGAACATTAAGGCCTTAATTATGCAATAAAAATGGATTTAAAACTAGATGAGTTTCATACTCATCAATATCCTAGGGTTTAACATGGTGAACAGGATTCTCAAGCTTAGTGACTCTTGAGTTTAGTGGTTAGGGCTAAGATGACCTTGACCTAAACTCAAGAGATGTATTGAAAACTCGAGAGAGATCAATTACAACTACAGTGATATCTAGCAACAACAATTAAACAAAACACACTCGTTTAAATCCAAATTCCTTCAATTAATTATAATCTTGGTGAAATCGATGCTCTAGGGATTTAAGATTATTTTATGTTTTCTTTATTGAGTCTTGAGTCTTTGTTGGTAGTTTAAGGTAGTGATTTTACATGATGGACAAATAGAATTAAAGCTAGATTAGGTTAGTACTTAATATCATAATCCTCGTGGGAACGATAACTCACTTATCACTTTATTATTTGTTAGCGATGTGTATACTTGCGTAAATTTAGTTGTCATATTATAACTATCATGGTGGGCTATGTATGCTTAGAAGAAGGGGATCCAGCTCACCCTCGAGGTTAAAAGGGGCCGCCACATGAGTATGTGCCCCAGCAAAGGTTCGAGGATGATGAACTGTTAGGGGCTGACTCACCATCAAGGTAGACTGAGCCAGTCCATGCCAACACCGATTGACAACACAAACATCCCTTCTTCCTCCACCACACCACCATTGAGGTCGCCGACTGTGGCAAAGTATGAGAGCCTTAGATCCAACGTTCAGTGCCTTCAGTCCTCTATGGACTTTCTCCAGCCATCCCAAGAGTCATTCATGATGACTGTGACCAGTATGCTTGATCCCTTGGATGCCTTGATTTGAGAGGTTTGAGTTATGGTAGAGTGGATCCATCTCCATATGAGAGACTGTACTGGAAGATCTTGATGGAAATAAAACTCCACTACCTCTTTTTCACTAAACCATCTCATTTGTTCGGTTGTTAATGTGTCCATTAGATGGTTATGCATAAGGTACTTAGCATATTTTATTTAAAACATGCCACACTTGATAACTACTGAAAACTGGCATTTTTATAGGCTTAATTTCTACATCTTCCTACGTTTTGAGTGGTAATTATGCCCAATTAGCAAATTATGCGAATTGCTGATCTCAAAAGTAAAGTTACTAATGTTTCCATCAAGTTTATGCATTATGTAGGTTTTTGAGACTAAATACAACACTTTGGGATGGAGTAATGATTTGGAACTCTCGAGGATGACTCACTCATGATTGAAATTCATTGAGACATGAAATAAGGAGTTTAGAATTGGTTCAAAGCCTTGAAAATAAGAGAAAGCTCGAAGAGACACAACAACAACAAAACTCGTAGTGAGTGCAAGATTTTCTCACATTGGCCAAAGTGAGTGTGAAATCTGGCACTCAAACCTATGAGTGTGAGATTTCTAAGTGAATGCGAGATTCAAGTGAGAGAAGGAAAATAGAAAGTCCGAAATGCGATCTGATTTATATTTCTTACTATTTTTTGGCCTCCAAAGTTTCTGTAATCAATTAGGAAACACTGTAACTTGTTCTCCAAGTCTTAAAAACGTGTATAAATAGGGGCAAACAAGATCAAATCAGAATCTTACACTTTTTGACTCATTCTTGTAATTTTTGGTTTTTTAAGTGCTAAAAATCTTTCAACACGATTTTTGAATAAAGTTTCTATTTTCTTAGAGGGACTACACAAATTCTTCTATGTTCATAGATGTTGTGACACATTCTATGGAGGAGTAAACTTCTTCCTTGGGGTGAAGGTGAATCCAAGGCTCCAACCGAAGGAGTTTTTAGAGAGAAAAGTGCTTCAAACATAAGGTATGATTTTTGTTTCACGAGGATCTCCCGAATAGGTCGTTTCTATAAGCCTATAAGGTTGACACCCAAAAGAGAGTTGAGAGAGTTAGGAATTTTTCCTATCTCTTTAGGACCATCTAGGCAGGGTTGAGAGGATTGATTGGCATAAATTCCTCTCTTTCATGAATGGGAATTTTTATATCTCTCTAATTCTCCGGTGACGTGTCTTAGTTAAACCTCAATCCCCAAGGCTTTCTTTTATATGAATAAAATCAAATTTTCACCATCTCTTCTCAAAAATCATATTTTAAAATTAATTGTTTAATTTTTCTTTTACTTGAACTAAGCCCAAAAGCCATTGTTTGAAAAGAATACTCTTCCCGTGGATGACCTTAAATGTGACCCGGCTGTGTCGCCGTGCAGGCTTCGACCGGAGTGAACCCGATCCGGGACAGCGGTCCTCTTTTCGAATCAATTCCTTTTCTTTGTCAATAAAACACATTTCCAATGCTCATTTTGTGAGATATTTATCTTTATGAAAATATATATTTATACACTAATTCACCTTAAGGGGCTTAAGCCATTTGTTTCAATACATTTCCATTCAATATTACATTACATGCCCATTTGGTCCATTTACCACCTTTATATATTACGACATTATAAGCCGTTTCAATACCAAAATATTTACAAAACAAAGCGAGTTTGTACAAAAGTGTCAAACTATATTTCCTTGAATGCATGGTCGGAGCATTGCTTGACTCAGTGAGGGCCTTGACATCGACTACGAATCATTGCGGTCTTTTCTTAATGTGTTCACTCGGTACTGCTTGCGATGATAAGGCTCATGCGCTAAGAATTTTTAATTGCCTAGTGGTTTTATACAAATCTCTCTTCATTTCAGTTTAAGTAAATCATGCATTTTTCTAAATCAATGCCTTTGTATAATTTTTCAATGACCAATGCGGTACAATACATATATGTATATTTTCATTTTGTTTATTGTTTACATTCAAATTACAATTCATTGGTCATTTCAATCATGCAGTTTCATGTGCAATAAACCATTCTAACAAAAATCATGCATTTCACAATTTCCTTTTCATTTTGCCCTTAAGAGAATTTAACCTATGCTTTCGATGCATAGGATAACCAATCACCGGCACGGTCCCGCTAGGCTACAAGGTTGTATAAAAAAAGATTTTATAACACAGTACGGTCCCACTGGGCTGCTGACTGGTTATTAAAAATCATTTTTGTGAACACTACCAATACTGTCCCGCTAGGCTACTGATCGAAGTGACACATCATTATGTTCAGCGCAGTACTGCTCATTTGAACCTTATTGGGATACCAATCTATCCTTAACTCGAATTTAATGGTTAACATTCTATTAAGGGAGCTCAAATCATTCATAGCAATTTACAATATTGTATATACATTTATATCCAAATACTTAGTTTCCAATACTCATGCAGTTTTTCATGTGCAATTCATTTCACAATCAGTTGTATCAAATAAATTTAAAACAAATCAATATGGAATTTATCGCAATTCATTTCAATAAATCCACTTATTTCATAAACCTTCAAACATTTTAGAAATAGAGAAAGAGAAGTGGAAAACAAACCAATTAATTTATGGCTCAAACGGAGCACACACGCATATTCATATAAAACCTTTTAGATTTATTTTGTCAAACAAAACACAAAACCGAAACAAGGAAGGAAGTGTGAAGAACAAACCCAAAAAGGTTGTCACTCTTCGATTCCTATTCTTAGAATCCCATTCTTGGATCAAGCTTCCTCATCAGCAACCCCTAATCCATCACAAATATGTCACTATCAAAAACGACCAAGAAAAAAAAATCAGTTGTGCATTCTAGGATTTTTGGTTAGGGTTGATGTCTACCCAATATACCTTCACTTGAAAAACTTTATGGGGACACATGAGCCATATTTTGCTCATGATTACTTCAAGAAAATGATATCTCTATAAGTCTATTTTAAGTAGGAATTGGAATCGTCACATTTAGATAACCCAAACTCAAGTTACAGCATTTTAATGCCAAACTGGTTGGTATGCCTAGCTCACTCGGTTACCTACTATTATTCTCGATTTCAGGGGTCTTAACTCCATAAATTGGTAATGGTTCCTTCTACTTATTTGACACTATGGTTCTAAGGTTTCTTATCCAATTGGATTCATCCAATTTGGATCACCAAAACTCGACTTATTTTATTTTACATCCAGACTACTCTAATTTGCAAAGAAGAATCAGATTGTTCTTGCACATAGCTCCACTTTGACAGATTTCTGGGTACTTTGGGGTTACAAATTGCATACCCTTCCTTCAAGTCAATTATTACCCTAGAATTCTAGTTTACCCATAATTTTTAATCACTCAATTTGGATAAGTGAAACTCAACTTACGGCCAAAACACCACAACTACACCCGAGCGAGCATACTGTCAACTGCAAAGAACTCACCTTTAAGCACATATTCGGAGCCTTAGAGCTGAATTTGCTCTAGTCCCTTCTATAAATTTGTAAATTTATAAAATCTTATGGTTCTTTAACAATTAGAATCATCAATTTGGATGATTATAACCTTATAGCCAAGAAGTTTTGAAGTGCGACATAGCAACTCCTTTGAAACTTCATCATTTCCTTTATAAAAAATTCCTCAAACAATCTAACCCAAAATCACTTTAAAAACTTAACTCAAAAAAACTCCAAATTGATCTACAACCAATCAAAATCACCTTTATAGGTTGGGTTTCCCCAAATCCAAAATCATCAAAGAGGGAGTTAGGGTTAGTTTTCTTACCTTATCTCTCTTCAAATATTCTCTTCCTTATTGCATGAACAAAGATAGACCAAGAATTGAAAGAAACATACCAAAAATACCTTCTTCTCCCAAGCCCTAGCTCCTTCTCCCCTTGCTCCTCTAAAAAACTGAATGCCCAAATGGGCATTCCATAGACCACTTTGGTCTTTATTCTCATGTCATGTGTAATGCCATGTTTGGCTAACACATTAATTGACTTTTCTCATTTTCTCATTTAAAGCCTCATTTCATTTCATTTTATGCTTTGGCACTTACATTTACTCATTTATGTATAGGTCTTCATTTGACATTTTACCAAATTTATTTGGCTCTGCCAAAATTTTTCGAAGTTTTATCATCTTGTCATTTTTTGCCATTTAAACGCCGAAAAAAAATATAATTTAATTTATTTTACACCCTGAACATGTTATAAAACTGTTAGGAGTATTTTCAGGGCGTTACACTAAATACCACTACGACTACATTAGCTTTAGTCTTCCCTTAGTTAGGTTTCTTTAGGTTTATAAATTTGTGTGCATAGTCGAGAACAACAAAAGTGACCACATTAGCTAGTTGTAAATGGACGATCACATGGCGTTGTTGCAAGGAAGGTGCCTAACCATTAGTGGTTTTTTAGTTCTTGTTTCTTTATTGATTTTTTTATTAGTTTGTTTTTTTATTTTTGTTTATATGTTATTCTGATTTTTTATTTTTTATTTTTTTTGGACTAACTCTACTTATTAGTTTTTCCAGTTTGTCTTTTAGTTTTGTTTTTCTTGTAGGAAAATATTTTGGTGACCATGGACTACCTCAACTATATGGATGAACTTTCTAGAGGGTGGGGAGAACCTTATTTTCAAGATATGGGGAGATTTAGACCATATTCTAATGCTTGGGAAAGTACATAGCATGCACAAGAAGGCCATGAGATGGAGTCTCGATTAGACCTTCTCACTAGAAGCATTGAAGAACTTGAGTGCTCCAAGTTGATAGGGGCTAAAGATATGAATGTCGAGTGGTAGCCCACTCATTGCTCTAACTACTTTTCAGGTTGCCATCTTATTAGGGATTGCCCTTTATTACTGGCCGTAAGAGAGGAATTTGAAGATCACACCAACTATATAAATCAATATAAGGGTTGGAATACCAACACATTTGGAAAAACATGTAATTCTAGTTAGGGGAATCTTCCAAACCTCTCTTGGGGGCAACATCAAGAGAAAAATCATAATATGCAACCCCCACCACCCAGTTCCTCACTTGAGCAAGCCATTGCAAACTTGAGTAAGAACATGGATGATTTTGTGTCTGAAATGAGAGCAATTAACAACAAGCAAGTGGGAGACTCTTTAGCTGAACAAAAAGCCATTATTGAGAAGGATTACCAAGGGTTGAACAATATAGAGGAGATGCATAAAGACATATTGTAGAAGGATGGTGACACCCTATACACCCTTGTTGACTGACCAAATCATGATATGATCAAATTTATGACACCATTACCACAGGATTATATGTTAATCCCCAGTAAATGAACCAGAAACTTGTTAGGACCAAAAATAACTTGTATGCTCATAAGAAAAATGGATTTGTCAATGAATTCATTAAAGATTTAGTTTGGTCTTAATATTGCAAGTGCACAGTCGTACAAGTAATAAAAGTGGACCTATAAGTTCGGATATCGTTCCCACATAGATTGAAAAGAATTTAAAATTCAATTACCCCAACTTCTCAAGTTCCACACTATTTGAACTTCCATTTCATAGAAATTTCAGTGACCGAACTAAGAATTCTACTATCTCAATTTCTACATCTATAATAAAGGAAAAATTTAAAATCCTAAACATAATTTGGACTGAACCAAATTATTACTGGAAGTGGACGATGGGATTTCACTGATGTGAAATTATCAATTCCTGCATCATAATCTAATTTGATTCTATCATAAATTGGAATCTGAAATTGTCAAAGAGGCAATGTAGTATAGTTTGGATTTATCCTTTAACCATACTTTTCATTGATTAAAGAATCATGTTCATTTCTGACTCATGTTCCTAATCAATTACTTGTAATCAGGATTTTTTTATAAGATCTGGGTATTTTTCTTTTCTAATACTTCATACTTATTTCTTATGACTGCATATTTCTTGCTTCCCAAGACAGGGTCATTGCTAGATTTCTACAAGATTAATGATGTCTCATCCTTGAGATCTTAAAGAGTTCTCCCTTTTCTTGATTAGATCTAAGCTAACACAGGATCAAAATCATTCCTCCAGACCAAGGAGAGATGTCTAATTGATTAAATTGATAGATCACTCAACTCATTCTCAAACCATGAGTAAATTGAGGATTTATCTAAGTAATCTTTCAAAGCTCATTAGTTCTTCAATATTAGTCTAGCATACCCCCAAGTAACTACTCCATGCACTAAGGAATCTCCATCTCTGTGTCACTCAGAGGGCCTCTTGGAAATCAGAGTCAGATAACACTCCCTTTTATGGGTATTAGTTTCTAATATTGGGAAAAATTCATTTCATGAGCATCACCATTCAAATAAATTAAAGATTCTCAACCCAGGAAATTTCTTTCTAATTGTGCAGAAAAGACCATAACTAACATCAGATCTTTCAGTAGGAAGTTGTGTTTCAGCTGGATTATAGTGAACAATGAAATCTTGATCGGGGAAAATTCACTATAACTACAATGAGCCCGAATAAAAATGAATTCCAAACTTTAATACGGAATTTCGCCAGTTCGACGTGTCGGAAATGAATTTCAACAATTTAATTCAACTTCTAAACTTCTGAACAAATCTCTGCTTCAGGTCCAGTAAACAAATTAAAATTCTATGCTAAATCTAATCTACGGAGAAACGAAAAGAAAAAAATATAAAAGAAAATAAAAGAAAAAATGTAATACAAAAGAGTCCTTAGCTCCTCAGATGCTCTGGTTTTTTCCCCATGCCCTCTTACTTTCCTCAAATTGTTTCTATTTATAGACCCCTAGAAGTTTGGGCCCTAAATTCGAGGCTACATTCTGGATCCCCAAAATTCTTGCCCAGATTACATTCTCTGTCGCTACCTAGAAGTTTTGTCCCAGCTGAGTTTTTCAGTAATCTTCATCCTTGGTCTCATTCACGGCTTATGCGGTCGTCTATCGCAGCTTTGTTCCCTATGCTCCTTCTTGGATTCCGTCGCGATAGAGTTTCCTTGGTCGCGACAGTATTATGTTCTTCAGCATATTCATTCTATCACAACAGAGTTTCCTCTGTCACGATAGATCTTTCTTTAGCTCCTTAACAATCTGTCTTGCAAAGTCTGTCGTTCTAACCGTTCTATGTCGCGACAATCTTATGTGTGGTTCCTTGAATAGTTATGTCGCGACTTCGACAATTTTATCGCAATAGAGTTTCTATGCAGCTTCTTCAAATTGGTGTCATGACCCAGTTTTTATGTCGTAACAACATTTCTGTTTTGGTTCTTATTGCAACAATGTTTCTTGTATTGTTAAAATTTCTATCGCGACCCAGAAAGTCTGTTGCGATAGAGTATTGTCGGCACTTAACTTGATTTCTTGTTGCAGCTTCATTTTGATGTTGCGACATGGCCTCTTGGTGTTGTCAATGTTTGTTGTTGCGACCTAGTTTGTTATGTCATGACAGGACTTTTCTGTATTCAGCTTATCTTTGTGTCGTGACACAGTTTGTTTTGTCATGACCAGACTTCTCTTTTTTGTGTTGGAATCTTTATCAAGAGATTGAAAAGTATGTCACGACCTTGTTTATCTGTGTTCAGCTTATCTCTGTGCCACGACCTTAAGATCCCTGTCGCGACATCGAAACATCTCTTCAGCTTGAAGTATGACTCTACCTGGATTCTTCTGTTGCAACTAAGGAAGCATCATATGTCGCGACTTTGTTTATCTGTCACGACCAGAGTTTCTTCTTCTTTCAACTTCGCGACATACATTACCTTGTCATGACAGAAACTTCTTCTTTCAGTGTCGCGACATACATTACCTTGTCGCGACATAGGTCTTTTCTCGAAGTTCTTCTTCTGTATCAACAAGCTTTTCCATGTTGCAATATTCAGTGTCGCAACAGAAGGGGATTTTATCGTTACAGAGATTCTACCTTATGTTCTTCATTATGTTGCAATAGGAGATTCTTTATCGCGACAATTTCTTCCTTGTGTTAACATCCTGCTGAAAACTTTGTCGCAACATAAACTTGTCTCAGCTGACTTGTTATATTCTTCCCATTTTCTATCGCAACACGCTGTCTTTTATTGCGACAGAGCTCATCTGTCAATATTCAGACCTTTGTGTTGCGACAAAGGAAATATTGTCGTGACCGAATTCCTTTGCCATTTTCTTGGAAGTTTGTTGCAACACACAAAACGCTGTCGCGGTAGAGACTGCTGCAATTGCTCTTTTTCTCTTATTTCTTGTTGGAATTTTCTCCTTTTTGAATTAAAACCTGCAAAACACAAAGTTGGTAAATATTCCATAATTTGGCATTAAAACAGATCTGAAGATACTAAAAATAAGCCAAAAAAATGGATTAAAAATATATGTGTTTAAGACTCATCAAATTCCCCTAAAATTAAAGTTTTGCTTGTCCCCAAGCAAAGAGAAGAAAAAAAAATTGTCCTCAAACAATTTAGCTTTATTTTTAGGGACATTTTGCATTTTCTCACTACCCGATCCTTTTTAATCATGACTTGAATTAAAACCGAGTTAGTTCTGACATTGACCAGGACCCGACCAGGATCTGCTCCAGGATTCCCCGGAGTGGTCTCGCCTGAAGTGGGAATCCCACTTTGTACAATCTAGGAATATCCAATGGAACCCCACTTAAGAAAGAAAGTAACACATGCATTACTATAATACCTCAAATATATAGAAAGATCCACAACAACTCAAATCCACAACCGACCTATCTTACTGTAGGTTATAACCACAAATACACATAATAAGGACTCATACGAGTTCAATACTAAGATCAGAGCATTCTAAGAGTGTTTGCGAATTTAGGGATACAAATGAAAAATAAATAAGTCCAATAAAGACAGATAGATAAGATAGAATCTTTTGTAGCTGTCACGAAAAGTGATGTAAATTTGGCGTGATCTAAGGTCTCTGTGTTGCTGGACCTAGGAAACGGATTTAAAACAATAAAACGTGAGATAATAAATCTCAGTGAGTGACATAATTTATAAGGAAAATAATGTTTTTATTTTCAAAAATTCCTTCTCTCAAGACCTCACGTCTACTCCTTTGCAAGGTTCCCCGTTTAAAATCATTTCACAAAACGCAAACTTATACCCAAGTCAACAATATAAAATTCATGCTCAATAATTTAACGAAATTTTACTAAGAAAATTATAACCTGAATTTATTCTGACATAAAAATTGAGCATAAAATATATAAACATCATGTCGTAAAAATAATCGCAGAAAATACAATAACCGCCACTAAATATTGAAATGGATTTTATAAACACTCGAAACCAACAATGTACCATACCATATATCCTTCATAAACCGTGGGACACCCCACCTCACGACCCCCAACATCGAAAGGTGTCGTGGTAATAATAACCAACAATGTACCATACCATATATCCTTCACAAACCGTGGGACACCCCACCTCACGACCCCCAACATCGAAAGGTGTCGTGGTAATAATAATAATGATGAACCGTCGATGCAGAAGCCGACCTCACGGCCCGTCAAAATAATATATAAGCTGTTGGATGAAACCAACCTCCGTCACCGTGGCAAACCAGTCACTGTAATATAAATCTTGAATCGAACTTACTGGTACTGGTACATCAATTTATAACTTCCAACCGGTATCACTTACTCACATATACTTTTCCCTTGTCTGTGTATTATAAATTAAGAATTTATAAATTTAATTTCAGCAACTCCATCAAATATATTGATGAATTTCAATTCATCGATTCATGCAACAAATACCACAATGAAAATATTCACTATAACCAATTTTAAGCACATAAAACTTTAACAATATTTAACATGCTTAAAATCATAAAAATCTTAAAATCATAAAAATCTTAAAAAAATCATTTCTTAAATCATTAAATTTCAAAGTGGTTTAAAACCTCAATCCATGTACCAAAATATTTAAATACCGCAATTTATCCATAGACTCAGTAGAATGTCAAATATTTAAAATGTTGACAAAATTCACATGAAATGATAACTTGTTTATATAAAAGCTAGATAATTATATTTATGCATAACCAACCATTCGATCAAATATATATATATATATATATATATATATATATATATATATATATATATATATATATATATATATATATATATATATATATATATAAAATTAACCACAAATTATATATCATAACAATGCCACAAGCATTTAGAACACATAAACCACTCACTTGACTACGGTCTCAGTCTGCTCCCTCTGAGGATCGTCTCCAAGCTCGCGTGAGTGCACCGTAATATAATAAAAATACCATTTAGGCTCCGATAACTAACCAAAGACATTAGGATGCCCAAATCTCTTAGAATAATTACAGAAGCTATGAAATATACTAAATTGGTTCCGGCGTGCCAGTGCTCTGATGTGCCCTATAGACCCGGTACCCAAAATTGGGGCTTTTTACTTGGAAGCTAATTTTTCAAAATTGAACCCTCCAATAAATCATAAAAATATCCAATTTCACTAATCCATCTTCAATTTTTCCTAATTTGACCAATTGGTCACTTGATTCCAGTCAATGCTTTAGATAATTACCTAAATGACTCAAAAATGGAAAACTGACAAGCAGCGTCCAAAAATTTACAAACTTTATATCGGAAAGCCCGAGACGAGGAACACAAGAAGTACCCTTACCTTGGTTGCAGGTTCCGGTGGTGGCGGCGCGTGATCTGGCCCGAGTCGGCGAACTTGGCTTCGTCATATCTTTCAAATAGTGAGGAATCTACTAAAAAGGACCACGTGAATGAGTTCATAGGGTCCAAAAATGGGGGGAGGGAGGTATGGGTAGGCCTGGAATGGCGGAAAAATGAAATCAAGGTGACTGAGTGGCCCGCGGCCGCTACGTTCGCGACCCCGATCTGGTGTCCGTGGCGGTTCGCCGTGAATTTTCACGGCCAAGGTCACCTGGTGGTGGCACTCCTACCTAGGTGGCACGTGCATCAGAAGGTAGCCCGAAAGCGTCTCCGCGGCTAAAACGATTGGCACAGCTTGGTCGAAACGACCTAGTTCGGGTCCACGGGTCTTGGGGAATTTTTTCTAGGGTTTTGAAGGTGAAAATGAGTGTTTTGGGGATAGGGTTCTATTTGGCACACAAAACTAGGTTTATATAGAGCCTAGGGTCGTTTTCAGGTAAAAACCACGGACTGACTTGGACACTGATAAAATATTGTTGTTTGAACTTCTCAGGGCCATAACTTTTTATCCGTAAGTCGGATTTTGACGTTCGACCCGTCCTATGAACTTGTATCGCAGGAGCTACGAGGATGGTTCCTTAGTCGACCCAAGGTATTAATCCTTGAAAAGTCAACTTTGGCCCACGTAATACTAATTGTTGGAGGGTCAGAACTTGGTCAAACTTAGTCAAACTTGAACTAAGCGATGTTAAAAACTGTATTATTTGGTATGGGTCGTTACAATACCCCACGAAAGAAAATTTAAGTCCACGAAATTCGTACTGTGTCATGGAAGAGATATGAAGTGCGGCTCGCCATTTAGTCCTCCAAGCTCCCAGAGTCGCCTCTCGACTAGATTGGTTTCTCGAAGGACCTTCAGCAGGATGTTGTCTTGTTGCGAAGCTCTTTCTCTTCTCTACCCAGAATCTGCACTGGCTGCTCCTCATAGGATAAGTCATCCCTCAGCTCAATCTTTGGTGTCTCTAACACATGTGAGGGATCTAAGATATACTTGCGTAGCATGGAGATGTGGAAAACATTATGGACTCGAGAAAGCTCCTCCGGCAAGTCTAATCTATAAGCCCTTTGGACCTATCCTCTCAACAATCTCAAAGGTCGATGTAGCTAGGACTTAGCTTCCTCGCTTCCCCAAGCGTACCACGCCCTTGAGGAGAGCTTTAGAATACTCTATCTTCAACCTCAAACTCAAGATCCTTTCTACGCTTGTCCGCATAGCTCTTTTACTGTCTGGCCTTTCAGCTTTAACACATTATAACATTAACCTTGTCAGCATCGTTTGTACAATCTGGAGACCTATTAATTTCCTTTCGCCCGATCCTCATTCCAACATAATGGAGTGCGACATTGTTTCCATACAATGCCTCATAGGTGACATCCCAATGCTTGGTGATAGGCGTTGTTATAAGTGAACTACGCAAGGTAGATATTCATTCAATGTCCTTTGGATTGCAGTGCATGACCTCGGCTTGTATCCTCTAAGGTCTGAATAGTCCTCTCATATTGTCCATCGGTCTAAGGGTGAAAAGCGGTACTCAAATTCAACTTGACACCTAGTTTCTTCATCAATCCCTTCCAAAACCTCGAAGTGAATCGTGGATCTCTATCAGAGATGATCGACACTGGCACCCCATGCAAACTCACTATATGATTCATAAAGAGTTCCGCTAGCTTTTGAGGAGAAAACTTCTCACGAATAGGTAGGAAATGTGCGGACTTGGTGAGTCGATCAACTACTACCCAAATGCCATTGTAGACCCCAAAAAGCAGTTATTTATTTTTTTTATTTTTTTTATATTATTTTATTATTTTTTATTGTTTTTTTATTTTATTTTTTTAATTTAGAGCTGAGCAAAACATTAAAAAAATAATAATAAATAAATATAATAAAATAAAAAAATAAAAAAATAAAAAAATAAAATGAGAAAAAGTCAAAAGGAGGAGATTTTTTTTTTTTTTTTTAAGAGGGAGTGGAGGAGTAAAAGGAAAGTAGGGAGCTGAGTTATGAAGAGGAAATAAAAAAATAGTCAAAAAATTAGAAGTGAAAAACGGAGGAGCAAGTAGAGGGGAAGCCAAAAAAAAAAAAAAACGTTTTGGGGGGAAGGGAGAGAAAGGGAAGAGAAGAAGGATTTTTGGATTTGGATGCGGCTTTCATCATCTGCTCGGACCAAGGTGCTTTCGTGGTGCGATTGAGCCCTAAAATTTTGTCGACATGTTCTCCAGCTCATGGATGCAGTTACGAAACGGAGAAAAAGGGTGTTTGGATGTCTCAGTTGCAAGCTACACTCAGTTGAATCTGAATGTTGCTGAATTTGTTTCTATTTTGTGCAGTTTCAGAGTAAATTCTGTTTCTCCTAATCTAAAATTGCAGCTCAAGTTTTTTTGGTTTTTCCTTTAAATTGGTCAATTTTCTATTTTTAGTAACTTCCCGTTTTAGCAACTTTCCTTTTTTAGTAGCCTTAAATTAATTTTATTTTTAGGTTTTTGTTAAAAATAATAATAATTTTTGATTGTTTGTTCTTAATTGGCGTAAGTCAAATTTTATTTTTTATTTTGCAGGTGAGTCGGTTTGCGAAATTTCGCTATTATAACGAGGAGTGGCCCAAAACTTCGGTGCCTGCGACTTTATAAAAGGAGGGAGGGGGGTTGGGAGGGGCCATTCCAACTTCATTTCATCTAAGGGTTGGGATGGAACCGAAACCGAGAGATAGAGAAAATGAGGCCCTCGGCACACGAAAGGGGAGGAATTTTTACACTTCGGAGGACATGGAAATGAAAGCAAAATCTCAACCCTAATTTGCAGGAAGGTGGAGGAGGCGCTAGAAGGAAAGAGGCTCCATGAAGTGCGACGATGTTGAAAATACGCCTGAACTTGACCAGCCATCAATTGTCAACCTTTGTCCATCCGAGGAGAAAACTATCGAGTGCCCCCTCGGTGAAGGATTTGATGTCAGAACATGATAATCTTTTGGTAGACCCAATGCAAGCCACAACCCGAATGCCCGTACGGTAGCACATACAATTCGATTGGAAGAATCACCTAACCTCTCCTGGAAACCTAGATCCCTACGCCTATGTGCTGGTGCCAAACAACGGTTGGTTCCTCATCTCAACCGATGACATCATCCACTTCTCTGTTGAATAAGCTATATTGAATTTGAGCAAGGTGGTAGGCAGTTTTGTGGAGGCGAGGGGATAAATGTCACGAATTAGTACAAAATTGATCTTTGTAAGCTTTGCTTGAACAAAGAATAGATGGGCTTGAGAGCAATCTTAATCGAAAATTGACAACTGCGATATTCAATCACAAAGTCAACAATTTCTTTGGAGATCTGAGAGAAAGGGTTTACTTCCCAAACATTACCTAATCGAATTAGTGAGGTAGGTTCATCGGCCCGGTCGAGGATGGATGAAGTGGCTATAATCATATTTGAGAAGTGGAAGAGAAATAGAGCAACCGGTGCCCATGACTGCGAAGAAACATGCAAAAGGAAAGGAGTGAGCACGAGAGGGTGAGTCATCGTTGAAGACCTAGTGAAAAACCATGCCCCCTCCATTTCCCCAGCCTACGAGAGGCGAAAAAATCGAGCCAAGCTGAAATTTGGGAGGTGCTAAGGCAAGTGAAGGTGAATATTCCATTGCTTGACATGATTAAGCAAGTCCCAACTTATGTAAAGTTCTTAAAGGACCTGTGCATAGTCAAGAAAGGGTTAGGCATTGAAAAGAAGGCCTTCCCAACAGCAGTCGATTACCCATGTGAATCGAGCAAGACCCCCCGATCAAATACAAGGATCCGGGGATCCCCCACAATTCGATCAACATTGGAGGAACTGCATAGACAAAAGCCTTTGCTAGATTTGAGGCAGTGTGAATCTACTGCCATACTCAGTGTATATGCAGTTAGTTTTAGGGGATCTCAAGCATACCAACATTACTTTGTCATTGGCTGACCGATCAGTGAAGATTCCTAAGGGAATAGTTGAGGATGTCTTGGTAAAAGTAGACAAATTCTACTACCCAGTAGACTTTGTAGTGCTTGATACCGAGCCAATCGCGAGTGGGCCCAATCATGTGCCAATTATCATGGGAAGACCATTCTTGACCACTGCCAATGCAATCATCAATTGCCGAAATGGAGTAATGCTGCTCACATTTGGCAACATGACATTGGAGCTCAACATATTTCACTTGAGTCACAAGCACAAACCAGTGGAAGGTGATAAGGAAGGAAGTGATGAAGTCTGCTCAATTGAGGTCGAGTCTTGAGGAAATCAGGTCCGTAAGCTGCGAAAATGAGGGTTGGGAAGTCAAGAGAATGCAGGGGCCATTCAACTTCATTTCATCCAAGGGTTGGGATGAACCGAAACCGAGAGAGATAGAGAAAATGAGGCCCTCAGCACACCAAAGGGGGAGGAATTTTACACTTTCGGAGGACATGGAAATGAAAGCAAAAATCTCAACCCTAGCTAGGAAGGTGGAGGAGCTAGAAGGAAAGAGGCTCCATGAAGTGCAGGCAGTGACTGAAAATACTGCACGAGGCTGACCCAGCCATCAGTGTCAACCTTGTCATCCGGGAGAAAACTATCCAGAGTGCCCCATCGGAGTGAAGGATTTGATGTCGAACATGATAATGCCGTGGGCCAATACAAGCCACGCAGGCCAGAATACTTTATGCGTTAACACGCCAAGTCGATTGGAAGAATGCCCTAACCTCTCTGGAAACCTGGTCCTGCGCCTATGTGCCCCACGGTGCAGAGCAACGAGTTTTGATTTCCTCGTCTGACCAGTTGACATCATCCACTTCTCCTGTTGAATAAGCTATATTGAATTTGAGCAAGGTGGTGACAATTTTATTGGAGGAGCAAAGGGGATAAATGTACAATTAGCGCAAAAAAATTGATCTTTGTAAAGCACAACGAACAAAGAATAGATGGGCTTGAGAGCAATCTTAATCGAGGAAAATTGACAACTGCGTATTCAATCACAAAGATCAACAATTTGCACGGAGATCTGAGGAGAAAGGAAGGTTCCCTTCCCAAACATTACCTAATCCAAAAAGGGTCCATGAGGTAGGTTCATCCAGCAATTCAGGGATGGATGAAGTGAAAGCTATAATCACCCTGAGGAGTGGAAGAGAAATAGAGCAACCAGTGCCCATGACTGCTGAAGAAACATGCAAGGAAAAGGAAGCTGAGCCTGAGAGGGTGATCATCGGTGAAGACCTAGTGAAAAAAACCAGTACCCCTCCATTTCCCCCGAGCCACGAGAGGCAAGAAAAAAATCCCAGGCTGAAGCTGAAATTTGGGAGGTGCTAAAGGCAAGTGAAGAGTGAACATTCCCTTTGCTTGACATGGTCGCAGTCCCAACTTATGTAAAAGTTCTTAAAGGACACATTGCATAGTCAAAAGAAAGGGTTAGGCATTGAAAGGCCTTCCTAAGCAAGGCAGAAGTCGATTGCCATAATCGAGCAAGACCCGATCCGTCTGAGGATCCAGGATCCACCACAATTTCAGTCAACATTGGAGGAACCTGCATAGACAAAGCACTGCTAGATTTAGGGGCCAGTGTGAATCTACTGCCATACTCAGTGTATATGCAGTTAGTTTTAGGGGATCTCAAGCATACCAACATTACTTTGTCATTGGCTGACCGATCAGTGAAGATTCCTAAGGGAATAGTTGAGGATGTCTTGACAAAGTAGGCCAATTCTCTTGCCGGTGAACTTTGTAGTGCTTGATCACCAGGAGCCAATCGCGATGGAGCCCAATCAGCTGTGCCAATTATCATGGGAAGACCATTCTTGACCCTTTGCCAATGCAATCATCGATTGCGAAATGGGTAATGCAGCTCACATTTGGCAACTTATGACGTGGGCACCAAACATATTTCACTTTAGTCACACACAAACCAGTGGAAGGTGATAAGGAAGGAAGTGATGAAGTCTGCTCAATTGGTCAGAATGCAGGGAAGCCAAAGGTCCATAAACTGCAAGAATTGGCTAACCAAGATGAAGCAGTTGATTGGGAATTGTCATCAGTCACCACTGCAGAACAATTGAATTGGCCAGCCCAAAATCACCCAGTGAGAAGAAAATCAACATGAATGGACCAATCATGAAGGCTGCAACACAAGCCTTTGGGAGTTTAAGGGCTCCCTCCTCCTTGACCCTCCATAGTGGAATCAGTGCGGCGGGTTGGTGTCAAATAAAACCAAATTGCAGCTCAAGTTTTTTTGGTTTTTCCTTTAAATTGGTCAATTTTCTATTTTTAGTAACTTCCCGTTTTAGCAACTTTCCTTTTTTAGTAGCCTTAAATTAATTTTATTTTTAGGTTTTTGTTAAAAATAATAATTATTTTTTGATTGTTGTTCTTAATTTGCGTAAAGTCAAATTTTATTTTATGCAGGGTGAGTTCGGTTTTTGCGAATTTATTTATTATAGCGAGGCATTTGAAGGCACGGCTGCCTAGCGGCATAAAGGAGGGGAGGGGCCATTCAACTTCATTTCATCTTTTCTTCCCCCCCTAGCCACCGGCCGTGAACTAGCGAGAAGCTCCTATTTGCCGTGTACATCTCTGAGGCCACCATAGCGCGTTGCCACAGCGGTGAGCCTCCTGCTCGAGCCACTGCATTGTGCCGTCGCGGTGATCCCACGCGCCTCCACTCCTGGCCGCGCCCTGCACCGACCACCGCGCCTGCCCGGCGTGCGAGCCCGACAGCTATTTGTCGTGCGCAATCCGTGCCTGGCTGGGTTGCCTTGCGCGTGTGCCCGATCCCACCATCGCGCCGTGCCACTAGCCCAGTGCCTTACCTTGGTTGGTAGTGAGCCACGGTCGATCACGGTAGGCACACTCCACTTTGCTACCCAGTAGTGAGCCACAGTACCTTCCTGCGTGACTACGGTGTAAGTGCGTGCCGAGAGATGAGTCCGCCTCGGGCCGAAATTGATTTAACACTCCGAGCAGGAGGAGCGGGGCCCGGCTCCTGACCCGCAGTCCACGGTCCCGGTCACGAGGGAGCCTCGGGGTTCGAGGTATCAGGGATGGGACCTCGGGGCCCCTTCCCCCAATGCCTCGAGACGATCCGGGAGGGGGCCCGACCATCCGCGGGCCGGACATCGGGCAGGAGTCCTGCGTCATCCTAGGCCTCGGCCGTCCCTTCACCGGCGACGGAGGGCTCATCGCCCCATCTATCACCGACCTCCAGGATCGGCGGCCATTGATACGTCGGGACCCGATTCGAGGAGCGTGGGACTCCGCGCGGAAGATTTTCATGGAGAGTCATTTTACAGCGTGCCGGCCAGCGACCCGGTGACCCCGATTCCGAGACTCAGTGGGAGGCGATTCACCAGCGTTACTCACTGGCTGCGGATTCGCGACCGCGGCGGGTTCTATCGGTGGTGCCGGAGTTCTACCCGCTCATGACTTCGAGAACGCAGTCGCATTACGGAGCTCAGATTCACTATTGATGATCGGCCAGAGTACTCGGCGGCGGACATTTCAGCTGCATTAGGGCTGCTGACGAGGACAATGTGGGGAGGATATCGAGATTGGCCACGGCCGACACGAGAGGAGATGGTCGATGTCTCGCTCGAGATACTGCAGGCGGGACGCGGTACTTTTCGTGGGCGGCTCGCCTCGGTGCTTACGGTTGACCACGCCGGACCCGGCTGTTTCCATTCACGTGCTTATGTTCGACGCGGGGAGCCATCACCCAGAGACCTTGTATCGGATCTTAAGAGGGATTACGGTTCAGTCCCTGCGAGCTAATGTGAACCGCCTCTTTGCATTTTGAAGATAAGGTCCGCCGCCAGGGAGCACAGCTCGGTGAGAATCTACCCTTGTTGATCGCGACCTCTTGAGCCAGATCTGGAGCAATGGGATTCGGGAGGCCACAATATCGAGAGGAGGGATGAGGATGCCCCTCGGGTCCTGTCTTTGGAAGCGAGCCATGGTGATCACCAGGTTCTTTTCCTCACTCCAGCGGTAGGGACCAGAGGAGGTACGGATGAAGTGTGAGGACTCCCAGGGAGGATGATCCTGTTCTGAGGTGGAGGTAGAGGTGTGACGAGGCCAGGTGCGAATTTATCTCCTCCGTGCTCCTCCTCCACCTCCTTCAGCCACAACCCACATTGACCTCTGGCCTTATATCTGACCTGACGTTCTCCGGGCATGTTCATGTCGGCTCGAGGAGTTAGCGGGTGTTATGGATCTTTGTGCATTGCATTAGCTGCACACGAGGCATCGATGGACGAGAGATTGGCCGTAGAGACCACTTTAGAGCATTGTCATGCCATGCTCCTTGATTATGAGTCACCTCGGTCTCCGCTGAGCCTACGGGGAGATCGGTCCTAGCGACCTCCTTGAACATGCTAGCAGCGGCGAAACCGGATCTTCCACCACCACGAGAGTGAGGTGGTAACATATATCCTCTAACTTTCCTATCCCATGACATGTTTCTACTTTGGTACAGGAGGAAAAGTTAGAGTTAGAATATCTTCTATCATGTTTTTATCTGATTTTCATCTTTATCAAGCTGCTACTCATTTTGTATAGGATTCATGTATTGTGATAGTGAGGCGGTGATGTTTGTCATAGTTAGCTATATTAAGCATGTATTAGCCATTTTAGTTATGTCAAAGCTTTATAAGCATTATTTCTGATTTACTACACTTTTTGCAAATCACTTTTGTGTTGTCATTTTGTGTTTCGGCTCTTGTCTTTAGTTGAAAAAGTGAAGGCTGTTTGTTACCTTAATGCTAGAACAATTCCATGCATGATTTAGTTTTGGTCAAATTGAGATTTCAGCGTATTCAACCTTAGACATTCCTTTATAGCTAATTCTACTTTGCACACCCAGTTGGCCTGTGGAGTTAGAAGCTATTTTCTTTTCCGCTTTCCGTGGCCTTAGACTTGTTGGCGACCCATAATAGGTTTATATTTACCCATGTATAAAGGCGATGTAGTCTTCGAGGGAAAAGAAAACGAAAAGCGAAATAAGAAAATAAGAAAAGAAAATAAAGCGTGATGCTTTGCCTTGAAACCGAACCATGATGCGAGGGTATATGTGAAAGCCTTTAAAGCCCGATGCCCTAAACCTTAATTAGTTGGGAGTCATCAACTTAGTGTTCGCTGCAGATGAATGGGTAGAGAGTTTAGCGTGTTGTAGGTGCCAATTCTCGAAGTCATCTGGTCGGGGTCGACCTGCGAGTTTGTGGTCAGTTGATCCTTTTGGCCTGATGCCCTAAACCTTAATTGGTTGGGAGTCATCGGTGGACCCCCGTTACACGGACTTTGGTGAAGTCGAGTTTTTAGCATTGCACCCTACAATTTAGTCAAATAAAGAAATAAGAGTGTAGCTAGTCCTATTTAGGTTGGTCAACAGTTTAAAGGCCATAGCGTGCTGGAGTTGGGAGGGAATAACTTTGCAATTTCTTGGCTCAAACTGGTTACATTAGGAACAATTAGATTTTGGTGGAAATTCAGGTTGATTTCCTTGGATCCAATGTTGGCCTAAAACTTGTTCTTATATGGTTTTTGTTCTCTCATGTCGGTTTTCGTTCAGGGTCCAAATTGTTCATACTAAAGGTAAAGCTTACCTATACACACACTTTTTGAACCTTATGAACTTTTTGTAAAAGCACAGCATACATACCTTTATTGTTTTTAGCATTGCTAAGGGGTAGCAACGTGTCGGTTGGGGGTGTGATTAGTGCCCAAAAGTGCTATTTTAGGTCTATTTAGATAGGTTTTGGGTGCTTTTGCGCACTAATCATATCAATTAAGCCAATTGATGTGTGCGAGGTCATAGTACCACTGATTCCACTTCGATTTTGTTTTTGGTAAAGTTTGCGGGGTTTTGCGTGCCTCAGCGATTGGATTGAGGATTTGATGTCAAGATATGTGCTGAATCTTTGAGGATTTACAATTTTTTCATCATTCAAAAATGAAGAATTGTGAAGTGGATTTGAAGAAAGGAGGGTCTTGATATGCAAAATAGGGAAGCGAGGTAAACCGAGTTTCGCTATGATTACGAAAATTTGCTTATGCGGGGATTGCGAGATTGCCGATCATGTCGGGAAATTTTCGCGATCTAGCGGGAATTTTACGCTATGTGAAAAATTTAAATAGGCTAAGCGAGGAAATTTCTCAATTTCGCTATCTCACAAAAAATTCGCTAGGCTAGTGATTTATCTTTATCTTGAGGAATTTTAAGCTATACTAATGAAATTTCTTTACTATAAACGAATGGTATACGTGTTTTTGATATTTTTGATTCCAAACGACCACGTTTTGATCAATTACCATTTTGTCCTTAATGTAATCTCTTATTTTAGGTAATTTTGTCATTTCACACCTCTTGTATGGCTATATAAGCCCCCTCAACTTTGTAACCCTAAAAAAGTAACTTTTCCGTGTCACAGGTTTCCTTTGACTTTTCATTTAGGTTTACTTTGCTCTCTTCTCTCTCTTCTTTCTCTCATTTTCTCGGCTACCAAACACCCCCCTTAAGGATGACAACTCAAGGGATGCTTGGCTAAGCCTCATAGCTTTGAAGAGGAGGGTTGCTAGCTTGGTTTTGGGGCTGTTGTAGGTTGTCCTCATGCTTTGAATGTTATAGGTACAACATTTATGGTTCCCAACTTTCCAAACTAGGGTTTAATGCCATTTAATGTCTTTCTTTTGGTCAATACTTGTCATACTTTAGGGTTTAGTGCATTCTTAATGGTAGATGCACTGATATCCTTTAGATGTCATTTACGAGCCATTAAAAAGAGGTTAAATGCTAGGGTTTCCAACTAAATGGGACTTTGAATGCCTAATATTTGGTTTGACTCAAATAGGAGTGGTTCTAGGGTTAGGTTTTATAGCTAAACAAAGATCCGGTTTTGGCTTTGACTATATGTCATTTGCCCTAATGCAAGGAAATAACCCGAGGACATTTTAATAGCCCCATGTTATCGAAGCTAGTGACTCCAAGCAACTTCAAGTTACCATTTCACACTTCACATTAAGCGATTCACAGTTAGTCGGAGTGAACAAACAACCTCCTTTGTTTTTGACCACATCCAAAATTAAAACAAGCCTGTAATTTTCAAACAACTAGTCACGAATCGATGATGCGGATGAAAACCCATCCCGTGTTAGACCCTGAACCACTATACGTAGCGGCTTGACTCACACGGCGATACAGGAAGACATAGGAAACAAAATATTGTTGATTTCGGTCACCCTACCGTGGCACGAATAAGTCAATAGATCTTGTTCTGTGAGTGTGTGTAGGTCTTCTTTTCTTTTCATCTTTTTGTTGAATTAGTTAATCTTCTGGGGATCTCCTTAGAACATTAATTAAAGTCCATAAGCTTGTTTCATATTGATCTCCACTAATGTAGAGTAAATTCAACCTTCAAGATCAAATAAGTTTTTAGGCTTATAATGTTAGGCTTGGGTAATTGGTCGACCATTGGAAAATTTAAGAACATAGTGCTTTCAGTTCCCCTTTTATTTTACGAACAGTAATAAACTCCCAGACTTGGCCTTGTACATTATCTTGGATGTTGTGGCTCCTTTGGTTGCCACTTTCAACTTACCAGCTCAGTTCCTTTTTACTGGAACTCTTTTTAGTTTCTTTTCATTGTCAGAGAATTGGAATAGAGCAATGTTTTGTCTTTTTAGGCTTTCTATCGCTCTTAGAGAACTTTGGGCTAGCAACTCCCATACCAGTTGGTATTAGGGTACTAGGTGTTGAAACACCCCTACGAGCTTAATTGTTCAAGAAAGATAGGCCACAAGACAAAACTTATTCCTTTTTCAACTTCTTCTTCTTTTTCTCTAGTTCTTCAATTCATTTTTTCTCATCCATCCTTGTATTCCAAAAGAAATATATTCCCCCAAACTTTTTCCTTTCTGCACTGTAAACATTCTTATTTTTGAAAACTGAGTAATTTGGGGTTCTTTGCTACAGGATTATTGTAAGGGAGGGATTTCAGGTTTATAAATGCTGCTATTTGAAGAAATTAGGCATTGTTGGCTCGAAGCAGGGAACTAGAGTGTATGCCTTTGCATATAATGAGGGTATGTTTGAAAAGGTTCAAACTTCCAAAGATGGCCTCTATCACTTCCTGATAGTTGTTTTTACCTAAAATTTCGCCTTGACCAATAATCTAACAAGTTCTAGGACCTTGTACCTTTGATTGTGAATCACCCCATAAGATGTTCCTAATCCCTCTCAAAGTTTGAAGAATTTTCTTGACCATGTCTATTGTTTTTCCAAGATTTGTACCCACTCCTTGGTATCACCTGGCTTGATCATCTTATTTGTTCTTTCAATTGTGTCTGGATTTCCAAGTCTGCGGTTTAAAGCACGATTCAAGCTAAAGCGCAACTTCTTATTTCATTTCTACAACCTACATAAAGGCTTGAATGTGCTTAGATCATTTTCTTCAACAGACAAACAATGAATGACACTAACGACCTGATTCCTTGTCCGGATCGTACATCGAAACAAATCACTTATTAATATTCAGTTCCAATCAAGCATTTCAACAATGTATAAGTTACGATTGCAACATTATTTGAAAAACAACACAATTCATCAATTCACTTAGAACACATCTAAGACATTTTCAATGAACCTTTCTGAATTTATATTCATGATGATGAAGAAGTACGTGGGACGAAAAGTACAATTGTGCTTTCTCCTTCTCACTTTTCTTATAAATGCTTTTGGGTATGATGTTAGGAGGGATATAAGTCAAAGCACTTCATATGGGAAAATTAGGAAGATCCATGCCATCAGTGCACTATGCTCGGAGGTCATGGGTTCTACCTTGTCAGTGGAGATTAAATCATTTGTTAAATCTACAAATTTGATCAAGGTGTCTTGTTTCGAGCCCATCTGATTCACTGTTTTTTCCAGCTCGGAAATACGACCTAGCATGTCTGATAAATTTTTGTTTATCAAATCTAAACTCTCATGCCAGATTTTTCTTCTATAAACATCATTACCTTCTAGCTCTTTATCTCTGTCTTTCATCAATTTCCTAAACTCTTTGAACTGCTCCTTATACAGGGACTTAAAGGCTTGAATCTTTTTTAGCATGTTACCCTCCATCTCAGCTTCTCTTTTCCTCAGAATGGTAAGCACTTCTTCATCTCTTCTAAACTGGTTGTTGTAGAAGGCTTCCAAACTGGCTTTCATCTTTTCTCCCATTTCTTTTTCTCTTCTTTTCATCTCTTCTCTCCATTCTTCCTCCCTCTGTCTCAGAGTTTGCTCCAATACTTGTTCCTTCCTTCTGAATTCAGCTTCTAAAAATTCTTCTCTAATTTGCTGCTGTTTTTCCCATCTTTTCTCCCTTTCTTCCATGTCCTTCTTTATCAATCTTAGCATTTCCATGATTTCAGTGTTCCCTTATCCTCTTCTGGAGCTTTCTGCTTGCTCAGGGAAATTCTCTGTCATATCAGGATAGGTATGGCTTAGTGGGCTCATTCTGAAATGCATCTCTTCTTCTTCTGTTGGAGGAATTTGCTCTGGGATAGCTTCCATTTCTTTGTCATCATTATCCTCAGCAAGCTCTGCTTCTACTTCCTCTATCCTTTGTTGTTTTTTATTTCTGGGCCCCATTGTCACCCTAGTAGGGGTAAGAGGAGATACCTTGGGACATGTTTCTTCTTCATCCCATGATCCTCTCACCCCAGCGAAGATGCATAGTCTGCTGATTGTTGTTGGGTATCCTCTTTGTTGCTCAAGGGTATCCTCCCCGGATCACTTCATTAAAATTCCCAACATTTCCATACTTCTTCAAAGCGGCATATAGAATGATTGCCTCCTGTTCTCTCACTGCACAGAGATGTTTAGTTGGAAGGATCACCGAAGACAGGAAGTAGAACCAAACCTTAGCTTCCTCAGTGAGGGATCCTCTGTTTATAGTGTAGTGAGGGTTCTTCCTTGTGGCTTCCCACTTCCCTTACCCAACAGTCAAGAGGTCGATAATCTTCTCATGATCAGGGTTTTCTACCAGCTTCTTAAATTTTGAACCATGTTTGAGTTCCTTTAATTTGAACATCTCATTGATTCTCTTGTGCCTGGGGTACCTGCACTCCCTCGCACGAAAAACTCCGCTTCTTCTCTCATCCCCACCTATATTCGTATAGGTTCCCGCGAGTAGGCAGAACTGTGCACTGTGTGCGCACAGAAGCTCTCCCAACCTCTCTTTTCTATAATTTCAAAAAAATGGGAGATTAACTTCCCAAAACCTCTTTCGTAGATGATGCCCTTGTTAGCCAGCACCTTAGTCCATATGTCCTTAGCTTCTACAGAGACAAAGTCTTTGTCTTCCTTTGATTCTCCTTCTTCCATTTGTTCTACTACCCTTTGTCTTTACGTTCTTTCTCCTCAACCTGCCCCTCCATTTCCCTGCCATTCGGTTCTCAAGATTCTCATAGTCCTTTAATGAGTGTTCCATTACGAACCTCCTCCATTCCTTGGCAATGGTCACTCATAAGCTCATTTATTATTCTGTTTAGATCCGGAACAGGGATTTGGTTATTTACCATGGGTGAGAATTAGGAATTGGCTCTATTTCTAGGGTTTTGGTAATCGAAGAGAGAAGGAGAATGGGAAGTTGGGGAAGATGCAATTGGATTGGAGTTCTAGATGAAATTTGGCTAGTTTCAGTCTTTATGACGAATGGGCTCAAGGTCATCATTGTCT
Source organism: Tetrastigma voinierianum (assembly GCA_016808115.1). Lineage (NCBI taxonomy): Eukaryota > Viridiplantae > Streptophyta > Magnoliopsida > Vitales > Vitaceae > Tetrastigma > Tetrastigma voinierianum. The sequence goes on from JAEQBH010001297.1 coordinate 1,023,775, forward strand.
TATGGAATGTTGCGACTTTAATTCCTACGTTACAACACTAATTGCTAACACTTAATGTCCCATTTAAAGTTGCGACGCCCAAATTAAAAGGTTTAAAACCTCAATTTATTGCATTTTAGACAATTCTGGTCGCGACCTACTTAGGTTTGTCGTGACCCAAAGTGGTCATGACCAATAAATTGAAGTCGCTACCTATTTCTCTTATTCTATTGTTTTCAATTCAAGCCCGGGTCACGACCTCAAAAGCACATCGCGACCTAGAAAATTTTCTGGTCTTCAAGAACAGTTCAAATTCATACAAGATTAATCAATAACCCAATTCAAACAAAAAAAAACAATCCACCTTCATCATTCAAATATGCAACAAATCGACTCATGAAGCATCATATTCAATATTGAATGGAAAATAAAATTCCCCCAAACTTAAGATGTGCAATGTCTTTTTAGATTTATCTTAGGGAATAAAAATACTCCCCCTTGTAGTTCATTGCTACATATTCTATTTGAGAAATATTTAGATCCTTCCATTTTTTCTTTTGCAGTTTCATTGTCCTGAAATTCAAACAACATACAAAATAAAATAAAGAGTTTAAACCTAAAGGAAATCAAAAGAATTCAAAATTAGCTACTTGAACTCATTCCAAACAAATAAGATGAAACAAAAATAGTAAAAATAAAAGTCAAATGCCAAAAATAGAATGAAAAATTCATTGGGTTGCCTCCCACAAAGTCGTCACGTCCTGGGCCGACTCGTCATGACTCTTGTTTCAACAATTTTCGTCCACTTAGAACTAGGAATCAATCATATTTCTTCGAAGATATTTCTTTAATCACTGACCATTTACTTTAAACTCTTCTCCATTACTGGTTTTCAATGTCACTGCCCTAAAGGTTGTACTTGCCATTACTGTATAAGGGCCACTCCATTTTGATTTCCTCGGGCTTCCCGCGAACCTGAGTTAAATAACAGACCTCATCTCCCGTCTCAATTCCCTCCTTAAAATATTTCATCATGCCATTTGTTTGTCTCGGTTTTCAGAATTCTTAGCATTATCATAAGCTTCATTTCTCACTCTTTCCAATTCATTAGCCGGAGTAGTCTTTCTTCCTTAGCTGCTTTGAAGTCAAAATCTGTAACTCTTGATGGCCCACATAGCTTTATATTCCAATTCAAGAGGTAGGTGACAAGGTTTACCAAAAACAAGTCTGTATGGGGACATTCCAATGGGAGTTTTATATGGAGTCCGTAGGCCCACAGTGAATCATCTAGCTTTAAAGACCAATCTTTTCATTTAACTCACAAATAAGCTTAAGAATTTTCTTTATCTCCCTCGTTGAAATTTCAGTCACCATTTGCTTCGAGGATGATAAGCCAAACTCCATTACGTGTTTTATCTCCATACCCGTTCATGAGTTTCTCAAACACCCTGTTTGCAAAATGGCTCCCTCCATCACTAATAATAGTCCCGGTGCAATCCCAAATCAGCTCAAGATATTTCTTTGTAAGAATCTCACAACTGTATTAGCATCATTCTTGGGACAAGCTGTTGCTTCCACCCATTTGGATACATAATCCACAGCTAGGAGTATGTGTCACACCCTGATTCCCGATCCGACCCGAATGGCGGATCCGAACCGAGTCCGAGGCGCGAGACCATATCGACCTTTTAATTGCTTTTTTTCTTCTCGTGAGCTGAACTTTGTACCAGGCAAGCAACAATTTCGTAATAACAAAAATCACGGGCATATAAGTAAAAGAATCCACACTCCGAGTGGTGTCCATCAAAATCTATACACATATACTAAGTCCCATTTACTATACAAATACTTATACATGTACATGTCTAATACAAACATCAGAGATCGCGGAAACAGTGCTGGTGAGCACCTATCTCTGAGATGACCCGCATACCAGTGGAATTGTCCCCGCCCGCTGCCTCCCTTCAAGCACTACCGACAACCTATGCCGTTTACGCATGAAGCATATCTTATAACTTATACCGGGTAATTATGCATTTATACCGAATCATAATAAACATAAGTGCAATGGTAAAATATGAGATCGAATCTTCAAGAATTCATATAACACATTTACATACATAATTGTCCCTTGTAACAGTTTTTTTATGCTCAAGCCTCATCTCTCATACCTGCATCGTGAGTTTATACTTATAGCAAACTTATACTTACCTCATCTTACACCTCTACGGCGTAATTTATTCTTATTCCAATCCGTATGACACATACTTATCTCGCATTCCTCATATGCACCGAGCCTATACATATACTTATATTTGCGTCTCCTCGTAGATAGCTACTTATGCTTGTATCGTGACGATACTTATTCGGGACTTCCCAAAGGACATATCTGACTTTATACCGATACTTGTCATGACTTATACTTAGATCTTAAAGGACATCTACTAACTTCTATCGTGATCGATACTTATCCAGATCTCTCGTAGGAGTTACAGAGCTTAGACCTTTACTGAAGTACCCGTAGGTATTGCAAAACTTATACTTGTACTTCGTATCTTATACTTGTACTACGGAGCATATCCTTGTTTTACGGATCTTATACTTGTATTACGGAGCTTATTCTTGTATTTCGGATCTTATTCTTGTATTTCGGATCTTATATTTGTATTACGGAACATATACTTGTATTTCTGATCTTATACTTGTATTACGGAGCATATACTTGTCTTACTGATCTTATACTTATTTCGGATCTTATACTTGTGAGTATATACTTGTCTTACTGATCTTATACTTGTATTACGGATCTTATACTTGGATTACGGAGCATATACTTGTACAAAAGTACCCGTAGGTTCTACACAGATTCAATATAAGGAAAACTCGTAGGTACTATTAGACTTATACTTATATTACAGAACTTATACTTATTTTAATGATACTATACCAGAGGTACTGCAGATTTCCATTTTGTACAAAAGTAACTAGGTACCATGTACGTATGTGTGATGAGTATCTTAAATACTTATTTTATCCCTATGATTTAGTTAGTTTTTCTAGTGTTTTTTTATGTTAAATAAGTTCCCTAATTCTCTAAAAGTTCATACTTATGATCAAGTCATCCATTTGGTGGAATTGTGTAAAATTGGTGGAAAATCAAGTACGTAAGCAACTAACGTATTTTGACGTTTTCAGATATCATATGAGCTCCAAATGAAGCAAGCTTTATATTTATGGATTCTAAATTTCAAGAGCTTTCAAGGGATACCAATAACACCAAAATTGGAGTTCGAACAAAGAAGTTATGCAAGTTCCAAGCCTTGAAGAAAATTAGCAAACATTGCAGCACCTTCAGCAGGAGAGGCTACTGTATTTTGATGTTTTCAGACATCATATGAACTTATATTTCATCGAGCCATATATGGATGGATTTTACACTTCAAGAGATTTCCAATCTGGCACGCAGAACACTCCAAATCGGAGTTCGACGACAAAGCTATGGTCTTACTAAGTTGAGCAAAACAGGAAAGCCGCAAAGAACGCCCGTCGTGACGTTCGAACGTTGGGCGACGTTCCAACGTCTTCCGCGACGCGCAGAGTCGTAAACTGCAGCAACCCGACGTCGCGACATTGCCAAACGACGTCGAGACGTTAGGGGTCGGTTTTGGGTGGATTTTTAGCCCATTTTGAGCCCATAATGGAGGGTTTTAAAGCTCAAACCCGAAGGAGACAAGGGAGGAGGTGCCAGGCTCGTAGAAGGGACTTTGTCCAAGAATTTTGGGACCAAGGAGGAGGTTGGGAGCTGTTTCAAGATTGGGAGAAGATCATGAGATTTGTGGAAGAAATTTTAGACTCACCATCATTTGATCATTATAGTTTCTTCTCCCTCTTTCTCATGTTTTATCCTAAGTTTATGATGTATCAAACCTCTATCATGCTTTAAATTGTGATCTGTGGTTTTGGTTGTATATTGAACACGGGTTTTATATCTTATTTGTTAATGTTCCTTTCTATTGTTTCTGTGAATGCACTCTATTGATTCATACTTGGTTCTATTTACATATTGATTTGGCTAATCTTAATGTGTGGTGAGTGGTTCTTTGCAAGATCCGGAAGGAGTAAAGAACTAGACATAGATGAATCAACCTAATTAGCCTCAGAGCGAAATTCATCTGGTAATTAGGAGGCGTGTGAGATCTTTGGATTTAAAGCATCTCTAATGCTTGGGGTTGTCGGTAGCAAAAGACCTAGTGTTAGTTGGTAGGTTGTCTCGACTCCCGAGAGAGTCTTATAATTAAATTGTATAAGAGTCGCTCTGGAAGCATTTTCATGAAACAATAGAGTAGAATTCTTGACTTAGATCTAAGATGATTGTCCTGATCAAGACCAAGTACCCTTAGAATTTATCATCTCTTGGTATCCCTTAGTTGCGAACTTCATTAGTTAGATTTAGGAAATTTCATTAGTTTAGTTTGAATTATTTTACTATCACAATTAAGTTAGTTCGATATTAGAGAAGTATTATAATTTGGCACTTAGCATCCCCATTTTCCCCGTGGATCGATATCCGTACTTAGGTACACTCTATTACTTGACAAGCGTATACTCTGCGCGAATAGGCGCTCTTATATTTTTCTCGCATAATTTTATATACACATCACAAAAACGCCTATCGCAGGTACCCGTAGGTACACCCGGTAACTTTACTATCTATTTTTACTTTATTCTTTATTCCGCAGTCTTATCATATAATCAAGCCAATTACCCGCATCAATCATAAGAAATGAGTTTTCTATTTCAGCCTGCGGATTTCACATATTACTATAGAAGCTCTACATTCACGATAGATATCTTCATATTTGAATCCTGTCCCGCTTCTCATCATTCAAGAGCAATGTGATCTCACATTCAATATTGAAATCCCACATGTGGCTATAGAAGTTTATTATCCACGATGCATTCAGCTTGTTGAATCCCGTCCCATGGTCATTCAAGAGCAATTTGATCTCACATTCAATATTGCAATCTCACATGTGGCTATAGAAGTCAACATTCACGATAGATTCAGTTGTTGAATCCCCGTTCTCGTTTGTCATTCAAGATAATGTGGATCTCGCATGGAACAGATCAACGTGCCTCGCCCACGCATCAAAGCGCGGCCACTGCTGCGAGTGCCGAAGTTAATCGATCGTAACGTCCACTCATATATTCTTCTGGCCCTAGGTAGTCATAATGATCATATGACTTCTTTTAACTCATAACCTATCTTAATCACATTCTGTATGCTCACGACATATCGCTTCATGTTCGCGTTCATGTTTACTCGCTTTCATATTTCATCGCATTTATGTTTCATGAACACATCTATACATATTGTATTTCCTATACTATTCTTGTTTTATGCCTATTACATATGGCATTTCATATACTTGTACAGTATGATACCTATGTATTCACACCTCATTCATGTATTCTTATTCCTCTATGAATCTACTGTACTTAGAAATTGGAATTATTCCATTTGAATCTTCCAAACTCAAATTATGGCATTTTCATGCCAAACTAGTCATTTTGCCCATATTACACTTGGTACAGTTTGTAATACTCCATTTTCAGGGGTCTAACTACATAGTTGACACTGGTTATTTATACTCCCTTGAAGCTAAGGTGATAAGGGTTCTTCTCCAACTGGAATCACCCAAATCGGAGCACCGAAACTCAAGTTATGTCCCAAAATGAATCTGACTACTCTATGTTCAAAATGTAACTAAATCGCACAACATGTACTCTTGCTCCTTGAGTGAATTTTTGGGCCACATATAATCCGTATATGAAGGTAACCATTTCAGGATGTTTGGTTTTCCTTGAAGTCTAGTTTAATTAGCCACTTGAATCACTCAAATAGGATAAGAAATGAGAAAGTTATGGCCAAAATACGAACACTATCCAAAACAGAGCAATGGGTACCGGTACCACCCTTCGAAAATTGTCCATAAAGGTGGTTTTTCTCCCATTTTTCCATATGTTGCTACCCAAATCAACTCAATACTCTATATACACATCAAAACCACTCCAAATTCATCTTGTAACCTCTATTATACTCAATTCATCTTTCAAATACTTATCTTACTTCAAAAACCTTTCATAAATTACTCTCCAAACAACTCTAAAATGGGTTATAACCCATTCACAAACCAAACACAAAGATTTGTTAGGGTTTGCTCTAAACCCTAACTCAATTACTTGCAATTTAACCATGAATCCAACCTCAAAGGGAGGATTCCACATTCTTCTTGTAACATTTTGGGTTTTACCAACCTTACTTTCAATAATTTTAGGGTTAGGATGAAATCCTAACAAAACCCTAGGTTTGGGGACAAGCTACTACCCATCCAATAGCATGGAAATTCATACAAGAATTCATAGTTCCATACTTGATTTTAGAATCCATACCTTTTTGCTTTTCCTTTCTTCTTCTCTTCTCTTCTTCTTCTCTTCCTCTTCTTCTTTCTTCTTCTTCTCCCCTTTCTTCTTCTCTACTGCGCTTGTTCTCCCTAAATGTGAGACCAAATTTGGTCTTAAATCAAATATCTCTTCTAGCCATGTTTCAGTTCTAAAACCCATTTTGGGTTAAGTTTTCATTTATTTCACCTTAGTCCTTCAATTCTCTCGCAAATCAAGTTATGCTACATTCTAATTTAGCCCACACTCTTCTTCTTATGACTTCATATCCTTTTTTTTTTGCCAAATTACAAGTTTCTGCCTGTATCTTGTGTAAACTTTCTGCCTTCAATTTCCATGTTTCACATTTAAATCACGAAACATTCACATTATGCCTACAAAATACCCTAAACATGTCGAAAACGACTAGGGTATATTTCGGGGTGTTACAGTATGTATATATTTCCAAAAGAAGATGGAAAAGGCTCCATGGATTCTATTCCCCATACATCAAATAATTGCACCACTAGGATACCATGTAGGGGCATTTCATGCCTTTTGCTGATATTCCCCATCCTTTGGCATTGATCACAAAGTTTAACCCATTCAAAACAATCTTTGAAAATAGTAGGCCAATAAAAACCTGATTGGAGAATTTTGTGGGCTATTTTGTCTAATGCAAAGTGTCCTCCATAAGGTGATGCATGACATTCTTGTAAAAATTTTCCCTGTTCACTTTCTGGTACACACCTTCTGATGATCATATCAGCTCCTCTTTTGAATAATAATGGGTCATCCCAAATGTAAAACTTGTCAGTCCTTAACTTCTTCCTCTGCTAGTAGCTAAATTCGTGGCAAATTACCCACAAGCTAGGTTCACAATATCAAAGATACCAAGGTAATTGGAATGACAACTAAAATAACTGCTCATCTGGAAAATTTTCTGCTATTTCCTTTTCTTCTTCTTTCACAACAGTCTTTTCAACTCTCGACAAGTGATCAGCTATCACATTGTCACAACCTTCATAATCCTCGATCTCCATCAATTCTCGTAGTGAACAACACCCATCCGATCAATCTTGGCCAGCCTTCTTCTTGGCCATTAAATATTTGATCGCAGCATGATCAGCATGGATGATGACATGGGACCCCAATATATATGGCCTGAACTTTCACATGCAAATACCATAGCTAAAGATCTCCTTTCAAGAGTCGAGCAATCCTCTCGAGTCTATCACTGGTTGGGTTCTTTCTCATGGAATAAGATATGGCCCTAAACATTTTTTCAAATTTTCTGTCCTAATACTCCTATCGTGATAAATACTCAAGATCGCACATATAATTTCAAATTCTTGTTCCAAACCGGGTTTGGCCATGATAAGAGCTTCAACTAATCTGGATTTGATCTCCTCAAATGAATATTGGCAGGACTCATCAAAATCAAACTTGGCATCCATCTCTAGTAATCTACATAATGGTCTTGCTATTTTCGAGAAGTCTCTAATAAATCTTCTATAAAAACCAGCATGTCCCAAGAAACTTCTTATTCCGTTGATTGTTGTTGGTGGCATAAGAGTTTTTATAATGGAAACTTTTCGTCCACTTCTAAATTCGTCGTTAAATTTGCTCCAAGTACAATGCCTTCTGAAATTACATTTTTCCCAATTCAGAGCTAGGTTCTTGTCTTGGCACTTGTGAAGTACTATCCCCAAATTTTGCGGTGCAATGTTCAAAACCTGGATCCATAAACTGCAAGTCATCCATGGAATATCTCCATAATCTCCTTCCTAAATCTCGAGAACATTAACATCATACACCTTTGAAAGTGCCAGGAGTATCGTGACAACCCAAATGGCATTCTTTCTTAAAAGCAAAAGTACCATAAGGGCATGTGAAAGAAGTTTTCCTCGGGTCCTCGTGTACAAATAGAAATTTGGTTATATCCGTAATATCCATCAAGAAAATGTATGTGAGGATGTCCTCGCTTAACTCGTCCAAAACTGATCAATGAAAGGCAAGGGAAAAATTATCTTTCCCGGTCGCATTATTCAATTTTCTCGTAATCTATACACACCTCCATCCCGTCAGCGCTTATTGTAGGAACTGGGCTTCATTCCTTTTCATTTCGATCACAAGAATCCACCCTTCTTAGAACCATGAACCTGGCTCACCCAAGGGCTGTCTGATATTGCATAAATAAATCCCCCGTATTTAGCCTTACTCCTAGCACCTTTCTACTACATATTTCATCACAGGTTCGCACTCCTTTGGTGTTCAACCGATGTTTTGCATCATCATTCAACAGATTTTGTGCGCAACAAGGATCGATACCCTTTAGATCTTCAATCGACTGTGCACAGCCTCCTCAGATTCCCTTAGAATCCGCACCACCCTGCTCTTCATTCCGACCACCTCAGCTGATATGATTTACCGGTTTCGTTCGGCTCCCAAGAAAGCATATTTCATGACTGGGCAATTCTTTCAAAAAATTAACCCTTCAAGACTAGTCTGCTTAGTAAATCCTCTTTTCTGGGCCGCTTGAATTTTCGACTGAAGCCATTCAAATCCTTTAAGATTGTTTCCTATTTTGCAAACTGGAATGCAGTAGTTCATAATCAACACTCTCAATATACTAGAAATTCATTCCCATTTTGTATTGATAGAATGTCATAAGTCATAATTAGAGATCAAGTCAAAACTGATAGGACTACTATTATCTAAAGCATTACAATTTTCTGCATCAACATCAGATTGTGTCAAGCTTTTGTCCAGGTTGAAGTTCACTGCTTCATTTCCCACCCTCAAGGCCAGCTCACCCTTTTGCACATCAATCAAGGCAGCTCCAGTTGCTAAGAAGAGCCTTCCTAAAAACAAAGGAACCTGGTTGTCTTCTTCCATTTTCATAACCACAAAGTCCATAGGGAAGATAAATTTCCCTACCTTGACCAACACATCTTCAAGAACACCTTTCCGGTCGGGAGCCATGGATCTATCGCCCATCTATAGTATAATTGTTTTCGGGGGGTAAGTTCCCCCAAACTCACCTGTACTAACCGATAAGGGCATCAAGTTGATGTCAGCTCCTCACATGTGTCTTCTTGAACTCATATTTCCTATCGGGAAAGGTGGGAATGGTGAAGCCGCCCGAATCCATTTTGCTGGTAAACTTCTTCGAATAAACTACACCGCAAGTGGCGCTAAGTTCACTATTCCTTCCCAACAATCTTTTCTTCGTCAAGATTCCTTCGTAATTTTACCTGCATTCATTGATTGCCTCCCTCGCAAAGGGAATATTTATTTCTATTTTTGAAAAATTTCCAAGAATTTAGAAAATTGTTCTTCCTTCTTTCGCTTTTGAATCCTCCTGGAAATGGGACTACAGGGTGTGTTTTTAACCTTCTCTTCGTTTCTCGCTCATCAAGCCTCAGTCGCTTCAAGCCGCACCTGCTTTTTTGTTTTTGCAGTTCTCTCTGTATTGCTCCTTCCCTTACCTCCTCCAGTTGCTTTCTCTTCTTTGATCACTTTCTTTCTCTTCTCGCTTCACAAGCATTCATTTCTTTGTAACTTCCTTAATCAATCGCTATACAAATTTTCGATTTTTGATTGTCACTAGGGAATGCATTCTTATTCTTATTTTGCAAGGTCAAAGCTAGCCTAAACCTCAGTGGTTTTAAGTTCTTTAGTACATTTGTGAAGTTGATCAACATTTGTGACTTAGATTTAAGAGCCTTAACTCAACAAATTTATGTTCATGGGTGAAGCAGCCTTTTCGTTATCCCCCCATGAATTGCAAAGATCCGCTTCAAATGACTCGGGTCCTTCGACTGGATATTCATTTCTTCGATCTCCTTGTCGCGCATCACGCTAGAACCTGCGGATGATACCCTTTGCCAGAAATTCTCGCCTCGTTCGACCTTGTGATGCTCCTCCACCATATGAGAAGTTCTCATGGTTCCTCAATGATTGTAATGTGTTTAGTTAGATTTGGCTTGAAATGATAGCCTTCTTGTTCATTCAGTAACGGCCTCCTTAACTACATAAGGATCTTCTTCAGTAGGTCCCTCAACACTTCTTCTTATCCCATCTCTTTCCATTGCTCCAATTTCATGAGCAGCGCAAATTTTTCTCCTCGCTGCTTATCCATCCTCGTGCATTATAGCATCATCAAGCTTCGCTTCCATGGCAGTCATCTTATTTAGCTCAATGACTCCACTCCCTCTTGCTTTGTTGTAGCTCCTTGTAAATTCAAATGGAGCTTTCATGTTGCATTTGGCTAGGTCTGCTATCAAATCCCTTGCCTCCTCTACACTTTTTCTCTTGAATGCCCCACAGCAAGAAGCATCTATGATACCCTTAGAAGTATCATTCAAAGAGTGATAGACAATATCCATTTGTGTCTTCAGATCTATGCCATGCATTGGACATCTCTTCTGAAATTTCTAACTTCCCATGTAGTATACAAGCTTTCATCCTCCCCTTATCGAACACTATGATTTCCTTATTCTTCAGCCAGAGGGACGGGGGGAAAAATCGCCAGGAATGCTTCCACCAACTCTTCTCCCATGCATCAATTGAGCCATATGGTAATGATTCATACCATGTGGCCGCAATATCTCTTATATGTACTTTTATCACCTCCTGCCTCACACCATTCAATTTTAACCGTGTTTGCCATCCCGAGGAATCTCCAAGGTGTCTATTAGATCTTCAGCGGATGACCAAGAAACTGATTTTGCCGGGAACTATGGTGATCAAGGCTTCGGTTTTAGCTCAAAGTTGTTAGCCTCTACAAAGCAGTTATTTGATTCGAGTATTCCATTGATGACAGCCTCCAAATTCTCCATTGTATCTCGCATAAGAGTCTTCGTTCGGCTGCTTGTTTAACTGTCTGATCAATTCTTTCATCTGCCATGGTTTCTTTTTATGCTCTGCTGACTTTCCTTAAGCTCCTTAGTGTTCTTTCCAATTCAGTGTCTACAGGAAATAGATTTGATTCTGGCTTCCTGTGCAATAATTATCTTCCTGAAACGGAGATATATTGAAATAAATTGGAACAGTGGTATCACTAATCATATATCTTTTAAGCTTTCTAAAAGTTCAATAGCTTATGCAGCCACTGCTGTCAAAACTGTTTTTGTGTATTTCTTTTATAAATTGAAGAAAAATGTCCAAATTAGCATTTCTCTCTTTTGTCAGAATATTGATTTTTTTTCAAATCCTTTCAACTCTGCAAGAATCTAAGGCCATAAAACTGACTGGGTTCAGAAGAGTATAAACTAAACCACTCAATTTAACACTTATACAGGAGCGTTACAATTCTCCTACATCTATGTCAAGTTGAATAGAGTTGTTTGGTAATGAATAAAACTGATTTTATGTTCTGGAATTAATAATGAGGTTTAGTCTATGACACTGCAAGTGCACAGGTCATTCAAGTAGTAAAAATTTGGTGTAAGTCCAGATATCATTCCCACAGAGATTGACTTGGATTCTCAAATCAACTACCCCAACTACTCAAGATCCATACTATCTGGACCTCAATGATAAGATTTATCAACTAGAAATTAAAAGATAACTGTCCTAAAGAGGACATCTACACCCTAGGATATTAAAAATAAGCTCATTAAATCATATTAACTAGAATGAATTGACCGAATCAGCCTTCCTCAGAAATGGACACACTAACAAGAAAATACTATGAAACAGTCAATTTCTGCATTATATCCCATTTAAAACTCTATCCTAAATTTGGGTAGGGATTTGTCAAAGATGCCTACTAATGCAGCTTGGATTTCTCCTTTTACTTCACAAATTAGAAGGCCTTGTTTCTCTCGAACACAGGGGTCTAACCAGCTACTTGTATTTTGCACACTCTTCACAAGATCTGGGTATTTTTCTTTCTCAATACTTCATAACCATTTCTTGAGACTGCAAATTTCTTACTTCCCAAGTCCGGGGTATCGCAAGATTTCTACAACCTGATTGATGACTCAGCCTTGAAATCTAATGAATATTTATCTTCCCTTGATTAGATCACAACTAACACAGGGTCAAGAGTTTTCCAACAGATTAAGGTGAAATCTTTGATTATTTAAATTGATAAATATTCCCCTCCAACATAAAGTATGAGTGAACTGGGTATTTATCTAAGTGAACTCTCAGAGCTCAATAGTTCTTCAATAATGGTCCAACATACCCACAATTAGAATGTTCCTAACTCGTGAATCGGCATCTCTCAGTGGTCACCAAAGGGCCTCCTAGAAATCGAGCGTGATAATTCGACGGTATTCGAAACTACTATTGGGAACAATTACATGAAAAACACATCAATCAAATAAATCCTCCCCAAATTCAAGGTATTTCCTTCTAAATTATGCAAGAAAGACTGTAACTAACAATAAATTAAAACTAGTGGAAGTTGTGCTTCTGAAAACTACATTACAATCGACAATGGAGTATTGATAAATTACACCCACTACAGTTGCAATAAACTGAGAAGAAACGATTTCCATAAATAGTCTTAGATATCATTCAAACTCAGGCAGTAAATGGAAATATTACTCCACTCTTCGATATTACATTCTAATGTGACGTTGTTCGGGATCCAAAAAATTAAAAGAAAAGAAAGAAAAAAAATCTATTCTAAAATATACAACGAGTTTTCTTCTTCCCCCGTTCTTGGTTCCCAAAAAGAAAAGCTGCTTTACTAAAACTGTGTACGCCTATTTATAACTTTCAAAAACTAGGCCTAATTCCAAAGCTCCAGGTGGATTTCCCTAAAATCAATGGCCCAGCTCACTGTTTTAGGTCGCGATCTTAAAAGCTTGTCGCGACGTAAAATCTCGGCTCGGCTTTGTCAAGTCTCGCCGCGACCTCAGGAACCGGGGCCGACGTGCCTCATTTTGTTCTTCTGCAACCGCTGAGCTGCCACCCGATGTTTTCTCAGACATGTTTCTGCGCTAGGATGACATGGTCGCGACATGAATTCCCTTGTCGACCATATTAGTTGTAATCACCGAGAATTCTCGGGTTGCGACTCCTTTTTCGGCTTCAGACTGCGTCGCGACCTCAATCCGATGTCGCGACCCACCTCCTCGCTTTACCGTATTTCTATGTCGCGACCGATTTGATGTTGCGACCTCATTTCGCTTGTCATCCTCTCGCTTCGGGTCACGCCTTCTCACGCTGCGACATCCTTTCGCCTGTCTCGAAAGTATCCAAGTAGGTCGTTACCTCAAACCACCGTCCTTGTTTTCTTGTCATTACATGGACTTTAAGTCGCGACCAAGTATTTTCTTTAATCACTGCAATTCTTATCGCGACCTCAAAAGTATGTCGCGACCATCCCTTCTTCCTATCCAGTTGCAACCTCATTTCTCATTCTCAACAGTTCCCTTCAATTTTTCTATTTCCTGGCCGCGACCGACCGTTTCGCCCTATATTGAATATATGTCAATGACCTCACCTGATGTCGCGACATCGCTCCCGCCGCTATGTCGACCACGCGACCTCGCTTTTCCTCGACCCTTCAATAAATTCTATGTCACGACTTCAGTTCCATGTTGCGACCTGGCTGTCTTGTTTCTACTGCATTCTCTGTCGCGACCTCAAAAGCATGTCGCGACCTCATTTCTATTGTCAGCATCGATCCTCGTCACAACCCCTTTCATGTCATGCGACTTAAAAATCATGGTCTTTTCATCATTCTCGTCAGCGACATGGGATTTTTTAGGTGGCGACCTTAATCGCTTTTCCTTGCTGAAATCTATGTCGCGACCTTAAAAGCATGTCGCTACATCATTTCTTCCTATCTAGTCGCAACCTCACTTCTTAGTCAACATTTCTAATCGCATACCATTCAGATTACGCGACATCAATTCCGTGTCTCAACCTAGATCGCGTCCTAAGCTTACTCGTCAGAATAGCTGGTTCGCTCGCCATTACTCTAGTCGTGACCTCGCATTCTCTGGCCGTGGATTCCAAACTGATGTGTGTTACTCAATCACTTGTCGACCTTAAAAACTGCGGGTAACCGTGACTTGTTCCTTCGTCGCGACCTCGTAATGGTGTCGCGATACGAAATCCTTCCTTTAAGCCCTTCTTCTGGTCTTCAAGAACTTCTTCTTTGTCATGAGAATCCTTTCATTCAAAGATAGTAGACTTCTCGGTCACACTCGATTCTTGGCCGCGACCGCATGGCCATTGAACTCCGCCACTTCGATCCTGTTGAATTTTCATTTTTGCCAATTATTTCTGCAAAATAGAAATTTGGTAAATAGTAAATATTTCTGCATAAAAAACAAGCAATTACATTGTAAGAACAATCAGAAAAATGGACTAAAAATTCAATGAGTTTTTTACTCATCAAATAATTCAATGCTCACGTATTTATTGACATGAATCGGGCTTTTCACCCTTATTCGATCAATTTGTTATATTTATTGATGACATCCCGTATTCTAAAGATACCAGAACATGAACACCATTCTCAGGATAGTACGTAAAATTATGAGAGAGAATAAGTTGTTTGCAAAGTTAAGTAAATGTATTTTCGCTTAAGGGAAGTGTCATTCCTGTGTCATATCAGACCGCTGAACGTATTAGAGTGGACCCAATGAAAATTGAAGCATTCATGAATTGGAAACCTCCTCGAAATGTAACCGAGGTGAGAAGTTTCTTGCGCTTAGCAGGTTATTATCAAAGATTTGTACAAGGATTTTCGCTATAGCATCCTCACTTACAAGATTACCCGTAAAGGAGTAAATTTTTAATGGATGATAAATCAGACTGAGTGAATCATGCCACATTATAAGACAATTTCTTGTGTGTTTTCATAGCTCAACTTGCATGATTCACATTCATATTCACTACATTGCGCTTAACTCTATATTATAATGTTTCATAGAACATGGCGATATTGGAATAAAAAAGGAAGCTAACAATAGAAGAAATGACCAAAGCAGAGAATGGAGCAAAGAGGTGCAACAGATTATCTCGAGTACGCAGGAGCGAAGATGACGTAGAGCTTCGCAAAGAAATAAGGAGTCTACGTCGCAGTCAACCCGAGTGGCGCAGTTTGGTCATTGGGTACAATCGTAAGTAAATGGCTCCTTCGCCGTGGCGAGCGGTCTCCCCATTCCAAAACAAAAGCTCTAAAAGTTCTGATTTTTTGGGCCATTGATGGGCTTGAGTTACGAGGTATAAAAAGGGAGCTATTTCGAGGCAAAGAGGGGAATGGAGACACCTGGATGATATGAGACTCCGATAGAGAGAGATCGGGTGAAGACTTATCTGGGATCGCTTAATACTATTTTATGTATTTCTTCTAATCTGCAGGATGCCTGGAAATCTTAAATTTGTAATGAAAATCACTATGAACTAACTTTTCTCTCTGTGGTTTTGTCAACTCTAACCGTATCTAATATGGATTAATACTTTAATTGTGTTTTATTTAATATCGATATGAATTTCTATGGTCAGTTTTACTCCCGAATTTAATCACGTGTCATTCAATAATCAGGGCATGCTAATGCTAGCGCCTCGATATCGAGAGATGATGACTCGTAGGGACATGGGGTAAAGCAAAACTTGGTCAATCATGGAATAGAGATATCCCGCGCCTGTGTAGCACTGTGGTTTGTACATTCATGCATCTCGAGTCTGTGGGTCAAGCAGATGCAATAAGAATTTACTCAATGATAGTGCTATATCTCGAGAAAGAATGACCTGTAAACACGATCAACCCACTAACGTAAAATCATATGCTATATTAAATAAATGCGCTATCTAGGTTAAAATCCATCAGGTGTGGTAGGTGAAGGCAAAACCCTAGGTTTTCTCATCATTACCTTAAACCGAAACTTTAATATTAGGTTGTAATATCAAGCTTTCTTTAATTTAGTTAATTTATTCATAATTCGTTACAAGACTGGATCCAAATATTGTCTAGGTCACTAAATCAGTACTTAGCACGCTTCTCTTCGTGGGAACGACACTTGAATCGCCACTACACTGCGTGAACTCGACGAGTATACTTGCGCCCACGAGTCTGCATTTTTACCAACTTTTACATGCTCACTTTCAGCCCGTCAAGTTTGTGGCACCGTTGCCAGGGAGAAGTTTAGTGTTGATATTGAATACCGTGCCATAGATCAATCTTATTTTATTTAGTTATTTCTACTTATTAATTATATATTTTTTATTTTATTATCCTTCGTCTTAGGTATTGTGCCTTATTTCATTTGTGCTGTGACTTGGTCTCGACTTCATACTTGTGATTTCAAGAGAGCATTTAGTGTGAATGCAAAGACAAGATCGCAGGGAATTACTTCCATTCGATCCTGAACCAGAACAGACATTACATCGATTACGCAAAGAAGTACACGCAACCTAATTTGAAATCATACAGAATCAAGAGGATGAAGGACAGTTCCAAGAAAGGAATGAACCACAGGTGGATCAGAATGGGAAGAATTATAGAGATCAAGCCACCTGATCATTTGTACAACATGATAATCCGCATACGCTACTTGAGGAGTTCACCTTACCACCTATAGTTGTTTAGTCAGCTATACGAAGACCACCCATTCAAGCGAACAACTTCGAACTGAAAGGAGTAACTCTGCAAATGCTCCACAATATCCAGTTTCATGGGTTGTCTAGTGAGAATCCAAATGCACATCTAACCGGGCTTTATTGGAAGTCCTGTGATACAGTCAAGTATAATGGGGTACTGTATAGTTTTAGATTTCATCATTCCCACCGGCCACTTAGCGACCGAAGGGCATCGTCGACAAGCCAACCACCTGGATTCCATTTTACTTCTCGTTGAATGACTGAAGGAAATTTCTAGCCAAAATTTTCCCACCCGAAAAGATCGCACAGCTAGTGCAAGAAATTAACACATTCAAACAATTCGAGGGGGGGAACTTGGCCGAGGCCTGGGAGAGATTTCATGAGTTATTGAGGAGGTGCCCACACCACAGGTTGACTAGGTGGATGCAGGTGCACACGTTTTATAACTAGCTTAGTTGATTCACTAGATAATCGTCGATGCCTCGCAGAGGCGCCCTTAATGAAAAAAATACGATCAAGTTTAGAGATATTGGAGGATACAACCACTAATTCTAATAAGTGGTCTCAAGATAGATCAGAACCTAGGAAGCTCCCTACAGGAGGCATAATCGGGTTTCCCGCATTTGGTAAACCATGATCACAGTTAACTAAACAGCTACAACTATAAAAGTAGCCAGGTACAGTGAATGCGATTCAGAATAATCCTTGGGAGATTTGCGAGTCTTGTGGAGGGCAACACAGTATTATGGATTGTCAGTCAGGACAAATGACATTAGAGAAAGCACAGTATGTGAATCAGTAGAATAAAAATACAGGACGCACGGGAGGTAATACATACGAACAAGTACTAGAATCGTAATTTAATCGGGCCGTGGTCGAGAGGTAAACTGTATCAATCGTATAAATCGTAACTATATCGGAGTGAACAACCGTAATAGTATGCCACCACTTCAAGCGAGAAAGCAAGTCGCCACTCAGAAGAAAGTGGATTCTGGAAGAAGCCTTAGCTCATCTCGATGACTCTTTAGCACACGGCGAATGAGACAAAGGCCACATTCCAACCAAGCTCGCAGCCTACAAACCAATCCACCTGGCCTACATGTAATCAAGGAGCCCAACTCGTAAAACCCGGAGGCAACAGCTAAATGGCCACTTTGTTGACTGAGAGGCAGCAAGGAGCATTACCTAGTAACTCCGAGGTGAACCCGAGATGAGAAGGTAGTGAACATGTAAAAGCTGTCACATTGATAAGTGGTAGAGAATTAGCAACACCGGGGCAACAACCAGCTGTAAGAGAAGCTGAAATTAAAGAGAAACATCAGATACAAGGGGAGCAGCCCCGAGAAACAAGAGCAATCAATGACAATAAAATAATGAAAGAGATCGAGAAACAGGCAAGCGCAGATGAACCCACCATACCAATTCCATATCCTCAGTGCTTGAAAAAAGGTAAGTTAGAGAAGCAGTTCGCAAAGTTTCTTGATATCTTCAAGAAACTGCATATTAATATACCATTTTTGGATGCACTGGAGAACATGCCAAGTTACGTGAAGTTCATGAAAAAAATCTTGGTAAGTGCTAAGAAGTCGAGGAATACTGACCATCAGACACCGAGGAATGCAAAGCCAAGTAATCTCCGCAAAAAGAAGCTCCCCCAAAAATTCAAGACCGGGAAGCTGCGGATACCATTCTATAGGAAACCAGCTTGCCTGAAAAGCTCTCTTTGTGATTCTAGGAGCAAGCATCAACTCATGCCACTCGACAAGTAAAAAGGTCGAGTATAGGAAACCAAAATCGACTAATGAATACTTGGTAACCGTCGTCAAGTCCTACCAACATCCTCGGGGTATAATTGAAAAAGTCCTTGTAAAAGTGGGTAAATTCATCTTTCCATCGTATTCTCGTCATATCTGACATGGAAGAAGATGACACGCTCCCATCATACTTTGTGTGCACTTTCTTAGCCACAGAGTGCCCATCAATGTGCAAGAAGGTGAGGTTAAATTGAGAGTCCAAGGAGATGAAGTCACTTTCCTATGTATTCCACCATGAAATACAATCTTGATGATGATCCCAATGAAGATATCTCGAAATCTCACCATAAGGAGATCTAGCAAGGCGACTCGATAAACTTCCATGATAAGCCTACACAGAAAGACACCAAGAGGGTCAAGGGCATGGAAGCCAACATATTTAATCCACCTTGAGCAGTGTTTTTTAGCACTATGGAGATGTGGTAGCATTCACAAGTAGTTCAAGCACTTCCAACTTTGAGTCAAGAAATGCTCAGTCAACAACGTTAAACATAACGCTTCGAGGCAAACCCAAGTATCATGGGAGATCCCTCCTTCGACTTCAAGATTATTTTCGATCTTTCAATTGCTTTCTTATAATTTTCGTTTTGGGACTTCCTAGTTTTGTTGGTTTTAATGTGTTTATGAGTTTTTTTTCAGGGATACCAAAGGATGCAAGCACAGCCACTAAGGGATCTCCATGTCATCGAGTGCGAGAGGTCAAAACTGTGGTTTTAAAAAAAACCCTGTCTATTATTTTTCGCACGTAGAAGAACGCAGAACTCTACGCCGCTACGCAGGGGCGTAAATTTTGTGGTATATCTTTCCTCGGGGTCGCCAGCAGTTGTAGCACCTCACATCTGCAGCCTCGCCCACTTTCGGCACATGCAGTAAAGGTCTTTACACCGCTACTTAAGCATTCTTTTCATTTCGCGAAGAGGCGAATATTTTGGGCCTTATAAATATCCACGTGGCCGATCATTTTTCCCTCCACACACCTACCGCCCTTCGTCCCTTCTCATTTTTCGTTATTTCAAGATCCGCCCATGTATCGACCTCCATGGATCCTAGAAAGTCCACCTACCTAAATCCAAGAAGCCGATCCGCCTCCACTACGGCGATGACCACCCTCTCCGAAGACCTACACGGCCATTTCCCGAGATTAAGCAGACGTCAGAGTCGCTATTCAACTCGGCTCTTTCGCATCAAACGCTGCTTTCCCCACTTCTAATGCATTCTTCAACTTCACCATCTGCACTGGCGATGGCGCATACACTACGCAGCGCTTCCTATTCCTCGAGTGGCCCCTGTGAGCGCCGGAAGTTCCACTCCAATCTTCCTTTCAAGGTCGACACCACTGTCTTCATCCGGGGAAGGTGGGTCAAGTTTGGTGCCCAGGCCACCAACCGGATCTACCGCTTGATGGATGATGACAGTGCGGAGTATAGGGCGTTATTTGCTAGCACAAACTATGAGCACTTGATGCAGAAGCTCACTCACGCCCAGGGCGTGTGGAAACGCCAACCATCGATTGGTGATTTCACCACTTTTTAGATGCACTCCCTCACGCGCCCATGGCCAAGGTCTGGTATAATTTTTTATGTGTTAAAATCAAGCCTACTCTTCATCTTAGTACAGTTACAAAGGAGAAGACGATCCTCCTTTACGCCATGACCAAGGGGTTCCAAATACATCTGCCTGGCCATCGAGCTGGGTTGATCGAGTCGACCATGAGAGACCTAAGCCCCGATACACCCTTCACTCATTACTAATACCGTGCCGACCGGGTCGGTGGTCCCGATGTGCCACCGACGAGTAGGTGCAAAGAAGCACCACCCATGGGGCTCACGCCCTGTGGCCAAGTCTCGAGCCCCGCAATTCAGGGACAGAGACCACGAGGATGCCGGCAGCAGCCACACAAAAGTGCAAAGGACCCCCGAGGTCCCTCCACCCACCTCACCCCCAAGGACTGATTCATGCGCTTACCACACCTAGCTTCGACGCCCATCGGGACGAGTCTCAGGAGCACCAGTGCTCGTCTCTAAGTCGCACACGACGCCCACAGCCGAGATGGCCACCATTCGCGCCAACCATGACCTTATCACACAGTAGCTAGCTCAGCTCCTCTCTTTTCACACACCACCACCGCCACCGCCACTATAGTGATCCTCTGGGACGTATCTCTTGACCTTTATTTTCTTTTTCTTTCGCAGCGAGATTAATCGTCCGTTTAAGCTTCAAAGGGTATACGGGTAAAGCTCAGAGTTATTTCTGCTTATTTTGATCAGATTTTTATTTTTTTTATTTTTATTTTATCTTCGTATGTTAAGTAGGTTTCTTGTTCCGTTTTAGTTCATTTTGGTTGTTTTAGTGTGTTTTGCATGTTTAAAGACCAAGCTCATTCCTATGTACCAACATATTCATTTGGAAATATTATGATACGGTGACTTCCTATTTGCTTTAATTGTTCTCAAATTCTCTAGGTCGACCATGATTACAAAAACGTGGAGTCATAGTAATCGTAAAGCCTCGTGTTTCAATGAAATAGAACCTGGGTGTTGAGCTGACAATCGGGATCATGGCCAGAGAAAAATAGAATAACTATGTTTCGTCGCCTTTTAGATCTCTAAGAAATCAATTCCTCAGTAGTTAATACACACACACACTGATTCCAAGGCATGTTAATTCGATCACCATGTAAGAGTTCTACGAACCTTAGGAAGTTAAACACCTAGGTTATGGGACACCTTAGAAAAAGAGGATCGCCTTTGAGCCCGAAATATATATATATATATATATATGAAGATATATAATAATAATAATAAGTGGATCATCCAATCGGAATCCCGGGCACAATCCGAGGAGCTTTTCAAAGCCTAATTCCCTGAGCCAACCGGTCGTGGGCCATCGACTCTCACTACCCGCCACGATGAGATGATGATCTCCACAGCCTCGACCTCGAGGTTCGTCAGAAAGTGCTCTGGTGAAGTTATGTGGAATCGAATGCTCTAAGTGCCCTTAACCAACTCCGGTGGGAGTCACCAATGGATCCCCACATGTGAACCTCACCCAAAACCTCTCACTAAGACTCTTCCAAGTTCGTTCTAGAGCACTCCCTTGGGAGTAATCATGAATAAATCGGGCGCGTTCTCATCCTTCCGTGTTAAGCTATTCCAAATAGGTGAGTTAGGATTAGTTCGGGGTACCGCAGCCGAACTATACATCGGAGGATCATGCTTAAACCCGCACCTAGACCCTGGGAAAATTATTGAGTGCTAAAAGGGGTCAATTCGCTTGTCAACCGAGACCGACTTAGTGCAAGACTTCCAAGTCAACAACCAAGGTAGTCCCCTGCATCTTAACTCGCGGGTTCTCGTCGACCGCTGCTGGTATCATGTAATGTAATTCATATCGCCGCAAGTGTTAGTTACGCTTTATCCTTGCGTGTCTTAGTTAGAGTATGTTCTTTCTTAAGGACAAGCAAGAAGCTAAGTTTGGGGGTGTTGATCGGAGTGAATCATGCATACATTACAGTATAATTTCTATGTGCTTTTATAGCTCAACTTGCTTGATTCACATTCATATTCACTGATATTGCGCTAATCCCTTATACTATAATGTTTCATAGAACATGGCGATATTGGAATGAAAAAGGAAGCTAACAATAGAAGAAAGGACCAAAGCAGAGAATGCAGCAAAGAGGTGCAACAGATGGTCTCAAGTACACAAGCAGCTAAAGGAGACCTGTGTCAGCGGCAGGTAGCGCCGCAGCCAGCCGAAGGGAGTCTACGCCGCAAATAACTCACGCCGAGTTTGGTCAGGTTTCAAAATGCGTCAAGAAATAAGCTCCTTCATCGTATAGTAAAGTCTCCCATTCCAAAATGTACTAAAAGTTCAGATTTTCTTCACATTGATGCCCGAGTTCCAGGTATAAAAAAAGGAGCGATTTCGAGGCAAAGAGGGGGAATGAAGATGAATTCGGTGGAAGGGAGAGACGATAGAGAGAGATTGGCAAGATTGTATTCCGGAGATCAAGACACTCTTTCTTTTGTATTTCTTCTAATTCATGTGATGCTAGAAATATTTACCAGAATGAAAATCACTATGAACTAACTTTTTCTCTCTAGGTTTTGGCTCGAACCCTAAACGCACCATTGCGGATTAATACTTTAATTGTGTTTTATTTAATATCGATATGAATTTCTTTGGTTGTTTTACCCCGAATTTAACACGCATCATTCTTTCGCCAATCGCGCGGGCATGCTAATGCTAGGAGTCCGGGAGCATCGAGAGATGATGACTCAGGGACACGCGGTAAAGCAACACTGGGTCAATCACCTGCCTGTGTGTAGTACTAGTGGTTTGCACATTCATGCATCCCCTGAGTCGAGGGTCGGCAGAGATGCAATACACCCCACTAGCGAGATAGGCAGTTATATCTCGAGAGAGAATATCTTATAGACACGATCAACCCGCTAACAGAAATCATATGCTATATTAAATAAATGCGCTATCTAGGTTAAAATCCATCAGGTGTGGTAGGTGAAGGCAAAACCCTAGGTTTTCTCATCATTACCTTAAACCGAAACATTAATATTAGGCTGTAATATCAGGCTTTCTTTAAATTAGTTAATTTGTTCATAATTCACTACAAGACTGGATCCAAATATTGTCTAGGTCACTAAATCAAGATTTACAAGACGCTTCGTGGGAACGACACTTGACTCGCCACTACACTGCGTGAACTCGACGCATATTCTTGCGTGCATAGGTCTGCATTTTTACCAACTTTTACATGCTCACTTTCAAACCAAAGTGCCAATCCAAACTTGAAGGTTAAAGAACATCGTTGAAGCACTGTTGATTCAAATTCTTACTGTGTAGGGGATTATACTATTTACAAGGATGCTTCGAGGATAGCCAGGATGATGATGCAGATGGGAAAGTGGTGGCTTATGCTTCCGCACATATGAAACCGCATGAACAAAACTATCCCACTCATGATTCGAGTTAGCAAACAGAGCGTTTCGCTTTAAAATTTGGCGACACTATTTATATGGAGTAAAGAATGTATAATTTTCACTCGATCATATAAGAGTCCTAAATATTTCCATAACTCAAAAGGACTCGAACTCGAGGCAACGTCATGGTTGAACCGCTAAGGATTATGATCGCATGATTGGGCGGCTCAAAAAGTGCTATTTTGAGCCCTATTCGAGATAGGTTTTGAGTGCTTTTTGCGCACTAATCGTAATTCGAGATAGGCAGTAGGGGTGCAGTATGCAAAGCAAAGGAAGAACAAAGAATTCCAGGAAATTTCGCTTATGATCGCTGGTGGTAGCCGCTGGGATTGCGAAAATTTCATGAGCCATACGAAAAATTTCGCAATCCTACCGAATTGAGAAATTCGTCAAAGAAGAAATTTCGCTTATATAGCGAAAATCACCGTGCCTAGCGGTAAATTTTTCGCCTTATCCTAAAAATAGCTCGCCAGTTGTTTAAATTTTCATACTAAAGGTACCATCAAATAGCGAAAATTTGTGATTTCGTATTCGTGTAATTACTGGTGCTAGCGAAATTTCGCTATCTAAATAAATTTTCCCCGCATAGCGAAATTCCGCCTGCTAATTTTGTGTAATTAATGCCAAACAACCCCGTTCGTAGATACCTCCTCGTCCTCAGATAGCCAATATTTTAGGTTTTCTCAGAAGCTCATCAGGCCTATATAAGACCCCATCATTTCAGAACCCTACAATCTTTCGCAACTTTTTATTTTATGTAAATATCTTCCGTAATTTTCATTTTAGGGTTTGCTTTTCTCTCTCCTCTTCTTTTATTTAAAATAGCTAAACACTCCCTCGCATGACAACTCAAGAGACGCTTCTGCTAAGCCTTATAAATGGAAGAGAGGGTTGCTAGCTTGGTTTTGGGTCATTGGTAGTCATCTTCATCAGAAGGCCATGTGCATCAGATTATGGTTCCACATTCTCTTAAACTAGGCTTAGCTATTTAATGTCATTACTTCGTCAATACTACCATTTTTGCAAGTACACAAAGGCATACTTATCGCTGTGATGCACCGTTATCCTTGGGACGGCCTTTACGAGCCACCGAAATAAGGCCGAAAATAGTGGTTTTGAACTAAAAGGACCGTGGAATGCATAATACCCGGCTTAGACTCAAATAGAGTGGTCCTAGGTTAGTTTTCATAGCAAACAAAGATCCCATATGGCTTTGACTATATGTTTCTCGCCATAATGCTGCAGGATATGACCCGAACACTGTTAGCCCCATGTTGTCAAACTAAGGACCCAAGCCTTCAAAGTTACTATTTCACACTTCATTTCAAACACATCGTTAGCTAGTAAACAAACAACTCCTTAATCGCTTTGAAACAACCAAAATCCAAACTAAAAGCCTCACCATTTTCAACATCGACGAAGTCATTCATGTGATGAAAAACCCATCCCCGTCAATCTCTAGACCGCTATGCCGCAAAGAGCCTTGACTACTGGCAAGAGGAACATAGGAAACAAATTTTGTTGATTCCGCTCACCCTACCGTGGCACGAATCAAATGCACGCCGCGGCCGGCATGGTGCCCAAGTGGCATTCGACGACTGCGGAACACTTCGGATCCTCATCACAAGCCCTGTGAATTTCCTTATCTTTTACCGTCGCCTTTCATTTCATATATAAAAAAAAAAAAAGAAAAAACAAAGGTCGCAGATTGTTTCGTGTTGTCTCGGGCCGCCCCTGCTCTTTGGCCAAGTAGGTTCGTATTCTAAATGGTTAGATATTGTAAATCAAGATTGAATTCGTGACCCAATGGAACAGTGGACAAGATGATCGCATGCAGGTGTAGCCCTAGTGCATATATATTATCTATGAGGGATTACAGAACCCGCCATGGCAGTCACCAACTCCGTGGAGAGAGGGAATCCAATGAATATAAGTCCATGAGGGACTATGGAAACCAATGGATGAGTTCACCATATGGTAGCTTCCACCACCATAGTCGGGAGAATCACACAAATTCCTCACGGAGCCAAGACCTCACAAAGATGCACCTCCCCGACTCGCCCTCATAATGCCCATGCTCGCGAAAGACAACCAAACCTCGCATCCACCACCAAGGCCACCCCATCAATTGAGTTGCAAAACATTAGAAGATTAGTGGCCTCCGTACAGCCCGTGCCAATACATAAAAACGATGGCACTGCGACATACCGATGGTATCGTTGCTGGTTCTGGTGTCATGGGATTTGGAGCATCCGAACCCCAGATTTAAGCTCCACTGATTCCAAAGAACTGCGGATATAAGCTGGGCGTGAGTTGCAAGAATTTCAGATTCAATCTGCAAGAACAATGAAAAGTAGGTGGTTTGATTTCTTTTATGATTTTGTATGGGCTTATCACTATCAACTCGCCTACTAATTTTGGTGTAGATTCATGTATTAGCCATAGTAGGCAAAGTGGATATTTTTTGTATGTTTAGCTTTTGATAAGCATGTACTAGCCATTTTGGCTATATCAAAGTTATACAAAGATATATATATATATATATTTAGTTTTCTACACTGCGATATCACTCAGGCTTCCACCTTATGTAATCGTTTTGTTTTCAATCGACAATTGAATTGTTTTTAATCGACAATTGATTGCCTTTAAATGGAAAATTGAAACCTTCGTTTGTCACCTTAATTTTAGAACAACTCATGCATGATTCGCTGTCATTTAAGATTCTCAAGATTCAACTCGAATATTTCCCTCAGCTAATTCACACACTCGCACACCGTATTATACCAATAAATATGAATTATGCCTTTCGCCTCGCAAAGCTTCACTTTAGGCATGCTACAACCTAGGATAGGTTTGTGTTACCCACATTTGAAGACCAATGTAGTCTCCAAAAGGAAAAGAAAAGAAAAAAGCAAAGGAAAAGAAAAGAAAAAGCAAAAGAAAAAAAAAGAAAAGAAGAAAAGAAAATAAAGTCGTGACACTACTAAACCCGAAAGACGGGTCCGAGGGGGTATATGGCGATAGCTCAGCCCTCGACGCCCTAAACCTTAATCGGGTCGGGAGTCATCGACTTAGTGTTCGCTTACACCCGTGAACGGGTAGAGCGAACGGTCAGAAAAGCACTCGGGTCCTTCTGAGTCCCGGCAAAGCCCGAGAGCTCTAGGTCAAGTGATCCCTCGCTTGATGCTCCTAAACCTTAATTGGTCAGGAGTCATCTGTGAACTCGCTACACCTGACTTCGTGAAGTCGTAGTTTTGGCATCGCACTCATCAGAAGTTAAATAAAGAAAGAAAAGTAGCTTTTCCTATCAGGTTTGCTCAACACTAAGGCCTTAGCTAGGTCAGGGGAGAAAATAATTTTGCACTCCTTATTGGCTCAATTCTTGGTTACATTAGGAACCATTAGATTTTAGTGGAAATTGTGCTGAATTCTTTCGATCCGATAATCTAAAATTTGTTCTTTTATGGTTTTCGCCTCTCATGTAGGTTTTCAAACTTGGTATCAATTGTTCATTTTAAAGGCATTGCTTATATGTACAATAATCCTTTTGAACCACAAACTTTTTGAGAAATCACGCATGCATTTCCTTTTGTTTTAGCATCATAAGGACTAGCAACGTGCCTATTGGGTGGATTAAGGCCTGCAAGTGTTATTTTCGAGCCCTATTCGAGATAGGTTTTCAGTGCTTTGCAAGACTAATCGTATCAATTAAGCCAATTGAGGTGTTCGTGTCTACTTAGTATCACTTATGCCATTTCGAGGTTATTTGTGGTTACTTTGGTGTTTTTGTGTACTCATTCCATTAAAGTCGAATTTGATATCGAGGATGTGTCAACCATGAAGATTGAAACTATTTCCACCCATCAACATATCAAAAATTCAGTGATGAAATGAAGGCAAAGGAAGATGGAGGATGCAAAGAGGGTGTAGTATGCAAAGCAAAGGAAGAACAAAGAATTCCAGAAATTTCGCTATGATTGCGAAATTTACGGGATTGCGAAAATTTCAGCCCATACGGTGGCCCCGCACCCTAAATAAATCGGAAATTTCGCAGTTACAAATTGAGAAATTTCACAGCAGCTTAAACTCCATCGTGCCTAGCGAAATTCAGCCGCTTATCTCTAAAATATTCGCTAAATAAATTTCATACCAATAAATGACTGTGCATAGCTTAAAATTTGTGATTTCGTTTATTCATAAGCATTCTCATAGCTAGCTTAAATTTTCGCTACCTAGCGAAATTTTCCCCGATAGCGAAATTCCTGCCCCTAATTTTGTGTAATTAATGCCAAACGACCCCGCTTTGGTGTATTAATTCTTGTCCCTTGTATTAGCCAATATTTTAGTTTTCAGAGATTGATACATCGGGTGGCTTATATAAATTTCATCATTTTGTAACCCTAAGCAATCTGGGCAACTTTTATTTTATGTAAATATTCGCAGCTCGCCAGGCTCGCTTTTCCTTCTCTCCTTTCTTTTATTTTTCTAGTCATTAAACACTTCTCAGGATGACAACTCGCTATATGCTCGCTGCCTTATACTTTCAAATATGAGGGCTGCTAGCTTGGTTTTCGGTTGCCGCAGGTTGTCCTCTCATCGTAAAGGTTACTGTGTACGTATTTATGGTTCCATATCTTCCAAACTAGGGTTTAAAGCTATTTAATGTCATTACTTAATAATACTTACTCATGCTTTAGTGGTACGTTATATACTTATTGCTGGGATGCACTATTATCCTTACGCCTTACGAGCCACCGAAATGAGGTCGAGTGCTGTGGTTTTGAACTAAAAGGGACTCCGTGGAATGCATAATACCCGCTGTGACTCAAATGGAGTGGTCCTAGGTTAGTTTTCATAGTTAAACAAAGATCCAAGTATGGCTTTCACTATATGTTACTTGCCATAATGCGAGGATATGATCCGAGAACACTCATAGCCCTGATGCTGTCAAGCTAGTGACCCAAGCCTTCAAAGTTACTTATTTCACACTTCATTTTCAAACATTATCAAGTACTCAGTAAAACAAACAACTCCCAATCGCTTTGAAACAAATCCAAAATCCAAACTAAAAGCCTCACCATTTTCAACACTCCGATGCAAGTCATTCATAGGATGAAACCCATCCGTGTTCGACCCACCGCTATGTCATAAAGAGCTTGACTACCACGTAGGAGGAACATAGAAACAAATTTTGTTGATTCCGCTCACCCTACCGTGGCATCGACCACTGCAGATAATCGACTACCACCTGGCAAAGCAAATGGAAGGCAGCACGCCTAAGTAGAAAATGATTGCCCGACTTTGAAAGATTATGATCGATTTGAAGCAAAATGATAGTAGCTCAAAAGATGATGCCAAGTTACAAGAGATATGGTTAATTCAAGATTGAGACAAGACCGACATGCCATGATGAAATCGAAGTCTATTGCACAAGAGCACATTATAAAAATCACGATATGGATGAGAAAGAAGATATTATATGAAAGCCACAATACTGTTTTCACCATGCACCTTGGAGGTAATAAGATGTACCAGGATATGAAACAGTACTACTGGTGGCGAGGGATGAAAAAGGATATTTCTGAGTACGTGTCTAAGTGTCTGACGTGGCCGCCAGCAAAGCGTCGAACACTAAGTACCATCCGGCTTATCAATCCTCCAATCCTCAATGGAAGCGGGAGCACATTATTACGATTTCTGACTGCTTCCAACCAAAGAAACATGATTCGGGGCTTGGTCATAGTGACACTAATTGCCGCTTCACTTCCTACCGGCCCGACTCAATTACTCCATGGATCGCCTGAACAGAACTTTACGTGGAGTGAAATCATTATATTAATGATTCTTATCGGTATAGTGTTTAACCGTGATTCACTCGCTTACATCAAGTTTCAAGGAATTACGCCGCTTTTGGTACGAGATCAATTTTTAGCACTGCTTTCATCCACAAACATGGACATTCTCGAAAAGAGGATTCGTGTGTCAAAGATATGCTTCGAAGTCAGATGTATATTCCACCTATAAATTTGCTTATAACAATTATCACCAGATTAGTACGGCCCCGCATGAAGCTTCTCAGATTGGTAGTTAAGATGTAGAACTTTATGTGTCAGATGTGAGTCAACGAGCATAAGATTATTTGTCCCGATTAGTAAAGACACAGAAGAAAACCCAGATTATTCTATGAGGTTAAAAGTCGCCAAATGATGTATTAAAGGTCTTATGCTAATTTGAAGAGAAAGGGATATAAAGTTTGTGCCTGAGACAAGTGTTTTTAAAAAGTATCTCCGTGGAAAAAGATACTCGCTTTGGAAGAAAAGGAAAACTGAGTCCAAGATTTACAAATTCTGCAGATTTTTTTAGAAAAGAGTCGACCTAGCGTATTTGCTCGGGCACTTGGCTGAGTTAAATGCCTACATGATGTATTCCATGTGTCTATGCTTCGAGATATCGCTCACTCCATCGCACATATTACCGCTTCAAAGATATATAAGTACAAGAAGATTTCACTTTCGATGAAGAGCCGAAAGTCATTCTAGATCGTGAAGTAAGACAACATTTTAACAAGCAAGTCCCTCTAGTAAGGTGCTATGGCAACATCACGGTATGGAAGAAGCGATATGGGAACCGGGACCCCATAATGATAGGTGCAAAGACTCAAATTTTCTCAGCTCGTAATTTCGAGGACTAAATTTATTTCTTAAGTGGGGAGAATCAGAACACCCAAAATATACCCTAGTCGTTTTCAACGTGTTTAAGGTATTTTGTAGGTATAATTTGAATTTTTCGCATTATTATTTTGCTAAGTAAGAAAATTTCGAAACCCGAAATTTGTACAAGATACAAGGGTAAAAGTGGAATTTGTCAAAATAGGATATAAAAGACATAAGATAACAAGATTATATGCCAAAGTGTAAATAATGGGAAGTCAGGTGCAAATATGAAATTTGAGGATCAAAAAGGAAAATTAAAATCAAAAGGGATAAGACCAAGTCAGTCTCTACTGGGGAGAGCAAAACGTGAAGAAGGCAGGTAAGAGAAGAAGTGTAGGAATGTTATAAGAAGAAGAGGAAGGTATGGAGACTATTTGTGTATGGAAATGCTATGGTTTAGTAAGAATTGGCTACGGTTCGTATGGATATTCGTTGTTCCATTTTCTAGTGGTTTAGCTTAGGAATTCATCATAACCCTAGATTTTGCTGAGAGTCAAGCAAGAAACCCTAGCTCAGATAAGATGAATATGGAATCTCCTCAGTACGGATTATCAAGGCGATGTATGGATACATGTTCGATGTTAGAAGAACTAATCTCATAAGTATTTGAGTTAGGCTTGGAAAACCTAATTAACTTCTATGTTTGGTTTCGTTGTGTTAGAAACACTTCAGAGATGTTTTTCTAGAAAGTATATCAGTTTTCTTTTGTTTTTGGATGGTTTTCTAGAAAAAGGGAAGAAAACATCAAAATCTATGCAATTTCGGGGGTCCTACGCCACAAGGTAGGGATCCCCACGCATCAGCGTAGGCCAACACAAAGGCGTGGCATGTCCACGCCACGGCATGGCTAAGAGTGAGGATTTGGCCAACTCCTGCACGTTGTGACAGAAGAACGCCACACAGAAGCACTGCTCACAAGATGGAAAAAATTTTGTGTTTTTGTTTGCCATATTCCGTTATTCCAAGGACTGTTTATCGGGATTCAATGGTGACCCTATAAGTGAATGAAAGGTCCATATGTTTGTAAGGTAAAGGAAAGAAAAGCCTAGACTCATTCGCGCTGCTAAGCGAGTCCATTGTCAGTAAAACTTAATGTCTTACCCATGTGATAATATCATAAGTTCCGAAACACATATAATTGTAGGACTTCCTAAGATCCGATACCGAATGATACGACACCTCTGTTACGTGGGCAAGAACGTATAGTACTTCGATACTCTCTGATTAGTTCGACGACACTCTCTCGACGTGGATTCTAAGACATTTAGTACTTCGACACTCTAATTGCTACATGGAGACCGTCTCGTCGCTGCTGGGCACCCCGCTGTGCTACGACAACTCTAGATTGCATCAGACCTTCGTCCTTATTGTGTCAGGTCTCACCGCGGCTTCTACCCGCCAACCTCGCGGACACTCGTGAATGTCGTGATCCGACATTTTTCACGAAAAATCTAAGAGTCTCCCTTTGTACTGGGAGCCATACCCAAATACAAACTCGTGATAAACCTGTCCCAAATGGGGCCCAATATACGCCTATGATTAACGGCTACTCAGCCATAAACCAATACTCATAACAATGTATATATCCAACTATCCAACCATACCAAGAGTTCAAATTGTTTATAAGAAGATATATTAAAATTAAAACAATTTAATACATGTAATACATCATGTACCTCAAAGCCACACCCGGCTTTCTTCTAAACCCGAGTTTCAGACGGCCCTCGCACGCCCCCGCACTGTAAAATAACATCCTCGACAGGTGAGCTACTGCTTCAAGAGTAATCACCCTAGCCGGCTACTCCACCTAAGTGCAATGCAATGCTCTGGGGAATAAACACACATTCAAGCAAATGCATTGATCCTACTCAATGTCTAACTGACATTCGATACCCCGAGTCCTCACACGACTCTCCCCTCACACTCGCCTAAGCCCCGTATGAGAATTATTATGTTTATTTTTGCTTCAGGACAACCCTGGCGGTATATCAATCACGCCTCCGACGATTGATATTATTTACGGACTACCCGATGCATATCAATTCCGCTCGTCTCTCGACGATTGATATTTTTGGTATGATCACCCTCCGATAATTATCATTTTGGGACAAACTCCAAAACCATTTTCGTACTCATCTCATGCACTCACTCCTCACCGCCCTAGGTGTCCCAAAGGCATATGGAATGCACGATGCCAATTCCATTACAAATTATAACACATTTAAATATATAACATGCATATATTCATATAAAAATTAAATCACACAATCATGTTATGTAATTTCGCATTTTCATCACATCAAAATTAGTCTACGGCTAATGATCAAACATGAGCAATTCTACTTGAATTACTCGACCAAACACATTAATTCACAAAATTTATTTTAGAACATCTATTCTGTGAATGTTGAAACCCTGCTACTATTCCCGAAAATCACTAATCATCTGCTCACTTAGCGAACCTGTGTTTCACTCGCCATTCCCTAGCCTCATTCCAATCAATACATGATTTATCACATAATTCTAGAAATAAAACACCCAAACAGCCCCTCACAAATACTACTGACATTTTGGATTCAATAAATTCAAACAATTTGGCCCCCAAGCTTTGGGACCCATCAAACTACTGCTCAAGGCCTCAAGCTAACCGAAACATTGAAAAACACTTAAAAAAAGTGTAAAACCCAAGTAGGGAGAAACCCCTACCTCACGGAGTTTGTCAAAACTCCTCAAATCTGGTGTCCACGTGTAGCCCGCTCCGCGTAGAGCAACTTTCCTTCTTACCCCGAAGACTTCAAACGATCGGATTTGCCAAAAACTTAGAGAGAAGTAAGGTAATCTCTCTCTAAAAATGCCATTTTCTGGCTACTGGACCTTTCCCTTTGATTTTCACGTTTTGTCTTGGTTTAAAGGAAGAAGAAGATGCACTATCCCTTATTTTGGCATTATTCTTATTTAAAACAAATTTTTAAATGACCATTATGTCCTTCTTTTCCCAGTTTTGACATTCGGTACTATCTCGACCTTCCATTTTCATCATTTCTCTACTCATGCC
Organism: Tetrastigma voinierianum; assembly: GCA_016808115.1. Taxonomy (NCBI): domain Eukaryota; kingdom Viridiplantae; phylum Streptophyta; class Magnoliopsida; order Vitales; family Vitaceae; genus Tetrastigma; species Tetrastigma voinierianum. Next base: position 1,057,352 of record JAEQBH010001297.1, read on the forward strand.
TCTTATGACACATGATTACGTGTTATTTGTGACTTTCGTCGCATCGAAAATCTTTTTACGGCACCCGAACCGCGATGCCTCGAAAAACGTGCCAACTCTAATCGCCTCGACCGACTAAATTGACGCGCTAACTAGATTTCACGACGATTCCAACTAAGGGAAATCTTGCTTCATTATCCAAGATTCAGAGAATAAATTCCGAATTTTTAATCCGAAATTACAATTTCTAACCTAAATTGGCGATTCGCCTTTCCTGTAAATCGAATTTCTGTGTCTTACATTCTCCCCTCCTTAAAAGGAATTTCGTCCCGAAATTCAGGACAATCACAACACAACACATGCATATGCAACGTGCATTCTACCATGCACAAAACCTCGTCATTTAATTATTAAACGAATTAAACTACGACCTTCATCCCTAAACAAGAATGACAGGCCCGCATCGTGTCCTCGCCCCACGCCGACCTCCACCCATAGTGCCACCATAACACCTCACTAAATTCTCACTGGGCTCGCACGCAAAACATGATCACTTATCCAAAATACATACTACCCTCCTCAAAGGTCCCATCGTTGTCAATCTCTATCCGTCCCCAATCCACTACATGAGCCTTATATACCGAGCACGGAGACGTGAAATACCCTCGTGGACACCAAGGCGCTCGGGCTGCAACGCCCAACCGACACGCAACGCGCTCATCCTCTCGGTAATCCGAAAAGCGCCCAATAAACTCCTACTGATAACTTCCTCGCCACAACCCGACCACTCCCTTCTTAGCATCACCCTCTGAAGACATGATCCCCAACTCCGAACTCTAAGGGTCGCATCGCCACATCAAGATAAATTTCGCCGCCTCGAGCCGTGAGAAGACGATGTCGATCAAGCTCACCTTCTCGGAGGTGTCTCTAATCAGATCAGACCATGAGCTCTCTCCCACTTCTGGCCCAAATATAACTGATCTACGGGCCTCCCATACAATGCCTCTTCATACACAGATACTACCGATAACCATTGCTATGCGCGGTAATTCCACTAAAGGCAAATGCTCATCCCAGTTACCCTTATGATCCAGACTTGCGCTCGCAAAGATGTCCTCTAACACCAGATGGGCCCTTCGACCGACCATCCGTCTGGTGGTGGAACGTTGTACTCACGGTCATCGCATACTACACTTCGAAACCTTCCAAAGTGCGCCGTAAACCTCGGCCCCTGGTCCGACACTACGGATACCTGCATCTCATGTAGTCGCACCACTTCTCGAATGTACAACGCGCACTCTCCAAGGCGAAGGTCATCCGCACGCCTAGGAAATGCGCCGACTTCGCGAGCCTGGCCTACTATCACCCATACCGCCATGCTCGCTACGCTTTCAGGGCAAGCTGGGTCACAAATCCATCGTGATGTGCGTTCCCCACTTCCACTCAACCACCTCCAATGGCTGAAGTAGCCCCACCGGGCTTCTCGTGCCTCGCCTTAACTGCTGGACACGTGAGAGACATCGGCTCCCAACAAAGTCCCCTACGTGTCTCTTCATTCCGCTCCAGAATACTGACGACGAAGATCCCGGTACACTATACACTGATGCACTCCAAACCGAGAGCAAGGAAACCCCCGAGAATCTCCCTCTCAACTCCACTAATCGGGGAACCACTACTCGTCCCATATATCGAAGACTACCATATGCGTGAACGGTCCAAATTGCCACCGTATTCCCGACCGCACTCCTACCCCCGATGGACACTGATCTCTACGTCCCGCCACCTGGGACCTGATCACCGCTCAACAGAGACTGGTGAGAGCCACTAAACTCCCATCGTACCCGAGTCTCGCTTCGTCATCAGAGCCCAAATTGTCCCATTGCCTCGAGCAAACGCCACTCCCGAGTAGCTTCTCATATACTAGCCAACGCTCCGTGACTTCCAATCGAGCATCAGTCAATTACATTTGCCTTACCAGATGGTAATGCAAGGTGAAGTCATAATCCTCTCGTAAACTCCATCCATCCGAAGCCGCCTCATATCGAGGTCCCGCCGCATGAAAATATACCATACTTTTACGGTCCGAAAGAGACAATCTCGAACTCCTCGCCATATAAGTAGTGGCGCCAACATTCAAGGCGAAGACTACGCGCCGCCAACTCCATGTCGTGTGGGTAATTCCTCGCCTCATGATCTCTTCAACCGGACGTAGAACCATAAGCTACTACCCTCCCGGACTTCATCAAAACACATCCCAATCCTACCCTCAAGGCATCACAATACACTGTGGTGGCCCCCTATCCCGGACTATCAAGACGGGAGCCGGGCAAGCTCCCTCTTTCAACTCCCCGAATGCCTCCTCACATCTGGCCATCTCCACTCAAACTCGACCTCCTTCCCGGTCAACCTAAACATAAAGCCAAGTATCTCCGAGAAATCCTCAATGAATCTCCCCAGAATACCCGCAACAATCCCAAGAAACTACGTATTCAAGACCTGACTTCGCCTCTCCCAACTCATCACCGCCCGACCTCTCCCTAGTCTACACGACATGCCGCACGACACCACGCAATCCCAAAATCCACCCCGCAAGCCAAAACTCGCACTTACTGAACTTAGCATATAACTGATGGTCTCTCAACAACTGTAATACAATCGTCAAGTGATACTCATGCACTCACTCTGACTGGGAGTAGATCAGAATGTCATCCACGAAGACTAATGACAAACTCCATCTAAATAGTGGTCGAATATCCCATGATGATCCATGAATGGTGGGCCGGGCGCATTCGGCAATCCGAAGGGCATCACCGTAAACTCAAAGTGCCCATATCACGTCCTAAACGCCATTCAGTATTATCCGTATCCCTAATCCTCACCGATGGTAATCCGGCATGGTTATTCATCTGAGTGTACTCGCCCTTCCTCAACCGATCAAACAAATCACAATCCTGAATCCATACCAATTCTCGATCGTGAACCCCCGCTCAACCGGCTCCCAAATAACGCACGGCTGGTTCGCCCTTCTTTTTGCAACGTAACCTGAGCTCACCATGGCGGCGCTCGGATTTAATGAACCCTCGGCCCAAGATCCTCGTGAGGCCGGACTCGAAGTCTGCACCAACCGGCGGCCATCCTACGCGAGTCATGTGAGATGGGGCGAAGTACCAGGTTGTAACTCAATACCGAAATCTACAACCCTCTCATGAGGCAAATCAGTAATTTATCCGGAAAAACATCCACATAACGCACATTACCCGAGGTGTATATAAGTCCGGGTCTCTATCCTCTGGTAGCGCTCAAGTACCAACCCGGGCTTAACCGGTCTCGACACTCGGATCAGACACTGCTTCGGGGGTAAAATATCATGCTTCATTCCCCCGCAATACCACACGAAATTGGCCCCCCGCGTGGTAGCTAGAATCCCTCTCCCCAAGGCCACAATCGATAACGACTTCGTAAGTCAAGCCACCAATCCATCCCTGGGGATGACATCGAACTCTGTCATGTCCATGATCCTCAGATCCACTGTAAGTAGAGTCCCGAGATCTCCAGCTCACAACCTCGACATATCATCCCTATTCTCGCCCTAATCCCTAGGGGAGAACTCACATACAAAGGCTCCTCTAAGGTCTCAACCTCTAAGCCCAACTCGATCATAACTGATGCAGCGATGAATGAATGCGAAGCACTCAGAATCAAATAACACTTCGCCATAAGCGGATAAAGAAAACGCACTCGTGATAACCGGGCTAATCACGACTCGGCCGCAGCTGTGATCACAGAGACACGCCCTAAACCCCGATGTCCCTTTCAGGCCTCACCTCGCTTTACTCACACTCCGCCTCTCGCCTTCAGGAAATGAGGTGCCCGTAGCTCCCTCGAACTCGGATCGCCGCCCCACCGCTGCGGGAGGAACGATCAGATCCTCTCCGTCTCCGCTATCGACCGGGACTGTGAGTTGTCCCAAACCCTTAGATCCCCGTCATCCGTCCCGCCCGACCAAGAACTCTCATCTCGCCCTCGCCCCACGGATGCCACAACCCCAGGAACTGGTTTCTACCTCTTTTCCTCGAATCGGAAGAAGACTGGACTCATTCTTCCTCTTGTTACTAACACTACATCCCGAGTGCTCAAAGCATCCTCTACTTCCCTGTCATCGTATTGTCCCAAGAGCCGAATCCATATCCCGTAGGCGGAGTCCTACAATCCTGGCCCGAATGGACAACTTCACCCATTCGAATCTCCTAACTCGCCATGTCTCGTGGGCCACGTGAATCGCCACCGAACTGCGCTAACTCGTAACTGTTGTCAGAATTCATCACCGTCATCACTCCCCCGTCACTTCCAGTGAACTCTAATTCTCGCATGCCTCGCAAGCCTCGGAAAGTACTTCGCTTCATAAACAGCCCCAAAACTCGCTCATGTCATAACCTTCTAAGTTCCCAGAGGCCCCGCTCCATCTCCACCATACCCGGGCCTCGCCCAACTGAATGCACAACCCATCCGGTCAGATCTGAGGTAACTCCATAGCCTCCAAAGATGTTCTCAATCCGATAAACAATGGTTTGCCAATTATCCGGGCCCTCCCCGTGGAACTGCCAGATGATGCATAAATCTCCGAAGCACATTCCCCGACCACCGCTATGCGCCTCAGGCGATAGCAAAAAGCCTGCCATACCTACAACCTCAACAGCGCTCTGGCTGATCAACATCAAGGCCGTCAAAATGTCGTGGCGCCCGACCACGCCCCATGGACGACCAAGGCCCTTTGGCTCTACTAGCCATCTACACAATTAACAGAGCAAATTAATATACAATACAAGATTCCAAGGTATAAACACTCAGACACTAATCATACACATAAATCACAGATACATTATCATTCTTTCATTTACGTGTAATGCAAGGCAATCAATTATACATTTAAAACATTTTTATCAACAAAAATTTCATTTTTGAAAATTTTATTTTTTCGAAATTTTTGTCTAATTTGATTTGATTTGATTTTTATTTTATTTTAATTTTTTTTTTTTCGAAAAATTTTGCGATGAACAATGTTCATGAACCGGGTTCATGATCGTGCCCAAAAATTCGACTCAGAATAAGATCAGTCAAATCTGGTCAAACAGCTTAAGGTAATTGCGTACGCCGGGCTGCCTGTGCCGCCCAGCCGCCGCCAAGGCGCTCGCTTCCTTTACGCTTCGCCAAGGCGCCCACGCGCCGCCGGGCGCTTCTGCCCGCCAAGGCCCTGCCAGCTTCGCTCAAGGAAGCGCCCTGCGGCGCCATGCTATGCCCTGGGCGCGCCTGCGTTCTCGCTCTAGCCGCTTCGCGCTCGCGCTTCCGTGCTCTGGGCCAGGCCGCGGTGCCTATGGGCAATGCCACTCGTCATAATAATACCTGGGCAATAAATTTCATTTGGGGCCCCAACACCATTTTTTTTCCCATTATTTCCAGTAGCTGGAAAAATCACTAAAAATAAATTTTTTTTTTTAACCCTCAAATAAATTTATAAAAATTTATTTTACCCCATTTTCTTCAATTTTACTACTTGTAAAATCTTAGAAAATTATTTCTCCTCCTCATAACCAAATAAATTTTATGAAATTTATTTTCTTTACTTTCTTTTTCCGCTTACAATCGCAAAACCTTAAAAATTATTTTTCATCAACTATAAACCAAATAAATTTATAAAATTTATTTTTCTTCATTTTCTTTTCTTTCTTCCTGTTTTGTACACGGTAAAAATTCCAAAACTTTCCACTCTTCATCCTATGCTATCAACCAAGCATATCAATCATATAATTTCAATCACATAACACCTAATAATTCATGTTATGCACAACCGCACAAGACACTTCACAAATCCAATCAATAATAAACACACCAACACATGCATGCAGTGTCCTATTTTTGTCCCGTGATTTCCTAGGTAATCTCATACCTAATCTTAACATCGAACCACACCTAGTGGTGACGTCCTTACACGACTATGGCCTTAGCCCAAGCCCCTCAATCTCTAGGTTTTCATATGCCTATACTCTATATCAAACCACCCAAGTGGTGATGGATACCCAAACCCGAGCTCCTTAGGTATTCAGATACCCTAAGCTCCTCGATACCAAGCCGTGACGCCCAAAACCCAGGGTCCGCTGACCACAACCTCGCGTACTGCAACGTTCCGCCACCCGACATTTTCACTGAAAACTCCAGAGTCTCCTTTGTACCTGAGCTCTACCCAAATACAAACTTGCCTAAAACCCGTCTCAAACAAGACAATATAATGCCTATGATTAAACTACCCACTGGGCTCATAAACCAATACTCATACTAATGTATATATATATCCAACTATCCAACCATAGTTCAAGAGGTTCAAATTCTTACTCTTATACAACATATAATAAAATTAAACAATTCTAATACATGTAATACATCATACCAAAGCCACAATCCGGCTTCTTCTAAACCCGCCCCTGGGACGAGCCGTCCTCGCACGCTCCCCGTACCGTAAAATAATATCCTCGACAGGTGAGCTAATGCCTCGCAGTGGAATCACCCTGCCGGGCTACTTCCACCTAAGTGCAATGCAGTCTAAATAAACACACATTCAAGCAAATGCATGATCCTACTAATGTCTAACCCGATCATCTCATACCCCGAGTCCTCATCGATTCCTCACACTCGCCTAAGCCTCGTATGAGAATTATTATGTTTGATTTTGTTTCAGGGACGTTCTCCGATGTGTATATATATCAATCAGGCCGTTTCCAACGACATATTATTTATGGACTACCCTCCGATGCATATCAACTGGGTCGCTCCGACGACATATTTTTGGTATGGACTACCCTCCGATAATTATCATTTTTAGACAACTCTCCGAAACCATTTTCTGCATCATCTCTCATGCACTCACTCCTACCGTCCTAGGTGTCCCAAAGCGGCATATGGAATGCATGATGCCAATTCCACTGGCTGCCTATAACACATGCAAATATATAAACATGCATATATTCGCATAAAAATTCAAATCACACAATCATGTTATGTAATTTCAAGATTTCATCATCAGCCAAAATTTGCTCACGCTGCCATCGATCAAACACGAAGAATTTTAATTAATTACTCACCAAATTACATTAATTCACAAATTTATTCTCAGGAACACTGCTCTCGAATAGTGAAACCCTACATTATTCCCGAAAAACACCAATCATCTGCTCACTTAGCGAACCCTGCTCTCACTCGCCATTCCCTAGCCTCATTCCAATCAATACATGATTTATCACATAATTTGTGAAATAAAATACCCAAATGAGTTTCTCACTCTGGCCGCTGGACATTTTGGATTCAATAAATTGCATCACCCTATCCCAAAGTTTTGGGACGATCAAACGGCCGTTCAAGACTCAAGCTTAACCGAACATTGAAAAACACTTAAATAAAGTAAACCCAAGTAGAGAAACCCCACTCACGGAGTTTGTCAAACTCCTCAACCGTAAGTGTCCACGCTGTGAGCCCGCTTCGCGCAGCAACTTTCCTCGCCCTCGAAGACTTCCAATCCATTCTGATGGCAAAACTTAGAGAGAAGTCAGGTAATCTCTCTCTAAAAATGCCATTTTCTGGCTCCTGGACCTTTCCCTTTGATTTTCATGTTTTGTCTTGGTTTAAAGGAAGAATAAGATGCACTATTCCTTATTTTGGCATTATTCTCATTTAAAACAAATTTTAAAATGACCATTATGTCCTTCTTTTCCCAGTTTTGACATTCTAAGACTATCTCGACCGGCCCATTTTTTATCATTTACTCATGCCTTTACGACACATGAGTACGTGTTATCCGAGACTTTCGTTTCGCATCGGGGTAATTGTTTTACTAAGACCCAAAACCGCGATGCCTCAAAAACACGTGTCAACTCCGACTATCTCTGACCGACGAAATTCGACGTATATTAGATTTCACAGAGACGATTCCAATCTAAGTGAAATACATTTCGTCATCCGAGATCTAGAGAATAAATTCCGAATTTTTAATTGAAATTACAATTTTGTAACCGAAATTACGATTTTTGCCATTTTTCCAGAAATTGGAACTTCTTGGGTCTTACACCTACTCATTTCTTATCATTGGTCTAGGTAGTCAAACAGTTATATGATAAGAGTCTCGAATAATCGACACATCATTTTCATTCGAATGTACCTACGGCACCTTTGTACAAGTATGCTCTGAGTACTACTGCACCTCCTGTACAAGTATAAGCTCTGTAACTCCTACGAAAGATCTGAATAAGTATAAGTCTTCTATAAGTACAAGTATGTGTATAAGTTTGTTATATGAATTAATGAAAAATTCTTATATCTACTACTGTATATCTGTTGTTGTTATATGCTTACTGTAAAAGAGTATTGATGCATGTGTATACGTATAAGTCATATATTTCCCACTGTTAGTTAAGCTTAAGACGGGGTTTTAATCCGTAGGTACGAGGAGGATCGCTCGATCTTTCTCAGATACCTACCGGGGCCAAAGACACTAGCAGGGTTCATCACTGAGGTTTCTGCGCTCCGATTAGTGTAAATGTAAATGTACAATTCTCAGATATGTATATGTAAACGGGAGTCAAGATCAGACAGATTGATAGAGGTCAGAACACCACCACGGTAGCTATTTTTGTATCTGTGATAATGATATTTTGATTCAAGAGCAAGACTCAGCTCCAATTCAATGTCTCGAAAAAATCAGTAAAGAGCCCTCAAGATAGCTTCTTCACGCCCTTCGCTACCTCTAGAAGTAATGAGGGTGTGACAATCCCGATCTTCCCAGAGAGGGACAGAGGTACACAAAGGTATCAGGATGCCCTCGAGGGACCGAATGGATCTGCTTTGATGCAACCGAGGGTTATGGCTTATGGATATTGGTAGTTAAAGAATCACAAGTAAAATTACCCACGTGATGATACTGAGTCAAACCATTGTCTGGGCTTTGGAAGATATTTATACCAAGACTGTGACACTGAGTGGGCTGAGGTGTTGACCACAAAAGCCTGAAATACATCTTTACCCAACGAGACCTCAATATGAGACATCGCAAGTGGATGGAGTAATTGGAGGACTATGACTTCACTTTGCATTACCATCCTGGTAAAGTAAATGTGGTGGCTAATACACACAGTCGGAAGTCACGGGGAGTATTGGCTAGTATAGCTTCCCGGGAATGGTAAATGGTCGTGGTCAGGTCACTGCACTATAGCACGCGTTGATCATGCCTGTGGCAATTTTGGGAAGTTTATGGGCTATGCCATCCCTATTGCAGAGTGACTGTCCCGTGCATAGATAATCGAGATATCACCCATCGTGGACTCAAGTACACCTGCATGTGTGACTAAGGCCGGATCATTCACACATGGTAAGCCTTTCTCAGAGGCACAGTTATGGATCCCCGGTTAGTAAACTTAAGAGAGAAGATCCTCAAGGAGTTCCATTACCTCGCTTTCGATAGCATCAAGTGCATGAAGATGTACCATGATTCGCCGCCGCGTATTACTCGGAGCGGAATGAACCAAAGAAGTTAAGGATTTTGCCTGGCCTGTCTCACGTGTCAAGAGTAAAAAGTTAAAACACCGCAGGCTGGTGAGGCTACTCCAATTTTTAAAGGTAGCTATGGAAGCCTGGAACACGTCATGATGATTTTATGACTACCTGGCCATGACATCGCGAGGGCACATGACGTCAGAGCGGGTGATCAGGATCTACCACAAAGTTAGCACAATTTTTGGGAGTGTGGATGACCTTTACTCTGGAGGAATTCTGCAGGTTATACATACATGAGATTGTCCGGTTACATGGAGTGCCAGTCTCTATAGTATTAGATCGGGAACCCAAGTTTACAACTCGCCTTTGGGAGAGCTTCCAGCGAGCCATGGGGACATAGTTGATAATGAGCATCGCCTTTCATCCCCAGACGGATGGTCAGTCAGAGAGGTCCATCCAGACGTTAGAAGACATGCTGCGAGCATGTGTCCTGGATCTTAAGGGTAGCTGGGAAAAACATTTACCCTTAGAGGAATTTGCCTATAACAATAGTTACCAAGCGAGTATACGAATGACACTCTATGAGTTGATCTCTGATCTGCTAGACGGAGGTGGGAGAGAAACCCTCTATGGGTCCGGATTTGGTCAGAGACACCTGTGAGAAGGTGGACTTGATACGGAAGCGTCTCCTCACAGCTCAGAGCTAATAGAATAGATACGCCAACAAACGGCGGCAACCTCTAGAATTTGAGGTGGGTAATCACGTCTTCTTAAAGGTAATGCCTAAGAGAGGAGTGGTCAGGTTCGGCAAGCAAGGAAAGCTATCACCGAGGTACAATGGGGCCCTTCGAGATACTCGAGAGTGTGGGTACAGTTGGTTACCGGTTGGCCTTACCGCCAAGCTTATCGAGTGTTCATGTGGTATTTCATGTCTCCATGCTCAGGAAGTACACTCTAGACCCGACTCATGTAGCATATTAGGCGAAGTTTGTCGCTGATACCGATGTGGACTCGAGGCTGAATCGATACGCATCATGGATAGCCTGATAAAGTTTTTCATGCAAGACTGCGGAGGTTACGGTTGCGTTATGGCAACACCGGGATGATGAGGTAACATGGGAACGTGAGGGACACGACGCTGCACTAGCTTATCCTTTCTCGCTTAAGGATCTACAGAGTTGTTTAGTCATTTGATAATGAAATGACAGTTGCATATGCATAGAATTGGATGTGTATCTGTGTGTGAATTTCGAGGACGAAATTCTTTTAAGGGGGGGAGAATGTGAACGCCTGGGTAAATTTGAAATTTTTCACAAGATGGTAAATTACTGCTTCAATACAAGGTGTAAGCCTGGAATTTTTTTTTTCTCAACCTCGGGTGATGAAACAAACCTCACCATTGGATTCATCTCACGAAGTCTAGTTACCTAGATGAATTTAGTTGAATTCCGAGGTGATCGGAATTTCGTTGAATTCCGAGGTGATCGGAATTTCACATATTTCGGGGCGAAATGGACCAATGACATGGTGACACGTGGCATGATGCCACATGGCATCATGTCCCTAACATAAGAGCCATGTGTGGCATGTGCCACTTAGGCTTAGTGCATGTGTGACACTTGGAAAGTCACCTAGGTGTCATGCATGAAGGAGTTGTGGGTGACACATGGAAGCCATGTGTCACACCAAAAAGAAGGAAATTTAAATTTTAAAGTAAAGGGGGACTGGCCTGAAAAGGAAAAGGAAGAAGAAAAAGGAAAGGAAAAGCAAAGAAAGGAAATGGAGGAAGGAAATGAAGGAGACCGGTGGTTATTCCTCCGATCTATGACGCTTCGATGGACCAAGAGTCAAAGTTCGTCTATGCAATGAAAGGCACGTATACTCAAAGCGTGGAGGTTTCAACGGCACCGCAGGTAGGGGTTCATCCTACTGCTGGTTTTCCTCGCTTAAGGGTCGCTCAAGGCCATGTGGGTTTCAATCCCATTATCAGCTAATACAAGGGATTGTTTGGGACTATTTCTTGATAGTCTACGATCGATTCTGTGGTCGGTTTGTCTCTAGAACTGCTAATCCGGGGATTTTTGGGAGTCCTGATTTATGGGGCTGTTTATGGCCCATTTCGAGACTGATTTCAGGGCCTAGTTTAGCCCTGGTGTAACTAGTCATGTGGGACTATGTCAGGCATAACTTACGCCACATGAGGTCCTCTTCGAGGACCAAGAGTGTTACTACTTTGATTGAATGATGATCTCGTGGTCAGTTGCCGACCGATGTCGATATATGTGTTTAGATATATTGACATGGAATTTGTGATCTATGGAAATTGTATGCTATTGATATAGTTGTCTAAGATACTTGGTATGAAGTATGATTTGTTTTTCCATGTAGCATTCATTATACATGTGACATTATATTAACATGCAGTGGCATACTGCATTACATATGCTCGGGGACATCTCATTGTATGAGTGTGAGTGCATGGTTATGATCATTCAATATACTTGTTGAATTGATGGTGGGTTTTCGCATCATTGACGATGTCCAACAAAGAGTCGACGGCTGCATAAAAGGGAAAACGTGTGGTGGGTAATAAAGAAGAAAGGCCAGATTCTCCTCGTGAGCATCTTGACCGTCTCGCATATCACCACAGGAAAGTCCAAAAAAGTGTCGGGAAGGCGCGCGGAAGTCCTTTTCAAGAGACCGGTAACCACTACCCATAAAAACACAATGTGATTTTTATTATAAATGATCATCGGAGCGATATATATCCAACGTACTCGACGATAAACAAACGAACTATGTTTCAGGGAAATGGTCAATGGATGAAAACACTAATGACTCGATTATCACACCTCGCATATGAATAAGGCAAGGGTGGGGAGCCTATGAAGACTCTGACATAAGCATGATTGAGTTGCATCTCATTTCACATAAGTAGATTCCATGGTAGAAATTGCATATTTTTTCGAATGAGTTCAAGTGAGACATGATCATTACATGTGCACTTGGCGGGATGGAGATGTTCTATGAGTTATCTCTATTGGGCGTGGCTCACCCTATATGGGACAACATGTCAAAAAGTGTGAGCACACCATCAACAAAGGCTCATTCGAGGTCGAGAATCGCGGAAGAAATCCGGATTATGGCTTTAACAACATTATTGTAGAGTTTTGGGATAATCTGGTCCGTTTATGTACATGAGTTGTAATTAAACTTTTATGGATGGTTTTAATGAAATCTGGTATGTGTTTTCTTTAAACATGAGCATTTGGACCCAGTATGGTAAATGTATCTAGTGAGGTTCAAGTTTCGAAGATGGTTTAAGCCATGCATGTGGCTGTGGGTGTCAAGATAACCAGAAGGCTATCGCTGATCGCTTTATCGATGTGGCTGACATCGCCCGATGTCGCTGGCATTAAGTTCCAATGTCGCGGACATCGCATGCTCAGCCGACACCGGCCTCGATGGCCGCGACATCAGCCTCGAGGTCGCGACATCGCCCGATGTCGTGGACTCGCCCGAAGGTCGCCACATTGTTTTCCAATATCAACATTGACCGCCAGAATAACATTATTCCAATGTCACGACATTGAGTTCCAATGTCGCGACATTAGCCTGATGTCGTGACCCTGGCCTAATGTCCTGACATCAAGCCACAAAGAACACCGACCGATGTCGCGGATATGGAATTCCAATGTCGCGACATTAGCCGGCGTCGCCAATTCACTCTTAGCGTTGTCAATGATATCGCTCGGCGTAGCAACACTAGCCTAATGTGGCGAATTTGAAATTCAATGTCGCAAAATTGGTCTGGATGTTTGCGACAAGCCCTGCGCTGTCGCCACATCAAGCCATATAAAGGTCAATCGCCCGCTTGATGCCGGGACATTGCCACAATTCGCGAATAATGTCACGACATCACCCGTGTCAGAATATCAGATTTAATTAATTTCCGTGCAATCGCTCATGTTGGGTTTCTTCCATCGAAGAAGTTCTCTTCGCCAGAGGACTCGGAACGTGGAAACTTAAAGATAATGAGGCTTTGCTTGATCATGTATACCGTGGTTTCAGAAATGAGACGTAACGACGCGGTATCAGTTAAAACAACCACTCGGGTATTTCCACGGCCGATGGTCGGGTCGCCAGACTCCCGGTCGGGCCGTCACGCCATGGTGCATCCCGAGCCGTAGGGCTTAACGATCGTGGGCTTCGCTAACGGATCCCTACTTACATGGACACTTTTCTAGAATAACTTAGCATCGAGATCCTAATTTTAGTTTATGAGCCAATAAAAAGGTGTGTTCTTAAATGCTTACTTAGTTCACCATATGCTTTGCAAAGCTAAGTTGAGTTTGGTTGGGAAGGAGGGGGGGGGATCCAGTCGATTCCTATGCTTGGGAACTAGTCAAATAAACACTAAGGTTCACTTAGAAAGGTTGAGTGAGGACTTGAGGATAGCCATACCTTGATCACCATGCCATAGGAGACCTTGTCCATTAGAGAAACTAAATACTTTGGGATCCCGACATAGCTCAAATCTTGTAAGATCTTCCTCAATGATTGTTGTATAGTTTGTGCACCTTCTTTACTCCATATCTTATTGTTTGTTTTGTTTTCTCGCATTGTTTTATATTTTGTTCTAAGTTACTTGTTTTGACTTCGCTTTCCTTTATCTTCGCTTAATCTATTTATCGGGTGCGGATTAACAATAAGCTAGTCAGTGATAACCGCCAAACGTGGTATTTTTACATGCTTGATTTCTACATTTTCCTGCCCTTTTAAGTGATCATTATGCCCAATTAGCCAATAATACAAATTGTTAATCCTAAAAGCAAAGTTACAAATGTTTCCTTCAAGTGTATGCATTATGGGGGGTTGTAAGCCTAAATACATCACTTTGGGATGGATTGATGATTTGGAACTCCCGAGGATGACTCACTCATGACTGAAGGAAGGTCATAGAAACATGAAAGAGGGAGTTTGGAATAAGTTCAAAGCCCTGGAAATAAGAGAAAGCTCGAAGAGATACAACAACAACAAAACTCGTACTCACCCAAGTGAGTGTGAGATTTTCTCACTCAAACAGAGTGAGTGCGACATCTCGCACTCAAACATATGAGTGTGAGATTTCCAAGTGAGTGCGAGATTCAAGTGTGAGACCAAAAATAGAAAGTCCAAAATGTGATTTGATTTCGATTTCTTGCTATTTTTTGGCCTCCAAAGTTGTTGTAATCAATTAGGAAACATTGTAATTTGTTCTCCAAGTCCTAGAAACGTGTATAAATAGGGGGAAACAAGATCAAATAAGAATCTTACACTTTTTGACTCATTCTTTTAATTTTTGGATTTTTAGGAGTTGAAAATCTTTCAGCACAATTTTTTAATAAGATTTCTATTTTATTACATGCTATGCACGAATTCTTCTCTGTTCATGGATGCTATCACACATTCTATGGAGGAGCAGACTTCCTTAGGGTGAAGGTGAATCCAAGGCACCAACCGGAGGAGTTTTTAGAGAGAAAAGTGCTTCAAAGCAAAGGTATAAATTTTGTTTGGTGAGGATCTCTTGAATAGATTGTTTCTATAAGCATATAAGGTTGACACCCTAAAGAGAGTTGGATGGACATAGGTGTATTTCATTTGGAGTCTCCATCTTCTCGACATATGGACTTGATATGTTAGTAAAGCACATCAGATTGCCTTGCATCCGGTGTAGTTGAACATATATATTTTCTCGATCATCTAAAGGAACCTAAGGTCGAATAAGTCAATTTAAACCATCAGATCGAGAGTTAGAAATTTTTCCTATCTCTTTAGGATCACCTAGGCAGGGTTGAGAGGATTGATTGACGTCAATTCCCCTATTTGGATGATAAAGAATTTTTATAACCTCTAATTCTCCCAAGGCATGTCTTGGTGAAACCCCAATCCCAAAGGCTTTCTCTTATTTTAATAAAATAAATTTTTCACCATCTCTTCTCAAAAATCAGATTTTTAAATTAATTGCTTTAATTTTTCTTTTACTTGAACTAAGCCCAAAAGCTATTGTTTGAAAAGAATACCCTTCCTATGAGGAATCTAAATACCACTATGGCTATATAGTGTACTTTAAAGCAATTCCCTAGCTGGGTTTCTTTAGGTTTATACATTTTTGTGCATCTCAAGAAAAACAAAAATGACCACATTACCTAGTTCTCCACGGACGATCAACAATTACCACTATTGCATAAATAAAAAAATTAACAATTGTTAACAAAGTTTTATAAATACAATAAAGTATTCAAACCTACAAAGGAAATGCACTCTTGCTCCATTGAAGTATTTATCTCTTACCCTTAATGAATTGACATCAAATGTTGAAATTTGACGAAATCTCAACCCTGCTATCAATGAAAACTCTAAGCAACCAAATCTTAATCCTTTTGAGCCAACAAGTATCCAAATTTCATTTTTTTTAGTGTGCCATTAGCCCAACAACATAATGTGAACAATTTGAGCTTAGAATTTCACTTCAACCATACTAAGGAAAGGCCTAGAACAATATGTCTTAAACATCTGTAGATGGGTTTCATTCAAGCTCTCTTTGATCTTCTCAATTGCACTTACATGTGATAAACACGCCACTTTAGAAGGGAAATGTTCATTGCGTGTACTTTGAATCCCAATTTTTGAAGTACAAGTAGCCTACAAAGTCGCACACATTTTTCTTTCATGTTAAGAAAAAATTTTAACAAAAAAAAAAAACATTGAGTATGACCAAGAATTAAAATTATAAATATATTGTAAACATATTTGAAACTGATGAGTGCTCAAATTGCATGTTTTTACACTTGTATTTTGAGTACTTATCACAATAAAACCCCAAATTTAGCCAATTGTTGGTTCCTAAGCATTAAACTAATGAAAATCTGGAGTTTGTGTTTTTGTAGGTAATTAGGTGCAATTAGCAGAGTTTTGAGCCTTTAAAGGCAAGCCCTATGTATCCCAGAGCTGCTAGCATGCGTGGGCATGTCAAGAGACAAGCAAAGATCAAATTGGAAGCATGAGGAAACCCTAGAGTGATTTCAAAATCACTCCCAAGATCAGAAAATCTCATATGAAATATTACTCGTTGTTCAGAATATCCTGAATGACTACGAAATTCAATATAATTGATTAATCTATGAGATTTCACAATGATCAGCTACAGTGTACTTTTGTATATGCATCTATTCACAAGTATTGAATGCTTGAACCCGCACAGAATTTTCACTATGATCGGGAACCATGAGAAGGCGTAAAAATGAAAGAAATTCATTAAGATCGGCGGAAGAAGTCTTAGATGACCAGGAATGGAAAGGAATGTGCAAGGGGATATTATTGGGGGCCTTGAAGTGTTTTATAAAATGAGAGGAGAACCAGAGAGAAGAGGAAGCAAAAATCAAAGGGAGATTGCAAGAGGCTTGGAGCACATTAATAGAGTTCATCAAACTCCAAAATTTCTTCTTCTTCTTCTATGTTTTCCTTTTATTTTTGTTGGATATTTAGTTTAGATATGTTTTAGTTTCTTTTTTCTAGTGCTAGGGTTTACATTTAATCTTTTAGCACAGTTTCTTTCATTATATTGGGTATTTCTTTTTATGCTTAATACTTGTGGGAATTGGTCACTATTCACATGGTATCATTTGAATTGAGACCGAGAGGAGATAGAAGGATGGGATCGGGAATGGAGTGTCAAGGATGATCATAGGATAGAGATATCTATGGCTCCATGTGGTCTAGTAATTAACTAAACCTATTGCTCTCTATAAACATAGGGTTAGAGGTAGAGATGTGATAACGTAGTTTCAGAGTAGTATGTTGATACCGAGAGATTAACATTGCAATAGGACTAATTGACCTTCAATACATGAAATTGTTGCTTTAGATTTGATTAGTGTCCCAGTCACTGATTAACCTAGATGAAACCTGAAACCCTAGATTTCTCTCATACCTACAATCTCATAATTATTAAACAAAAAAAAAAAAAATCACTCTTAATTGTCATCAAACAAACATAGGATTAAACTAGTTCGTAATCAATAGAAGTAGCCTCAGGTTCGATAATCCCACTCTCTAAGTCCCTTTTATTACTTGAACGATCCGTATATAAACATTAAATTGAAAACTTAACATTTATCAAGTTCCTTGTAAATAAAAATTAATCATGTTATGATTTATGCGATTATTTTATTGAACATGTAAAACATAACAACTATTTTTTTTCTTATTACAATTTGCTATCTATGCTACATACATTCTCATTCGATTTTTCTATAATTTCCATTGTTGATGAATCATTAACTAGTAGAATGTAAGCTTGTTATTCTCATATCCCTGAAAAATAAATATAGAGTTTCAAATAGCAACTACAAGAACTAGTAAAGTCATTACCCAATAGCATATAGATTTGACTGGGTGTGAAACTGAAATAGATACATTCAAGCGATAAAGTAATAGACAATCTTTAGGGACATAAAGAAGGCAAAAAAAGACCCCAAATTCAAGTGTTAAAAATAATATACCTCTTTTTTTGTCCATATACTTTTGCGTGAAGCTTGGAAACTTCTAAATGAGAAAATATCCATAAAAAGAATAGGTCGTGTTTATAAGGATTGCTTGCAAAATCGAGGACTAGAACATTATTTAATCTTAGCACAGTTTAGAACTCCAATCTGGAAAATTCATTATTATGGGCCGGTTTTAGGTTCAAAATGATTTGGGTCTTCTACTAAAAAAAACATTCACGTAATGAATTATTTGATAAATTTGGTATGTGGGAGTTGTCCTTACAGGAGTAATTTTGAATGATTATAGAATTACATATATTCAAATTTTGTTTATCTACGGGGAAAAAGATAATCAATCACATTAACCCACCTTTGATGCTAGTGGTCGCTTTGATTCTCAAACGTGAGTTTGCTAAATGATTCTCGTGAGGGAGTAATAAAGGATCACGGCCCGATAAGCTTTTGTGGATGTTGTGAATCGTGCAACAATGGTGATAAGAATCGAAGAAGAAAAACAAGAAGAATACAAGGTTTTACGTGGATTCTAAGAAGGTGCCTACATCCACGGAATCAAGCATTGAATTTTTCATTATCACTAAAATAAGGTTACATAGGAGGGTACTTATAATAACCCTGGATATTACCAAATTACAAAAATACCCTCATACCCTAAATATACCGTACCGTACTGTACCCCCAACCTATTATTTTGCCCCCCAACAAAGAGGATATGTCTAAAGTCACTTCGCTCCAGAACTTGCCCCCTTTTATTCTCAAATGTCAAATGCCATATCAATCTCCTAGACACCCTTCCTAATGACAGGACTCCCGGCGCAGAACCCACCCGTAACCTCCTGCCCAAGCTCGCTCGGACTAGCAAGTTACCATGAAGCCAAGTCGCAAAACCGCTAAACCGGCCTCGAAAATCGCGGTTATAAAAAATTTTCACTTTTCTATCAAAATCACAACTTTAGATTTAACGAAAATCCTTGACAGCATAATGGCTGAACGGTGGTCAAGCCCGAAATACATAAATCACCTGTATAAAAAAATACACTCCCAATATTTTCCAAAAATCCAACTACTTATAAAGGACCTCTAGTCCTCATCAAAATATAAGATAAGAATCAATCCAACATAAATTCATCGCAACTTGTTTTTCTCAAAACCATGCATGCATATTTTACAAAAGATATTTACATATACAAAATGTTACATTTTAACTTTTACTACGTTTGCATTACACATTATCTTATATATAAATACAACACAGCGTCTAGGACTAAGGATCCTGGAAAGGTCTTTCGGCTTTGGCACCTGCACTTGGAAAATTATTTAAAAATAGAAAACTGTGAGCCAAACGGGCTCAGTAAGTACTATAAGTTCTAAATGTTGTTGTCTCCGTCAGATGTATTCTCCCTATATGAAAATCAGACATAAATGTTTGTAAAATCGTTTTTATGATAAAACCGAAGTTTTTGCTATGAAACCATTTCTCAAAATCGCTCAAACTATTTCGCTTTAAAACTTTTTCGGGCGGTTAATATCTCGAAAGTGTTATACTCAGAAATCAAGTATCAACCTACACTGTGGCCCATTTCCGGGAATAATTCAGACGTGATGCCACTTAAACTTAACTCGCATCTAGAGTGAACCCTAACACTACCCGTCTAATATGGTCCTGAACACCATGATCTCAAGCATACGGAACCTCAACCAACACCCTCATCACTACGCACTATGTTAACACATTACTTAACCTGCCTATATACCCGAATGTGCGTAGGGCGCACTCAATATATAAATATATACTATATCTAACCCCAATTGCCGACCGTGCAACAGTTAATATAATGTCCCATAACCCTGCCATGCACAATCCGAGATACATCTGACCGGAAACTGAGCTGTGCCATCTAGGGTGTCACACCCCGATTCCCGGTCTGACTCGTCGAGACTATATATTGGGACTCTTTACCTGTTTTTTTTTTATTTTTTTTATAACAGAATCAAAATATCACATACAAATAAAACTACCACATGTGTGGTGTCCATCACAATCTATACACATATACTAAGTCTTATTTACTTATACATGTACATGTCTAATACAAACATCAGAGATCACTTAAAACAGCTATGAGCACCATCTCTCGAGATGACCCGCACCGCCGGTGTACGGAATGTCTCATCCTCTTGCTCTCCTCTTCACTACACTGATTAACACCCGCGTGTTTTTTACGCTAAGTGGGAACATATAAACTGGGACGACCAATAACAATAATCGTTGTCACAATCTTTTTACATTTACTCTTCCTTATGCATATAACTAACTCATTCTTATGTGACTTCTAACTCATATCATATTATTACCATGTAGGTTTCATCCGTGATTCCAAAACATTATCATGTTCGTATTACTTCCATGTGTCCTGTCTTTTACACTATGTAATTCATATCTTCTACATGTATAACAAGTCAGATCATATTCAAAGCAAACTTATACATACACAATGGCAATTCGGAATAGGTCAGAGTCATATCCAATACATACAAGGTCAACTGGGACGACACCGATGATATCGACACTCCACATTAGTCCATGTACGCATCATTACTGCATACATATACTTATACAAGAATACTTATACACGTACTTGTCCTTATCATGCATATATACTTATCAAATCTCCTTATAGCATCTATGTGTACGGAGGTACCCTTAGTACACCGAATTGGGACTTTATACTACGTAGTTTACACTTGTCTGGTGAGGTTCGCAGGTCTCTACACAGATTCATTATACGGAAGTACCCGTAGGTACTACTGGACTTATACTTATTTTACAGAACTTATACTTATATTATCGATACGGAAGTACCCGTAGGTACTACAGAGATTTTACTTGTACAAAAGTACCCGTAGGTACTACATAATAGATACAGAGGTACCCATAGGTACTACAGAACTTATACTTGTACTTTGTATCTCATAATTTCATCATCAAGCACATCCTCGCCAATGATTCTATACTTGCACATGAGCTTATTCCTCGTTCTTTTGACTGATCTTATACTCAGATTTATAGATAATGAAGTACCCATGTACTGGCGCAGATTCATCACACAAAGCAAATTCGTAGGTACTACTGCAACGATACGAGGTACCCGCAGGCATTATAGAACTTATACCGGGTATCAAGGAACTTATTCTATACTGGATCCGATACTCATTACGTACTACATCAGTACGTGTATGCATGTTACATTACCAGGTCTGGTCCATGTATCTTTCATATCTATAAGCCGCTTACCTATATCGGGAACCATGAATGAGATGGACATAGTACACCGTTAACCGAAGGCATGGTACAAGATCGAAAGAATACATGCCCGCCTGCACGTAATGCGGCGTCGAAAGCACCAGCAGAGTGCCGGCACCGATCGAACGCGCTCGCAGGCGTCGTGAGCACCAGTGTGAGTGTCGGCACGATCGTAACGTGCCCGCCACGCATCAGGCGTCGAGCACTAGCAGGAGTGCCGTAGCACCATCAGAACGTCCACTCATTCATTCTTCCGGTCCTAGGTAGTCATACTATCATATGTTCGAACCATAACCTATCTTAATCACATTCTGTGTTCATGACATATCGCTCTTCGTTCATATACTTATGTTTCAACGCCATATTTCATATCATGTCATTCACGGTAACATCTTATATCTTGTTAACTTATATCTTCATGTACTTTATCGACTATCATATCTAAGACATATAAATTTGCTACTTATACCAGACGCTTTACCAGACTATCAAACTGTCCCATCTCCGTAGAGTACAGTATCGAGACTCTTCTTTCGATAATCTGTAGGTACTTTTCTTATCTATTCTCCTTACATATAAAATCTACATATATTACTATTTCTTGCTCATATATACATCCTTCTTACCATGTATCTAATTAACTTTTAACTGCCGATTATACACTTGATACAACAATTAAATTTTCAGACCAGATGTGGGCACCAAATGCCACTAAATAGAAAATGGTTAGATTCTAGACTCAAAAATCTTTCCATAGAGTCCAAGATACCCATAATGGAGTCCTAACGAAAGAGTTATGCAAGTTGCAAGACGTGAAGAAAATCAGCAACTTAAAAGACTTTAAAGAAGAGCAGTACCACCGTCTTTTTGTCATTTTCAGGGTCTAACTTCATATTTGACACTGCTCTTTGTACCACTTCAAGCTAAGTAAAGCATGGGTTCTTCTCCAACTGAATCACCCAATTCGGGAGCACCGAAACTCAAGATATGACCAAACAATCGGGACTACTTATGTTCAAACTCAAGCAGAAATTAGCTGGATAAATTCCACTTCAGTGAATTTCTGGGCCAAATAGAGTCAGAATTTGAAGGTACCTATTTGAGGGTCTTTTGTTTTCCTTGAAGTCTATTTTAACCAGCCCCTTGAATCACTCAAATCAGATAAGAAATGACCAAGTTATGGTCAACATACGAACACTGGTCAAAATAGAACATTGGGTAAACAGATCGACTTTCTTGCATCGGGTACCAGTCAATTTAATCTAATTTAACCAAAGTGGTACCGTACCACTTGTTTGTACATGTAACAGACTCGAAATGCCCATAAATGGTGTTTTTCTCCATTTTTCCATATTTTTCCACCCAAATCAACTCAATACTTAATACACACATAAAAACCATTCCATTTTCATCTTGTACCCCTAACATATCTCAAATCCTCTTCAATATTTATCTACTTCCAAAAAACCCAACATAAATTTCTCCTAACCCACACAAACTAAAGAGGTGACAGTTGAAAATCATCTAAACTCAACTCTAGCTACATGAATAAACCATGAATCCAACCCAAAAAATGAGGATCACATTCTTCTTACTATTTAAGGTTCTTACTAACCTTACTTTTCCATAATTTTAAAGTCGTGATGAAACCCCAAAGATCAATTGAAGAAATCCTTATATCCAAGGTTGTTCCATACAACCCAAAACATGTATTCATGTTAATAGTCATAGTTCCATACCTTTGAATCTTCCTTGAACTCCTCTTCCTTCTTCCTTCTTCTCTTCTCTTCTTCTTCTTCTTCTTCTTCTTCTTCTTTTCCTTATCTTCTCTTCTTCTCTTCTCCCCTTCTCTTATCCGTTTGAGTTCTCCCCTTCTTGTTTTGTAGACCAAAAGATATTTTGGTTTTACTACAAGGCCATGTTTTGGCCTTATACCACTCAAGGTTTCTTTCCCATTTTTGAGTTAAGGGCTGCTCACCTTGCATTTTCAAATTTTTTCTCATTTGCATTTAGATCCTTCCATTTTTTCACTTTACCCCATCTTTTTCTCAAATTTCCATAAATTTCTGCATATAAACTGGTTTATTTATGCCTCTCATATCCTCAAGTGGTAAATGACTAATTTACCTTGTTCTATTAATTTCCGTGTCTATCGTTTATTTCCGAAAATTCTATTTAACTTTTATTATACCCTAATGTTCGAAAAACTCACAGTATATTTCAAGTTATAGTTTTCAACCCAAACAATGTTTTTAAGTACTAAACTGTAAATTTTCTGCCATAAGATAACAAGCTTATAAAAACAATGCTTTACTAATTACATTATATTTTCAAAGCACTTTTACAAGCTTGTACATTAAACACGTTCGTTCGAAAATCATATCAGTATCACCTCTTTCTCACTAATTTCCTTTCAATTCTTGTCACACGCTGATTATCGTTTATTCGAATCACAAACACAACTATTACTGTTAATGTCGCTCCCGCCCAACTTCATAACCATAAAACACAAAGGGCTTCCAAAGCCATCATAATGAACTAACTTTAAATCTCTAACAAAACTTTACGTATAGTC
This sequence comes from Tetrastigma voinierianum, assembly GCA_016808115.1. Classification (NCBI taxonomy): domain Eukaryota; kingdom Viridiplantae; phylum Streptophyta; class Magnoliopsida; order Vitales; family Vitaceae; genus Tetrastigma; species Tetrastigma voinierianum. The sequence continues at coordinate 1,081,290 of JAEQBH010001297.1, forward strand.
ACATTCGACAAATACATCGGCATATATAAATCGACCAAAATGTCTACACACAGTAGCTGCCCATAAAAACATCCGTTGAACTTGTAAAAGCAACTATGCTATTCGATGTATTAGACCTCATGATCATTTAAAGTACAAACCACACCAGACACTGGGTGCTACAATTATATTTTTTTAGAAATTATGTGGATACTAAATTGCTATCGACAGCATATGAGTTAGATTATGGTGACCTGCCATTCTCCAGAGTCTAAAACACCAAAATATTTAAAATTATGTCCTAATCGTCCATTAAAAATCCTCAAATTTCAACCCAAATCAGTCTCGAAAACAGCTTCGAATTCAAATTTCGCATCGTCTGTAAAGACGTTCGAAATTCCTAAAAATTTCTAAACTAAGTTTGGAACTGAAGTTTACTAATCTGCATTTCATAGTACCTCTGCCATTACCTAGCATTTAGCTAAAATAACCCAGGAAAATCCCCATCTTTCTCTGAGCTGACGAATGCTAAGCTTTTGACTACCAGCTTCCTCATCACTAACTTCTTTGGGTTTTCAACTGAAGAAAATTCCATTATCCGAATTAGAGATTTTAGAAGGGAAAGAAACGTAATAAAATCGCTTTCTTCTCTTAACGCACTCATCCGCCTCCTCAACCGCCCAAATTGATTTTATCCTATTTTTTTTAATTATTATTATTATTATTATTATTATTATTTGAAATAAATGTTCATACATTTTTATCCTGGGTTCATTTCTGTCTCGAAAAATTTTTATTTCTTATTAGCTCACTGTTGAACAGAACTTAGTTCAAGCCATTTCCATTCCAGATTATGAAAATTCATCCTCAAGTCACCAAGTACTTATCACCCCAGTAAATCAAAACATTCTCGACCGTCCCGGGACTCTACAAAATTCTTTTCCAACACTATGACTCACTTAATTTAACAAAACAGAACGCTCATTATTTGAGATCATCTAGATAATGAGAAATGTTCCAACCATTCTGCAATTTATTTATCATTTTAACAAGTTTGAAATTTTCTAATTTGCTTCCATAATTTGTACTTCACCCCTCCACTTTCTTAATTCAAAAAATATAATTCTTTGGAAACTTTTACACTCAAATCCTTAAAACAAACTTTTTTCTTTTCTTTTCTTAAAAACTCCTCCACCCCATTATTACACTTCAAAACAATCTACAAAGTCCTTCTGCACCTACTGACCTTAGATTAATGCCTGCACCACCCATCTAGAGAAAATAAAATGCAATCTCCACCTTGGCAAATATTCACCTCTTTGAATAAACTAAACATGGCTTGAAAACTCCACATTAGCAATAAAACACAGCACCTCATCTAGCATCTAGATATTAATCAAGTCCAAGTAAATAACCCCTTCTATGGTAACAACCTTTGTCAACATGTCTAACTATTATTCTCAAAAAAATGTAATCTTCCAATAATAACTCACCAAAAGAGACCAACTCCTCGATCTTGTGAAATCTCACATCTATGTATCACATCCCTTGCATGATACATCTGGTTCTTTGCTAAAAGATGCAGACTCTAATCGTCAGGTAACGCAACCGAACTCCACCTTGTTGGAATACCCAGCTCCTTAAACTAATCCCGTATGCTGTACGCTCTGGCAAATTCTTAAATGTTACCCATATTATCCCACTCAATGGTAGATAATGCAACTAGGGACACGTGGTCATGTTTAAAAAGTTGTTCCTAACAGTTTCAGAACATGTTTATGGTATAAAATAAAGTAAATGAAATTTTCCACTTAAATCCTAAGAACTTTAAAGATATATAACCCAGCAATTATAAGCTCAAATAAATTTGAAAATGTCAAAATGGGGACTCATAATATAAATGAAGAATGTAATTGCCAAAATGTAACATAATGGAACAAAAATGAAATAAATGAATATGAAATGGGAAAATGAGAAAATGGATTTAATATATGCCAAACAAGGCCTATGAAGAATTAAGACTTAAGTCCAAATTTGGTCTTGTAAAATTCTATTTCTCACATTTTCAGCAAAAAGCCAAAGAGGTAGAACATGAAAGTAACAATCAAGTTGGGAGAAAGGAAGGGATTTGTGATTTCTCCTCCATGTAATCAAGGGACAAGTTGACTGCTGAAGTAGGAGGAAGAAGAAAGGAAAGAGAATCAAGATTTAAGGTATGAAAAACTAAACCCAACCCTTTCTACTTGTGTTTGGTTTAATAAAACCCCAAATGCGGTATAAAAGTGTTCTTGGATGGTTTTAGTTCAGTTTGATAGTTGTTTTGGTATTGTTTTGATTGGTTTGGATTGGTTTTGAGAATGGTTGAAAAGGAGAATGTTGGGTTTTCAAAGGAAACGCTGTCAAAAATTTATCAAAACCCCTGTTCTTGTTTTGGCTATAGGCAAGTTATAATCATCCAAATGAAGTGATTCCAATTGGTAAAGAACCATGTTTATAGGGATACAATTACTAGAAGGGACCAGGAGAAAATTAGTGTCTTAAGGCCTCGAATATGAGCTTAAAGGTGAGTTCGGTAGCCTCTGGCATGCTCTTTTTGGGTGTTGTTATGGTGTTTTGGCCATAAGTTGAGTTTCACTCTTCCAAATTGAGTGATTCAAAATTATGGGTAAAATATACTTCTAGGGAAATAATTTACTTGAAGGAATTGTATGCAAATTGTTACCCCAAAGTGTCCAGAAATCTTTCAAAGTGCAGTTATGTGTAAGAACAGTCTTATTCTGCCTTGCAAATTGGAGTAGTATGGATGTAAAATACAATAACTTGAGTTTTGTTGATCCAAATTTGATGATTCCAATTGGAGAAGAAACCTTAGAACCATAGCTTCAAATTAGAATAAGGAATCATTACCAATTTATGGATTTAAGACCCCTGAAATTGAGAATAATAGTAGGTAACCGAGTGAGATGGGCATACCGACCAGTTTGGCATTAAAATGTCGTAACTTAAGTTTGGATTATCCAAATGAGATGATTCCAATTCCTACTAAAAATATACTCATAGATATATAATTTTATTGAAGGAAGCATGAGCAAAATATGGCTCATGTGTCCCCAGAAAATTTTTCAAGTGAAGGAGTATTGGGTAGACATCAACCCTAACCAAAAACTCCTAGAATAACCGACTAATATGTGATTGTCATTGTATTTGAATAGGGGTTGAAGAGGAGGCAAGCCCGCATTGAAGTCGAGATTCTGAAGATTGGAATAATTATGAAATGATTTGAATTTTGGAAATGATTGACAAGAAAGTGCATATTGATTTGTGTTTGGAATGATTTGTTTTAAGTGATTTGAGACAATTGCTTGTGAAACTTAATTTGGTATAAGAGTAAATTGCATGAAAGTGTTCTATTTGCATACAAATGTATATATATACTATTGAAAATTGTATTGAATGATTTAATGCCCTTAAAACATTAACTGTTAGGGAATTTGAGCTAAGGATAAATTGGTATACCAATAAAAGTCGAACAAACGTATCATTGTGTATATACTCAATCAGAGTCTAAATGGGACAAAAGATCGAGTGTACACTAACCGAGTACATATTTTTATAAAATTGTGTTTACACCGGCCTGTAGCCCAGCAGGACCATGCCGATGAATTGTTATCCTGTGCACCGAAAGCATATGTTAAATTCGATAAGGGCTAAAATGCAAAATGATAATGAAAATGAAAAAGAGCACATTTTATCCGTAATGATTTTACAGCCATGAAAATGCATGTCTGCAGATGACTAATGAATTGTAATTGATTTAATGAAATATATCTTTATGTATGTATTGTACCGCATTGGTTTAAGAGGTAATGGAAGATATTTGCGAAATTGCATGATTTATTTAAATCGAATAAAGAGAGAATTGTATAGAACCAATAAGAAATGCTAGCTGTAGTTTATCTATGCAGTGTACCGAAAGTGAACAAGAACGAAGGACAAGATCGAGGAGCACAGAGTCATCAAGAAAGCTACGGAATAAAAGTATATATTCTGTCATATGCATCCATCCTACTTTTGAACAATTGATGTTTTGTGATCAAAAGAGTTAAACTCTGAAACGATTTTGTATATTATTTTGAATGGGTCTGGAATGCCTTCATTGTAAAATATTTGCGAATAATATGTTATGGGCCTACCGAATTGAAATCGCCTCCGCATATATTTGAAAGTATTATACTTAAATGGAACGTCGTCAAAATTCCATTATTTTGTTTTTTTATATGTTTTGGTAAATGAACCTCGCTAGCAACCTCAATACTCCTGCTCGATTCGGCCAATCTGTCGACTGGAAATGTAAAGAAACTGCACTATAATCTGTATCAAATAGGTCCTCCACCTAGAGTGAACACATAACCTGTTGTGGACCTCCTCGGTCCAAATCACCACATAACTATAGCTACATATCCCACAACGAAGTGAACACTCGCTATCTACTAAACATAGAGGCTATGTCCAGTCCTCTCAAGTATTTGAAGATCCACTTGACTGCATCCCAATGCGATCGTCCTGGATTCAATAGAAACCTACTTACCGCACTAACATCTTGTGCCAAATCTGATCAGTACAAAACCAGAACATAATGTTTACCCACTGATACTTGCATATGGGACCTTGACATGTCCTTACATCATTATATGTCTGGGGCACTATGTAGTGATAATTTGAAATGGTTCGCCAAAGGTGTACTTTATCAGTTTTGCATTCCCATGTTGAACCTCCAACACCTTCTCCCAGAATACAGCCACTCTAAGACAAACTATAATATCTCTTAGAGTCTTTCTCACAAACTCCATCCTAAGAATCTCTCACAACTGGGGTCCTATCAAATCTCTCACTAATAAGATCTTCACTTTATTGACTTAACATACTCTTGTAGCAATCAGCATATCATCCATAAAACAATGTATAATTAGATGAACCATCACTGGCACTCTTCACATAAAACACGATAGTCATACTCTCATCTTTTGTAACCAATTCGGATCATATAGAATCCAATCCCTCAGACCATTGCCTCGGGACCATCTTCAACCCATATGGTGGTGATTTCTCCCAATCATGCATCAAGTGCTCATGTCCATGCCATGAACCCCTCAGTTGAACATCATATGTAGACAGCCCTCCTTTTACTACCATAAGGAGTTGCCTTACATCCATCTGTTCAAACTCCATATCAAAATACGCTACCAAACTCAACACTGTTATGATAGAGGTATGTCTAACCACCGGGGAAAAAATCTCATCATAGTCAACCCCATGCTTATGTGAGTAACCCTTTGCTACTAGGCGAGCCTTAAAATTTTCACCATCATTTTCTAAAACTACTTCTTTCTTATTGTACACCCATTTGCACCTTATAGCCCTCTTCCCTTTGGGAAGTTCCATTAACTCCCATGTTTGGTTCTTATACATAAATTGCATCTCCTTCTCTATAGCACCCATCCAACTAACTTTCTCTTGGCTATGTAATGCCTCTTGAAAGTTAGTAGGATCCCCACTACTAGTCATTAGTGTATAAGAAACCAAATCCTCAAACCACTGGGCAGAGGTTTCGATAGTGCACTGGTAATTTTCTCTTCCTGTGGCTATATTATAGGGTTGTTGATCTTTGTACTTAGCTCTCTCGTGATTTTGAAACAACCTTGCATTATGAGCCCTTAGCTCCACCTCGTAATACATGCTCATCATCGTATTGCCAATTTTTGGAGCCCGCTTTCCTTTATGAGTATTCTATAACATGACTTTCTCATCAAAAATCACATCTCTACTGATCACCACCTTGTTTGCCTTCGAACCCCGCAGGTTGAAGCCTTTTACCCCTTTCTAATATCTAGAAAAAATGCACTATTGATTAGTACCGAAAAAGTGCTATTTTGAGCCCTATTTTAGATAGGTTTTGAGTGCTTTTTGCGCGCTAATCATGTCAATAATGCCAATTGAAGTGTTCAGGTCTTCTTAATATCACTTATGCCATTTAGAGGGTATTTTTGGTTATTTCTATGTGTTTTGCATACCTTAGAGTTCAATATCGAAATATAAAGGAACCATGAAGATTGAACCCATTTATAAGCCTTCAAACATTTGAAAATTCACTAAGGAATGAAGGCAAAGGAGAAGAAATGATGCAGAGAGATGCAGCAAAGAATGAAGAATATGCAACCCAGAAATTTCTATGATTGCGTACTACCATTCTGCAAAATTTCAACATACGAAATTCTCATAATCCTAGCTTAAATTGAGAAATTTCGCTAGGCTTCAGTACCGCTTAATCACTGCCTAGCTAAAATGAAAAAAGGTACATGATTTAAGAATTTATTATTTGATAAATTTCGCTAGCTAGCTTAAATTGGCGAAAGGCATAGCCGAAATTCTCCATTTACACATTCATAATTTCGTCACGAAGTGAATATGATGTTAATAAATTTCGCTACTTAGCGAAATCAAGCTCGCCCAGCGAAACTTCCCGCCTTGTCATCTTTGTGTAATTAAGGCAAACCGACCTCATTTTGGTGTATCACCTTCTTTATCCCTTTGTTTTAGCCAACAAAGGTGCTTATTTTCTACACACAGGTAATATATAAACCCCCCATAGTTTTTGTAACCCTAAGCAACCTGGGGTGGTAAGGAGTACACTCAAGCAATCTTTAGGCACATTTTCATTTTATACAACATCTTCGTGTTTCAAGAGGTTTGCCTTTCTCCTCCTCTTCACATTTTCAGGTTACCAAACAACCTTCCTGGGAGGATGACACCAAGAGATGCTTGTTGTCCCTTTTCTGGAAGATAAGGTAGCTATCATTTGCGGGGGCGCTTGGTGTGCTATCCCATGTTCACAAGGCATCAGATGGAGGGCCCCCATCTTCTCAAACTAGGGTTGGAATATCATTTAATGTCATTACCTTGGCCAATACTTACCATGCTTTAGGATACAAAGGTCGATTCTGTGCCACAAGAGGGTCGAGCTAAAATCAACAAATTAGATATATCCTGAGCTCTGCACGATCATTTGAGTCAAGCTTACCGCAAAGATAGTGGCTCAGATCAACACGGGATGGGTTTTCATCTAAAATGGTTTGCACGCTGCATGAAGGTAAGGCTTTCTTATTTAATTCTTGGGAATAAGTTTCAAACAGTAGGGAATAGTTGAAAACTCAGAACTGAAAAACTAAAACAAAAGGTGAAAAAGTTAACTTTGAAGATTTAGGTCACTAACTTGGTGCTAGGGCAACAAGTGTCTCGGTTTTATCTCAAGTAAGTGCAGGACATAACTGTAGTCCATGGTATAACCGTATCTCCATATTAACTAGCAAACCTCACCCATGAAACATCTCCTTCTATTCTGAGTCAATACTGTAGCATGCAAGCATGGCCCCTTTAAACCCTAACATTTAAATTATCATTTCAGAGGTCAGAAGACCATCTAAAGAACAACAAGCATCTCTCAATTCGAGCACCGTGATCCTAAAGCATGGAGAGTATTGGCCAAAATAATAATAGTAAATGTTATTTAACCCTAATTTGAAGAACCCTAACATGTAAATATTATCTCAGAGGCTCGTAAAGACCATCTAAAGAATAATGCCAGCATCTTCCACCCAAGACTGTGATCCTAAAGCATGGAGAGAGTATTACAAATCAATAACATCCCATGTTATGCAACTATATTTTGAGAATAAGGGCCATAAATACACATCCAGCTTGAAAAATGTGTGACATGCATATGCCCCACCACTCAAGCTTTCAGCTTCCTCCTCTTTCAAAGAAAGGAGGCTTAGCTGCCATCTCTTGAGCTGTCATCCTCAGAGGCGTTTAGCAGCCGAGAAAGGAGAGAAAGAAGAGAGAGAAGAGAGAAAAAGAAAGCTCAAAGCAAACCTAAAATAAAGTGACTTACGACAAAAATAAAACTACAAAAAACTCTTTGTTCTCGGGATCGTTCTCTTCTTCTACAAACAAGAGTTAGGCCACCTCAAGGTACATGAAAAATACCAAAACCATGAACAATAATGTTATTGGACAATTAAGTAATATACCAAGTTTGATAGTCACTAATTACAAAGCATGATTTTAGGGCATCAATTTCGCTAGAGGTGAGAATTGCTAACCCAGTTGTAAATCACAAAGCTCATGAAATGGAAAATTTCATGAAAGGCGTATAATTTCGCTTAGTTAGCGAAATTTCGCTAAGCTTAAATAAAATGCTGAGAAGGAAATCAGGTTTTTCTACAAAAATGGTGCCTAGCTTAAATCAGGTGGTCTAGCTAAATTTGGTGTTTTTCGCTTAAGGTTATGTAATTTTACAGGTTGCGAAATTTTCGCAATCCTAGCTTAAAATTCCCGCATCGTTGATCCTTCAATGCTTTTCATCCTGCCTTCAATCAGATCAATTTTCTTCTACTTTGCCTTGTTTTTGTTAATTCTGGTTGGCTGATGGCCGACTGGAATTCCAACTCAATAGATTCATCATTTGACCTGAGATTGAACTCCAAAAGTGCAAAGCCCAAGAAAATGTTCAAAAAATACTTTCTAATGGCATAAGTGTTACTAAGAAGACAAGAGAAACACTTCCTAATTGGTATAAATAACATGATTAATGCACACAAAAAGCACTCAAACCTATCTAATATAGGGGTCTAAACAAATTTTTCGGGGCACTAATCACACCCCAACCAAAACGTTGCTAGTCCCTTTAGCAATGCAAAATAAAAAAGGAGATGCATGTGGTGATTGAAAGACGATTCAAAAAATTTGATGTACTTTATAAGCTTATAATACTTTAAACCGAATAAATTGATATCAAATTTGAAACTGATATGAAAGGCAACCAACCATATGAGAACAATTTATGTCAATGTCATCCATATTCAACTGATTTACCTAAGTCTAATTGGTCTTTTTGGAACTGCATTTGCTTAATAAACAAAAATTTGTTCCCTCCCTGGGTCCTAGCATCGACATGGCCTTATTGTTGAAACAAATCAGATATATTAGTTATAATTTTCTTTCAATTATAATGTAGGCTAATGTCAGTACCTGAGTTCACCTGTAAGTCCGTAACGTGGTCCACCGATGACTCCCAACCACTCAAGGTTTAGGGCATCAAGCCAAAAGGATCACTTGACCATCAATCATAGTATCACCCCGATTCGAATGACTTCAAAATCAAGCACCTACAAATCGCTAAACTCTACCTATCCACCCATGTAACTAACACAAAACTCCGATGACTCCCAACTCAATCATGTCAGGTATCTGGTTTCACAAAATTTCACGACTTTATTTTTCTTTTTCTTCTTCCTTTTTTTTTTTTTTTTTTTTTTTTTTTTTTTGGAAGACAACATTGGTCTTCAAATGTGGGTAACTCAAAACTATCCTAGGTAGCCAACATACCTAAGGCCGGCTTTGCAAAGCGAAAGGAGGTATGCAAATTCACAGCCTATCGAAATAATCTGGAGTGCAGTGTGTGAATTAGCATACAGGGGGAAATTTCAAGTTGAGCATGCTGAACTGTGATCGACCAAAATTTAATTCAAGCGCATGGAAATTTGTTCTATGATAAGGAAAACATGATTCAATTGTCCATTGTAGTACTCCATTGTCCAATTTGAAGCAATCTAATTGTCCAATTGTAGCAATTCAAATTGTCCAATTGTTGCAATTCAATTGTTCAATTGAAAAGAAAACATTTGTACCTCCACATGTGACAAACATGATATACAAAAAGTCTATGTATATAAACCGAATAGCTTTTTGATATAGCCAAATACAGGTATAAGTACAAAGCTAAACACAAAAATATCACCGCTTACTATGATAAAAGACAAACTTAAACAAAATTAGTAGGCAACTGAAAAGCCGGTAAATATACAAAAAAATGGTAAGAACCAACCACCTCTACTACCGCGCATGGGTCTCGAAACCCACGTCACGCAGCCGTACGATCCAATGGTGTCGCAGATCAGTGGCGGGCCTCGCTGACCACGAACATGAGGAAGACCAGATGGCCCATCCAGTCGCCAGAATGGCACTGGCTAACCTTCCGATCCTATGTCTAGCCGCATGGTTGCATGGCATCCATCACACCAGCCTATCTCCCAACCAGCCTGATGGGCCCGTGAATGATATGCTGAAAAGTGAAGGCCCGTAGCACCGCTGCGTGCCTGGGCCGGTAGTATGTGGAGGAGATGGAGGTGAACACCATTATGGAGTCCTCCTCACGCGCTCAGGGCAGTGGCTACCATCTACGCCCGTGGTTCGGGCCTCCGACCCGGCACTCCCCGGTCCCGTGGTCGATATGGAATGAGACTGGGCACAGTCATAACCCGGTCTACTGACACTACACAGGCATTCACTTTCATCTTCGCCCTGGCTCTGGAACCCATCCGCCGAGAACATAGCAGGAGTCTCAGATCGCAGGGGATGCTCTCTCGCCAGGCCAAACCTTCCGATGGACCTTCTCCTCAAAATGCAAAAGGGAAGCCATCACCAGCTCAGAGGGGCTGAACCAAAATCTCCCCGAGATTCGGTAGAGCGCTCCAGATGTGTTCTCCTCGCATAATGCCGCAGAGGGAACAAGCCGGTACGTAGGCGACGGTCGATGAAGAAGATTCGAAAAGGGAGCGCTCCTATAAAATATCGACCAGCGTAGCATCTCCGTGCAAATGTCGAACGATCTCTTCAGAAGTGTGGGTGGCCTAAGTCTATAACCCTCTCGAGTTGCATGCACAGATGCGCAGAACCCAATGCCGCTGATATCTGGCCGGGTCTCGAGTACACTGTGGCTGGGCCATCTATACTCGAATCGAATCTCTAGTGGACCGTCCGTCTCCCGGGCGTCATGGAGTGGTAGAACCGCAGCACACTCTCGTAATAAACCGCCGCGGTCATAAGGGTAAGACAATACTCTCATCAATCTCATGTGACTTCGATTCGGGTCACTTCATTGCGACGCCATAGAATGCACTCATGAAACTCTCTCATGTGGAGTCAGATATTCCCCTGAGACCCAGGTGCCCTACGAACAAAGGCCTTCGAATCCGATGCCGGCGAACAACAGACAAGCCTCCGCGAGCCGGAGTAATCGAGACGGGAGGCCGAGAAGATGATGACTCGCCCGCCCGATGTGGCCCGCTGAGCCGGGCCCTCCTAACTCTCCTCCGCGGCGCAGCGGCAGCCCCGGTCCCATCCGAGTCCGATATCGCTCAATCCCCCGAGGCCCCCATATCGCCTCCGACCAGACGCGTGAGCCGGACCGAGCCGGAGCCTCTCCCTCAGCGCGGCTAAATCTCACCCGCGAGGTCAAGATCGGGACCCACCCCGAGCACAACCAGCACTCCACATCGAAATAATACCCGAAAAGGGCTCACTACGTAAAATATAACCGCCGCACTATATCCGAACTCAAGATCTTCAAGGCTAATAAGTACTCAAGTAATCAAACCGACCCAGCTCAACGGCTACTACCGCATGGCCCCGAATCAACTGATAGTTCGCGAAAAACGGCGGCCGCTGTGGCACCAACAGTCGAATCCAGCACTACCGTTTTGCAATTAGCCGCAGTCATCAAGGCTCCACTATCGCGCAGCGTGACTGAAACATGGGTACTAGAAACTCGGGCCAGACTCGTGTGGAGGCAGCCCGGGGTGTGGACTCTAGGCAATGTCACAGACAGAACTCGCGTCACTGCCGAACCCATAATAGTAAAATGGTGGTGTGGTGGTGTAAGGTGGGTGTGTGGCTGGAAGAGACTAGCTCAGAGCAGGACTGGCAAATATGCTTGCACCGGTGGCGCCGGTCACGGTCATGCAGAAGATGGTCAGTGGATTAGCCGGGGGAAGAATATATTAGCCTTTGACACCCTCAAACCTGTGTTTATATAAGATCCCAGAACGCATGTTTTATATGGTCTTTCCATAAATATTCGCTACTCCTAGCGAATTTGGTCAATGCCTTCCAGTGATCTGAAAAATTTTAATTTAGTTAGTTAATGTTTAATATAAAAATTGTCATTATAAAATTTAATATATGTACTATAATTAAAATTCAAAGCACAACACTAGCAGATAGCTAATTAAATTACTAAAAAATAAAATAAAAAAATGCTAAGTTAAAATTCTTTGAAAAACAACTAAACTCATAATAAAATAACTAACTTAAGATGAATTAAGAATTGTGAACCGCACTGGTTTTGAAACACCAACCGGGGCCAGTTAAAATTATCAAGGGGGTCGTGAGAATGATTCCTCAACCCATGCAATGGCTCGACTGCCCCATGGATGTCGGGTAGCCAAATGTTGAACCGTTTCTGACGGATGGGATTGAGCAATTGGCTTCAGCTTGGTGTTATTGGCAAGACTAATTCTTCTTTATCTCCTTATGCCGATCACTCCTTGCATTACTTAAGTGCCTGTGTACCAGACACCGATCAATCAAAACAACTCACGCTATATATTTTCTTCGCTCTAACCAAATTCTGGATTATCTTGCCTAAATGGAGATGTTCAACTCCAAAGTCATGTTACCAAAGGTGTTTCGCATGACTCCATTCCGCAATTTATTATTGCATTGATGTGGCCAGAATGGTCTTCCTAAGATAATTGGTACATGATTAGGTTCAATAGGAATCGCCTGTCAAGCACCTTCAAATTCCAATTGGGTAATCTATTCATTTTCACAAGGACATCCTCAACTATCCCCTTTGGGATCTTCACTGATCTATCGGCCAATGATAGTGTGATGTTGGTAGGTTCAAGTTCACCTAAACCTAACTGCTTATATACTGAATATGGCATTAGGTTCACACTGGCTCCTAAATCAAGCAATGACTTCTTCTATGCAAATCTCACCATTATTGAGACTGAAATTGTGGAGATCCAGGATCTTTGTATTTAACAGATATTTGCTTTGGATCATGGAACATGTTCCAGGATGGTAAACAAGCTTTTCTAATGCCTAATCCCTTCTTTTACTGAAAGAAAGATCTCAAAATTCTATATGTTAGGACTTGTCTCATTAGGTCCAAGAGTAAGTTAACTTCACTGCCTTAAGACCTCAAAATGCCCGCTTGTTGAGTCAGCTTTTTCTTTCCTCTAAGTGCTTGTGGAAAAGGAGGCATATGTATTTCATTGAACTCTCAGGAGAATATGCTCAGATCGCACTCCTTCTCCCCGCCTTCTGCCTCTTCCAATGTTTATTGTGTCGATCAACCTCTTTCCACTTCTCATGGTTATGGCCTGTAATCATCCATTCCCTGAATTGTTGGATGATCCTTACCTCATGAATTCCTTAGATTTGGAAGTGTTTGTGATGAACTTCCTTCTCTTAAACTTAGTAAATTTGTTTAATTCCGGTGATCGAATACTGTAGTGGTGTCAATTTTCCGTTTAGACTTCTGTTTCATCTATTCTTTGTTCATTATATTCTCATAAAGATTTCACCTTTTTAGCAGTGCCACTTTTGCACATTAATTCCTTTGCCCTTCTTCAATTAAAATTGCCACCACTTTACTCAAATTCACATGTGGCTTGTTCCATCGAGAAGAGATGTGGTTGTTTCTCATGGGATTATGTAGGGGGAACCAAACTGCAGGTTCGCCCCGGGGGTACATAAGTTGGGGGTTGGGTTTCCAGTTAAGAAATAAAGTGATTCCCTCCAATTCTGGAAATTGTAAGTACATACAGGAGCCACTGATTGTTGTGGCTGAATTGTCCTACAGTGTTTGCACATTCACATCAATCTCACCTAGGCCATAGGACACCGTCATTGGTGTACGGGATTGAAATTGAGCAAGGATTGGACTGTGCGTGGATTTTTCAACATCAGATGCACCTCTTGAGCCGCTAAAACTTTCGATTTCATGGTTTGAGTCATCACATTGGGCAGATCACTTATCACTGAGGTTCACCCACCACTTAGGTTAAACTCATCACAGAGTTTTAATGATAATAAAACTGAGCTACTACGGTTATCAGAGTTCCATAACAAACGCGGTGTATAAATGAATGCCTACAAGGCGCACAAGAGTCATAATATAATTAATCACTGGGATATCGCATCCACAGGAAAGGTAAATCGACTACAAGAGGTTCCGCATAATATCCGAAGAATGACTTTAAGAGGGAATTCAATTATGTAAAAACTAACTGAACTGTTGATTTAATTAAAGTGTTGTTTTTGAGTTTCCTGGTTGTCTCCTGCCACGCTCAATGGATTGTTTTTCAAATAGATCATATTCAATACATTTATAATTATGCCTGGTAGGTGATTCGTTTTACAGATTCCTCCCAGGTGGTATCCGCTTATCTCGCAAATAGAATCAGTATATCTCTATCTCGACCTCGTATTCGAAATGCTTAAATGTTCTACCCCTGGGGATACCACCTTCAAACCGGATCTCTATCACCGACCTCACCGAAGGCTACTCTACCCAGATCCTCGAATACCTCATCTCTCAATCCCGGATCTCCAGCATGCTATGCTAATGCTGGCCAAACATTATCATACAATTTAAATACGTATAGAGTGATTCACAATTTATAAACAATTGAATAAATATAAAGATCAATCTTTAATCATACATCATGATATAATGATGTAATCCTATAAAAGAGATCTGTAAATTATAATGGAATAAAAGATGAAACCCGTTTTAATAAAAAGAACACTGCTCTAAAATCTGAGATATAATGAAAAGTCAAAAGTCAATTCCCGGCACTTCGAAGTCAGTTAGTCACCGCTTCCTCGAAACCCGCCCGTTTCAGCCCGTGAGCCTCTCGGCCTCAACCCTAATGTGCTTTTAATGATGAGAGCGATTTTTGTCGGTCGTCGCGACGTGGTGACGTCGCACAGGTGTTCACGACGGTATCGCTGACGCGGGCGACATCGCACGTGATTCACATGACAGTAATTTCACCGCCTTGTTCCCATTTGCTCCAAGATCCGCTTCTCTGTCAGCTTTTCACCCCAATGCCCCGTGATTCACAAAAGACATCAATTCAAAGATTCTATCGCAAAACTATGTAAACATCAAAATAAAACAAGAAAATGTAGACTGACGCGAGCATAATATGAGTGTTTTAGCACCATCACACCCTCAACTAGTTTCGCTTTGTCCTCATAAGAACCACTGCATGTGACACATCACCCAACATAATGTAACTCATACTAATACAAAATATGCACATGCCGACAAATGGGATCAATTTGACCACCACACCACTGCTTTTCTCATTGTCAATGAAAAGGCAGCACGTGATATTTAACTTTCGCAAATTCATTGAGATAGGTGAAACCAATGAAAACAAATCCCACATGGTGTTCAGCCTTTCCCAAAATCCTATAGTTATAGTGAATGACTCCAGATATGTTTAGGTCCCGACACTCCCAAATCTAGTCAATCACCTATTTAGAAGAAGCTTAAATTTAATAAGGATAGAACCCACCCATTATTTATGTTCACATACCTAGAAATGTCCCGTGGTACTAAAAACAAAAATGGAAGAACATCCAGTGCCAAGAAGCTAAATATGAGTGTTTTAGCTGGATCCATTGCACTCCCACCGCTTGTTTATAAAATGCATCAATTCTCTTCCAATCATCCTAACACTCAACCAAACTCTTCAACGGCCCTCAGGTTGCGTTGAATGATCCATCTTCCTAGTCCCATGTAGCTGCAAAAGAAAGCTTCACTGACTCCCCGCCAAATACATGGCATTAGGCTTTGATAGGCCCCCGACCGGCAAGGCCCGATTCCGATTGGTTTATCTCAGCTATTCCATATGAAGCCATACCTATTCGTCAGCATTTCTTTTTCTTTGCTTTTCTATTGTTTTTACTTTTCTCAATGGGCTCAATGGCAATCCTCTCTTTGATTAGGTGTCCCATCACTCAAATAACAACTCTTAGGCTGATCTAATCTGCAGAAGTGTTCCAAATTTGCATACCCAAAGCCACTATGGAGTGAGGGGCCTTTGAGAACTGGTTTTTGATCACCCGGAATCGCCCACTAGCCCTTTTCAACTATTCAACCTAATTACCGAGCATCGCTAAATCAGATGCAATTGAACAAGTTTATATAACTCAACTGAAATTGATCCTCAATTTTCAACATGGTGCCACATGTATACAATTACTACATGCAAAAATGTCCTAAAATTACACGCAACAATTAACACATGACCCCATCAACATGAAAGGTGATGAAAATGTCTCAAACTAAAACTAAACACCACCACTAACCGTATGCAATACTAACAACAAAACACAACTAATATGCGGAACACACTAAAAGGACTACATACTACTAAAACCAACACAAACATAACCAAAACACAATAAACAAAACGCAAAAACATAATAATCTAATCACCACACCCTCCCCTCCAACAAAATATCCAAGGTCCCCACCGGTGCAAGATAAAACGCAGGGTAAGGAACTCCCTGAATATCATCGGTGGCGGTGGTGGTGGATGGTGAAAAGCCAAGAGTCAGAATGAGTCAGTCTGATGGATCACGCCACTGTGAGAATGACGTGGCTCGATCGCCGAATCGTCTCATATCAGCACGCAACGCCCATATCCTCGTGTAACGAGGACTCGTGATCCCGGTCTCATCCCGTGAAAGCGCCAGCAAACGCTGAGCGCAGCAATCGCCCTCAAGATCCGTGAAGATCTTAGTGGAGAGGCTTCACTCCATTTGTGAGGTGGAAGCGGAGCCGGGCCGATAGGCACGCGGGGTGGCTGACAAGGTGGAGGGCCGGACGAGGATCGCCAAGGTCTCCCGGGATCGCTCTCAGTATCCACAACTGGCCCGATACTATAAAGCTCGCCCGCCCGATAGGTCGGACTGGTAACTGAGGTCCTCAAAGTCATGCAGACACCAGTGTGTCCCGCTTGACAGATATGGCTTGCAGTAGCTCGCCATTTGTCATTCATATACCCCATTGTTTGCACAAGCCAACATCGGGAAAGGGGTGTCCCAGTTCATTTTCGCATCTCGGGGCTTGTGAGATCGATCCTCGGTAGTCTCTGCCCTACATCGAATGGTATATCTCGATACCATGGCAAAGCTGCTGTGGAACGCTGGCTAAGCCACCTCACACACATCTGCTGCCGGGATAAGACGCGAAGTGATGAAATGGTGCCAAACCTTGGGAATGTAGGCCAAATTTGGCCTTGAAATTGACCGCATGGCCCGCACTGTTGATCCTCCACTCACCCCGGCCTTTGGTCATACGAATGACCTTCATAGTCTGACGTCATGAAATGACAAAGAACTGCGACATGTTCAGGCATAGAAGCTATTGATCAACTCCGTGATCAAGTCGTGATCACACGCGCGACCCCACCTTTATACATGGGGAAAGGTGTATTGATAACATTCAATGTCGCTGTTGACATCAGAACATGCGATTCTATTACCTCAATTATTCATGAAGAAATCGCCGTGTGAAACCCCTTCCTGATGAAGGACCGACGGTAAATGGTGCTAAACCGATCGGCGGCACTCAGACGGCAAAACTCGAGGCATCGAACGTGGGAGTCGAGTCCTCGTCAATGACCATTGGCAATCCGCCTCGCCACACATTCTGACCAGGCAAAAATCTAACTAATACACCACAACCAATCTGAATCAATAACTACCGGTGACCAAAACACCTAAATGAGACTCAAAACCGAGAACCTTAATGACCGAAATGAGATCTTACAACGTTTCAACAGAAAACAACAAGGAACCTTAGACTACTCGATCGTTGAATCACACAAAGGTGGAGGATTTGCACGCTTAATTCCAAACCCGCCAACGAAAGATCACGGCGGTCGGCTTTTACGCGGAGAGTCCCACCGCGACGGGAGCCCACAACCGCGAAGGCTGGTGACGCGGTTGCGTTTCAAAGAGCGGTGTTACGCAGTGATGAAGAGCCAAATGTATTATTCTTGGGCGAAACAGTCGCCGCCGCTGACGTATGGACCATCGTCAGCGACGCGGGCGAGACAATAATAATCACGCCGACGCGGCGGAACGCGTCGCGACGCGGATGCGAAGTTAATACATCCATTGATCGCCGCGACGTGAGAACCACCGCCGCCACGCACGTGAGGGTCATAACACGCCACACGCAGAACGCCATCGCCGACACGCGGCGAGTGTTAAAAACACACATCGCAGAAAACCACGACGCGGGCGTAGAGATTTGTTTGACGTCGCGATTGAACTGATGCGACGTGGCGAGCCAAAAACGGACGTCACGACTATGGAACCCCACGCCGCGGCCGGCGAGAGTTTAAAACAGACGTCGACGTGAAATCTCACGTCACTAAGAGAAGGCCCCAAGAGAATTTATATACTAAACCCCAATTTTGAACCCCCACCAGAAACTTTTCGTGACTTTGAACACTCAAGCCTCGTACCTACACTCATCTAAATTAAACCAAGGTAAACACCCATCATGGATGTACTTAAATTCAAAAATTTCTCGAAACAACAACAACTTAAACTCAAAACAAAGTTTTGAAAACTCAATGCTCTCCCAGAAGCGCTTATGTTTAACGTCGTTAGCCTCGAATGCACTCGAACCAATGCTCATGAATTCAAACTCTTAGACCATGACTATATTTCTTCAAGGGTCGTCAAGGAATGACAAGAAATCAAAGAAACTCGCCCCCATAAAGAAGATGGGCTCAAGCTGCTGATACGACTGAATACAGCCCTTTTTCAGATGGGAACCTCCATTTCACTACAGGAAGTGACTTTGTTACCATGGAAAGGTCCGGATCAATTGTGACTCTAATTTCCTAAAGTTTCAGCCTGGAATTGAATATGACTTCATGGTCCTACTGAATTCTTTTCCGTGATGCGTCGGTCGTACAAAACCCTGGCCTTCTCCCTTAGTAAACGGGCGTCTCATATGCTTCGCTTTCCGAATCATCTAGCCCATCGAAAGGATATCGCCACCAAACAAAGCGCATCGTCTATGTTTATTGTCGAAAGGGCCCAATAAAGTTCGATGTCTTAATTCCACCAGAAGGTGTGCACTACTTTGCCATAAAACAAACCGAACGGGTATTACACCCTAAAGAGTTTTAAATGCGGTGGGCGGTAAGTCTTAGTTACGATCGCCTATCTTTAGACCAATCCTTTCCGGGAGCGTTGACCAGTCTCTCGAGGATGTACTTGATTCCTGGCCGATACTCCAGCCATTCGCCATCGGTGGTATGTGAGATGCAACATGACGCACCACACTTTTTGCAAACCTTGTCTTATTACCTTTACGTTATAAATGCGTCCCACATCTGCATTAAAGCTCAAGAGTTCAAACAGAGAAGATATTGTCGCAATTAGCTACACCACCGCATCATCGTTCGCTGAATCGCCACCCACTTTGAATATAGTCTACAGCCAACAGATATAAATTGTTGGTATGATGAAATGTCCATGAAATCAATTCCATAGCTTCCAGTCAACCCCACCTCCAAGATAGATTTTTAGTGGCTCGCCCTTTAGATGTTCCTCATTCCGCCACATTCACATGGCGGGAACAAACGATACATCTTTAAATAAATACGCCAATAAAACCCGGGACAGAGAACCCTTGGTCGCTGCTCTCCGCCACTAAAGTGGGCTACCATCGGTAGAGCAGACAAATGGTTCCTAACGAGCATTTCATCTTCGGGCACATCTCCTATCACTGTCACACCAAAGAATCGTCTTTTCCCAATAGTAGAAAGTTGAAGGTAAAAGTAAAACTTTCATAGTTAAACTGGGAATCACTGGCTACCGGGTAGTTCACATAATCCGCAAACCAAGGAACCGCTCTCTTTGTCCTCAATAGCAAAAGTGCTTCTAGGTCTGTACCCACATCCCACCGAATATCAATCTCTGCCCTTCCAAATAGGAAAGGTGGTCTCACACTGTACCTCGCGTCTCTTCTTAATCCTTGACTTTGCAGTCGAACTCTTGCAATGTATGACCCACCGAATCAATCCCTGGTTTTGCATCTTTTCTTGGTCATCATACTTACTTGTCAACGATCAAGTAGCACCACGACTTCGTTTGCTAATCAAATATGGCCTAATTTATCGAAGCAGCACACTGCACACAGTTCTTCTCGCAGTGCATAATTCATTGAGTCATTCAAAGTCCCATTTTAATAAAATCACCTTAAGATTTCGCCTGGTCAGCATCGCTCCCAATCGTATAGTCGCCGGCATCACATCACCAAACAGCACTAACTGTAGCCAAGAATAATAGAAACAGATTCAACTGATTCTCTCAACACAAAGAAAAGCATGTAATGCATTGGGAGTCAAATTTAATGATCCTCCGATTGTGCCAAATTAGAGCAATGGTTTATCTCGTGAGAAACTCGACAAAACGTTTATAAACCAAGACGCCCAGAAAACTGGAATCCTTCAACAAGGCATGTAACTTCTCAATTGCTTCAATCTTCAGCCTTATTCACCTCTCATCCTCTTTGTCGAGATCCGCTGTCCACATGATTAATACCCTCTTGCATTTCACAAACAAGCACTTTCCCACCTGATACTTCAATCGCTCTTCAAGACCTTGCTAACACAGCCTCTCAATTCATGATAATTGTCGCAAAAATGAATTTCATTAATGAGAAACGTCCATGAGCAACTAATCCATTTTTACCATGGGTCAGAATATGCGCCACTGCGTATCATTTGCGCACTGAAATACTGCATACCCAAAAGGCATCCAGCCGAAAAGCCGAACCACTACAGGCGGCGGAACAAAGGTTCTCCATTTTCGTGGGTTATGGCGACGGTTGTAACTGAATATCCGATCCGCGCTAAATAATAATATTCATATCTCGCTAATCGACTGCATCCGATTCAGAAATGCATAGCGCAGTGATCTTTCTGTTTTGCCCACCAAATTTCTAGCGTCAATACAAATTCCACCTCAGGGCCATCGTTTGTATGCAAAGAGATATTGTTTTCAAATTCCGATGATGTTGTTCCTTCTCGTACTACCGGAACAGTGGTTTACCCAGGCGCTTGTCCGAATGGGGTAAATCACCCAAGATCTAATGGTTTAGAACTTCTTTCCGAACTACCTCCTTCATTGTCGGATTCAACCTCCTCTGCGCTTCCACTGAGGGTTTGTGGCCATCTTCTAACAAAATACGGTGCATACACATAGAAGGGCGGATCCCTTTTAGGTCAGCTAGAGACCATCCGAGTGCTTGTTTGTGGATCGCTAAGAACCCTCACACCCTCTTCCTCCATTTCAGCTTAGGGATGATGAGATAATTACGTGGTAGTGAAGATTCTACCCCGTATATGGCATACTCGCATGGCGCCAGGCAGAGGTTTTGTTCCATCTGTGGTTGCTCCATTGATGGAACCTAGCTGTTTAGCCTCGGCCAGCGATTCAAGTATTTCCTTCTATCGCGCCCAAAGGAATCCATCCACTTAACGATTCTTCCGCCTCGCCACTGTGCTCTCGCATGCATTCGCCACTAGCTAGTCTCCAAAGGATCGCTGAGACCACTTTGTTAGACACTATAGCCTCTACTATATCAACCATTAAGCACGATCACTCTTCATTGGTGTCTCTAACGTCAAGACATTGAATTTTACTTTACTCTTAGCTTCCGCTCTGCCCTCCGCGCACATCAATCATCGCTCGCCAGCTGCTAGAAAAGGTCTTCCCAAGATAATCGTATTTCTCTATCTTCCATGTCTAAAACTATGAAATCAATGTGGGAAAGATAAACTTGTCGACTTACTAAGACATCTTCATTATCCTCCGGTGCTTCAAAACCGTCTCAGTCAGAGTGACCTAGCCTGATCGTCTTCCTAATCCCAAACGCTAAAGATTGATAAGGGCATAAGATTAATGCTGGCACCCAAATCACACGCCTCTCAAAATCGTATTTCCAATTGTGCACGGATAGTGAAACCGCCTCGGTCTTTGAGCTCATGAAGCTTCCTCGGCGATGGCAATCGCATTCCTGTTTGTCATTTCAAGTCCGCTAATCTTCTTCTCGAGACAAAATGTCTTTTCATGAACTTTTTTACATAATCGGGTATTTGCTCTAGGGCACGCGAAATGGAATGTTTATATGCAGCCTTTGAAAACATCCATGAACTTCGTGAATTGCTTATCTAGTTTATGTTTCTTGAGACGCCAGGTAAGGGACCCAGATGTCTTTGCTCTACTCAGAGGTCTCGCTGATCAAGCTTCTCTCAAGTGACTCAAGTTTCTTGATCAGATTATCTTTCCGTTGTGGCTGCAGGATCTCCTGGGCCTCTAAATTTCTGCTCTGGGCCGAGTGGGGTTGTGAATTCTAGATCCCACCTTCTCCTTACTTCTCGCCGTGACCGCTTAACGTGCCTATTCCCATCTCTTCTCGTTTGCTCCCAAGGTTGCTGCTCTACAGAGAACCCGGTTGCCTTTCTCAGAAGTGTTTTTGCCATTGGCCCATTTGAGCCTCCCAAACTCCTTAGCCAGGCCGCTGATTGTTTAATCGGTTGTTTGCCGTTGCATGTCTGCCTAGTCCTCATTCATAACTGAATGCCAGTTAACATCTGCGGCTGTGAGCTTGGCTCTAACCACCTTCTTTCAGGAGGTGGTTCATTAGCTCCTGTTTCACGGCATATTGTTCTGCTATTACGCCATCCATACCCTTGATTGTTTTGATGATTCTGGTTCTGATTGTTACGCCACCCTTGTCCCTCGATTCCTCGATTCTCGTAGTCATAATTCCACAGCCCTTGCCATGGATTGATTCATTAAACACGTCTTGGGCTTGCTCTTGTAGTGTTCTTGGCCCGACATTCAGCTGTTGTGCTGTCCTCCACGAGTTCACCACGACTCGGTAAGGTGAGTACGTATGGCATGTCTTTGTTCCTGGCGTCTGTTGTTGTTTAGTCAGTGAGCCACATGATTCTGATTGTTGAGGATTTGCGTGTAAGTTGCCACCTTTGTGTTTCTTGGGTGCTTCAGCCTTCTCTTAGGCCAACGATTGGTATTTGGTTCTTTGACATCTTCCCGATATCTCATACGCACGGTACGTGGTTTTCTTAAATCGATGATCCTCCGGTGAGGCATCTATCATTGTTCGGGTTGTATTTCTCGGACCATTGTAGAAGGTGTGGACTTGCATCCATGCGGTTGAGTCGGTGGTGAGGACACTTCCGCAATGGTCATGGAACTGTCCCATGCTTACGCCGGGTTCTCATCTAATTGACCCGAGCGATGATGATCTCTTGCACCAGTTGTGCAATCTTGAAGGTGGAAGAACGGTGAAACTTTTGTACGAAATTCGTTCCATGTAGTAATGGAATCAGGTAAGGTATTTGGTTAGCCAATGTTGGCTCTATCAGTGAGTGGGAATAACCCTTGATCTTAGGGCTTCTTGATAACCCGTTGTATTTGATCGATATCGCAAACGAGGGGAAGTTAATTAAATGCATGTTGGATTACATGGGGTAGTCAGCTAGACAAAGATGTTAGACATACATCTTGTGGCCCGACTTCAATTAATTGTTTGCTTGAATCGGTGGCGCGTCGATCATTGTCTACGAACAATGGTGGTGAGTAAAACAAACTGTGTATGTAAGGATCGTCTGGTTGTATAAATGGCCTGGGCGCTTGATTCCTATTTCTGCTTCTCTGTGGTTCGGTTTGTTGTTGCCAAAATCTTGTTCTTCGGTGTTTTCCATGACTTCCGAAGTTCTACTCTGCATTGCATTCTCTTGTTCTCGGCGCAATGCGTGCGAGAAGTCTTTCACGGCTCGGGATCACACAAGTGTTGATTAATTGGTTTGCTGTCGCATGTACTCACGCTGAAACACATGCGCAATAACACACAAACTAACAAAACCCGATTACCGGCGCTTGTAAAATAACAAAAGAAAAAAGTCGAGAATATTATCTATGTGTGCTCACTTCTCATATCAATTTAAACCTTTCCCCGGCGGCGTCAAAAACTTGTGAGCCAGCAACGGTGTATAAATGAATGCCTAAAATGCGCCGTGCGCGTAAGCCCCAGTAATATAGTGTGCTTAGCGTGCGGATATCGATCCACGGGGAAAGGTAAATTGACTACGAGGATACGCTTTTCGGACAATATCGAATAATGACTTTAGAGGGAATTCAATTATGTAAAAACTAACTGAACTGTTGATTTAATTAAAGTGTTGTTTTAAAGCCTAGGGTTATATCTCCCCCTGTCACGTTCAATGGATTGTTTTTCTAAATAGATTGTTATTCAATACATTTATAATATGCCTATGGTGAGGTGATCTTGCCTACGAGATATCCTCTCTCGAGGTATATCCGCCTATCTCGCAAATAGAATCGAGTATATCTCTATCTAGACTCGGTATTCCGAAATGCTTAAATGTTCTACCCCTAGATACCACCTTCGAATTAAGATATCTCTATTGTTGTCGGTGAAGGCTACTACTCTACACGAGATCCACTGAATACCCTACGTCTCTCGAATCTCGGATCTCAGTGCGGTATGCTAATGCGGCCCGAACATTATCATATAATTTAAATACAGTATAGAGTAGATTCGACAATTTATAAACAATTGAATAACCATAAAGATCAATCCCTTAATCCATATCGTATGATAGGGTTTGATGTAACCCTAGAAAGAGATCTAGAGAACATAATGGAAGAGAAAAGATGAAGCATTTAATAAAGAAAACATTGTTCTAAAAAATCGAGATATCTGAAAAGTCAGCGTTACACAATTCAAGACTTCCTCGAAGTCGGTGTCACTCTACGCTCTCGAGCACATTGCCTCTGTTGGAGTATTGCCTCCGCGATCTCCCTCGATTTACGAACCTATTGCTTTTGTGGTAGGAAGCGATTTTTCGTCGCGGCGTCGCGACGTGGTGTTGGCGATCATGACGTGTTGACGCGTCGCGGCGTGGTGTGTCGCGGCGTTAAGGGGCGTCGCGGCGATGGCGACATCGCGGCGATAGGGGCGATAAAGCGTGGCCGGTACTTCATCGCTTTGTTCCCATTTGCTCCAAGATGCGCTTCGTTCTTCCTTCCTTTTCACCCCGATGCTCCCACGCATTCCGCAAGACAGCTCGGTCGATTATTCTAGTCGCAAAAACTATAAAATTACTCCTAAAATAAACAAGAAAATGTAGGTAGCGAGCATAATATGGTATTTTGGGGCACTCATCGAGTCTCCCCCCACATAGTTTCCAAGAGTGCCTCATAAGCGGAGACATACCATAGAAGTGGTTCACCAACATCAAGTGTCAAACCCATGGTGTGGACATGCCTTTCTTGGTCTCCATAAACCTCTCCCAGTACTTGGTAAAACTTTTCACCATCACAGTGCAAAAGTGTTGGTTGTCTTTTCAAATTATTGGTCTTGTGAGCAACGAAGAACTTTTTCAGAATTGACCCTCTGACTCGACCCAATTTCTAATGTGGTTCTAGGCCTGCGTGGTTAAGGCCATATCTTGGCAGCCTTGTCGCTGGGAGTCGATGGAAATGCGTGGCTTGACCAAATCCATGTCCATCATACCTTCGCATAAGGTAATTGCAAACCTCCTCAAAATCTAAGATGTGTGTATGGATTTTCATTTTCCACTACCATGGTATGTGGGAAGTAGGGGTACGAATATAGCTCGCTGCCACATCGTCGACGGGAGGAATGATACGGGGATGGGGCACTAACTGCAGGAGGGTGGATGTGATCCCTCATGGTTCACATGGGCATTGGATTCATAGGGGTTCCTTGTTGACTATGTTGTTCCCTCGGGTATGGGATCCATGGTATCAGTTGTACACGACTTCACTAGTAGGTCGAGTTATTGTACTTATCCTTTGCGTCCCCACCTGATGTCTCTATCATTTGTTGCATACACAGTTGTTACACAATTATAGAGACAACAAAGAGCAACAACAAAGCTTGCAAAAAGATTAAAATTGGCAACAACAATAAAGCGTGAATGGCGGGCGAAGCGATTGGATTCTTGCTAATTGCTAAAGCGCGGTTCACTGCTGGTAGAGTTGCAAGAAATTAAAGGTTACCTTCACTTGTGATGTGGATCACAAGTACTCTTCAACTTACCATTTGTAGTTTGGCACCATCCCCGGCAACGGCGCCATTTGATTCGTGCCACAGTAGGCTGAGCTAAAATCAACAAAATTTATATACACCTAAGTTCCTACTCTTGTAGTCGACTGCTGCGGCATAGTGGTCTGGATCGAACACGGGGATGGGTTTTCATTCAAATGGTTTGCATCGATTACACGCTGAAGGTAAGGCTTTCTATTTGGACTCTTTGGAATTGTGTTTCAAAAACAGTGGGAATGAAGTTGAAAACTGAGAAACTGTAAAAAAAACTGAAATTAAAAGGTGAAAAAGTTAACTTTGAAGATTTAGGTCACTAACTTGGCAAGTTAGGGCAAACAAGTGTCCTCGGGTTTTATCCTCGCGTTATGACATGCAACCTATAGTCCATGGCATAACCGGATCTATATTTAACTAGCAAACCTCACCCATGAAACATCTTCTATTTGAGTCAATACAGGTAGCATGCAGTTATGGCCCCTTTTTAAAACCTTAACATTAAATTATCATTTCAGAGGCTCGTAAAGACCATCTAAAGAACAACAGTGCATCTCTCACCCAGAAACCTTTGCATCCTAAAGCTTATGGAAGTATTGGCCAAAATAATAATAGTAAATGTTATTTGTAACCCTAATTTGAAGAACCTAACATGTAAATATTATCTAGGAGGCTCGTAAAGACCATCTAAAGAACAAGTGCATCTACTTCGAACCTTGCATCCTAAAGCATGGAAGTATTAGCGAATCAATAACATCCCATGTTATGCAACTATATTTTGAGAATAAGGGCCACTTAAATACACACACTACAAGTAGCTTTTAGTACAAAAGGACAACATGCATATGCCCCCACCACCAAGCTAGCTTCCTTATACTTCGAAAGGAAGCTGTGCCAAGCATCTCTTGAGTTGTCATCCTCAAGGGGTGTTTGGCAGCCGAGAAAGGGAGAGAAGAAGAGAGAAGAGAGAAAGAAATAAAAGCAAAACCTAAAATAAAAGACTTTATTTACAAAAATAAAAACTTACAAAAATCCTTGTTCTCGGTCGTTCTCTTAACTGCTTACAAAACAAGAGGGGGTTTTATATAAGGCCACCTCGGTATGAAAATACCAAAAGAAACCTATGAAATTGGCTAAGTTATTGGACAATTAAGTAATACACCAAGTTTGGAGCGGTTTGCATTAATTACAAAGCATGAGAATCAGTTTAAGCTAGAGGTGAGGAATTTCGCTAACTAAGCGAAATCACAGGCTTAACGAAAATGGAAGAACTAAATGGACCAGATAATTTGTAGCTAGTGAAATTTCGTTAAGCCTAGCGAAAATGTTGTGATGGCGAATCAGGTTTTTAAGCTAAAAGAAATGGTACCCTAGCGAGCTGAGGTGGTCTACGAAATTTTGGAAGTGTTTTCCGTAAGGTTGCGAAATTTTTTTTAGCTAAGGTTGCGAATTTTAATCCTAACGAAAAATTTACCTTAAGCTTAGCGAAAGATTCTGCATCGTTGATCCCTTCCTTTGCTTTTCATCACGCCTTGGCTGCGCCAATTTTCTTCACTTTGCCTTTGTTTTTCTTATTTAATTCTTGGAGTTGGTTGATGGCTGAGACTTGAATTCCAACTTCATGATTCATCATTTGACTCGAGATTGAACTCAAAGTCGTCTTGTAGCACGCAAAACAGCCAAAGAAATACTCTCTAAATGGCATAAGTGTTACTAAGAAGACTAGAACACTTCAATTGGTATAAATAACATGATTAATGCACAAAAGCACTCAAAACCTATCTAATATAGGGTTCAAAATTGCACTTTTTGGGCGCTAATCAAAGGTCATGTATTGCTAGATGTCTTGTTGTTCTTTAGATAATGGCCTTTACGAGCCAACGAAATGATGTTGAATATTGGGGTTTCAAGGCGAAAGGGTTGTAGATGCATGTTGCTGTTTTGACTCAAATAGGAATTGATTCTAGGGTTGGTTTTTCTAGCTAAGCAAAGATCCGGTTATGGCTTGGACTATAGGTTCTTGGTCATAAATGCGAGATAAAACAGGGACACTTGTTACCCCCATGTTGTCAAGCTAGTGACTGAAACCTTCAAAGTTACCTTTTCTCATTTCACTTTCGGTTTTCTAATTAATCATCAGTCAAACAACTCACACTATTTTAAACAAAAATCCAAAAATCCAAATTAAAAGCTTCACCATTTTCAACACCGATGCGAGTCATTCATAGGATGAAAACCCATCCCCGTGTTCGACCCTAGACCGCTAGGACTACAAATTTTGTTGATTCCGAATCACCCTACCGTGGCACGAATCAACTATCTAGACTTAGCATCAAGCTTCAATCTCTCTTCTCCAGCAATGTGTGCATAGGCTGGACATCCAAACACTCTTAACCTTAAGTAGTCTACCTCATTGCACATCCCTTACCTCCTCTACAACCACGTCTAATGCTACCCTTGGTGACCTATTGATCAAGTAGCATGCCATACTCACCGCCTCTGCCTAGAACTTTTTTTCTAGCCCTTCATTCAATCCGATACACCGAGCTCTTTCAATTATAGATCTATTCATCCTCTCTGCCATACCATTCTTCTATGGTGTCTTCCAGACTATGAAGTTCCTCTTAATCCCATGCTCCTTACACAACTTTGTTAATCTTGAGTTTGTATTACTCTGGCCTGCATTATCTAACCAGGGGCATTTGATCTTCCTCCCTGTTTGGTTTTCCAATTCATTTTTCCACAACTTGAATTTTGCAAATGTTTCTTACTTGTGCCGCATGAAGTACACCCAAACTTTATGTGAGTCTTCATTAATGAACTCACAAAATATACATTGCATCCCAAGGATGCTGTCTGTACTGGTCCCCAAACGTATGTTTGAACATAATCAAGAATCCCCTTTGTCTTATGTGTGGCAATCTTAAACTGCACCTTGTGTTGTTTCCCAAATATGCAATATTTTCAGAACTCAAGCTTGTATGTTTTAATACCCTTCAATAGCTTTCTCTTATGAAGCTCTATCATCCCACGCTCACCCATATGCCCTAACCGCATATGCCACAAGGCTGTACTGTCTAACTCAAGCTCTACTGTTACAGCTCCACCTATAATTGTGGTACCCATCAGTTTATAGATATTCCCTACCAGCTTCTACCCCTTTATCATTGTCAAGACACCTTTGCTCACCTTCATTACTTCATTGGTAAATTTGTAATTAAAACCATTATCATCTCTAGTTCCTAATGAAATCATGTTTTTCTTCAAGTTAGGAACATGTCTAACATCGCACAACATTCTAATGACACCATCAAAAATCTCAACTCTGATATTACCCATGTGAAAACCCGAAAACATGCAAAACGATTGATTATCGTTGCAGTACAGACGGCAACCCTAGAATTTTCTCTAGATCTCAAATGATGATGCGGTTTTCACCGTTGAGTTTTTCTTACGAAACCTAGATACACCGTCAAATTTCGTCCAATTCCGAGACAGTCGGAATTTCACGTTTTTCGAGGAGTTTGAACGAATTATTGCATGACACATGGCATGGTGGCCATGTGCCAAGTGGAACTTGCATGGGAGACACTTGGAACAAGGGTGGGCCAAGTGTCATGCCCTTAGGATTGCATGAGTTGGGTGGGGGTCAAATGTCAAGCCACCCTCATGCATGAGCATGAAAGTGGTTGAAATTGTGGCATGGAGAACACTTGGTCTAGAGTTGACCAAGTGTCAAACAAATTGGTGTTAGGTGTCCTCCACCTATGTCAAACCAACTTGGTGGTTTGAGGAGGGATTCCAAACAATTCATAGACAAGAGGAGAAGAAAGAAAAGAGAGAAAAAAAAAAGAAAAGAAAGGAAGAAAGAAAGGAAGAGAAGGAAAAGCTACAAGACCTCCATTGTTGCAAGGTTGAAGGATCAAGGACTTGATCCCACACACTACAAGAGGTAGGGACTTTGCCTATTTTGTTATTTTCCTTTCTTGGGGCCATGGAAATGGCATTGGTTTAGTTTGGTTGAGACCCTCAATGGAGGAGATTTCCTGTATAGGGTAAATGTTGTAGAGGATATGCTACCCAGTTTTTTTTCCCTTCGACCCCTTGACTGTGTTTTGGCCATAACTTGGCTATCACACATCATAATTGAGTGATTCTAGTTTTTGAGTAAACTTGACTTAGAGGAGAACATATCTCCATGAAATAGGTCTATCCAATTTCTGACTCCTTTTGACTCAGAAATGCATTCAAAGGGTATGTTCGAGGCGGAGTTTAAGTCTTGTTTAGCCCGAGGTAGTCGGGTTAAAAATAATTGTTCCAAAGGCTGTTTCTCCTTGGTTTTAGATCAGTTTTAAATCATGGATTTTGTGTTGTCTGGGGTGAATCTCTATACTCGGTTGTGATGGTATGAGGATTGAATCTTAAGCCATTGTGAATTTTGGATCAAAGTGCCATCTCTTAGTTAAGAGATGACATGATGTCTTTTGTGTGTGTTCCAAATAATAGGGACTATATGTGTTTGCTTGAATATGGACTTGTCTTGGCACTGCCTTGCAGATTGTGGGATTGATATATCATGTCTCAGCCTGGGTGTGTGAGTTGTGTCATTAAATTGCTTAATCGAAGTTAGGAACCATGGAGATGCATGCTTATGTGATGTATTGAATATGAATGTGTGGAATGCTAGCATGATAACATGTAAATTGATATTTAATTGAATATTTGAACTGCTGTGTGCATTAGACATGAGGGTTCATGGTACACACCTAGTGTACAAGGTAAAATGTCCATGTAGACCGTCTTCATACACTAGGCATGAGTTTGAGTGAGTTTGAGTGCAGTGGCCCAATTGCATTGCATTTGAATTGTACCGGCAATCCACGCATTACATGGGTGTGTAAGCGACCCCAACTGGTCAACGAATGGCGAGTCAACGAGCACAGGCAGCTCGTTGAATTCTTTTTGTTTACATTTATTACGTTTCGTTTTTCAAAGTGTCGTGACGAATCCCCGGCTCAACTGGAAGGGCGAATCAGACAAGACCGATTTACTCCGACGTTTTCATTTATCTTATCAAACATTTATTTGTGTTATATCATTTTAGGTTTTCGATTGCGCGGAAGCATTTTCAAATGGGAGGCTCATAAACATTTACATTTCACAAAAATGCAGTTACAATGAAGGCATTCTATGCCTTTTCAAAACGATATACAAAACCAAACATTAATTCGGAGTTTAACTATTTTGTTCACAAAATATCCCATGTTCAAAAAGGAAATGATATGCATATGGCGGGGTATATACTTATACGCCGCAACATCTATGACTCAGCTTGCGATCTTGTCTTCCTTTCCTGTCTACTTTCAGAGCACACATAGATAAAACTACACGCCCAGCATTTTTCATGCTTAGTGGTTCCTCCCCTGATTCTATTCTAATATTCAATTTAACTTGACATGCATTTAACATTAAACCATGCCTATTATATCAACATATACTCATGCTATTCATTTTCGCATGCTTTCGTTTTACAATCATCCATTATATCATAACATGCATTTTCAATGCAACAATTCAATTCATAATTCGATTTATGAGACTTAAGCGTATACATAAAATCCTATTTACACTTGTCAATGTTGGTTATTTCACTTTGACTATTCAATTCCACATTTAAACGGATTAAGGTTTGATGAATCGTCTTTATTGTAAGCCCGGTAATGTGCCCACACATTTAACAATTCGATCTCCATCATGGCGGATATCGTTTGGGTACACCCGACATGGTATCACTTAAATGCCATACGTCGCCATGACGGATGTCGATTGGTGCATCTGCCAAATTAAGGACATTTGCTTTAATGCCATACGCCGCCATCATGGATGCAGGTGGTACACATCCGCCAAGTGGGACATTGGACAATTTCGGGGTGCCTTCGTGACGGATGTCGATTGGTGCATCCCATCAGGTGGTTCATTCGGTATATCGATTCAATTCAAGATGTCAGGAATTGACCGATTCGTTTACAATTCGATTTATCATTCACGTTCATTCGGTTTTCAAATATCAAATTTCAATTCCATATTCACTTTTGTATTATCTTTTCAAAGATATACTCAATCTATGTACTCATTTCATATACTCATTCATGTACTCATTTCATATTTACTTGGTAAACTACCAAAATACTTGAGGAAATAAGAACTAAGAGTCGAGAACAGGCGAAGTTATTCATTTCTGATTTCCTTCTCTTTGATCCCGGTCCTAGGTTAGGCGATCATCACCCGTCCCTAGTCAATAAGAATCACGCCACTCTTAGTGGATAAACAATTATCATACTAAACAAATATCGCCGAGGCGAAGCGAAGCTTCCCCGAGGCTGTGAGGTATGGTACGTTTTTCACTTAGTCTCATTCTTATTTGAACCCCGATTAATCATTTCTTAGGGTCCCTAAACAATCGGTATACGAATACAAAGCTTAACGGTGCAAAAACATGCAAAAACAGGGCTGCTTCAGGCAGTAATTACTGTTCCACTTTCACTGGTACGGAAGCCACCACTTTGAGCTAGTCTGGGGTACAAGTCCCTCACTTTCAGTGGTACCAATGCCAGTTGAGTTCATGCGATTTCAACCTCCTTCTACATACGTAGATGCCAGGGTACCACTTTAGTGCAGGTACCACTCACACTTGAAAATGTCAGTCTTGCCATTTTTCACCCATTTTTCTTCACTAAACTTCCTCAAATCTATCCCACATCAAAACCCACCATGGAATCCACCCAAAACAACTCCAATAAAGGGTTAGAATCAATAAAAATCCCTTTTACCCAAGTTAGGGCTTTTTCCCAAAATCAAAAATCACAAAAGGTGAGGTTAGGGTTTGATTTTCTTACCATAGCCTCTTCAAATCTTCCCTTTCATGTTGCTTGGTCTCTTAGAAGCAAAAATTGGGAAAGAATCACACCAAAGCTTGATCTTCTCCCCAAGCCCTAGCTCTTTCCCCCTTTTCTCCTTCCTTTCTCTCCCAAAAACGTGATGTGCTCTTATGAGCATCCAAAGACCACTTTTGGTCCTTTAAACTCATTTAAGTGTAAGGCCTTGTTTGGCCTACACACTTATTATCATTTCTAATTTTCTCCCTTTTTGGTCTTAAGTCACTTATTCTATATAAGGCATTGTTTGGCCACTCAATAAATCCAATTTTCCATTTTTTTTGGCATTCTAACTCTTTATTTCACTTTCCTTATTATTTATAATTTATTTCACACTAGCATTTAAGCTATCGTTTGACCCTTAGGTCCTCATTTTACAAATTCCATATTTTTCTATTTTTCACTTGGGTAAATTTCCGGGTTCAATCAATTTTCATTTAGCATATAATATTTGCCTTTGGCTCTTAGCCATATAATCATTTATTCAATTCATTTAACAATTCCCGGAAATACCCAAGATGGCTCAATTTATACCCGGAATATATAATAATTTTTATTATAAAATTCTAGGGTATTTTGAGCGTTCTGAACATGTGTGTAAGTGCGATTTGGCACTGCGGTTGGTGGTGCTGAGTGGCGAGCTCTCGGGAATGGGAGACAGAGAAGTCAATTAGATCACACAATAAATGAAAATGGAAAGGGAATAGTGTCGGGCGTAGCAAAGTGAGGATATAGACACCCCCTCGGGGTGAAAATCAGAAAACCTGGTTGGAAGACGGCGTATCCATGTTGAAAGCCGAAAATTTCGGAGGGTGTAAGAGACCGCGGTGAGACCGGAAAGTTCTGTTGCCCAAACAGACACGAAACGATTAAATAAATATCACATAGACTACGGGTTGTGTGATAGGAGTCGGGACTGACTGGATATTGATTTCCCATTGGCACTTGCATAGGGATGAGTTAAATATCACACGAAACGATTAAATAAATATCACACGAAACGATTAAATAAATATCACATGCATGAATTAAATATGCAGGGATGAGTCTCGGTATACGAGACATGTGAGTGCGATATCGGGATACCCGATTTCGATAGACTTCCGTAGGTTGACAGGTTGTCGACGAGACCCTCGGGTTTGGGGCGTCACATCTTGGTATCAAAGCTTAGGCATACAAATACTTAGGGCTCGGTGGGGCATGTGTCTAGGACATGTTGTTAATGTGTAGGAGCATCACAGCTTGGTATAGCTTGGTGTTGGAGCTTGAGTTAGAGTTACCTAGTGCTCGGAAATTGATATCCAGATCATAGTTTGGTATTAAGGTCTAGGTAGGAGGTTACCTAGGAGTCCATGGGACAGGATTAGATCACAACATGCATTGTGTGTTGTCTTGTGTATGCTTTGATTATATGTGCGTGATTGTGTGTTACAAATTGCATGAATTATATACGTGGTAGGATGTATATAGGAAATGCGAACACTAGGGT
The DNA here is from genome assembly GCA_016808115.1 of Tetrastigma voinierianum. Taxonomy (NCBI): domain Eukaryota; kingdom Viridiplantae; phylum Streptophyta; class Magnoliopsida; order Vitales; family Vitaceae; genus Tetrastigma; species Tetrastigma voinierianum. The sequence goes on from JAEQBH010001297.1 coordinate 1,115,824, forward strand.
TGAGAAATGTAACCTTAGGAGTTCGGGAAACGAACTGATGGTTCAGGATATTAGGTCTATTATTGGTTGGCATGTGCGCTAATAGTAAGACACGAAAATGATTCTAAACTTGTTGTTTGACTTGTGTAGATGGAAAGTAGAGGACGGGGGCGTAGAGGTCGTCCGCGGGGCGATGGTTGACCACCACATTTTTGTAGCGGGGCCTTCATAGGAGCCATGGGTGCTCACGATAGCTATCTTTGCTACACGGGTTAATACGGCTAGAGGGTCGGGGAGAGGTGCACCATGGCCTCCAAAAGTTAAAGGCACATCATCCTCTGACGTTCACGGGAGGAGGGGACCCGATGGTAGCCGACCATTGGTCCCGTCAAATTGAGAGGATTCTCCGGGCTATTGAGATCACCTCGAATACTACTCGGATTATGATGGCTTCATTCTAGCTTTAGGGTAATTCCCAAATCTGGTGGGATTGGGTCACGACTTCCAGGGACTTGGGGACTATGACGTAAGTTGATTTTAAGCGGTATTCGTAGGAAGTACTTTCGACCACCTTTAGACATCACGAAGGCGGGAGTTCCTTAAGAGTGAGACGGGGATGATGGTATGCTGACTACGTGTGATTCAAGAGTTAGCACATTCCGGGAATGATTATGTAATGTGGCGACCCGAGGTGAGTTCGGGATGAAATTTGAAGTTATCCATCCGGGGCAAGATTGTAGGGCATAACCTATAAGATATGAACTCGATGGTCAGTACAACCTTGATCATTGAGCAAGAGGTAGATGAAGCTCATAGCATCCGGGATGCGGGTGCCAGTGATAAGAAGATGGGGAGCCATGCTTCTTCTTCAAGCTCACGAAAGAAGCAGAGGACTTCTATTCCACGAGGATTTCAGGGGCGGGGCCACGGCCAACAGGGTCAAAGTCAGGTCTGGGTTACCAGTCAGGCTGGGCAGATAACATATTTCCACTGCCATCAGCTGGGACACATGAGGTGGAATTGTCCGCGGATATAGGGGTTTCACGATCAGGGGACACCATAGTCCCGATCATCAGTGGGACATTAGCAGACTCGGTATGTTCTCCCTTGCCCGACATGAGCTGATGAACATGTATCGGTTCAGGTGCAACCTGGGCATCAGATTGACCGGACACGTTGGGGGGCGAGTATGGAGTCGGTCGAGGCGGAGTGTACAGGCGGGACCCGGGGACTTAGGGGTGTGTGCGCCATTACTCCATGTTTGAGGCAGCAAATCAATTAGTGATTCAAGGTACGTTTCTACTATTTCGCCTGTGGGCAAGGGTGTTATTTGACTCAGGTGCATCGTATTCCTTTATTGTTGCATCTTGTGTGAGAGTATTAGGCTTAGAGGTTGAGACCTTAGACGAGCCACTGCATGTGAGTTCTCCCCTAGAGACTAGGACGATAATTGTTCTGATATGTCGGGGATGTGAGTTAGAGATCTCTGGGATTCTACTCACGGTGGACCTTCAGGTCGTGGACATGTCAGAGTTCGAGGTCATCCTCGGGATGGACTGGTTGATGGCACATTAGGTTGTCATAGATTGTGACTGTTTGAGAGTTACTGCCTACACACAAGACGGTACTTGTGTTGTGTTTAAGGGGAATAGGCACGATGCTTCACCCATACGTAGCCCTTGATTCACGATGTGCAGACGGTGTGAGGTTGGTGCATTCGCCTTACCTGGAGGACAAGGTGAGACAGGACATGAGTCTACCTCGGGTGGTTTGCGAGTACGAGGATGTTTTTCCGGACGATAACTCAATTAAATCTCCCAAAAATTCATATCTCGTATTTTGATGGGACAATCTCTATACACTTTGTTCACAATAACACTATGCCCGAGCGGGTTCGTCACCAAGATTTCATACTCGGTTTCACTCTTTGGTAAATTACCCAAGTTGGGTATGTCAGTACACACATATGAATGGGTTGACCCTGGGTCTATCAATGCATGCACAATAGTATCAAAAGTGGTAAATTATCGATTATACATCTGGGCATCGGTATCTTCCACTTTAATTTCATTGCATATGCTCTAGGCTGGGCATGACCATCTTGCCTACCCAAGTTTGTGTCCCTTGTCTGAACGCTCGGGGTGATACAACACTCTTGTTGCCTTTTTGTAACACTAAAGTTGTACCCTCAGTCTGTGGTGTTGTAAATGAACGAGCTCTAGGACAATCTCTTGCTCGATGCTCTTTGGATCCACAAATCAAACAAGCACCTGTAAGTCTCCAACATTCTCCTTTATGATTTCTCCCTGATGGGAGCAGCTGGAAACAATCGTCTCTAGAAGGACCTCTGGTGTACTCTGTTGATGGTGTTGGTAGAGTAGTATTCCTATCGGTGCTTTGTGCTATAGAGTGATTAGGATACAATGGTCCCTTAATTTCTTCCTTTCTTTGTTGTTCTTGGTGGTACGACTGGATTTTTCTTTCCCTTGTCTTTTATCCTTTCTCTCTTTTTCCTCTTTCTTTACTCTTTTCACATTCAATGCACATGTCACAATTTTGGAGAAATCCTCATGGCAAAATCTTTTGTGACATAGGCTGATCTAGTCATTAAGGCCGTCTTCAAACCTACGACACTTTTCTTCCTCACTCACAAGTACCTCGGGAGCATACTTGCTCAACCGTATGAATTCTCTTTGATATTCGGTCACACTCATTTGTCTTTGCTTCAGATTATGAAACTCCCGTCTCATGTTGTTCAGATAATCGGCCCACATGGTACTTCATGAACTCATCCAAGAAGAACTCCCATGTAACTCTCTGCGATGGTCGCGGTCTGATCGAGGAAACCCACCAGCGATAAACCTAAATCTGTAGTAATGAGGTGGCACATTCCAAACTTCTCTTCGGTATGCGATGCATTTGCCTGAGCATTATTCGGTTCTCACCGAGCCAATTTTACCATGAAGGCTCATCATCTTTCTTTCCCATAAAATCTACCAGTCGGTACTTTGCCATTCTCTCAATGGGCACAGTCGCTTCTGAAGCAATTCTTAATTTGGTTGCCCGGAGCTCTTTGCAATGCTGAACTAATTCTTGGAGGATATCCATAGTACCTCCTGCCACTTGTTACAAATTCATTCATTGGTGGGGCATGGGACTTGCCCTCCTTCCACACTAGCGGGGTATGCGGGCGAGTCCCTGGTCATCCTCGACCTAAGGGAAGCCGAACCGTCCATGCTTATCCTATTAAGACCAGCAAGATCCGCGTCAGAGTCATGTCATCCTTAATATGCAAATGAAATGCATGTTATACAAAATTTCAAAATCATTTACAAACAATTTCAAAATCATTTGCAAAAAAAATTTCAAAATCATTTTGTAGAACCGCCTAAACCCTGAGCTCGATACCAATAAAGCAGGCGCCCCTTACCGACGAAGCCCGTTTAGGCGGATCAGAAACCGAGTCAGGGATGCCCAAATCCTTTCAATCCTTTCAAAATCATATCTTTGCGGAGCGATTTCCAAAATTTGGGCAAGCCCGTAAACATTTATATTTAACAAAAATACATTTTACAATGCAAGAAGGCATTCAAGCCTTTTCAAAATGATTTACAAAAATAGATATTCGAGTTCAAATTGTTTTACATAATATCAATATCGAACATGAAATGAATGCACGTAACCGAGCATACTCAAAATTTTATGCTTTATGACTCGCTCCTCGATCTTAGGTCCGCTTTCGATCACTATCTATCGCCGGTACTGCGCATTGGTAAAACAATCGCTAAGCATTTTCATGCTTGGTGGTTCCTATACAAATCCATTCCTCGAGTTCCGACCATCCGATTCATGCGATTTAATAATTGAACTTTTCGATCTTTTGGATGATCGATATATTACAATACATATACTTTGTTATACATATATACAATAAATTACTATAGTTCATTGATCATATCCCATAAAAATACATTTTCATAATCAATATTCGCAATCTCAAATCAATTCAATTATGCTCATAAATTGATTCGATTCTGCGATTCAATTCGATTTAATGCGAATCAATTCGATTATGCGAATCAATTAGTTTGTGCAAATCAATTCAGATTATGCCAATCAATTCAGGTTATGCCCTTATGAATTTAACCTATGTCTTGATACTCTGAGGATATCGAGTCATCGCGCGGTCCATTTGAAATTTGCATCTGCCGGGTATCACATGGTTTTATAACAGTCACGGTCCATTTGGGCCTGGCGGCCCCGGTTATAAACAATCAAATAGTGAACACTACCGTCACGGTCCATTGGGTTCAGCGTCGGATGACACATCAATAGTTCGCGATCTTGCTATTTGACCCTATTGGTGTACCAATCTATCCTTAATCTGAAATCGCTTGGTTAACATTCTATTAAAGGGCGTTCAAATCCTTTATAGCAAAAATATAGTACAATATATGCGCTTGTATAAATAGTTTATTTTCAATAATCATGCAATTTTTATATGCAGACATTTCACAATCCGCTTTTCTCAAATCAATTAAATCAATTCAATATGCTTTTAGAACAAACATGCAAAAACTTGGAAACGAGGAATAGAATTCGGTAGAACAAACCCCAAAAATCTTTGCACTTTGATTCGATCCACACGGAATCTCGATCTCGGTTGGCTTTTTCCTCATAAATCGGTCAACATTCCAAAACCATTAAAGAACAATATTATTCGGTGTGTACTAGTAGTTTTGGTTAGGATTGATTTTCAGAGATAATACGATTTCCAAATTCGACAAGATATATATAGATGATTCTTGACTCAATGGGCTTTCCATAGAGTCGAGAACACCAGAAGCGAGGGTTCGGACAAAGAGTTATGACCTTAGAAGTTGGAGGTCATGCGCGATCAAATCTGGCCCGACGAGTTGGCGACTGGACAGGCTCGATCTATCACCTCATTCAAACATCTTCTATCCTCCTCAAATATGAATTTATTCTTGACTCAATGGGAAACTTTCCATAGAGTCCGAGAATACCCAGAATCAGGTCGGACGAAGGAGATATGACCTTCAGAAGTTGGAGGTCGATGCGTAGTCAACCCCGGACGAGGCGGCTGAGGCGACTAGGTGACCTGACACGGACAGGCTCGATACAACACCTCAGTCTGAAATCTAATATACTATTCCAGGAATATGAATGTATTCTTTGACTCAATGGGCTTTCCATAAGTCCGAGAACACTTAATCGGGTTCATGAAGGAGATATGACCTTCAGTTGGGTGTCGCCTTGATCGGTCTTGACGGTGACTTGGGTGATGAGCTGCACTGAGTGACGAGCTCAATCTAACACCTCAGTCCTGACATCTAATATCTTCTTCAGAGATGGATGGATTCTTGACTCAATGGGCACCATAGAGTCGAGAACACTTTCGAATGTCGGAGTTCAGGCGAAGAAGTTATGACCTTAGAAGTTGGAGGTCATGCGCGATCGATCTTGACTCTTGGCTGGTGACGAGCTGCGAGTGACGAGCTCAGTCTAACCTCAGTCCTGACATCTAATATCTTCCTCAGGCCTATGGATTGATTCTTGACTCAATGGGATTTCCATAGAGTCGAGAGACACTTTCGAATCGGAGTTCGAACGAAAGAAGTTATGACCTTTCGAAGTTGGAGGTCATCTGCGGTGGTCTGCGATGACTGACCTGAGCGGCGAGCTGCGCAGTGATGAGCTCAATTATAACACCTTGATCTGACATCTAATATCTTCCTCCAGTCATATGGATGGATTCTTGACTCAATGGGCTTTCAGAGTCAGAACACTCGAATGTCGGAGTTCGAGTGAAGAAGTTATGACCTTTGAAGTTGGAGGTAAATGCCGCGGTCGATCTTGACGAGCTGACACAGGCCGACGAGCTGCCTTGCTTGAAGCGACGAGCTCAGCTCACGAGGAACGAGCTACTAGGCTCTTCAGGATGAGCTAAGCTCTACATGACGAGTTGAGCTCTGCATGACAAGTTCAGGCTCTGCATGAGGTTGAGCTGCATGAGTTGAGCTTTCGGGGCGAGGTCTAGCGACCTCTGTTGATGACCTCATGGGATGTTCCCTTCACCCATTTGACTATTCAGAGTAAAAATACCACTGCTTGGTCTATAGGGGTCCAGATTAGAAATTCAAAGCCTAACATCAAGTTCACGGACGTGGCTACACTTTCCCTAGAAGGACTTGCTTTGCATTCCTTTATTTCTTACTCAAAAACCCGTTCTAATGTCCGGAATTTAGTTGACCAGGGTGGCGGGCCGAGGCCCGACCCAGTTGAGTTAAGGCTTGACCTTGGTAAAAGGACTATAACTTAGTCTACAGAGGTCCAAATTGAGAAATTAAAAAGCCTAACATGAAGTTCATTGATGTGGAACAACACTAGAGGGACTCACTACCCGATTCTCTTTATTTCTTACCCAAAAAATTCAGCTCTAATGTCAGAGCTAATGCGCCATCACAATGTGGCGACAGGGTGAAAATGACCAAAGTAGGGAAGGCCTACCTCTTGGAGTTGTCGAAACTCCCAAATTCAGTCTCTACTTACGCTCTTGTCACGGAAGGACTCCCTCTTGCCGCTTTGGGACCTATGGCCGTTGGGAAATCTAGAGAGAAGTGAAACTTTTCACTCTAAAATACCTCCGTTTTCTCTTTTCCTTTTCTTTATGGATCACTCTAAATCGTATTTTAAAAGGAGGAAACTTCCTCCACTTTCACCATACCTACGCCTTTCCTTGATTTTTTCTTTTTTCTTTATTTGCTTTTTTTATATTTAGGTCCCTCCGGGTTTCTACATTATTTTTCATTTAAGTCTCCTATTTTCCTTAGACATATAAACTTATTTACAATTGACCCTTAGGTCCCCATTTTTCAATTTCCATATTTTCTCTTTTTCACTTGGGTTTATTTCCAGATTCAATAATCATTTAATCAATATTCGTCTAACAATTCCCAGAAAAATACCCAAGTTGGCCCGATTATACCCGGAATATATAATAAATTTTATTATAAAAATTCCGGGGTATTTTTGGAGCGTTACAACTCTCTCCCCTACTTAAAGAATTTCGTCTCGAAATTTACCTTGAATCAAACAGGTTGGATATTCTTTGCATGGTTTCCTCACTTTCAGTGGCTTCCTCGATCTTATGGTTTCTCCACAACACTTTGACTAGCGGAATCTTCTTGTTCATGATTCTTTCATAGCGAGCCAAGATCTCCCACGCTCTTCTTCATATATCAAATCGGTCTCGCTCAATTGTCTCGAGAAGAGACTACATGTGTGGTCTAATCGGTACACCTCCCAGTAGCATGGACACATGAAATACATTATGGATCTTTTCTAAGTGCGGTAATGCTAATCCCTATATGCCACTTGGACCCACTTTTCCAATCACTTCATAGGGACGATAAATCTAGGGCTCAACTTGCCCTTTTCCCAAATCTCATCACCTTCTTCCAAGGCGATACTTTCAAAACACTTTTTCGCGATCTCATATCGAATATCTTTTCTTTCATGTCGGCGCCTTGATTTGTCACATCGGTGCCACCTTGATCTCTCTCTAATCATTTTCACTTTTTCTTTAGTCTCTTGTATCAAGTCGAGGCCAATCACTTTCTTTCCACTCAATTCGAGTCCGACACAATGGTGTTACATTTTCTCCATATAAAACCTCGCAAGGCGCCATTGATACTTGATTGGAAGCTGTTGTTAATACCTGAGTTCAACTAAAGCAATGTGTTGATCCCGACTACCCTCAAGGTCGATCACACAACTCCTTAACATATCTTACGTAGTATCCTGCTAGTCCCGGGAAACTCGCGCCTGTAACATTTCTAGGTGGCTTCCGTTTCAACAACCACTTCTATTTCTTTGGATCTGCACAAGTTCCTTCTTTCGATACTACATACGAGAAAAGGACACTTCATTCTTCCCAAAAACTCACTTGCTCAGAATTTTGCATACATTTGCTCTTTTCTCAAAGCCTCTAACACTTTCTCTAAGGTGTGTGTCGCGGCTCTGATCTTTTGAATACGAGAATGTCATCTATGAACACTCTACGACAAATTGATCCATACGATTGGGAGAAAACCGATTCGTGGGTCCATGAAAGCCGGCAGGCATTTGTCAATCCAAACGGCTACAAGGAACTCATAATGTCCATATCGCGTCCTAAACGCCGTCTTATGCACATCGGCATCTTTAATTCTCAACTGATGGTACCCAGATCGCAAGTCAATCTTTGAAAAGATACTTGCACCTTTTAATTGGTCAAACAAATCATCAATTCTGGGTAACGGATACTTATTCTTTACCGTTAACTTGTTCAATTGTCTGTAATCAATACATAGCCAAAGTGTATCATCTTTCTTTTTAACAAAAAGCACGGGAGCTCCCCATGGTGATACACTCGGTCTAATAAACCCTTTTTCTAGTAATTCTTGCAATTGCAATTTCAATTCCTTTAGCTCACAGTGGAGCCATTAAATGCGATTGTAATGGATTAGATTGTGGCTTTGGTATGACAATAACCAAATCAATCTCCTATGTGGGGGCAATCACGGTAACTCTTGGGGAAACACGTCAGGAAGGTTGCTAACGATAGGGATATCGGATACATAGGCCTTGCCTTTCTGTATCAATCACATAAATAAGTAGGCTTCCATCACTCCGGCGCCCATTGTTCTAGCGGCATATCACATTAGATAGGTGATCGACCTCACCCAGGTAAAAAGTTATCATCTTCATTAGGTGTCCTTAAGGTCACTTTTTTTCATTACTGTCGACTATGCTACGTATGCGGACAAGCGATTAAATTTCCCGATATTACATGAAACTCGCGAATGATAACTTCGATTAAATCTCGAAAATTCAAACTCTCGTATTTTGATGGGACAATCTCTATACACTTTGTTCCACCTGACAACACTATGCAAAGTGGGTTCATCACCAAAAGATTTCATACTGGGTTTCACTCTTCGGTAAATTACCCAAGTTGGGTATGTTTTATATGAATGGGTTGACCCATGAAAGTACATCAATGCATACACAATAGTATCAAAGATAGTGAAATTAACCACGATTATCACACATGCGGAGCATCGGTATCTTCTACTACTTTCATTGCCTATGCTCTAGTTGGAGCATGACCATCTTGTCTACCTAAAGTCTGTGTCCCTTGTCTCGGAACACTCGGTGATGCAACACTTTTGTTGCCTTTTTGTAACACTAAAGCTGTACCCCCAGTCTGTGGTGTTGTAAATGAACGAGCTCTAAGACAATCTCTTGCTCGATGCTCTTTGGATCCACAAATCAAACAAGCACAATGAGTCCTCCGACATTCTCAGCATGATTTCTCCACTTGTGGGAGCAATGGAGGCTGTCATCCTCTAGAAGGACCTCTGGTGTACTCGCCGGCGTGGTGTTGGTAGAGTGGTAATGCTCTTAGGTGGCACATTAACTCTGAAATTTGGGGGATTGGAACCACATGGTCCCCCCTTAATTTCTTCCTTTCTTTGTTGTTCTGAAATTTGGGTGAGCTGGATTTTCTTTCCTTGTCTTTTATCCTTTCTCTCTTTTTCCTCTTTCTTTACTCTTTTACATTCAATGCACATGTCACGATTTTGGAGAAATCCTCATGGCAAATCTTTGTGACATGGAGCTCCGAATATAGTCATTAAGGCTAGTCTTGAGCCTACGACACTTTTCTTCCTCACTCACAGTACCCTCGAGACATACTTCCTCGGCCGTATGAATTCTCTTTGATATTCGGTCACACTCCATTTTGTCTTTGCTTGAGATTATGAAACTCGAGTCTCATGTTGATTCGGATAAATCGACCCACATAGTGCTTCTTGAACTCATCGAGAAGAACTCCCGTATGGCAACTCTCTCACGATGGTGCGGTCACGGTCGAGAAACCCACCAGTGATAAACAAATCCTGTGTGTGAGGTCGCACATTCCAACTTCTCTTCAGGTACGTGCGATGCATTTTGCATGGCTTGATCGCTCGATTACTCGAGGGCGGTGCTACGCCATGGGGCTCATCCTCTTTCTTTCCCATAAAATCTACGGTCGGTACTTTGCCGTTCTCGATGGTGATGCTTCTGGAGCAGTGCGGTGGTTGCCGGCTCTTTGCAATGCACGAACGGCTCTTGAAGGATATCCATAGTACCTCCACGCCGCCCATTACAGTTCGTTCATTGGTGAGAGAAAATTGGGATGCTTGCCCTCTTCCACCTTGCGGGGCGTGCGGGCAGAGTCCACAGCATCCTCGACCACAAAGGCCAGAGCGAGATCAGTAACATCCTATTAGACCGACAAGATCCGTCGAGTCATGTCATCCTTAATATGCAAATGAAATGCATGTTACTGAAATTTCAAAATCATTTACAAGCAATTTCAAAATCATTTGCAAAAATTTCAAAATCATTTTTGTAGAGCAGCTAAACTGAGCTCGACTGATAAAGTTGTGGCACCTTACGACCGGGCGGTATTGGGCGGATCCGAACGAAGGAAATTAGGGATGCCACTAAAATCCTTTCCAATCACTTTCAATCCTTATCTTTGCGAAGCGATTTCCAAAATTGGGCAAGCCCGCTAAACATTTATATTTGGCAAAATACATTTACAATGAAGGCATTCAAGCCTTTTCAAAATGATTTACAAAAATAGATGTTCGAGTTCAAATTGTTTTACATAATATGATATCGAAACAGAAATGAATGTACGTAGCCAGACGCCCTCAGAAATTTCCTTCTTTATGACTCGGCGCTCCTCGATCTTGGGTGGCTTTCGATCACTATCTATCACTAGAGGGTACCTACGCATTGGCCAAAACAATACGCTAAGCATTTTCATACTTAGTGGTTCTATACAAATCCATTCCACGGTTCAAACAAATCAATTCATACGATTTAATTGTTTTCAATCTTTTTGGATAGTCAATATAAATACAATACATATACTTTGTTACATATACAATAGATTATAGTTCATTGATCATCCATAAATACATTTTCATAATCAATATTTCTCAATCTCAAATCATTCAATTATGCTCACAAATTCCAGTTCGATTACGCAATTCAGTCGGTTGTGCGAGATCAATTCGGTTATACGGAGAATCAATTCAGTTATGCCAATCCAATTCCAGTTATACCGATCAGTTCGGTTATGCCCATGCGAATTTAACCTGTAATCTTGATGTCTGAGGGATATCGAGTCATAAACGCGGTCCATTTGAGCTGCATGCCGGTATCACATGGTTTTATAACACCCGATCTGATCCTGTGGGTGCTGTGGCGGCCCCAGTTATAAACAATCAAATAGTGAACACTCTTGGAATCACGGTCCATTGGGCTGCTGATCGGATGACATCAATATAGTTGATCTGCTATTTGACCCCATTGGTATACCAATCTATCCTTAATCTGAGAAATAAACGGTTAACATTCTATTAAGAATGTTCAAATCCTTATAGCAAAATATAGTACAATATGTACGCTTGTATAAACAGTTTATTTTCAATAATCATGCAATTTTATATGCAAACATTTCACAATCACTTTTCTCAAAATCAATTAAGTATTATATTACTTAGAACAAACATGCAAAAACTTGAAGCAGAATAGAAGTCGGTGGGAACAAACCCCAAAAATCTTTGCACTTTGATTCCAATCACGGAATCTCAATCTCAGGTTCAGCTTTTTATCATAAAGTGATCTATATTAAAGCCAATTTAAAGAACAATATTATTCGGTATTGTACTAGTAGTTTTGGTTAGGATTGATTTTGGTCAATATGATTTTCCAGAATTCAGAAGCCGAACTGTCTCATAGATGAATTCGCCACGAGCTCATGGGCACCACTTAAAAGTAAGACAAAACGGGGTTGGGGCGAAGGAGTTATGACCTTAAATTTTGGAGGTCATACGGCGATCAAATCTGACCCGGCCAGTGGCGACCTGGGCAGGCTCGATCTATCACCTCAGTCCAAACATCTTCTATCCTCAGGAATATGAATATATTCTTGACTCAATGGGCTTTCCGCCACAGGTCAAGAATACGAATCGGAGTTCGGGAAGGAGATATGACATTCGGTTGGAGGTCGTCGCGTGAAGATCAACGAACCCGGTGACCTGAAGCGACTAAGGCCGACCTGATGGACGAGAGCTTGATATAACACCTCGGTCACGACATCTGATATACTCCTGAAGAACTATGAATGTATTCTTGACTCATTGGCTTTCCGCAGAGTCGAGAACACTTTAAATCGGAGTTCATATAGAAGGAGATATGACCTTAGAAGTTGGAGGTCATGCGCAGTCGATCTTGACGAGTTGACTTGGAGCGACAGGCTGCACTGAGTGACGAGGCTCAATCCTAACACCTCGGTCTGACATCTAATATCTTCTTCAGGCATATGGATGGATTCTTGACTCAATGGGCTTTCCATAGAAGTCCGAGAACATGAATCGGAGTTTAGGCAGAAGAAGTTATGACCTTCAGTTGGAGGTCATGCGTGGGTGAATGTGAAGAGCTGTCCTGAGTAGACGAGCTGCAGATGAGCAGAGCTCCAGTCAACACCTTAGTCACAAGTAATATCTTCCACAGGAATATGAATGGATTCTTGACTCAATGTGCTTTCCGTAGGGGTCGAAACGCTCGAATCGGAGTTGAGACCGAAGGGGATTATGACCTTTCGAAGTTGGAGGGTCATGACGTCGGTCTTGACGAGGCGACCTGAGCCCGCGAGCTGCATAAGTGACGGTGATCCTAACACAGCAGTGCGACATCTAATATCTTCCTCAGGCATATGGATAGATTCTTGACTTAATGGGCTTTCCATATAGTCCAAGAACACTGAATCGGAGTTCGAATGAAGAAGTTATGACCTTCGAGAAGTTGGAGATAATGCTTGCGGTCGAGTCTTGATGGTGACACTGGTGACGAGCTCCTGCCCGAAGTGACGAGGCTCGGCTCTGAGGGGTGAATTTGAGCTCTTGGGGCGAGCTAAGCTCTACATGGCGAGTTGAGCTGCGACAAGTTGGAAGCTCTGCATGGCGAAGTTGAGCTATGCATGACGAGTTGAGCTCTTCGAGGGACAAGGTCTGGCGACCTCTATTTGGCGACCTCATGGGGTGACCCTTCACCCATTTATTTGTTCGAGGATTAGCCATAGCTTGGTCTCACGAGGGTTCGAGTTGAAATTCAAAGCCTAACATCAATTTCACGAACGCGTGGCTACACTTTCCCAGAAGGACTTACTTTGAATTCCTTTATTTTTCTTGCTCAAAACCGTTCTGGGTCAGGCTAGTTGACCGAATTGAGCGAGCGGGCCACGGCGACAGTTAATTTGGAGCTGACCTCCAGTAAAGGACTATGTAGTCTACAGAGGTCAAATTAGAGAGAATTCAAATGCCTAACATCAAGTTCATTTATGTGGCTACAACACTAAGAAGGACTCACTACCAGATTCTCTTTATTTCTTGCAGTCAGCTCTAAAGGTCCATTGTCGCGCCTTATCACAATGTATAATAGCGGCTTAAGGGTAGAAAAGAGGAGACATTAAGTAGGGAAGACCTACCTCTTGGGTTGTCGAAGAGCTCCCCAGATTCAGGTCTCTTGCAGTGCTTGTCGTGAGGGAAGGACTTTCCCTCTTGCTTAGCACAGGGACCTATGGCCCGATCGTTGAGGCTGCCCATAGAGAGAAGTGAGGCTTCGCTCTAGCTCTGCCATTTTCTCTTTTTCCTTTTCTTATGGATCACTCTGTCGTATTTTAAAAGAGGAGGAAAGCTTATCCCGCACCTATACCACCCTTTGCATACCTGCAGTTTTCTTCTTTATTTCATTTTCTTTTTATATTTAGGTCCCTCAATTTCTCCTGACTATTTTTCATTTAAGTCTCATATTTTTCACTTGAACATATAAACTTATTTACAGGTGACCCTTAGGTCCCCATTTTTCCAATTTCCATATTTTCTCTTTTTCACTTGGGTTTATTTCGATTCAATAATCCATTTAATGCAATATTCGTCCAACAATTCCCAGGGAAAAATACCCAAGTTGGCAGTCTCACCAGAAATATATAATAAATTTTATTATAAAAATTCAAGGTATTTTTGGGGCGGTCTGGGAGTTCTAGACCGAGCACTTCACCATGGGCGCTTCCCCTGTTTTTGTTTGCAAAGGCGAAGGATAAGACCCTACGTGCATCGATTATAGGCGGTGAGATCGGGTGATCAGAAATCGGTATCATTGACCCAAGGATTGATGACTTGTTTGATCGGATGGGGGCGAGTCTGCTCAGAGATAGACCTTCGCAGTAGTTTACCATCCGAGTTGAGGTTAGAAGCTGAGCATCCACTAAGACAATGTTTAGGACGCGGTATGGGCACTTGAGTTTACGGTGATGCCCTTTGGATTGGCGATACATGAGGCGGCATTCATGGATCTCATGAATAGAGGTGATTTCCGGCCTATTTAGATGGGTTACAACCAATTGGACTTTGTTGACGTTTGTCACGTCTACTCCCGGTGAAAATTGACATGGGGATCACTTGAGAATCATGCTACAACTTTTGAGGGATCGTGGATTGTAGTAGGATTTAGTAAGTGCGAGGTTTTGACTGCGAGGATGGGTTTCTTGGGACAAGTGGGTGTTTACTTTGACATGTCAGTGGACCCTGGGAAGGTTGAGGTTGTGATGAGTTGGGAGGGGCCAGGGAAGTCGGGTCTTCGAGATGCGGGTTTCTTGGGATTGATGGGGTATTACGGGGGGTTTTATGAGAGGATTTCTCTCGTAGGGCGCCTGACGAGAGATCGCGGCCGGAAGGAGGTCAAGTTTGTGTGGGATGACTCATGTGAGTGAGCATTCCAGGAATTGAAAAGGAGGCTTACTTCATCTCCTATTCTGATAGTCCTGGAAAGGGGATATAGGTACACAGTGTCTTGTAGTGCTTTGAAGGGACGAAGGCGGGATGTGTCGACCTTGGTCAGGGAAGAGTTGTGGCTTATGGTTCTCGACAGTTGAAGAATCAAAAGCAGAATTACCCTACACATGATATGGAGTTGACGACCATTGTCTTTGCCTTGAAGGCTTGGTGTCATTATTTATATGGTGGCTGATTCGAATTTGGACTGGCGAAAGTATAAAATACATCTTCACGCAACGAGACCTCAACATGAGGCAGCGTAGGTGGATAGTGTTTTTGGAGGATTACGACTTCACTTTACATTACCATCCCGGTAAAGAAAATGTGGTGGTTGATGCACTCAGCCCGTCACGAGAATGCCTTCAGTATAAGCGCTTCCGGGAAGTGCGGATCTTTCGAGGCAGTTAATGCCGATTCGGTATAATACGATAAAGTAGCTCGAGGAATGCGGCAGGGAAGTCGATGACTCGCGCCCTATAACGGTGATAGAGTCCCAAGTAAGGAACCACCACGAAGTTAGTATCCATATGGGACCCGTGCACGTCGGTCTGGCCCGATGAAAGTACGGGCGTCCACGAGATGGTAGTGCGGGGGAGTATGGGGATGGGTTGTGGTCCCCCAGTCAATGGAATTGAGGGAGGAGATCCTCGGGGGAGTTCCGATTGCTCAGATTTTGTATCCGGTGCGCAGTTGTGTTGTTCCTTCGTCGCGATGTTATTGGGAGGCGAATGAAGCGACACGTCGGATACTTTGAATTACGATGAGCCGCCTGCGTGTCGCGGTAAAGGCTGAACATGGGAGGTAGGCGAGGGCTGCCGATGTGGGGTGGGTGGGTGGAGTGGGAGCATGTCCGCGATGAACTTTGTTGACCCGCGCCGCGGCGCTAGCGAGGAACATGATGCGGTATGGGTGATTGTGGACCCACTCACCAAGTCGACACATTTTCTAGCCGTGCGGATGACCTTCACACTGGAGGAATTCTACATGTTGTATATACGGGAGATTGTCCTCAGACCGGGATCTCAGGTTTACGGCGCGTTTTTGGAAGAGCTTCTAGAAGGCGATGGGAATGCAGTTGATGATGAGCACCGCTTTTCATCCACAGACCGATGGTCAAACTAAGAGGACCATACAGGTTTTAGAGGACATGCTATGAGCATGTGTCCTGGATCATAAGAAAAAGGAGTTCTTTGGGAGGAGCTTTTACCCTTAGTGGAGATGCACAACAATAGTTATCGAGAGCCGAAGCATACAGTTGGCACCCACCAGGCGCTCTATAGGGAGGCCATGTCGTGCAGTGCATGTTGGGCAAGGTGGGAGAGAGCTACATCACTGGTCGGATCTTGGTAGAGACACCTGGGAGAGGTGGGTGCTTATGTCAGAAGCGGCGCTGTCTTCTCACGGCTCGAGCACACCAAGGATTACGTGACCAGGATGACGGCGACCCTCCCAGGGGGATTTGAGGGGCAGGTGATCATGTCTTCTTGAAGGTAATGCCTAAGAGGTGGTTGGGTTCAGCAGCGGGAGGCTATCGCCGGTGTCTGGGGCCCGCCGAGGATCCTCGAGATGGTGGGCTGCGATTCTTGGCGTATCAGTTGGCCTTGGCCGAGAGAGCTTGTCAGGGTGTCCACGAGGGTTTCATGTCTCCATGCTGCAGAGTATACTCCGGATCAGAGCTCATATGCTGGATTGGGAGAGCTTGTCATTGTCTGAGATGGGAGACTTCGAGGAGGGACCCCGTCTCTGCGTGTGGATAATGAGACCCGGGTCTTGCTTGTGTGGCCCGTGAGGCCCCAGTGAGGGTGTTATTGCGGCACCGGTCGGGAGCGACATGGGAACATGTAGGGACCGCGATGCGTGCCAGGTTAGCCCTCTCCCTCTTTGAAGATGGCGGTACGTGGTTTTCGACATTAAATATTACATGACTCATATCATGCACGGATAAGTGTGTATCATGTGTGTGGTCACGGAAGGACGAAATTCTTTTAAGGGGGGAAGATTGTGAAAACTCGAAAACATGCAAAACGATTTATTATCGTCGCAGTACAGACGGTAACCCTAGACTTCTCTAGATCTCGGATGACAATGTGATTTTCACCGTCGAGTTTGTCTCACGAAACCTAGATGCCATCCAATTTGTTGAGACCAGAACGATCGAAATTCATGTTTTAGGCGTGGCGATTTGGACAAATTGACCACCATGACACATGGCATGGGAACACTTGGCACATGGTGGAGCCAAGCGTCATGCCTGAGGATTGCATGAGTTGGGTGGGGCAATTTCAAGCCACCCCTCATGCATGAGCATGAAAGTGGTTGAAATTGTGGCAAAGAGAACACTTGGTCTAGAGTTGACCAGAGTGTCAAACAAATCGATTGGGTGTCCTCCACCTATGTCAAACCAACTTAGTGGTTTCGGAGGGGATTCGAACAATTAGTAGACAAGGAGAATAAAGAAAAGAGAGAAAGGAAGACGAGGGAAGAGGAGGAGGAAAAGCTACAAATACCTCCATTGTTTGCAAAGGTTGAAGGATCGAGGACTTGATCCCACACACTACAAGAGAGGTAGGGACTTTTTGCCTATTTGGTTATTTTCCTTTCTTGGGGCCATACAGGAATTGGCATTGGTTTTAGTTGGTTGTGACCCTCAATGGAAATTTAGGTGTATAGGGTAAATATTGTAAGGGAGATCTTTGCTTGATTTTTTCTCCCTTTGATCCCGCCAGCGTGTTTGGCCATAACTTGGCCATCACACATCATAATTGAGTGATTCTAGTTGTTGGGTAAACTAGACTTAGAGGAAAACATATCTCCTTGAAATAGGTCTATCCAATTGCCGACGCCTTTTGACTCATAAATGCACTCAAAGTGGAGCTAGGTTCAGGCAGTTTTCTTGTGCTGTATTGAGATCCCTTGACTGTGTTTTGGCCATAACTTGGCCATCACACATCCTAATTAAGTGATTCTAGTTTTTGGGAAAACTAGACTTAGAGGAGAACATATCTTCTTGAAATAGGTCACCATCCGATTTCGGAGCTCGCACGAGCTGAGGTGGAGCTAGGTTCGGCCGGAGTTTTCCTTGCTATGTTGAGATCCCCGAAAGGCTGTGTTTTTTAGCCATGGCTTGGCCGTCGAACATCGAATTGAATGGTTTTTGGTAACCAAGGTAAACTAAACTTATAGGAAAACATATCTCCGTGAAATAGGTCTATCCAATTTCCGACTTCTTTTGACTCAGAAATGCATTCAAAGGGGAGTTATGTATAGGCAGTTTCTTGTCTTGTCTGAAAATTGAGTAGCCAAGTTAAAAATAGTGTTTCTAAAACTATTTCTCCTTGCTTTTAGATCCAATTACCCAAATCAGCAGATTTTTTTGATATGCAGAGGATTTAATCTCTATACTTAGTTATGATGGTATGAGGCTTGAATCTTAATCCATTGTGAATTGTGGATCAAAGTGTCATCTCTTGGTTAAGAGATGACATGATGTCTTTGGTGTGTGTTCCAAATAATTGGGATTGTATGTGTTTGCTTGAATATGGACTTGTCTTGGCAGCGTGCGTGTCAAAGTCGTGGGATTGATATATATCATGTCTCAGCACAGGTGTGTGAGTTGTGTCATTAAATTGTAATTGAAGTTAGGAACCCCGGATATGTGCTTATGTGATACATTGAATACAGATATATGTGGAATGCTAGCATGACAACACGTAAGTGATATATTTAAGCGAATATTTGAGGCTGGCGTATTGCAGTAGACATGAGGGTTCATGGTACACACCTAGTGTACAAGGTAAAATGTCCATGTAGACCGTCTTCATACATTGGGCATGAGTTTGAATGAGTTTGAGTGCAGTGGCCCAATTGCATTGCATTGGTGTATGACAAATCACCGCATTACATGAGTGTGTGTACATGGTACTGATTTGGCACTACGGTTGGTGCTGAATTGTGTGGGCTCAGGAATGAGACGAAGTCCAATTGAGTCACATAGTGTTAAATGAAAATGGAAAAGGAATAGTGTCGGGCGTAGCAAGTAGAGGATAGACACCCCCTCCCAAGTAGAAAGCACGAGGCTGGTTAGACAAGCGTATCCATCAGTAGAAAGAACAAAGGAAGTAGAGGTGTAAGAGACCCGCGGTGAGACCCGGAAGGATTACATTTGCCCAAAAGACAAGAAACAATTAAATAAATATCACATAGACTACGGGTTGTGTGGTGGGAGTCGGGACTGACTCGGTATTGATTTCCCATTGGCACTTGCATTGGGGGGTGGGTCAGAGGTTGACCAGGTACATGAGGCATTTAGAGTCATACATGCATGTAGATTTTTTTCCATGATAAGACAACATGTCTGCATGGATTGTGTTGTTTGTGTGACTATGAAATGATCATTTGCATGTGCACCTAGGTAGGGAGTAGCCTTGGTAGGTTTTGTTTCTATTGAGCGTAGCTCACCCCGTCGTGGAGACCACTAGCACCTTTCGGTGCGAGTCACGTGCGGGAAGGCCGGCGCTCCCTTAGAGGTCGACAGTTGAGAAGAGGGATGGGTTGTGGCCTTGATGTATTTTTGTATATGCATGAGAACTGTTACTCGTAATATATATCATGTTTTGTATGTTGGAACAACATTTGGTTCTAATTCACGTATTTGTACCATATGTGTGAGTGAAGTGCTATAACTCTCACATTTTATATACGGACTGTATGAAGTTATTTTGTGTATTTATGAATTAAATATGCAGGGATGAGTCTCGGTATACGAGACATGTGAGTGCGATATCGAGATGCAGAATTTCATAGAACTTCAGGGGTGCAGGGGTTGTAAAGACCGGGTTTGAAGTCATAACCCATTCCGGCATGACATTACATGAAGCATCATTACCTATCAAAACATAACCAGAATTTAATAACATGTAAGTCTCAAACCAATCTTTACTAGGCATCATATGATAAGAACATGCCGAATCCGCCAATCTGAAATCGTCGGTGTTGGCTGGATGAAAGCGAAAGCTTATATCCCCATCAAGCTCTGCGGAGTCTCCTTTTTCTACTACATTCGTAGACTTTGATAAACCCTCTTCGTTTTCTGTGTTCCCTTTCTTCCATTCTAGACATTCTCGTTTTATGTGCCCATTTTTCCCACACTTATAACATTAAATATGGTTCCTTCTCCTCGATTTGGATCGAGATTTGTTCTTACTTGACTCACCCTAAGACTTGTTTCTCCCACGCTCCTGATTACCCTTAGCCATAAGCCCCTTCACCTATGAAGCATATGTTGAACCTTTGATTAAAGGATAGTAGAGCACCTGTGATCTCCTACAATTCAAGGGTTTCTTTCCCCCACATCAGAGTGGTAACCAGATTTTCGTAAGACTTAGGTAGAGAATTCAATAAGATCAATGCCATGTCTTCCACTTCAAACTTCAGATCACTAATGATTTGATTAAACACGTTTATGTGTTGATCTAGTGCTAACCCCTCTACCCTCTTTATACCATACAACTTCTTCTTAAGAAGTAGCTTGTTTGTCAATGGCTTTGTCATGTATCACTCCGACTTGACGAGTGTTCGCATGGGATTCATCATCCGGCTGACATGGCACATCACCTCCTCATGACACATCATGATAGTCAAACATGACACCAGGACTTTACGAATCCTTACGTCTACGTCTCATTCATTCCTTCGGGTTGTTTTCCACTCAATGCCTTCACCAAACCCCGCTGCACCAACACATCTTTAACCCTCCTCTTCCACAATCCGAAGTTCTCGGATCCATCAAACTTCACTATGTTCATAGGGGAGATCGCAGCCATCGTAGCCTACGCTCTAATACCAATTGTTGTTAATCATGCAACAATGGTGATAAGAATCAAAGAAGAAGAAAAAGAAGAATACACACAATGTTTTTCGTGGTTTGGTAGTATTGCTACGTCACGGGAATGCAGAAGCGAATTTTCAACATCCTTTGAAATAAAGGTTACATAGGAGGATATTTATAATAACCTTGGATATTACTAAACTATAAAAACACCCTTATACCCTAAATATACCATACCATACCACGGGTGGCCCTTGCCTTGACCTATTATTTTAAGCCCCCGCCCCGGTAAGGATATTGCGAGTCGCGCTCAGACCTTGCACCATTTTACTCTCAAAATGAGCCACATGCCATAACAGTGGAGTTATTTTCCATGTTTTTTTCCCCTATAGAGAGTTCTTTCGTTGGGTTGAATAAAGAACATTTTACATGTTCTTTTCCATTTGGGGGAATTATGCTTCAGGGTCTCATGGGACCTCTTATTTCACAAAAGCCTCATAAAAGCATCCAAATTAGGCCCAAAGCCGCACCATCTATAATTAAGCGAAAGAGGCCTATAAGGAATTTGAATTGCAAAAATTGTCATGCTTCCCAACCCCAACACACCCACACACCTAACCCAACCCTTTCTCTCCCACCACCCCCCTCCCACACACAAGAATCAGCCACCGAGCCTTTTTCTTTTTCTTTTCAGCTTTCTTTTATTTTTTAATTTGTTTTTCCATCTTTCAAATAAATTAAATTTTATAATTTTATAAGAAAATGTCTTATTTTCACTTATTTTGAAATTGTACTTAATTAATATTTTTAATATTACGATTTTATCTTATTTATAAATAGTTTCAAAACCTATGTTGGATAATATCTTTTATTAACATTTTTTAAAAGATTTATGTTTATAAAAATTTAAAACATAGAAACACAAAAAATAAAATCATAATTTGGAAGTTGTAATTATTATAAATGAAAAGTTATTATGGAAAAGAAATAACATAATATATATAAATATATAAATATATAAAATATATATATATATATATATATATATATATATATATATGAAAATATCGTGTTCATATTTTCCATGTTTCTATCTACACAAAAACAAATGAAACATGCATATATTAGTCTTTAATAAGGAAAACTACAAGTTTGTTATAGAGTATAAGGTGATAAAACATATAACTATACAAGGAAACTATACCAACTGCATAATGGGTTATTATATTGTACAAGGTTATTGCACTAACTGTAAAAGGCAAATGTACTAACTGTATAAGGGGTGTACAAGGTTTATTAAGGAAAAATAAGGAAAAATAAGGGTTTATTATACATTACAAGGGTATTGCACTAACTATACAAGACAAATATACTAATTGTACGAGGGGTGCAAAAGGTTGCATTTCACACAGGATTTGAATTTTTTTTTTATCTTAAATATCTTTCCTAGGTCGCATGCTAATGCACCAACCTAAGACAGTCTTTATATGCATTGATTGATGTCATACTTAGTTCACACATAATTATGACGAAAGCAATTACCATGTTCCCATAATTTAATAATTGAAAGTTTATTAGCATAGAACATGTTCTATGTTGTTCATTATGTGTAACCAAGTATATAACATTATCCACTAATGTGTGGCCCATAAAAGTAATAATACAGGTGTGATATGAACAACCTAAGAAATATATTTTGGATAAAACAAATATTCAAATTATATGAGCAATGTAAGTTTATACACTCCTTGTACAATTAGTACATTTGCCTTCTACAAATAGTGTAATCACCTTAAACAATAACTATATATGGCAAATGTACCAACTGTATAATGGGTTATTATACTGTACAAGGTTTTGCACCCAACTTCCTTCATCAGATGTACCCAATATGCAGGGTGTACAAATGCAACTTTTCTCACAGGATTTGAATTTTTTTATCAGAAATCTCTTTCCTAGGTTGTATGCTAATACACCGGCCTAAGTCAAAATCCTTTAAACCGCGGTGATTGTGAGTGTCATGCCGCTCCATGATTATGACATAAATTACATTTTCCATAATTTTTAATTGAGGAAGTTTATGGCATAAACATGTACTATGTTATTCATTATGTGTAAGTCAAGTATGACATCCCATAATGTGTATCAGGAAGTATGTCTAGGATGGTGTGATAGCATACAACTTCCGGAAGAAGATAAAGTATGTCCTGGGATTGGTGTATTGAGTAAAACAACCTAAGAAATATATTTCGGATAAAAAAAATCAAATTATATGAGAAATGGCTTATACCTCCTTGTACGAGTTAGTACATTTTGCACTATAATTAGTGTAATCACCTTATAATATAATAAACCACTTTTTTCTTTTCTTTTTTAAATCAGAAAAATCATATTAAAAAAACTAATATATACATGTTTTTAATGTTTTATTGATGAAAATAAGGAAAAAATGGAGCGTCACTATATTTTTCATATTTTTTTAATTTGAGAAGTTTATTATATAAACTTGTACTAGGTTATTCATTTTGTATGAGCTAGTATTGCATACACCAATTTGAAAATCTAAATTTTATTAAATAAATTCTAAATTTGAAAATCTCTTATCAAAAAGTTCCTTTATTTTTTAATATTTTTACTTTTTAATTATATATTTTTATTTTATTATGATCTGCGTAGTAAATATAAACATATTCCTCTGTAACAATTAATAATTTAGCAAAAATATAAATAAGTAATATTATTTTAAATAATAATTATAATATAAAATGCCTTAGATTATATAAAATGTTATATATTTTTTCTTATTTATAATATTTATAAATTATAATGTTCATATTATGATCTATTTTTCATATTTTTGCCCTTAGATTTTTATATAACTATATTTTTAAGAAATATATATATATATATATATATATATATCATTATCCCTTATATTTGATTTAGATCTAAAAATAAGCAAACTCGGCTATAGGATGCGGTAGTAACTGTATTTTAATCCTTTTAGCTATAAGACGATCACAAATGGCTCATGTTTTATTATTGTTGAGCTATATACTTTATAATCTTTTCAAAGATCCCTTGTTCACTCAATTTGGACTTCAAATGATCAAGTTATAGCTTTTAGAAGAAGAAAGAAAAGAATAGTGCTCAAAAGCTGACCAATTGGCACACTTTGTTGATTCAGTATTTACCATCACCTCTAAAGTATTTTATCTGGAAAAATCCATATTCTGCACTCTCTAAGCTTTCTAACGAGACCAAGATTGCTCAATTTGGAGTTTGGACGAGAAAGTTATGGTATCGGGAAGTGAAGATGAAAATAGAGAGTAATGACGTTGCGACATGCGAGCATGATGTTGCAACGTGGCAAAGAGCTTCTCCATGCTGTTGTAGCTCACGTCACGATGTGATACTCTGAGGTCGCGATGTTGGGTCAAGCCTAGGTGGATTTTAGCCCTTTTTTTTAGCATAAAATTGCTATTTTAAAAGCCTAAAACCCTAGAAACTTTTGGAGACCAATTTTAGGGGTTCCTTAGGGTGGAAACATGATGCAAGGATGGGACCGTGATGGATGATCTAATGGTTTGGGTAAAAAGAATTAGGGTTACATAGGGCTTATTTGAGGTTTATTTATGATGAATTGGGTTTAGAATTAAGTATTTAAAAGTTTTAGAAAGTTTGGGATTGAGGTTGGAGTGCACCGAAAACCATCTGTTTGTGTTTTGAGCGTTTGCGGTTTTTGGGTTTTTCAAAATGTGCACAAAAGGTTAGGGAAGATGGTATTTATGGTTTCTAGGTTAAACAAAGTATTTGGAAAGAGTTTTGAAATATGGAACCAAAATAGGAAAGTTTTGGGTTGTGGTTAGAGAATTGAATTTGGAAAGTTAAATGAAGAAGATGGGATGAGTTGAGGTTGTAGGAGGGTAGATACTTACTTCATCACCCAAGGAGGGTAGATACTTACTTCATCATAGGGAATCCACACAGGGATAGCCACGTAACGGCTCAAAGGGAATCCCTCAAGAGAAATGAAGAACAAGATATATATTTTGCCTCAAGGGACATAGGGATAGACGACGACTTTGTGAAACCCGGGAATCGTAAAGATAGAGTGAAAGCAAGAGAACTCTTAAAAGGATAATCTAAAATATTATTAAGCTTGGGCGATGATGAAAGGAAGCTACATTAGGGAGGTATATGTGGGCGTCTTTAAATCAAATAAAGTAGCTGTGGCCTTAATTCAAGGGTCACGCTACATCCTTTTTTTTTTTTTTTGTCCTTTTTCATTTGTTTCCAACACCACATATTTAACATAATTTGAGTCGACTGCTAGGGACCTGTGAAGCAGGAAAAACTTGCCAAAATATATTTATCATGAAAAACGGGTTTAATTACAACTCTTAAATTCATAAAATTACAGACCCAAAATTTTACAATATACAAAACAATGCATTTCTAGCCTTTTTCTTCACAACTGAGGTCATTGGTGATCATAAATCGCGAATCTGTGATGCACAAGTAGTTTCATGACGGGGTGAAGCGTGCCCGATGAAAATCTCTACGAGAGCTCTTTCATGAAATCTTAATCTTGATGCCGTGTTCACAATTTCACAAACATTCAAGTAAATATGCAGATTTCTGCGAGAAATATCCGCCATACCACGATGCGCTCGGTCTCGTATTTCGCCGGCGCGTCACGTTTTTAGTGTATGAAAACCACTTGTCATTGGTGTTTCGCGATGACTCTTTATCTGAACAAAGTTTTTTTTTTGTTTTATAAATCAAATCCGTTGGACAATCTAGATAAAAAGTTTGTTTTATTCAAAGCGATGGACACATTATAAAATAGCTCATTTTATTAAACATTGGACAATCTAGATAAAAGTGTTTTATTCAAAAACAGTGGACAGTCTCCGATAACCGTTCTATTAAAAAACATTGGACAATCTCCAATAAATTTAATTTTTCATGAAAATGAGACGTCTACGATAACGTTTTTATTTGGTGGGCGATCTCGATAAAATGTTGGGTGGCGCTATAGATGTTTTTCGTTTGAAAAGCTCAATAAAATTGTGGTGACCTCGGAGTATATTTTTATTGGACAGACTCCGATAATTATGGTGGACAACCTTCCGAGAAAAAAAAACCCACTACAAGAAAACTTATTTTTCCTCACAAAAATTTAGGGGCGAATTGTAATTTTGTCGCTAAAAAGAACTTTTACCGATGAAATTTTAGATATCGTTGCTAATGTCAAATTTCTGAAAACTTTTTGTAACGAATTTGAATGTTTCGTCTCCAAAAGACATTGCGGGAAATTTTGGGGGCTTTTTTGGCGCAAACGCTATTGTGATGAAAAAAAGACTATTTACCAACGAAAATATTTGTTACTAAATACAATTTTTTTGTGATGAAAATAATTTCCTTACTAAAAGTTACAAATTTTTATCCATATTTGCTTACAAAATGGTTTCATCAGTAAATATATTATTTTCTGACAAAATGAGTAATTTTGTCACTGAATAGTGTTGCTAAATTGTAATAGTAATAAGTCATATTGACAACAAAAGATAAAGGTTTATGCTATAAAATAATATAATACGTATTTTTTGAGACTTGATATTTAAATTATAATATTTTATTTATATATATAATAATAATACTAATTAAAGATTCATAAAATTAAATACTAGAATATAGATTTATAGAAATTTAAATGTTTTTTTATGTAATAATAGTATTGTTATGAAAAAATAATAAAAGGTAAAAATTATTTAAAAGGCATTAATTTTTATGGTGTAATATATATGTTATATATTTTTATATAGATAATAACAAATAATCCAAGATATTTTTTTATATGAATAATAACAAACAATAGTATTTTTTTTATATGTTATATAAATGTAAATTATATAAATATTTGAAATTATCTCATAATCATGGTCATTAATCCGATAAAATATTGAAAACTAATAACCTCGACAAAATTGTAGCATTGCATATCTATTAACCAATTAAAATAAAATTTGTAGTAAATTATGATGTAAATTGTTTAAGAAATAAAATCCATGAATTTGGATCAACTGACAATGCTATGATAAGACTGGTCATGTGGGGCATGTTCCAAGAATTGTTAAAGGCCTCAACTTTTGGTGGGCTTTTAACAACTTGGATTAAGGCAATTCAAATTTCAAAGAAACCGACCCATGGTGACATTAGTGGTTTATAGGCCCACGTGATAGAAGAGCAGATAATAATAGGGGTGTTTTTCGGGTGTCGTCTTTGTCGAGTATTCCTCGTAAGACGTGTTTGGAAAATATATAAATGGGTTTGACTAGTTTAGTTTTTTAAAATTAATAGTATTTTTCATGCCCATGATTTCATTTTATGTTTGGATCGGAAAAAAATTAGAAGAAAATTTTAAAAGAGGAAAAGATGCGAGAATTTGTTTTGATTTTCCAAATATATAAGCTTATATTTTAGAACTCCCAAAATTTTTTTAGGTTATGCTTCATTTTCAGAAAGTATTAGAGAGTGTTTGGTAAATAAAAATGGAAATCGAAAATGGACTTTCTTTTCTATTTCAATTTTCTCATAGGGTGAAAAATGAAATTGTAATTTTATTTTTAATGTGTAGATGAAATTAGAAAATTAAAATTGGAATGCTCATTTGTTTTTATTTCAATATTTGATGGTGTTGAGAATTAGAATTTGGATAACGAATAAATAATTAAAAAAAAGTAACTACCCTTAAGTTTAAATACAATTTGAGAGTTCTTTTTTTTGTCAATAAATATCTTTACTCAATAAATAAATAATTAATAGTAATATTTGATGCTGAATGTAATATTTGATCCAAGCCCATTCCTTGTCTCAATCAAGACTTAGCGTAGCAAATAAGCCAACCAAGAGAAGGAAGCCATTTTTCTCTGAACACCAACAAGAATGGCAGCATTCTCTTTCTGTGACTGACATTCGGTAGCGATATGCCCTTCATCTTTCGCCCATGCTTTTTGTTTGCATTTTTGCTCTGTTTCGTTTTGTGAAATCTTGGAGTTAGTGATGAGTATCGAGAAACGCTTGTTTCTTTGTTCATGTAAACGATTTTTCATGATTTTTTTGTGGAATGATCTTTGCTTTTCTGGCATTTCTTTTCACGATGATTTTATCCTTGGGGTACATTTGTTTTTGGAATTTTATGGTGGTTTGGTTGCACAGAAGTATGGGGAAAATGTTGGGACCAGAGGCACGAGGTTAATGGATGTTGTTAGTTTTGTAGTTTCGTTGCATTTCTTTCTTTTTTTTTCACGCCTTTTTCCACTAATCCATGCAAGCATTAGGGCTTTCTAAAGATTCCGTAACGATGATTTCAGCCCAGGTTGTTTGAGGATGATGGTTATAAACTACGTATTATGCTATTTTGAATCTCAGTATTTGCGATTTTGCACTCTTGAGATTCATTTTCTTTGCGGTCTTGGGGTTCTGACCTCTGTTTAGTTGAGTAACAGAGAAAATAGGCCAAGGAAACTCAAACATGCTTTTGGCTTTCTCTCTATCACCTCTTATTTTAGAGGTTCTTTGAGATGATTTCACTTTGTTGTTCCCACGTAACATGATGACTTCCGGGAAAAGAAAGATTGAGCTCTCTTTGGTTGTTGCGGAAATTTTTGAGAAAATTGTGTAAGTGCCCATTATAAACAAATACCTAATTTCTATCTTAATATTATAGAGATCCTCAAATGCCGGATGAGGTTTATTTGTAGTATACCATTCTAACAGTGTCGTTGATTTACCAATGGGACCTCGATTGCGGATGAGTATCTGGGCGACAGTTTGGCATGAAATTTGCAATCTTTAAACATGGGCAAAAACGAAAAGATGCTATGTGCAGCCTACTGCACATTTCATGGAGTGCGGTATGCTACATAAATCTACCACCGAGTATGTTCCCTTATAATTTTTTTATTGAAAACATTCGTTTACATGTTTTGTTGATACTTGATTATTCTCTTTATTTCACACTTAAAATGTTGAAATATTTGTGTTTTAAATTTAATAAAGTATTTATTTTCTTTCTCTCAATGGACTTAATTTCTTAACAAAATTTTCTAACATAATTTTGTTTTGAGTTGAAACTAAAAATAATTTGAGTGAAAATGTAAAAACTAATGTAAAAAATAATTTTAGTTAAAATTCGAGGTTTTAAAGTAGAATAAAATTTTGACTAGTGAAACAAGCAAATTATATGAAAAATCTAGATGGTGAGAGAATATAAATTAGGTTATTAAAATTGGTTATAGAAAATTAGTTAAAATAATGCTTTTCATTTTGATCAAAGGTCATGTGGCATGTTTGATTAAAGTCACATCATGTTCAAAGAAAGAGGAATTAAATCATAATAAACGCTACCTTCTTGAGTAGGGCTTTTTATTTATTAATGCCTTCATCTAGCCTGGAATACACTCATCTT
Organism: Tetrastigma voinierianum; assembly: GCA_016808115.1. Classification (NCBI taxonomy): domain Eukaryota; kingdom Viridiplantae; phylum Streptophyta; class Magnoliopsida; order Vitales; family Vitaceae; genus Tetrastigma; species Tetrastigma voinierianum. The sequence goes on from JAEQBH010001297.1 coordinate 1,145,066, forward strand.
CACGATTGTAATTTTTAATAAACCTTTTGTTTTTCAAACACTTCCATTTTTATTATTATTGGATCAAGAAATAAATATGTGGGTATCCAAAATCCATTTGTCACCACGTTAAAATTTCATTTAATATAAATTTTATAAATGTAGAAAATTTTATACAAATAAATAATTATTATGTACATTTGTTTTAAGATTAAAAAGAATATCTACAATTTTATTTCAAAGTTTTTATTTTATTATTATTATTTTGTTTTTTTGGAATACGTTCCCAGTTTAGTGCTTCAAAATTAATACAGGATTGGCTGGGACCTTTCCAATGTGAACGTTGTTATTATTATTATTATTATTAGTTTAAAATTATGGTTTCAATTTAGAGCTTTATTTTTAAAATCGATATAAAGCTTCATTACATGGATTAAAGTTTAAGAAGACATGGGCCTCAAATGCAGATCCATGGACTAGAATTGATGACCCAGAGGTTTTGTGTTGGTGAAGCTCAACTTGATTTTGATTGGATCAAGGTTGGTTATAGGAAACATGGTTGGGCTTTTATTCTGTGTTGGGTTTTTGGGCCTTTAAAGTGCTCCACAGTTGTCTTGGGCGGAAACTCGAGGGCTTGGCCCTTATTTCTGTCATAGGAATTGATTTGTATTGAAAATGGGTTGTCAGGCTGAATACGTTTTAACTAAATGTGGGGAGCTTTCACGGTTCATCGTAGGCATAGGCTTCGGGCTGGCTGCTTGTGGCCCCAGGGATTAGGCCGTGGGCCGAGTTGCGAGCAAGGAATTGCTTCAGGATTAGGTAAAAATGTGGCCTTTTCACCATTTATTTTATTATCTGAAATGAATTATTTAGAGTTTCAACAACTTATGTTAAAAAATGGTACATTGAATTCCTTATAATTTGTAATTAAAAAAATCATTTTTAATTATTTTATTTATTATGTATTATATCTTGGAATGTTAATTATACCATTATTTTTATCTTGTAATTATAATTTTTTTATATTAAGACAATATAAGTTAGAAGAACTAAACTTGATAAAATAAGTTTAGGAAAAACAACAAACATCTTTTTTATTAATAATGAAACTACATGCATGAAACATAGATATCTCGTTCAAGTAGTGTAGGACAAGTGTATCTTATCATATACTTAAAGACAAAATGAAGTTGTAAGGTATGAAAATGACTCTTTTAGGCCAAATTCAAAGTTGACGAGCATATGTGCAACGTATGATTAGTGATTTGTCTTGAATAATCTTTGGGTGTCGTTTAGACGATTTGGGAATACGTAATATTTATTGTCCAGTGATTGGTCTTTGTCCCGTATTGAAGATTATGGCGAGTTATTACGTGATACGGGTGCGTATTTGAATGAGGTGACGTATTGTTGGTTAATTAAGGCTAACTAATAGTTTGTTTTGTCTTGTAATGTGTTCGTCAATCTTGGAGAACTATGAGAAAAGGCTGCTGCCGATTTTCTCAAAATGGATCTAAACAGCTTGGTGATCCAAACTTTTAGATATTGTCCACCAATCCCTGAAATCGGGATAAGGAACCACTGCACCTAATAATTTATCATTAAGGAAGTACAACTCATGCATTAAATTTTGGCATTTATATATCATAACAAAAATATGTAAAGGTGAGTTAGGTTTTATGTTGGTTAAGCCCAAGTTCCATCTTATTCAAAAACAAGCCAATGAATTGGAGTAATTGAATTTTAGTGCAATATTGGGAAAATGACATTTCATGGAATTAAATATTGGGCATATGAAATAATATAGAAAAACAATGTAAGATTGTGAGGGATAAATCCGTATTTCTTTTTTTTTTATTGAATATGAGATTCATTTTTAATTTACAGGATAATAAGAATGGATAGGGATTGGATGTGGTTGCCAAATAGGTTATCTAGAGATTATGTTGAAGGGGTCACGTCATTCATTCAAGTTGCAAAAGAACACTTGCGATGGGATAACAAGACACGTTGTCCATGTCGAGATTGTCAAAATGCACGATTCAATGATTTGTTGACAATTGAACGTCATTTGATTAGGTTTGGGTTTTCTAGAAGTTATAAAAAATGGATTTTTCATGGGGAAGGCATGAATCAACCCTAATGAGCAAAATGATATTGGTGTTGATACAGAAATTGTGACGCTACTGATGCTGATATCCTTAATGAAGTTGTGGATGCATTAAATGATGCACGTGGACACATAGATAATGATATTAACTTAGAGGAATCGACTACTCATGGAAAATTTGATTACTTACTTGGTGAAGCTAATAAAGAATTGTATCCGGGTTGTAAAAAGTTTTCTGCTTTGACATTCCTTACAATGAAGTTAATGTATTAAAGTCACTCGATCGTTGGAGTAAGCCAGTCTTTTGACATGTGGCAGCACCAGCGCCACAGCGGCGGGTGTGCGTAATTTCATCAATCGTAGTTCTTGCCAACATTGAAGTGCGTGACGGCCGTATTCTTCTTAATATAGTATAAAATTTTTCTTTTATTTTTAACTGGGATTTGGTAAAATCTTGCAAAAATTAAAACCACTCCCGAGCGACACCAGGCGGTACCATAGTATAAATATGTTAAATCGCGTATCGTCTGATTTCGTTTGAATATGGCCGTGGCGTGCGACGCATTCTCGTGGCCCATCTGTAATGCGTGCGTATGTCTGAGTATCTGAGATTCAAAGTATATTCTTCTGAAAATATTATCGATCTGTGACTAACATGCGATGTCGGGAATGAAGATCTTTATTGTGCTCCAGTGCTGCGTCGCGCATGCGGAAAATAGTTTTTAAAATAAAGAAAATAATGAGAAACTACTTATTTCTGCCGGTGAGGTGTATCAACATAAAATGTTTTCTTCATTGTCTGGCCCCGTAAGCTATAACTTCTGATTATTTTAATGCTTGCTTGCTTTTAAAAGTTTGAAAACTTTTTAATCTTTAACAACAACTTTTAACAACTTCTTTTAACACAGAGCATAAAACTTTTTTATTCTTAGCTTTTCTTTGAAAGTTTATAAAAAAGCTTACCAAAGCTTCTTGCTTTGCTTGTTTATGCGATTGAAAAGTTTAACCCCAAAGCGCTTTTCATGGCGGCACTGGCTTTTAAAAAGTTTTATAAAACTTTTTATAAATCTGGGGAGCACAGGCTCAGCCGCATGCTTTGAAAAATAAAAGCGGAGACCTGGTCTCAGCGTTTTAACTTTAAAATCGGGAGCTGAGCTGACGTCGTTTGAAATCTAGCGGGAGCACGGGCTCAACCGTTTGCTTTAAATCTCACGGAGGCACGGGCGATAGATGCTTGTGCGATGGTTGATTTTTAGTTGTATATCGTGCATAAAGCAGTAATGAATTTGGGAGGCCTTTATCTTTAGCTTTGCTTTATCTGCTAAAGTGAACCACGGGAGGCGCTGCATCATCGACCGTGCCGTGGAAGGCCGCGCGTGTCGCCGTCCCGCTTTCCAGGTAAATATGGTGGAATTGACGCGTGTCGCCATCGCGTAAATTTGGTTAAATTTTCATGCGTATGTATATCTTCAGGTCACGTCTTGCGGTCTCGTGCAAATCTGCGTGATGTATGGCTCAAGTTTGCCGGCCAGAGCCAGCTAAAATGCGTGTATGAAATCACCTTGTATGTCTTGGCGTCTGGAAATCCACCTCCGACCAGTTTACAGCAGCAGAACTAGGGTTTAGTTTGTTTTTCACAAATATTTTAACTTTTGCTTTGCTTGCTTGATAAATGGTTTAATGATTGAAAGCCTGTTTAACACTCTTCAACGAAAAATAGTTTCTGATTGAAACCATTTCTTGCCTTGCTTGAAAAATGGTTTAATAATTCAAAAACCATTTGCTTACTTGCTGCTTGAAAAAATGGTTTACAATTCAAAAACCATTTACTTACCTTTACTTGCTTGAAAAATGGGTTAATAATTAGCCATTTGTTTGCTATTAGATTATTTAACTAAAAAATGGTTTGAGAAATCAAACAGTTAAATCTGGAGTGTAAAATAGTTTATAATAATAATACACTAGTATTTGGAAAATGAGTTTAGAACACTCCACCTCTTGCTTGCTAAACTTGGCGATTCGCAGCTTTTCCGCGCTTTCTTTTAACTTCTGGCCTTTGAACGAATACGACGACATATTAATCGCCTACGTATAACGTATAAACTTCACGTACTTCCTAGCACTTATTCATACTCAGCAGCGAGCGCGAGAGTGCGCTTCGTTCCGAGAGACGAGACGACGATGGACGATGACGGGACGCGAAATTATCACCAGGAATTTTGGGGCTTGAAGAATTACCGCAAAACACGACGTGCAGGCATTTTGGGCTCACGTAATACCACATTTTCCACTGGACTGTGCCGGTATGGGTTGCATTACGTGCTTTGTGCCGGTGCAGATGAACGTCTGGGTTGGCCTCTGGTGACACATCTTGGGTACACCACATGCATGTCTGGGTACACCCCCAAAGTTTGCTTACAGATTTGTTATTTTTCACAGCTTTTTACTACCATTTTACTTCATACAACTTCTATAATTCTGCTGCACTCAGAATAAATCGTGAAAATGGAAATGCAACATTACTTGCTTGAATTGGTGGTTTGGAACTTCATCTGTAAAACAAGGTGAAAATCTTATGAGTCGATAAAGGAGTCCATGAATTACACATAAAAGCGTACTCGTTTGATGATTATTTTATTTACACCGGGTGAGTTTGACCATCGCCAACCTCTCAACAAATCAAGGGTTTGGATGGCCTGCTTGCTGACGAAAGGGAAGCGACTATTATCAAAACCAAAACCCACAGGGAATCAAAATACACTTGATTCAGAGACAAAAAACATACCTTGATCTTCTTCTTCTCCTCCTCCTTCTTCTTATATTTCTTCTACCTCTTTTTTCTTTGCTCTCTTCTTACTCTATAGTTTCTTCAGGAGCAAATTTGAGACAAAATGTAATTTTGGTTTTATTTTCCACTTTCCCTTAATTCTGCGATTTGGTTCTCATCTCTTTAATATTATTGCAATTGTAACTTGTTTTATTTCTGATATGGCCCATCTACGCACTTTAATTATGCCTTCGTATCTGAATTTGTAATGACAATTGTACCACTTCTTTTATTACCACATTCCGGAGGATTTTTACCTAAATAATCTGTTTCATAATTTCATCTCCAATATTAAATATATATGACACTTGGTACTCTTATACACCCCTACGATATCTGTATCTTTGTACACTCTCGGGACGGGCGTTACAACATGTTACTCAGTTTTTTAGTTGATGCTTTCGAGAGAAAGATCAAACATTCAGGCATACTATGATGCTAAGAAGTATTTAAGAATTTGGGCTTAGAAGTTATGATTCAATCCATGCATGCAAGTATGGTGTGCATTGTTTTAGAGAGAATAAAGACTCTTGATAATGTCCAGGTGTATGATGAGCCACACGATATAAGTTACACATGTATAAATGGAGGAAAAAGAAAGAGTAAGAAATTCCCTCAAAAAAGTATTGTCATTTCCCACTTTAAAATCAAGGCTACAAAAAGGTTATTCATGTCCAAGGCATACGGCATCGAGATATGAGGTGGCATAAAGAAGAAAAGAGAAATGAATCGGTCGGAGGGGTCTAAAGGCATCAGGCGTATTACGAGAAGAGAACTTTGGAAGGGATATGGACCTGCCTAATTCCCTTGGTTTCGCAAGAACCTCAGAGGAGAATGTTCGATTAGGAAAAACTGCAATGAGATGGTTCAATCCATTTTGGGAGTATAATTAATAGTTATAGCATGGCGATTGTTCTTGTCTTGAATCTGATATGGCGCAAGTAGTGTATGAAGAGATATTTTCGTATTATGTTTACTAATTCAGACCCTGACCCGGGGAGAGATATTGATGTATACCTACGTCCTTTGATGAGAAAATTAAAAGAGTTATGGCATGAAGAGTGTTCAAACATTTGATGTGTCGACGGAGAAAACTTTATGCCATGCATGTGTTTATGAATGATAATGACTTTAGTGTATAGAACGAAATTTGGGTGGAGCCGCAAAAGAATATAAACATCATCGGTTTATGAAAATGAAGACACATCTGTCACTAAGTATTAAGTAAAATAATATTCGTGGGCCATCGGCGTTTTTACCTCTCTTGATCTCATGGATGGCGAAGGAGTGAACATAACACGATGGCGTGGCGGATTTCGACCACCCCAAGGGAATGTTCTCTAGTGATGAAATATTGCAGCAATTGTGTTGTCTTAAACATCGAACCTGGTAGCATCCGAACAACGTTGATAGCGAGAGGGTGAAGAATTAAATTGGACAAAAAGTATTTTCTTTGAGGCCCAAATGCAGAGTTGAGACATGTTGTTGATGTTTTCATGTTGAAAAGAATGTATGTGATAGTGTTGTGGGAACTTTGTTAAATATTGTAGGAAAAACAAAAAATACAAACAAAAGCTAAGCAGATTTGGTGATATGAATATAAGGAAAGAATTGCATTTTGCAAAAATGCAAAGGGAACAAATTGGTAAAAACCCATGATTGCTACACATTATTTGTAGAGGAAAGGAAAGAGTTACGTAGTTTTCTAAAGTCTGTTAAATTTCGGATAGTTTATGCTGTAAATTTATCTAGAAATGTTAGCATCAATGATGGGAAGATCTCAGGGTTAAAGAGTCATGATTGTCATGTTTTGCTGCAAAAATTACTCCCTATCGCTATTCATCCATATTTTAATAAAGATTTATGTACAACACTGGTTGAGTTGTGTAGTTTTTTCCAAAAGTTATCGCAGACCTGTACGTGAATGATTTGGAAGAGACAGAAGAAGAGAGGATTGTCTTAATATTGTGTAGCTTGAGAGGATGTTCATAGGCTTTCTTTGATGTTATGGTTCACTTGATGAAAGTACGTTTACCACGTGAGGCCAAACTTGCTGGACGATTAGCTATCGATGGATGTATCCATTTTGAGGGTGATTTTTACCCTTTTTAATTTTTATTAATATTCATAATCTAACTATGTTACGATACATGTGTTAAGGCTTATTTATTTACACTATTTCTATTTAGGAACTTGGAACATTGAAAAGATATGTGAGAAATAAAGCTACGACCAAAGAGTTCAGTGCGAGCATACATCGTGAATGAAGCTTTAATGTTTTGTTCAATGTATCTTATTGGAATTGAAACATACGTTTTTAATGTCGAGTGAAAGGAATGAAGATCGATTTGAACATGGAGTACAGGATGTCTTTCCATATTTCCACGCGTGACAGAGGCTCGACCATTGGGCGTCGACAACATCTCTCGATTTTGAAGGAAGAGTTAACTAAGGCACATTGGTATATCATGAATAATTGCCAGAGTTGAGACCATACTTAGAGTAAGTTTTAGAATCAGCATTAAAGATATTTCTTTACAGTACCTCGTTACTTAATATCTATTTAATGATGCTTAGTGAACATACAAAGAATTGGAGAGGGACAAGTTCACATAACTTAGAGAAACAACAAGAACAGAGTTTTTCTAAGTGGCTTGAGATCGTGTAAAGTTTTATTTGTGTAATTTAGCATACAATATAGTTTGTAATGCACTAATATAATTTTAATAAGATTTGATATTAAGCTATAAATAATTATATGTATATCTATAGCCTTAGATATGAAGCTGCGTGTTAAACAATCACCAGAAGCAACTGATGAACTATACTCATTAGCATGTGGACCGGATAATTCGAGGTCACATACATGGGTATGTGTTAATGGAGTTAAGCTTAGTATAAAGATCGTGATGATCGGTGTATCACGAGAAATAATTAGGATATATGTGTTTCTGGGGAGCATGATGGTGAGGAGATTGATTTCTATGGTGTTTTATCAAATGTGGTTGTTTTGAACTATGTCTTGGGGTATAAGGTTATTCTTTTAAAGTGCACATGGTTCGACACAAACCAAAAGAAGAAGAAAATAAAACATGACTATAATTTTACCCGCAATCAAAGTTACCTCCACAGTGATATGACAATGATGCACATACTTTACGAAGCACGACAAGTTTTCTACCTAATTGACTACAAAAATGGTCATAATTGGAAAGTAGTACAAAAAGTGAATCATAGACACATGTGGGATGTACCAGAAAGGGATACTAATATAGAAATCGATGAAGAAGTGTGTGGGGGAAGTGATGAAGAAGCTTACCAAGATAATGAATCTCTGCGAAACTTAAGCGGTTTTTGTAGAGCAAGATGATGGATTTGAATTTCAACGATCGACCGCTTAAACATTGATCCGAGAGGTTGTTAATGTGTGTTTTGATTTTAGAGAACATGAATGACAATGATGATAACTTCATATGTGGCGACATTGAGGAAGAAGATGAAACACTAGATGAATAATGCTATAATGAGAATGAAATGTGGCTTTCAAGTGATAATGGAAGTGAAAGTGATTAAAGAGACTGGTAAGCTACATTTTATTTACTTTATTATATGTTAAATAACATAATGTAATCTAGATCTAGTTCTTTAAATTTATGTTATGTGTTGTGATATTCCTTTTGTATTATTATTTTATTTATGGCTATTATTCTTTTTATTATATGCTTATAGCTCCTACGGGCCCAGCGGTACCTTACGAGGTTAACTTCGACCACCCACGAAACACCCATGACTCCTTTTTATGTTAGATATTCCAATGCACACATCAGTAGGGCAACGTAGTTGTAAGAGCTTCTTACATTTATATATTTTACTTATTATAATTTTGTAAGATATTTTATTATTATTTTTTTTTAATTTTAAATTGTAATGAGATGCCAATTTATTTTTAGTCTTTTATTAACTCTTATTAATTGTTAAAAGTTTGTCAGTAATTTCATGGCTAGCACCTAATAAAGAAATGTAAGAGCAAAACTAGAGGTGTCATTGTGACAAACTTATTGAAGCTAATGGGGGCAAACCTCTTAGATCACAATCAAACCATGGATGGGAAGCAAACGAGAAGTATTGTGAAGGAATTGTCAAATGAGATTGAGGTTAACAGTGAGACAACAGCCACTGTTAAGAGTGGAAAAATGGGAAGCAAAATGCCTCGGTGAGATCAATACAATGCTTGATGAATCAGAGTGAAAGTTGCTTGAAATATATATATATATATATATATATATATATATATATATATATATATATACTTTATATATATATATATATATATATATATATATATATATATATATATATATATATTTTAGCTTATATTATAACTAATTGTTGGTTATCTCTCTAAACTTACTTTATACGCGACACCGAAATCACGAAATTAGATTGACTATACCCGTTAACGCGAGGAATACTCGTGAATGTTGGGTGACCACGAAACGGCTCGCGAAAGAAAAATCACAGGCCAAAGTCTCCGCATGCGGGGAACTCACACCCACAAATTTGAGAGCACGTAAACATCTAAGCAGTCCGTCTCTTGATTTATGATTTCGCAGCCGGCTTGGGACCCGTAAACAGTGCATGATGTCACCGCCTGACTATCAATCCGAGCTATCGCCACCGAAAGTAGTTAAGAGTTAAATATGTTTTTTCTCTTATGATACATACATTAAACTTAAAAAGTTCTAATACATGTATACATCAAAGCCACCAACTTGAGCTTTCTTCTAATCCTTGGTCTCTGGGACCGAGCCGTCCCCTACGCACACTCACCCCATTACCTGCAATAAAATAATATCCCTCGACTGAGGGTGAGCTAATGCTCGATAGTGGAATGTCATTGCACAAGTGGAATTTACTTCCATGCACTTTAAGTGCGAGTCGTGTTACGTAAAACACGTTCAAGCAGAGGCATGATCCTACTTGAATATACACGCAATGCAACTCAGATCAGAGTCTCATGGGCTGTCCTACTTCAAGCCTCGTAGCCAAAATTTATTATTTTGTTTGTTTGTGAATGACCCCTCACGTGTGTATATATCGATTGGTAGCTCAGACGATTGTTATATTGTTGTTTAATGAATGCTCTCAGATGAATATCAATTGGGCCGCTCAGGCGATTGATATTTTTAATTTGGACTACAACAGATAGTGTATTTTTTAGTGCTTCCTCCCGAGCGGATTTTCTCTGAGGCTAAGTCTCATCGCTCCTCCTGTAATCTAGGGTGTTCGATTGCATATGGAATGCATAATATGTCAATTCGTCTGATCCCCAGTCGCATGTAAATATATAAACATGCATATATTTACAAAACAATCAATTCACACAATCATGTCATGTAAATTCTCATTTCATACATCAAAGAATTAAGCTCACTTGAGTGTAGTCAAATACGAGCAAATTCATTTAAATCACTCGACCCAGACACATTTTCACAAAAATATATTTTGAGAACCTTCTTTGAATAGTGGAACCCTCGATTACTATTCTGAAAAATCACTAATCCATAGGTTCACTTAGTGAACCAGCGATTATCATTCCGGCCTCATCCAAACCAATACATGATTTAAAGCATAATTTACGCTGTAAAGACCCGAACAGTCACTCACGATTCACGGGCTGCTCACATTGGTTAAAAATTTTATCGGTCGGTCTCAGGTTTGGGACGATCAGCATTTTCGTAGCACAAATTCGACCTCAAACATCGACAAAGTACTTAAAGAAGAATAAAACCAGTATAGGAGCATACAGCATCGGAGTTTGAGGAAGCTGGAAATCCGGTACCGCTGAAAATACTCTCCACGCATAGAGCGGTTAAATTCTTGTCTCAAGGCGTCATTTGTCGGATTTGTCGTGCCATCTAGAGAAAGTGAGAGACCTTCTCTACAAAACCACCATTTTTCAGCCATTGGATCTATTCTTCTCAATTCGCGTTTTTTGCTTCTTTGGTTGGAGAGAACAAGGCATGTACGCTATTTTGTCTCATTTTTGTGACTTAAATCGGTCGAAATAGCCAGATTTATGTCCTCCGTTTAGTTTTGGCGATTCATTATCTCGACCGTCCGTTTCATTATTTCTCTACTCATACCACTTATGGAACATGAGTGCAGTGTTATATGTGACTTTAGTCGCATCGATCTTCGGCACCCGAAATGCAATATCTCAAAAGCGGTGTAAATTCGACTATCTCGGGTCGTGAGAATTTTGATCTTCATTAGATTTTGTGGCGAAGCCCAATTTCAGCGGTGAAGTCGTTTCAACATCCGAGATCCAGAGAATAAATTACGGATTTTTAACCGAATTTACAATTTCGTAACCGAAATTACGATTTTACCCTTTTTCAAAAAATTGGAATTTCTCGGGTCTTACATTATCTCATATTAGTTCTTCCCTTGTTTGACTATGAAGGAAAAGTTTTCCCTAGATTTGACACAAGAGCATGTGAAGAAAAGTTTAGAAAAACAATTATCTGACCGGTTTAGAAATTGGAGATGCGATTTGCACAAGCACTTCAAAAGTTCCCAACTGTGTTGGAGGCTAAGCGAAATCCTCATGAATCTGTGTCAAATCAGGAAGAGTGGGACTATCTTTGTGATAGATTTTCAAGTGAAGAATTTAAGGTAAAGATTTTCAATGAATAATCATTCAAAACCTATTTCTTGTTGAATATTCTATACTAACTATATTTATATTATTTTCAATAATAACTATTATTACGTGTCGTTCGGCCAATCAATTCAGTAAGCTAGATCCAAAGATGCCTTTTCATCATCGAGGAGGCTCTGGATTTTAATTTATCCAACATGGACTACAAGTGGTAAAATATAAAACTAAGGTTCTTTAGTTATTCATATAACTTATAATTCTTAATATTAATGCATGATACTTGACAGTCAACAGAGAATGGAGAGATGGTTGGCCAAATTGAACTATTCAAACTAGTTCATTGGAAAAGTCAGATGGATGGATAAATCCAAGAGGCTGGAGAGATTATTATAGCAAGATTATTTTGATAGCTTTCTGTGTTTAAATCATGTTTGGGATTACTGAATCTTTGTGGAAGTGTCATCGTGATAGTTTATTTACCATGTGATGATAAATAAGGCACTTCCTTGGTAGTTTTCATAAATCTTTAAATTTTGATTTGGTTATTGATTGTGGGTGTTCAATGTTGGGGTGGTGATTAATAGTAGAGGAAAATTTGACAAAGTCTAAAAATTAGGAACTATGCCAAAATTTCTATTAATTTTATCTTACCAACTTATTATTATAACTTTTCTTACTCAAAATTACATTTAAGATTATTAGTACTTATGAGTATTATATCAACTTGTATGCTAGATTCTTATTTCAATTTTTTTATATTATTTAATGTGTGATTACACAAGCTAATTAGGTTCTTCTTAGGTAGAATCCTTGAGTAAACTTTGTTTTTGAGGGCATTAACTAAATCATCAAATCTTTGATGTTAAAATATTATTTTATTAATAATGGTTGGTAAAAATTTGTTATAATTTAAATAGGAATTTTAACTTTATAACTACTAGTTATAATTTTATTTACTTATAATTAAGTTGAGATTCTAACTAATTTTCAATTTTTACCATTTTAGTATGTATATAGGAATCTTGTTTATGTGATAACAAGTTTAGATAATTTTTAGGCATTTCTTTGCTTAAAGTAAGTTTAGGATTATGTGTGTTTATTGGGGTGTTACAATGTTTGTATAAAATGCCATATTCTTGTTTTGAAAATATAATATTAAGGGACTATGCTGAAATTTAAATAGGATTTTTAACTTACTAACTTCTTGTTATAATTTTCTTTACTCAAAATTAAGTTAAGATTCTAACTACTTTTGAATTTTCACCATTTTAGTATGTATATATTATTCTTGTTTATGTGATAACGTGTTTATAAACACTTTTTAGGCATTTTCTTAGCTTAAAATTAAGTTTAGGATTATGTGTGTGTGCTTATGGGGATATTTACAATGTTTGTATAAAAATACTATATTCTTGTTTGAAATCTACAGTGTTGCCATATAATAACAAATTAAAGCACTTGGATGTTTGTTGTGCTAAATCAATTTGATTATTAACTAATTTGAAATTCCAATGCTTATATTTATTATATATAGTAAGGTATAATTTTTAAAAATATCTACTAAATATGGGAGATCATGCCCAAATTTAATGGAAATTTAATTTACTAACTTATTAATTATGTTTTGGTTCTTTTTTTTTTTTTTTGTTTTATTTTTTTATTTTGCATATATAGGAGAAGATGTTGGGCTCAATGTCGCTTTGTGCGGAAGGAGTTGTGGTTATGTGAGGCGCCGAGGAATTTGAGCGAGAGAGTTTTGGGACAAAAATCAGGATATATCAAGAGACCTTGGTTTTGGCCTAAACCAATCTCATTTTCTAAATCTGAAGACATAAATGCCTTACGGCGTGAGAATTGAGTTGGGCGTAGACTTGTTGAGACTCAACTACTTGTGGAACTCAACAGCAACAACTTGAGACTCATGAGATCGAATTGACCAGTGCAGGCCTTGGTACAAAAACAAAAGCCAAACCAACGTCGTATGACAATTTGAAGAAATATTCGTCTCATCTCACGATCGAGCCAAGGTCTCATGATCCCTTTTTTTTTATGTGCATATGATGGAATGATTCATTTCTTTTTACTTACAATATAATATAGTTGTTTTGTGATAGACACTTTGTTAAACCTTACTTTATTTGTTATGTAGTTATATTTAGCATACAGGTATATTATACTACTATGATCACATGTTATGGTTACATATAGTAATTACCAATTAATTATGTGATATATATTTTGATTTTGTAAGTAGGTTTTAGAATTGGCTTTTTGGCATTATAATTAATGTTTTAAATACCAAATACCATACATTTTGCTTAATATGAAAAATAAAAATATATGAAAATACATTTCACAAACAAAGAAAAAAAAATATTCTTGGAGTATTTCTGATGAAATATTTTGTTGCTGAAAAGATTGTTGTATCATCCACAACTAATTTATAATTCACTGGCATACGTTTTAGGAAAAGGATTTAGCAAACGAATGAATTTGTCAGCATTAATGATAAATATTTAGTTGAAAAAAATCCTTTAGCAAATGAAATATCATTTTAATGCTAAGAAAATCTTTAGGTGGACAAAGCTGGGAACTTTCTAAGTCAGATTGCAATGCCTAGGGAGACGAAATTCAAATTGTTACAAAAAAAAATATTGGTAGAGGTGTGAAGGAAAACTCGCTAATTAAGTATTGACGAGACTTTGAGGACAAAAATTTATATTTTTTAGTGGCAAAATTTCTTACTTTTGTTAATGAAAATTTTGTTGGGGAAAATATTTAAAAAGTCAAAAATCTATCTATGAGAAATAACAGTTTTTACGAAATAGGATTTTGTCGGATATTTTGAATCATTGTCTAGGGCGACGAATGTGACAAGACGAAACATTGGGGAAAATATTTTATGATTTTATATTTGATTTTTAGTATAAAGATTTGGCTCACTGAAAGTCAATTTTCTTGTAGTGACCGCTTGTTCAAAGCCATGTCGTGCACTCACACCCGATATACGCAATGTCCCCATGCACGTGAAATGCAATACTACTGAATGGTATTTACTTATTTACGCATGCGCCGTATTAATATTTATTTCGCCAAAACCATGTTATTCGTACCGAGAAACAAATCATGCAATTGGATTTTTTTCCAGTTTTCTAACCAAAAAGCAACATGCATATTTTCAACATCATTCTCACATAAACTCCGTATCTTATTCGCATTACATTCGACTCATAAACAAAAAATTCATATGAATTTCAGAAATGAAGATATATTTCCCAACACTTTTTACAGAAAAAAATCAGACAAAGAAGTTTTAACTAAGAAGATGATAACCTGGATTTTTTTACTCGCTTAACACAAACAGCATGCATATTTGGCTTGACTATTCTTAAGAGAAACCGCATGTTATTCATACAAGAAATTTCAATCATACCATAATTTTTCTCTGTGTTTTCGGAACAAAAAACAATATGCATTTTTACCATTTTTCAGCATAATAACCATGTTATCAACCAAGAATAAGATATGCAACCGGATTTAGCTTCTAGCGGCAATCCAAAACAAAGATGCATATTTCCAACACCGTCTCACATAAACCGCATGTTATTCAGATAAGACTTAATCAAACCAGTCTTTCTGTGTTTTCAGCTGGCAAAAATAGTATGCATTTCTACCATTTAGGCAAAAATCCCATATGTAAAAAGATCAACTAGTAATGGAAAGATACTACAAAAACGGATTTTTCTTCTCAGTTTTTAAACTAAAAACAGATAAGGTTGGTGTAATCCAGACTTATATGATTATGATTTTCAATGAGGTTCAACCTGCTTCCAAAGCTGAGTTCAGAACCAAATGAACTCAGAACTCACACGCTTGTTCCAAATCATGAATTAATCCCGGTGCAGGTTAGAGTCACTGCAATGAAATGGTCTTTGATGGAAGGTGCTCCAGTGAGTTACAAACTCACTTTTAGAGTGTAGGCAACTTCTTTAAAAGTTTCTCCTTTTTTCCTCCTTCTTCTTTCTCCTTTTCCTCCTTCTTTTCCTTTCTTCTGCTCCCCTCACCGAACATGATGCCCCTCTCAACCATCGCAACCGTCGCCGGCAGATACCAATTTAACCGGCGGACACATGGCCATTACTAGGCCATGCTCTAATCTTTCCACTACCATGTTGGCGCATGAGTGGCATGACATCGGCTTCACCCACAAACGCGTCCCCCCCATCGCCACATGGCACAACACCACGCCGACGCGACACAAAGATTCGGCCCCATTCGCTGAAATACGTGAAAATTTGACGGTTCCAAACACTAAATTTGATCGAAGCGCCGATTCATGATTAACTCAATGGCGAATCAACGCCGCCATCCGAGATCTAGAGAATTTTCTAGGTTTACTGCCCCCGTACCGTGACGCATAACCGTCACTGATTACAGTTTTCACAAATAATCTGATATATAATATTATTGCCTTTTGAGTGAAATTATAGTTTTGGAAGGTTACAAACGCATGATTGCTTTGAAAATTATTGATTTGCCCCTTTTAAATGGTTATTCCTTATATTTTATCTTGTACATATATAAAATAAAATAATATAAACTAATTTAACCCAATGTTACTTATTTAGTATTTATGTTAAAATGGCCCAATTAGAAAATAAAATATTTATATTAAATGGGTAGCATGCAATATATATATATATATATATATATATATATATATATATATATATATATATATATATATATATATATATATATATATATATATCAATCTATTGATTTGGTTAATATATTTATCAAAATTTATTCCTTCATATTAAGGTGTTGTAATATCTAGAAAGTACAACATAAATAAAAGAACGAGGAAAACATTTTTTATTTAAGAGTATTCAAAACCCTTATCTCAATGACTCAGAAATGGATCAAGAAAAAGGGATCTGGATTATCCATTCCGCTGATCGATCTTGAATTCCAGGTGAGGAAGAGAATATTTCTAAAACTTTCCATTTCCAAAGAATTACTCATTATGGAAAAGGGATGACAAAGATTCATTCAAGAAACACTAATCAACTTACTGCTCGTTCACCATCGAACTTATTTTGGAAAAGTAGTTCAACAAGTGAATGAAGTGACTCTGAGTTTAGCGTATTACTTAGATATTTTGTTTTGAATTCTCAACCTACCTATGAACACTCACTTGTAGTATGTTTTCTCTATCAATTAATTTAAAAGTCAAAGATACCTAAAAAAAATCCCCAAACTATCCTCCGAGTACAGAAGTATTATGGAGTAGCTGATAATAGGTAATTCAGAAGAGTATTGCGGTAGTAAAAAGGGGAGTAGCGCAGTGGTAGCTAAAAGTGGCACCAAGAGTTGTTGTCTCTTATGGTCTTGCTCAGCTCATAGCGGTCTCAATGCCGGAGATGAATATTTATTTTGTTTTTCTTGTGGCTAATCTATTTTTTTCTAGCTCAATTTTAGTCCACTAGCAACTGTCATAGTAGACTCCAGAAACTAGGAATTCACAGTCATTATGCATTTATTTATGCAATATTTTATTTAGTGTAGATTTCTTTTTCAGTTCTGTTTCTCTTTGTCCATCTCCTTCCATAAAACAACAGTGGTATCAAAGCTTCCTTAGATCTTAAGGGGCTGTGAGAATACCTTGTGATAGTGATTGAGAGTTGTTTGTATCCAAAGAACCCGAGGGAAATATGGAAGTGTGCCTGAGGGTCTTCATGGTCTCACCAATTGCCGATGAGGAAACCATCGTTCATGGAAAATGTTCATTTGAGGGCTGTGATTATTGGGAAGTGTGAAGATATCATATAGGGAGTGGCACTTCTTGACAATCCAACCCTGAATCAAATTAGCCATCACAATGAGATGAAAACTAGAAAAACCAAGGCCAAAGTCTATTTGTATGCTATTGTTTCAGCAACAATTTTCAACAGAATCATGGCTTGTGACTCCACTAAGAAAATCTGGGATTTCCTCAAAGCAAAGTACTAAGGAGATGAAAAGATCAAGAGCATGAAGGGGTTAAATTTGGTTAGGGGAGTTTGGAGTGATCAGGCTTAGCTGAAGCCTGACAATCCATGAGTTCTAAACTGTGTTGATGGAGGAAACACTATTTGGGCAGAAATGCAGCTTCAGTGGAGGGTCAGATGATTTTGGAGGAACAGAGGACTATGGAGGGTATAAGACTTTCTCCTAAAATCTAACCTTGAATCAAATTAAGCATCACAAAGAGATGAAAACAAGAAAAGACAAGGCCAAAGCCTATTTGAATGCTACTCTTTTACCATCAATTTTCAGCATAATCATGGCTTGTGACTCCGCTAAGAAAATATGGTATTCCAAAAGAGTACTGAGGCTGAAAAGATCTGCTGCTAGGCAAGCAACTGACCAAGAGTTTGAGGGACGTAAAATGAAGGAGTCTGAGACAATCAAAGAGTACTCGACCAAGTTCGTTGACATTGAAAACAAGGCAAGAATGTTTAGAATTGACCTTTGTGACAATAGGTTGGTGTTATCCTGGTGCTCTTTCATTCATATATGAGAGGCAACCATTGCTTCATTAGAGAACACCAAGAACCCGTCCCAAACTGTTTTTTAGAATTGTTAGTGGTTGGTGGCACCTGAACAAAGAGGCTACAGGCCACCAAAAGTGGCTGCCAGAGGCTCTAAGGTCCAAAGTGCAACAAAACTCGAAAGGAAAATAGATGAAATGGAAAGGGAATAAAAGAAGTGACAGAATCCTAGAAGCCGCCAGAGAGAAGGCATTAACATGAAGACATTCTGCGTAAGCACTGTGTATAAAACAAAATTATCCCCATTTTTTAGATGTTTATAAGGCGAAGGTGGGTGTGCAGATGTCAAACACACATTGAGAAGCCTTTGCAAGGAGAAGAGAGATCGACAAATGGGGCGCGCTTTAGTGATAAGACAAATCTTAAAGAAGAGGTAGACAATTTTTGTTGCCTCTTGTTTCATTTCTATTACCCATGTGACAATTGGCTTGTTGATAGTGGTTGTACAAACCATAGACAAGTAATGAGAAACTATGAAAACTTCTTGATGGAAAAGTAATTAAAATCTATATGAGGAATTTGAAATGAGAACACTCAAAGAGATGGACTGGAGACCGAGTTGTTGTCGTAAGGTGGATTTGCCGGATTCCATAATGTATGTTCTTTGAGATTGACGAAACGTTGGCGGTGGGCAAATGGTAGGAGATGGATTGGCGTAAAGATTTGTATGGAACGTTCGATCTCATCCTAGGCTGTGATCGTTTCAAGATAAAGACGCAAGAAAAGAGCTTTTCTTCGAATCCTCTAAAACGAGCAAGTGGCATTCAAATGTCGGGCAAATGATTCGGGAGATATGGCATACATTCAGGGCATTTTCACAACAAAGGCTTGCAATTTCTGCAAAGAAATGATATGGCAAGAGGGTTACCAAACCTAAAGAAGAAATTCTCAACCTATAAGGCTTGTTTAATGAAAGTTATTTTTCAAGTGAGTCGGGATTTGAGAGTCACAAAGGTCGCAATCAATCCATTTCACCCCACGTCCATAAGCAAACTTCTTCATTTAATGACAACATATTTTATTAGAAACTAGAAAACTTTGATAACTATTAAAACTAAGGTAAGAATTGGAAAATGGAGAACATCATAAAAAGAAGTGGTAGAGGGACTATAGCTATAAAGAGTTGTGTAGGGATTATTGAGTTTCTAGCTGTATGTGATGTCTTTAAGACTGATTAGAACCATGTTATGGGCGCCGCATGTAGCGTGATCATGCAACATTTTAAGAGTAACAGTCGATGGTCGATCTGAGGCGGCGGAGCTGTTCAAGAGAAGACAGCCAAAAGCAGCTGAACCTCTCAAAATGGGCGCTGTGACCAAATGTCAAGTAAATGATTCAAAGATATGGCACAAAAGACTAGGGCATTTTCACAACAAAGGCATGCAATTTCTGCAAAGAAATGATATGGCAAGAGGGTTACCAAACCTAGAGGAGAAATTCTCAACCTATAAGGCTTGCTTCAATTGCAGGTATGCTGATTTCCTTAAGGAGTCAACTTGGAGAGCTACAAAGAAGTCAGACCGATCCATCTGCACTTCTATGGTCCATACACCCATGAATGGCAAAGAGGTATTTCATTATCTTCATTGATAGCTATACTAGAATGTGATGGATTTACTTCATGAAGCAAAAGTTAGAAGTTGTTGAAGTGTTTCTAAAGTTTAAAAGATGGATTGAGAATCAAAGTTAATGAGCAGAGTCCTCAAAGTCATGAGATCCGATAATCAGATAGAATACACCCATGAGTTTAATTCCTAATGTGAGAAAGTTGGAATCGAACATCAACTCACTGTTCTGTACTATCCACAAAAAATGGAGTTAGTGAGAGGAAAAACATAACCATTATGAAGATGACCAAGTGTTTTTTACATGAGAAAAATCTACCAAAGGAACTTTGGGTAGAAGCAGCAAATACAATACTCTTTCTACTGAACAGACTACTTACAAGGGCATTAGAGAAGAAGACACCCTTTGAAGCATGGTCAGGTATCAATCCAATTCTAAAAAATTTAAAGGTGTTTGGCTGTCTATGTTTCTCTTATATTCCACAGGTCAAGAAAGACAAGCTAGAGAAGAAGTCTGAGCTTGGAGTGTTTGTTGGCTGCAATCTTGGGGACAAAGGCCTACAGTAATACATTGAAATAAAGTGCGAAAGGTGACATTAATGTGGGATGTTTAGTTCCTGTGGTCAAGAGTAGAATTTGGGTCGATAACACTCAAAATGAACCATAGCGATGGTGTCCTTGGAATTAGAAGAGTCGATAAAAGATGATAATTCTGAAACAGAACGATCTGGTTTGATGCTGGAAAATGAGGTAATGTGGTTTGCTTTGAGTCAGTCATATTTAAAAAGCAACCAAAAGTGATCTATGATGACTAGTGTCAAAGAGGGAGTTGGCTATGATTGAGAAAAAATCGATCTATGAGTTGGTGTGGAGAAGCCTAAAGATAGAAGATAATTGATTGAGTGGGTCTGTGACTAAGCTTAAATTTTGATGGCCTGAACAAACATAAAGCCAAGTTAGTAGTAAAGGTTATGCATAGGTTCGGGGGAGCAGACTTCTCAAAACATTTGCACCTACAGCAAGCGTTAGATACTACGTACTAGTTCTTGCCTTATCTCGCTCAAAGCTCAAAGTGTATCATTTAGAAGCCACCCTCTTATTTTGGAATGGAGTGGTTTGCAGGCTGAGATTTGATATGAAACTGAAACCAAAATTGATTCAATCGGCACAGGCCTGAGGAGGAAGGCTGATGAAGGTGCATATACTGTATGGGTCAAGCAGATCCCAGAAATGGTACTGAAATTTCAAGATTTTGATAAGCACTTTAACTAGGTCTTCGGAGAAAAGTTTGATGAGTCCACCTCTAGATGTTAAAAAGCTGGATCTTGACCCTGCTGTTTATTCCATTGGTTGACCGGTTGGCAATTGGTGATAAAACAAGGCCCATATTTTATGCGGTTCAAGCATAATTATGGATAAAGATTTAAGCCGAAATGGACTGATTTTAGGTGGGGTCTATCCCATTTGCATAGATATCAATAAGTTTAAAATGAGATCTTCATATAAGTCAAAGGAAGTACTTGAAGAAGATCTCGAAGAGATTTGGTATGGAGGAATGCAAGAGGGAGTATTTCTAATAAAAAGAAAGGAGGCTTCAAAAGTATATGGAGTTTAATCTCATGGGTATAACATTCCACATGAGCTTAATTGTTGCCTATTTACCTCACAAGAACTGCATCAAACACATCATGTTTCCTATAAGTATCCTCTCAAGATTTCTAAATTGTAAGTGAGTCGCATGGTAGTCATCAGAAGAGTGGTGCTGACATATTTAGTTGTATTTTCATATGGGATTAAATTCTCGCAAAGTTCAGAATTTAAGTCAGTAGGTTATTCGATAGTGATTGCTGGATCAAGCAAGTCACATGAGAAGCACTTCGGGTATTGTCATCTTATCGAAAAGTTTCTCGCGTTCAAAAAGAAGATTGGTGGTTTCTCGTAAATCACCGCAGAGCCAAACAATACGCGGCAATTGCAAATGCTATAAACTATAATATGGTTGAAGAAGCTAATGGATGATTCATATAAAAATTCAGATAGATTATCACAGGAGATCTTCAGGGACAAAACTGCTCACTCTAGCCATTTCACATAATCCAATCTTCATGAAAGAACAAAGCATTTCAAAGTTATATTACTTGGTGAAAGCTGCAAAACAAGTGAAGTAATTTTGTATTATTGTAATTCAAAAAATCAACTTGAAACATGAGTCACGCGCGAACATTCACGTTGCTGGTTTATGACCTATATGGTCGCAGGGCAAAACAAATTCAGGATAATAACGCGGCGAATTCAATATTTCTTTGTTGGTTCGGCCCTGCTTTGAAGCGTCCCGGTCAGAAGCACGTAGTTATTATCTTGTTTTTAGTCAATCAAAGGTTATTTTTCGTGCGTCGAATTAGTTGTTCTTTTAAGGTTTAATTTCGAAGCGGCTGCAAATGTTATTCCGAAGGTTGCGGTAACGAAGGTGCGCTGAGTCATTGGCATTATTGCGCAATTTTTCATCGGGCGATTTCTTTTCAGCGGCGTTTTCTTGGCCCATTCTATAAAACAATACGTTATTCAATACCCCACGTAATTACACCGTCGAATCCCACTTGTTTATAAATAAAGGGACAGCTTGAGATTTATTTTTTTTTGTAGATCCTTTGATTTTTAAACCAAACCACATCCATTTTAGAGATATCACTTA
This sequence comes from Tetrastigma voinierianum, assembly GCA_016808115.1. Taxonomy (NCBI): domain Eukaryota; kingdom Viridiplantae; phylum Streptophyta; class Magnoliopsida; order Vitales; family Vitaceae; genus Tetrastigma; species Tetrastigma voinierianum. Next base: position 1,167,499 of record JAEQBH010001297.1, read on the forward strand.
TTTCCCCGCCTCTGTTTTTTGTATTCTCTAGATCACTATACAAACATTTTTAAAGATTTATTGAAAAACTACTTTTCCAAATTAATTATTGAAATGTTATAAAAAAATTAATTTAGTCATCTTATTTTTAATTTTTAAGTGGTTATTTTTCTTATGGTTTATTAATTGAGGAAAATCAAAGGAATAATTAAAAGCCTGGCTAGACACACCCATTCACAAAATAAAATAATAACAACCTTTTTGTTAACTATTGAGATGTTGAAAACATTTGTATCGCATAAGAATAATAGTCGCTTTAACAACACTCCCAAAGAGATGATGATGTTTGAAGAGAGAGATGACGCATTGATGATGATTATGAACTACTGTACTTGGTAAGAGATATTCTTTGGCAGTATGTGAGATTAGTTTGAAGTTGCATGACTTATTCTTAAGGAGCTTCAGTGGGAAATAAGTCCCCTAAAAACGTGTCGAACAATCAAGACAGTCCCAACAAAGCAGCAGAGCCAAAAGAATATTATCCCATTGCTTAAATTACCCGTGATGATGGTGATGACCACAATAATCAACAGAACATCTTCCGTGAGAAATATTTATCGGTTCTCTCAAACTTTTGATATTTCAAAGTGTCTAAAGCAAGGGGAGGTGGCTTACCTTTTTGAAAAGCAACCCGCTGCGGTTTCTCCCCGTCGCCGTTTTACTTGCTAAAGTTATCAAACTGCGCAATAGAGTGCTTTGGGGTCACGGGAAGGCTGGACATACTTTCTTAATGTAAAGTCCTTACTATTGCTATGGAGGCTTTCAAGAAAAGAGGTCTCAATGATTTATTTATTTATTTATGTGTTGATATAAGATAAATTTAATTGGTGAGCAGATTATTACTATATATCAATATCACGTAGTCCGCATAGTCAGTTGAGGGCTCACCGCTAATGACAATCTCGCCATAATAATATATAGTTTAGTTTGAAGCCCATCTCTTTTATTCAAAAGCCTCGGGTACACGATAAGGTCGCAAAATTCAGAGAGTTCTCTTGTACTGCAAAATCATACCTTTCATTCCAAAATAAGAGGTTTTCTATTTCTCTCAGAAAGTTTTTACATATATTTTCCTTCCAAGAATTGAGAGAGAATTAGTTGTAATTTTATCTTCATTATAATGGAATTTTTTACCTGCTTTGCAGAGGTTTCCTTTACTTTTTGAGGGTTTTACCATAAGTCTGCCCATTGTTTTTCATTTTGGTTTATTGCTCTACTTTATTTTGTTATTCATTGGGTATATTATTATTGTGGTATTATTTCATAAAAGTGGTACCCCAAATTTTTACAATCAGTATAGTTGGTGGTAAATTCTGTGTAATTAGTGTACATGTCTGAAAACAATTTAATTTTTTCTAAAAGGACGATAAGAGCCTAAGGCAAATAGGTTTCAATGAACAACTATATATGATCCCTCCACTTACCTTAGTTATCTATGTTTTAACAAAGATGCTTGCTACCGCTTGGGTTACCATTCAGTTGCAACACACCAAAATAATAGAAATATTTAATGGGAGAAATTTGAGTCAGAGAAATGAAAATAAAAGTCATATTGAGGAAGAAATTCTCAGATAAAAGCATTAGTAGTGCGTCGTAACATGAAAACAAAGTGGATCAAACATACATTCAAGCCAAGATTCATAGCATTTGCATTAGTAGATAATGTTGGGTTTAAGATTGTCCATATCTTTGTCTTTGGTGTTTTACACGAAAAGACTACTTCAAAGATCATAATTGATGAAGATTTGAAGGGTCAAGCAAGAACTCCCTGGAAGAACCAAGATGAAGTCTAGACTATGAGCGCCCCACAGCAGATCGCCCTGAGGGACTTTAACAGTCCCAAAAGGTCCCCGAACTAAAGTATGACAAGTCGCTGAACAAGGCGTTGAACTCACATGCGCGATGATGGCAAGGGATAACGAGCGACATCTCAAAGATCCGACGCTTCGTTATCAAACCAAATTGAATCAAATAAGAATTAACATTGACCACGTCTCTACTTCCAACGCGACAGCCTGCTGGAAAGAACAAACCAGAAGGTTGTTTGAGCCAACAGAGAATATCTATTCAACCTATCAGTCTCATAACCAAATGATCCAATAAGAGATGACTTTGATCTGAAGAATGTCACATGATCATTAAATAAGAGCTTCGAACAGCTGAACGCTAAAACTGACGTCGACGGAGAAAGAAAAACATCGATTATTGATATTACAGACAACCAGTCTCATCCCAAAGCAATGCATGTCCAGAGATTCTCCATCATTTTATTACAGTCACAGTATGCCATACAGCAGGTGTTGGGAATGGAGGGAGTTCATTTTAAATTCCACTAGGAGTGATTAGGTTTCAAGTAGGGTTATAGGCCGAGATGGAGTCTCGTACTATATAAGACTAATTGTAAACATGGAATCAGATCAATGGAAATCCTTACATCTAGGAACAACCCCGTGGACATAGGTAGGTTGCCAACCATCAGAAAATTAAAGGCCTCGTTTCGTTGCAAATATATCAGCATCCGCTCTGGCACACACTAAGTCCTAGCGGCGAGAGTTCAAAGCACCGCCACCGTATCAATCGAAAAACCATAGTCCAATACGGCGATCGCGACCAACCTATACCTAACGGTCACGAAATATAGGGTATTAATAATTTGAAAGTATTTTGATCGATCCATGTTTACACTAACTAATTATGTGTGAGTATTAGATGGATTTGTTGGAAAGAAGGTGTCCCATTAACCGCCCTCCTCTTCAATGGGACAAACTATGGCTATAGAGCAAAAAGATATGAGCATCTATAAAGCTCCATTAGGGTATGTTGTTGAGATCACTTTACAAGGATGGAAGCCTCCTACCAAAACTGATTTTGAAGGGAAAACTATCCCTAGGGACGAAACAGACTAGACACCTAAAGAAGACGCACTTTCCACCTAAAAATCACGGGCTCTGGATGCAATATTCAATGGTGTTGATCCCTTGCAATTCAGGATGACCTCCACCACTGAAGTAGCCAAGGAAGCATGGGACATTCTTCATGTCCATTTGAAGGAAACAATGTTGTTCGTGAATCTATAGGAACTTACTTGCTAAACAAAGTTCAAGAACTCCATGATAAGTGAGAAGGAGATCATTGTGTGACTTAATAGTAATTTCAGGTATAATTATAGTAGCTGAATCTTATTTGCTTCTCGTGAAGATTTCGAGGAGAAACTTATGAAAAGGTCATATGATCCACTTCCACGTCGTATACAAGGCATTAGCAAAAATGAGCGCGATCTGAAAAGAAAATGAGACTTGAAGAACTAATGACCCTACCAAGCTTCTGGAAATAGAACCAAACAAAGAGTCTAAGGAAAGAAAGAAACTCAGGACTATATTTAGTCCGAACTAATTTATCGATGAAGGGAATGAACTTTCAAAATTCATGTTATCCGCCAAATAATTTTGAAAGATTCATTACGGCTCGAATTCGTTGGCTGTGTAAGGTAAATTTCTAAACTCAAAACGCATCAGCCCACAAACCAATAAGTCGGAGCGACAGGATTCCTGAATCCCGCAAATTCTTGACCGGTCATCCAAAGAAGGAGATGATGACATCTTAGACAAAGAATTAGCACGTTCTTACACAGTATTATACAAAATCTAGGTAAACATAGTAAAAATCAATGAAGATCTTTAAGGACGAGTCCATCAACTCAGTTAAGACAACGAAGCTTTAGAGAAAGAGGTAGTTACTCTAAAAGGGGAAATCCTTAAGAACAACATGGCTCACCCAGAGCCAGAACATTCGGCAGTGGCTGAGGGGTGGCACCTGATGAACTGGCCAATCGCTTCAGCCCTCAGATCTGCATCACGTGGTGCGAGATTCACCTCCCAAAGCCCGCATTCATACCGGCGCGGTAATCCAGATCAAAGTCCTTCATTTAAAGTTCATTAATAATATTGGTCCGGCGGCTGCAAAACAGAAGAACTCATCTGAATGTTCCCGAGAACGGGAACAACATGTTCGAACAAATAAGACAAGTTCATGAAATAGAAGGACATGGGAGTCAGATGTTACTATTGTCAAAAAATAGGTCACATTAGATCACCTCGAGGGGACTACTAAATTTGACTGCACAATAGACTAAAGGAGAACAATTAAATAAGAGTGACCACCCAGGCAGAAAAGGAAAAAGCTAAGAGTCTGTTGTTTTACTCTTGGCGGCTTCGAATAGAGAAATAAATGTGGTACTTGATAGTGGGAAGTCGCAAACATATGACTGCAACAAGTGGTTGCTATCTAATATTCTTTTCCATCACCGGATTGAGTAACCTTTGGGACGCGTATGGAAGGTTTTGAAACGCCAACCAAACGCCCGCCACTTCAAAATTTAAGGATGCGTTCTTCATTACTTAACTGTAATGCCAACCTATCCATTAGTCATAATAGACCAAGATCTGTTCGTGAGTTTCACTAAGGCTAACTACATGTCTTTATCGTGATCCATAGTTGTATTCGCGGAAGCAAATGAAATATCAAACGATTGTTATCTAACGCGCGTTAAACACGTGCCCAACTCACCAAAACTATTACCAACCTTCGCAATGTGTATGATGGGACATGTAAGTCATAAATGTACCCCAGATACCATTAATGCTAAGAGTTATTGATTACTACCCAAAAAGTGTTGTCTCATACCCTTAACACTATAGGTTTTGGAGCACCTTTGCAGCAATCAACCCACTAATCTGGGGCCAAGTATGTTATGAGCACACGCTATGTTGGTCGATCACATTTATGGCAAATTTTGTAGTTTTCACAGCCGCTTATGCCAATCTTAGAGTCACCAATCACGGAGAATCTGCTGAAATCGAAAGGCATCAAAATTGGAAGAAGAGGAGAATGAGTTATGCAAAGAATAAATTACAACCCCCGGCATTTTCGCTAAGGGTCACAAATCTCCGCAACCCTTCAAAATCATAGTAATACGCACTTTCACTTCTTTACTAGAATTTTAATCGTTTTTCTTGATCATTCACCTTCCATTTTCCTAAAATTTGTCCCTAAGGTAATAGCGATTTGAAGGTCTTCATATTTTAATCAATAGCGTTATGCACAGCTGTCTAGACAAGATCTTGCACAATCATTCATCGAAAATTGGAACCAAGCTTCCGAGAGAAGGCTCGTGTTTTTCTCTCTACACTTTTTCCTTCATTTTTTCTCTACCTTTCCTTGGCGGGTTTTCAACTAATCTTCTTCCTGAGACGGGATAACTGGGGAGGATGAGTGGCCAGAACCCTTCCTGGAATGAATGCCATCAAAGGATCCGGAGGTAAATCGAGGGGGTTCCATGTTTTCACGCCAGCATAATCGCACGCCGTTTCCTTTTTAACTTTAGGGTTTTGATCCTTCAAGTCACCTTGAATGGTCATTTGGTAAGCTTTTTGGGGCAGCCCACATGCCCAATGTTAGATCCCGTGATATTCATTAATTATCATTTATGAGCCATCGGAAGGCAGTCATAATTGGTTTGAACGACTCATAGCATTAATGGCCAACGAATTTATTTTGAAGATGATGAAGGAGGGGTAGTTTTGAGAAGTAAAATTGAAGATCTCGCTGGGAAAATGAATCTATAGGCCTGTCTTCCCCAAGGAAAAAGACCCCCGAAAACCCTTATTTCGCTTGGGGAACTCAAGCCCAAAGGACCTAACACTTCGGGCGATTTCTATTTTACATTTAACCTATTTTACTTTGGTTTTCAACACAAAACCTCATTTCATGAAACCCCAAATCCAAAAAATGAATTCAGCTCATTTTAAACTTCAAGCAGAGTCATTTACACGAAGAAAACCCATCCTTGTGGACGATCCTAGAACCACTGTGCTATAGTAGCTATGCTACGCTAGTACGAGGTGTTAGGTTATAAATATTGTTGATTCAGAATACTCTACGGGCTATACATAAGCACACACGAATCAAATGGCGTCGTTGCCGAGGATGGTGCCTAGCAAACAGACAATTTATCGAACACTGCGGATCCTATCACAGTTCTGAATTTCTTTTCTATTTTCATTCTTTCTAGCAGTTTACTACTAGGTTACTTGACATTCATTATACTGTTCATACTTTTTATTTTTCCTTAGCTAACATTAACCCTTGTTGGTAGAGTTTTCTTTGTTTCTTATTAGTGTTGTCATGTTTTTCATGTAGGAGTTTATGTTCTAGTGGCTCTGAAACTAAGCAAGATTGTTAAGATCGTGATCCCACGTAAATCACGTGAAACGCATCCCAGAGTGAGCTCAAGTTTGGATCCAATGGAACCCCACATGAAGAGCAAACAGAGGCCTGCAGGGAGTGCAGAGAGAACCTCAATGTATTTAGAGTCCATGAGGGTGGGACCACATACTATGAAACCCTCGAGAAATCTAATTTTCGAAAAATGGCAATCAGACTTCTCGTAAACCAAAATTTTCCGATTCGGATGATGAAACTTATCACCATTGAATTGTCTCGCCAAACTAGCTACCACGCCGACGCCAATTCGAGACATCACTCGTGACGCCGGCGAACGAATACGCGAGGATACCAGCCGCACTTTTGAGTGGCACACGGGTGACGCCACGGCATGATGCGCCCAACAACGGAGTCAGGCAACGACGTTGGATACATAGCATGATGCTACCGATAAAAGTTAGCAAGTATTGGGCGAGCATGTTAAATCCTCTCAACCAATTATAAGGCATATGGCAAGAATGGACCAAAGAGAGAGCTTCTTTCTCCATTTTTGCCAGATTTATAAAGGAGTGAGTGAGAGGTGCAGATTTCAAAATGGTGGATTTTTAGTGAGAGATGTGCAACTTTCCTTTAGATTACGCCACCTGGACCATTTGATTCTTTAAAATAAGAAGGCAAAGCCGCCCATGTGGAGTCAAGAATGCTGGTAGTTTCTATTAAACTCGTAGGGTTTTAATTTTAATGGTTAAACCTGGTTTGAAGTGTTTTTGTTAATGGTCGAGTTGACTGAGGTCAGCGAGGGTTTTTCTTCGTCATCTTAAAACCCTTAACTCTGAATGCTGGTTATTGTCCCGCTGAACCGCTTTGTAATCTTTCAAGATTGTGTTCATAATTTATGCACAAACAGCCTCGTGTGTAAGGAGGGGTTGAACTCAAGAGGGAATTCGCGCCCACAAAAGCGAACCGATGTAATGAGTGCAACGCCCAAACATGCCCGGCATCGTTTCGTTGGGGACCGTTAAAAACAGTCCCGTTTGTAAGAATTGGACCAAAAACGCCCATGTAAGCTGTGCATGAAATTGTTCGTTGTTTGGCTGAGTTGTGTGGAAATTAATAGGTTAATGCATGAACATAATGTGTTAACATGACGCCAAAATTACATAAATATAATTGTATGTGTAGGGTACACAACTGGGTGTGGTTCCTGCAGAACTTACACCACCTGGGGGCCTTGTTAGAGCCTTACAGAAATATTGAGCCCAATTTAGTTTTTAGGCAAAGCCAATAATCCCTACCGATTTTCGTAATATTTTCGTGCCAGATTTGATAAGCTTATCTTATCACAATTTTTGGCCTTGAAAGGGCGCTGCAGAGTTGCGCGCAAAAAAATCTCATTTTCCCCTCCTCGCAGCGTGTGCACCTGCTCAGCCATGCCATTCCCTCCGGTCTCAAACCGTCTCAAGCCATCCATCGAGGCACCACACGCTTTTTTAAAAAAAAAAAAAAAAAAGCTGATAATTTTGTGAAATACTGACATAGAAATATACCATGCATTATTTACAGTTTACTACACTTTTGCAAATCACTTTTGTGTCTTCATTTTGTGTATCTACTCTTACCTTAATCATGAATCAAGCCTCAGACAGCACCTTTTTGTTGATAGAACAATTCCATGCATGATTTAGTTTCTAGTCAATTGAGGCTCTCAGCGACATTCCAACTCAACATTCCTTAGAATAATTCACATCTACACACCGCATTGAGCTCAATAAGTTTAGAAGTTTAAGATTCTACTTGCAGAGGCCGCACACTCGCCTGACACCCTACACAGGCTCAGGTTACCCATGTATGAAGACCAATATAGTCTTCCAAAAGGAAAAGAAAGAAGCAGAAGAAAATAGAAGCTAGTGCTTGTAGATGGTTGGCTGCGAAACTGAAGACGGGTCCGAGGGGTATATGGCGAAGCTTTTAAGCCCGATGCCCCTAAACCTTAATCGGGTCGAGTCATCGATTAGTGTTCGCTACATCGTGGATTATGAACAGGTGTTTAGGGTGCTTAATTTCTTTAAATCATTCGGAGTCCGTAGAAGCCTCAGAGCTTCAGGTCGCTGATCCTTTCGCTTCGATGCCCTAAACCTTAATTGGGAGTCATCAGGACCTGCTTATACCTGATTTTTGTGAAGTCGAAGCTTTTAGCATTGCACCTTACATTGCCATCAAGGAAGAAATAAGAGGGAAGAGTTAGTCCTATTTAAGTCGGGTCAGCTAAGGCCATATGACAAAGTTGGGGGAGGGAATAGCTGGTACTTATTAGCTCGCCGGTTACCTTAGGAACAATTACGTTGTGGAAGTTCAGGGGCTTACTTCTTGAGAACCACTACACCCCAAACTGCCTTGCATGGTCTTTGTTCTTCATGCCTGGGTTTTCGTCGTATTCAAATTGTTCATACTAAAGGTAAATGCAAGTTTGATTACATACTTTAAACAATATGCACTTTTTATAAAATAATGCGATACATACCTTATTGTTTTCAGTACTGCTAAGGACCAGCAACGTCATTGGTGTGATTAGTGCTCGTGCGCGCTATTTTCGAGCCCTATTTAAGATAGGTTTTGAGTAGTTTTTACACCACCATACGAATTGGTTTCAACTATTGTGTCCACTTAGTGCTTCTAATTTGTTTCTAGATTGTTTCGGATAGTTTCTGCGATATTGGGAACTTCATTAGCGAGTTTGGTTTATCAGGCCGAATGCGAGAATCTCGATGATTTCACCGAGCCAAGGCGATGAAACAAGAGGTAAGCTGAAGAATTGAACAGCGACAGAATAAAAAGTGCGGTGAAGTGGATGAATAAGCAGAGTAACAAACCCAAATGATTTTCGCTTAGATCATGGTAATTTCTAGGATTCTCGCGAAAATTTCGCAATCATAATAAAATTAAGCATCCCAATGTAAATTTTCATTATATGAAAATTTTCACTAGGCTAGCTTAAATCATCGCTCCTAGTACGAAAATTCTCACTCCCGTCTGAACCACAAAAATTCCTCGCTTAGCGCGATAGGCAGGTCCTTCGCCATACTACGTAAGCCTGTCGATATGTACCATTCACTTGTTTGTGTGTGTTTTGATTCTAAACGCATCACTTTTCTGACAACCAACATCTCATTCCTATCAGAATTTCACATTTTAGGTAATCTTTGTCATTCTTCACACCATGGGGTTGGCTATATAAGCCCCCCAAACCCCAGTAACCCTGCTGTCCTTCCATTAATAGCGCCTCAGTAGTCACCAGGCCTACTGCCTCTCTCCTTTTCTCTCATTTTCCGCCGCCAAACACACCGAGGATGACAACTCAAGGGATGCTTGGCTAAGCTCTCATAGCCTTGAAGAGGAGGTTACTAGCTTGGTTTTGGGGCCTGGTTGTCCCTTATGCTTTGAATGTTACAAGTACGCATTTATGGTTCTAACTTTTCAATCTAGGTTTGACGCCATTTAATGTCTTTCCTTAGCTCATTATTTCTTCTATTTATAGTTTTAGGTTCAGTGTGATTCTTAATGTTATGTAATTATATCTCATGTCACTAGGCTTAGAATTGAAATGAGGTTAAAATGCTAGGGTTTCAAACTGAATGGACTTTGAATGCTATACTTGGGTTTGACTCAACAGGGAGTGGTTCTAGGTTAGGTTTTATAGCTAAACAAAGATCCTAGCTTGGCTTCGACTACATGTCATTTGCCCTAATGTGAGGAAATAACCGAGGATATTCAATATCCCATAATGGGGTTAGTGACCTGTTTTCCAAGATTAATGTATTGGCACTTTATTTATGATATAATGAATCTGTGCGAAATAACAAAACCCACCGTTTTTAACTAAATCCAAAAAATCCACAAAGTCTCTCACCCATTTCATTTATTGATCCACCAGAGAAAACCCATCCCCGTGTTCCGACCCCTAGATCACAGAGATCATAGGAGATTTTGATCACTGAAGAAAGAGGGAGGAAAGATAGGGAAACAATTTTGCGATTCCGATCACCCTACCGTACAAATTGGGACCTTGCTTAAATTTAACAAGCTATATGATTTCTTTAGTTCAAAAATTAAATCAAGTTTATAAAATTACCCATATCATTGGTCAATACTTCAACACTCGAATCGCCATGATTCTGAGTACTCTAACATAAACTTTGATCTCTCCTGGTGCACTTTTGGCGACTTACTAAGATCAACATTTCTCTTAACACCCCAGTTAGGTATAACACAAAATGGGAAGACACACAACACTTGTACCCTTTTTTCACCTATCTCAAGAACCCCTCCTTCTTTTTCAACTACAATTTTCGACCACCATACATGCTTTTTGTTCACCGTGGCCTTCCACCAAAAGTTCTCCATCTCTAGTCTTCCACAGTTTCTAAATCAGGTCATTCAATTCTCAAAATCAAGAGTGCTAGGTTTTGCATCAATTCTCCTCTTATGACTATTAGGGACAGAAGAGGTGTCTCTTCACTTATTTCGATGTAAATTTATGGGAAACAAATTGAGCCAGACTTCAATGATGATTTTTTTTCATATTAAACACCCTCATGTGGCTACTTTGAGAAGGATTTGAATCACTCGATTTAATCAATGATAACCTCAACTTATGACTAAAATGGTAGAATCAAGCCTGCAATTGTGGACAATCCAGATTCACTTTCAACCTCAAATTGAAGGGTCTTATGGTAGGGTTTAGTTCTTGGTTTCTTCTAGACATTCGCAGGCTAGGTCTCGGGCTTCTTCCTCCAACTAGAATCATCCAGTCAGGTTTTGAAACAACTGATGTCAAACACTTATTTGATGGGCTATGGGAAAGCCAGATGAATGACTTCCTTTGGGATATATTACACATATATGCTTATCTTCACAAACCGTCTTTTACAATTTAGTTCCACCTGTAAACTCACCTTCATCAAATCTGTGGTTAGGATGAAATCCCAACAAACCATAGAATATAACCAAAGTCTAATAGAAATACGATCAAGGCCTCAAAGATCATGTTTACCTACCTTAGTGAACTTTTCCACTAAAACTATGCTTCTTCGCCTTTCCTCCTCTCTAGCTTCTCTAGAACTCTCACACTTTCTCTAAAAATTCCAGAATTTTCCACTTCCTATGGGTGAAGTTGTCTGAAGCACTAAACCCAAGAGAACCAGTTTGTTTAAGAATATATGTATTTCCTTTCTAATGCACCATGTGTCAATAGCCTGGCCCAGATGAGTGATGAGGTGGCTGCCCCATGATACCACATAGCTCACAAGCATGATGTGCACTTTTACTCCCTCCACCAATGTTTTCGTAAAGTGTCCACATGTTCTAATTACAAATCCTAACAAAAACCACTAATCTACCTAATTGCATATAATGACCTCCATGATGCTAAGTAAAAACAATCACTACGCTTATTAATCCTTCAATTAAACCCAAATCATTAGATTTATGAATTTTAATCATAATGAAATATCATGTACATGTTGCATTTGTTCTCAAAATTTTACTTAATATAAATGTAAAATTATATATGAAGATATTTAGAAAGATAGAAAGCATATTAAAATTAAATTTTAATATGTGTATTTATTAAGAGTAATGTAACAACCTTGAATTATTGGAATATAGTTGCGTATTTGATGAGTATTGTAGTGTATGGGCCAAAGTAATAGTTTTTATTTCAGTATAATCTCAAAGACATAGATGATAGAGATTTTTCCACAAATGACAAAGTTATCACTGATACCCGCTTTGGGGCGCCACAGTTTTTATATCGGGAGCTAAGGCAAACGACACCCTGAGAGCTTCCGTGGGTGATGATAGTGTTTTGGTCCTGATGCCTGCACTACAGCCTTGGCACGGCTCATAAATGATCACCCTGAGCCCCTAAATGGCGGTGGTTGATATATGGTTCCTGACACTTGCTACCAGAATCTGGTATTAGAGCTGAGGGCACACTCCAGCATCTAGCCTGGGGGGATCTGGCCAGGCCACTGGGTCTTAGAGTACAACCAGTGCATGAAAACCTAGGGCTTATGAGGACTCGCATGTGCCATGGTCATTGAGGTGTAAGAACATCACCACTTGGTGGCTCGATGTAGAGGTTATGTATGTGATTACCTAGACAATCACGGGACAGGATTAGAACACTACGTGCATGTGTTTTATGATCGCGTGATCGGGCGTATAACCATGAGGCGATGCGATCAGCGTGTCAAGATGGATCAGCCAGTGGTGCAGATTTGCATGGGAAGCGAAGAATATATGGACGGCAACACCACTAGCTGAAGAGTAACCCAGGTGTTCACATACCGGGCAAATGTCCTAATTAAACAGCAAAAATTTATGGGCATAGTCCGCTTTAATATAAACTGATCTTAAGCCGTGGAGTGCCGAAATTGGTCCAGCTTTTGAAGAAAGATTTGTAATTAAACTCTTTGAAATTTTTGAAGTGTAGGAATCGCAAAGGTTCAAGCTACCGTGATGTACGGAGTAGCAAGGAGGCACCGAATGAAAAATGGATAAAATAAATTTTTTATAAATTTATTTGCATATCGGAAATTGAAAAAAATATATATATATTGTTTGGGAAGTTTTCCAAAGAAGAGAATGAAAATGGTGCGTGAAAAAACTGGCTAAGGGTTGGGCTACTACTCATCCGTGTCACGATACAATGGAACGTCGCGATTACAGCCTTCCTCGGGCGCGTGTGCTGGATCGAGCATGTCACGATACAATTGATTGTATCGCGACAGCGAGGCGCTCGTGGGTCGGGAGGCCGCTGATATAATCTAAATGACTGGGATTAAAGCCCAGTGACTGACCAAAGAAGAGATCACGACACAACAAACTGCAACAGTGACGCATAGCCGCCTTATTGTGTCAGATAATCCAAATGATACACATTTGATAATTGTTATCGTTTGATTCAGCATGGAGGCATTACTATGTATAACCCTGATTTAAACTGATTGTGTATCGAGGAGGTTGTTTCCACTATTGTGTTTGCATATAGAACTACGTGAACCAGTGGTCGCGACACCACAAGGTGAAAGAGGCTCTATGACATTTGTCTAGTATTTTTAAGACTTAAAGGGCCTAATTGATCACAATTCCGAGGGCTCGCATGGCCGCGCCAAAAAGCCAAAGCCAGCACGCCACCGAACGCCCACACACCCACGCCTACTTCACGCCGATTTATGGCACGGTGCGCCACGCGACCGAGCCACAGACGCAACTGGCGCACCAGCACGCCACTAAGGTCCGCTGTAGCACACCCGGTGGCACTAATGCCTGCACTGCCGCATTGCCCGTGCCACCGCCAGACACCTGCTCACAAAATAATGAATATAATATATTTATATATATATATATATATATATATATATATATATATATATATATATATATATATATATATATATATATATATATATATATATATATAAAATAAAATAAAATATTTTAAAATAAATTAAAATCAAATCAAATGAAATAAAATTTTAAAGAAAATTTCTAAAATAAAATTTTTGTTGTTGATTTTGATTTGACATTGACTGTTATCTTATTAATGGTGAATGTGAAGTGGACATTGCAATATATAAAAGAATTTTCCTATATGAATAGTGTTCTGGGTCGTGTTTATGCCTTAGAGACATCGCATTGAATTTCCAACTCTGTCATTTGACATGTGTAGACGGCTATCGAGGAGGACATAGGCGATAGTAACTGAAATAGAATCACTATGAGGTGCAAAGAAATGGTCGAGACTTATATGCTAAATAAGCCATGTTTATCTGGTTACCATCAGATCCGTGGAGAGTAATGTCAATCCAGTCCAAAGAATAGCATGAAGACGTTATGAACAGTCAAACGTTGCTATCGATCCAACCATCAAACCAACGATCCATGCCAAACACCATACAAACCCTGGAGAAATCACCCAAACCTCCTAGCCAAGCCCTACAGCATGCACCTCATGTTCCACAAAGATGCTTCAATCTCGATCACAACCACGTAAATAACTTCTCCAGTTGAACAAGCCATCTTAAATTTGAGCAAAGTGGTAGGTAACTTTGTAAAGGAGCAGAAAGAAGTTAATGTCCAAGAAAATCAGAGAATTGATACAGTGGAGAGCACTTTAAACAAGAGATTAGAATGGGTTCAAGAGCGAAATTGCTCAAAATTTTGACAACTTCCAGTATTCAATTTCCAAGCTAACCAACCAACAACAAGTGCAGGAAAAGGGCAAATTTCCTTCACAAACACAGCCAAACCCTAGGGAGTTCGGCGAATAGCCTCACGCGAACCTACCCTAAGACAGAGATAAATGAAGGCAAAGGACCTACTTTGAGGAGAAACAAGTCGAAAGCAACCAATGCCTAAACCCCTTGAAGAGGCTAAAGAATAAAATAATGAGGAACAAGAAAGAATTGTGATTAAAGAAGATATGATGAAGAAGAGCATGCCTCTTCCATTTCCTCAAGCACTAAAAGAAAAAGAGAAAGTGAAAAACCAAACCTCCCGAAATTTTAAAGTAGCATACAGAAGGTCACACCTTGATACATTGCTAAGTCCTGTATGCCAAGTTTTTAAAGTTGACTTAAAATTATAAAAGAGGTTTCGAATATCACAAGAAGGCCTTTGATAGAGCAAGTCAATGCCACCATCGCAGCAAAACCCCGAAATACAAAGACCGCTGTCCTACCACCATCTCTGGGTGAATATTGTAGAACCCGTGCGAGAACGACGCTGACTTGGTGGCTGCGTCAACCCGCCACCTACCCGCCTTTATAGCCAAATGGAGAATTTAACCCACCACGACTAATTTTGCCGCATGCGCCGCTTAAAATTTCGCCGCAATCAAGTGAAGATGTCAAAAGTGTGGACAATGATGATTTCAGGGATCTCGCTGAACCCTTATTAACGAACCGCTATTGAGTGATAATTATGTACCTTACTATCTCAGGAGGCCATTCTCAAGTTACCTCAATCAAGATTGTTAGTCGTGAAAGGAGTTATGCAAAATTAGATTCGGGAATGCCATGATCAGAACTCAACATTTTCCACTTGAGCAAAAGCACATGCACTCAAGAGGAATCCAGAGGTTTGTCTATGACATCATTTCGATGAATAGCTCCCACGCAAGAATCGGTAGGAAGAATTGACGAGGAACCGTAAGAAATTTCAAGAGCCATGGTGAAGCCCTGGTTAGCAGCTTATGCGCCGCGATGGTACCTGAGAAGAAAATAAGAAACCTTCCCTTGTTAAAGGATGACAGTAAGTGCAAAGCTACAGAGCACCAAAAGCTCGACCTCAAGCCTTCCCATAAATTAAAATATATATTTTGAAAATATGATGGTTATCTAAGCCAGATTTCTTCATTGTTTAATAAACACAAGAGAGTGCCTTTCTTCCTGACATCATCACAAAGTGCTGCATCTTACTGGATAGTAAATTCTTTCTTATTTAAAGGGATTAGTCCTTTGGTTTGTACCATCACATCTATAGGAGATAAATCGCATGCCAGATAATCATAAGAGGTCACTTAACTTCAAAAGAGGTAGTGCGCATTTAGTTCTCGACCATATAGCCAAAGATTATTTATCTTATTTTCGAGAACTCCCGGTGGGAGTCCAACTGGGAAGCAAAAGTCAAGTGGCACTCAACACAAACAAAAACAGAGGATGTGCTCAACCCCACTACTATTAAAGTTGAGGCTAGCGGTTAGACTACGAGACCAATGAACGACAAGAAAGGGTCTAATTTTTCGCAATTTTCCATCGATCAACTTCTGAGAGAAATGGCACCCATTCTATTGCTTCTTGGATGGGTATTCCAGATATTTTCAGACAGAGATTACGGTGGAGGACCGTGAGGCATTCATCTTCACCTGTCCATCGGGACTATGTTAAGGCAGAGAAATTTTTGAATCTTCATAAAATTCCAACATTCTGGGAAGATACGCTTCAATATTTTCGTTGAGGCGGGTGATGGGATATGAAGCGTATATGCATGATATCACCATATGGGGGTATTATGAGTGTTTTGCCATCCCCAAGGCCAGAAAGACTGGAAAGAACCTGTGCTCAATTGGGGAGGAGTGCCATTTTATGAACTGAGAACTATGTCTTAGCAATGTTGATTCAAAACAAGGAATTGAGGTTGATAAGGCAAAAGTTGAGCTTATTTCTAAACTACCATCCCCCATAAATGTCAAAACAGTAAGACAGTTCCTTAGCCATGCTGGCTTGTACAGGAGGTTCATCAAAGATTTTTTGAAAATTGCAAAACCTTTCAGAGCCAAGAAAAGGATACTTGCGTTTGTAGCTGGACGAAATCATTAAAAGTAGTTTCAGAGCTCAACCAACCACCACCGCACCATAGTGAGAGGCAATTTAATCAGAAGCACCCCGTTTGAAGTCGATAAAGATGCCAATATTCGCTGTTTGCATGGGCCCTCGGCAATATATGATGGAAGCCCCGGCGGGTTTTATAGAACAAAACTTCAATAATCTCGGCGAAACTACACTACCACAGAGCAACTCGCCGCGCCGCGCTCCATGCCTTCAGACAAATTCCGCATACTTTGGGTGGGTCATACATTGTTATCTTCACATACCACCTTCTGGAAGTACCTACTACCAAGCAAGATGCCAAGGCAAGGCTTATCGACAGGTTTTTCTACTCCGTGAATTAATCTTTAGATCGTTATGTTGGTGCGCAGTAAGTGGCAATAATCTTCCGCATCGAATTACAGCCCACAACACACACAAACTGAATCATTAGATGGAATTTATAATTAATACAGCTGAAGTGCTCCCAGTATGCTCATATTGCTAATTTTTGTATACAAAATATAGTGGAAGTCCAATGAATGAAGTAATGTGATACAAAGCACTGCCAACGGTCTCCATTGCTGATGGAGCGATTTATTCAAGCATTATGGACTCGATCATCCGATGCAACGTGAAGAAGAAAGAACTGGGATTCCTTCAACTACTACCATGAAAATGTTCAGAGGAGGTCATTTCGGTTTCACAAAAGACAAAATGCATAGCGCCCAACTGGGTCTCAACGCCCTTCTTTTACATGCCATGGATTTGAGGTTATAGATTAATGCTGTTATTCCTGGAAGCTTTCCTCTTATTACATAATGCCCTTAAACCCAATCTAGCAGTAGACTTATTTGATGTTTAGGTATTGATTTATAGGACCATTCCTCACGTCTTCTGATATTCATACATCTTGGTAGTCATTTCATTTGTCCAAATGTTCAGGCAATTCCTCGCAAAGTAAATTAAATTGGGCAGGGAAACAAATTTTGTTAGAATACCTCTGTGATTTGGGGTTTAAGGCCATAATTAGTGATGGGGTTCACATTTCTCAACAAACCCTTTGAAACCCTCCTAGCAAATATATGGAAGATAGGTATGTGGCTACCCTTGACATCCAAACCAAGGGATGCAGCAAAGAGTCACACAGTGAAATAAAGACTATCCTGAAGGAAGGGTAGTAGCTCAACATATAGAACTGTCCGGTCGCTAGATTCATTATAGGCATACCAGATAGCCTTCAAGGCAATTCTCGGGATGTCCCCCTATCGCCTAGTGTATGGCACACAACATGCCAATTCGTGGAAATAGAATATGCGTATGGCGGGTGAATTCCGTAGCTTGGAATTTTTGATTTGGCATCTGTCTCAAGAGGTTCCTTGACCTCAATGAGTTATAGAACTAGGAACGATGCCCACCTGCAATTCCAAATTGCAAGAAAGATCAAAGCGGCATGACCGCATGGTAGCTCAAAAGGCCTGTAAGGATCATGATATTTTAACATTCCCAAGCTCCCATTTTTCCTAAGTAAACTTGGCCGAGGGTGGGCTGGGTCCTTCATCCATCAATTCCACCCCTGGCTGGAGCAAAGGAACTGCTCACCAAAGGACATCCAACTATCCAAAGTGAATGCACACAAAGACTCAAGCCACATGCACCCCTTCACACCGCATAAGGAGGAACTTTCCTTGAGCCCAAATGTTTAAGGAGCTGGGTCAGTGACTTAGCCCCAAAAAGTCCACTCTTTGCCTGACATTTTATTTTAATTTTATCTAGCTATTTTATTACTTTATTTTTCATCATCTTTTCGAATTTTTAAACTTTAATAGGTAGATTATTTCATTTCCCGCGTGTTTTTACTGATACTGTTGTGTTTTTGTTTTTGTATGAATTGTTTAATCCAGCAGCTAAAGCCAAGTCGTGAGAAAACTCTGATTTTGACAACTCTATAAATTCTCTGGGTGTTCTGGTGTAATTTTTTTCAACAGAGTTTGTGAGTGTGAATTCTGTGTCATTCTTCGTATAACGTCATTTTCGATTTGTGAATTCCAGTCATTCTTCTACAGGGGCAATGCAATTTTCAGAGCTCATTTTGCTGGGTTTGCTTCACTCCTTTCTCCAGACCTGAACTTGAAAAGTATAGGTTCCCAACCTTTATTTGTAAAATGCATCCACTCTCCTCGGGGCATAGAAGAAAACCATGTTCATAACCTCGTCCCTGTGCTTGAGAATCCCGCATCGGGCTCCTCCATTTCCCAAAATTTTCCTCCGTTTATCCCACCTAAACTTCCAGATTTGGCCCTTTCTGTCCATAGTGCCAGAGTCCCAGCCTTATAGCCTTAATCCTAACAAGTTGGCCTCCTGCCAGGTGCCACCCCCACGAAAAACCTAGTTGCTACTGTGAAACCCTAGCTCATTCAGTATTCGACCATGGCAAAGACCAGGGGTGGGCGTAGTGCACCCTAAACAATGAGCATTTTTATGACCTTTCGGCCTTCGCCGCCTTACTTGAGCTTCAAGACTCCATATGCTGTTTGTAGAAGTACTTAATTCCAGCCCTTTATGACTCATCGCACTTATCCATTTAGCTAAACTATCAAACTATGGGATCATATCTGAATCAACAGATTCTTCCATTAACGGGCCAGAGAAACAGCTCCAGAAGGCCACCACATCCAATCTTCCTGACGATTTGTCCAACTCATGACCACAAAAGGGCCCCATCCCTCACCAAGGGAGATGGTCCATGATCCTTCTCCTGTGATTAACTAGTCGTCCCATTTTGTTCGGGGATGGCGTCACCCACAAGGATGCTTTTTTATTGATTATGTTGTGATCAAAACTTGTTTCCTCTCTTCAAAGATTCGTTCGCAGGAGGAGCCACACCGGAGGCACTTACTAATGATTTCCTGGTAGGGTTTCGAAGCGAACTCTGGAGCGCATCGTAATCCCTTGTTGAGTCTAAAAGCTCAGCAGGTTTCAATCCGCTTTTTCCGACTTTATTACGAGATAAAGGTTGAATTGTTTGAACAGTGTTTATTACTCACTCAAATTTCTATTTCATGCAGGCCACAAAGGTAAACTCAAATTTGAGCAAAATCTAAGAAACCCAAACGGGCAGCACTACAGGTCACGATCGCGATGAAATGATAGAAGCTTCCAATGCATTTTTTCCATTCCGTGTCACGATATCCACAATTGGCTGAACAAGAAACTAACGAACAAGTGAAGTCGTGACTCGAAGAGGATGTCAAGCACGCCAAAGCGAGAGAGATTCACGTCGACATCACCCGATGCCCACAAAAACAAGAAGATTCAAGATCACATTCAGATATTTAACACTAATAAGGTCACGACTAAGAAGAGTCTCGGTTAAGAGGTAAGAGTGTGGCGCTGAGATCACCTATGAAGTCGCTGGCGATAAAAATTTTCGATATATTTATGGCTGCTGGTAAAGATCACCTAACATTGATTTATTGTGACCAAGAAATCAAAGTCACAACATGAAGTTGTCATACAAACAAAGACGTAGGCGGGTCGCAACTCTAAAATTGATCGAACTCTGGGAGCCAGAATGATAAAGAAAAAGATGTCGCCGTTATAATCAGGTCGCATTTATATTTGGTGTCAGAAACACAACAAAATGATGTCGCCGACCATTGATCAAGGCATTTGCAAGACAAATTGGCTGCAACAGAAAGGAAGAGGCTCCAACTGATCAATGCAGCCATCAAGAGAAATCCATGTCGCGATATCAATTTGAGGTCGCACACAGAAACAAAGGAGCTAGGCTTTTCGGGATTTCCACCGAGCATTTTCGTGGGATTCTGGATTTTTTAAGGAAGATAAATGATATTTTTAGAATGCAAAGTGAAGCCTTCCCCGTTTCACCCAAGTGAAAAGAGAAAGAAGAGGAACCTCAGCAGATATTATGAGAGTTAGATTTTTATTTTTAGATTTTTGTTTTATTTTCTGTTTGAATCCTAACCCAGACGAGTAGAGCCGATTTTTTAGTTTCTGTTGTTTTCTAAGTATTATCATCGAAATTTATGAAATCTAGAAAATTTCGAATTCATTTTTCTGGGGTTTTTACAATTAGACAGTTTGATCGGGCATTTATTTTCTAATTTAATGCAAGAATCAATTCAGCTCGCTGGATTTGATTTACATTTAGTTACGCCTTCCCCGCATTACTTATGGACAGAATTCATCTGGTCTGATTTTACTTCATCTGCTCGCCTTTCTTAGCCTGATGGCAGTTCTAAGAGTAGTACTTAGTACGACTGAGGGAAATGTGATTCCACTCTAGATCCGTGATGCCTCCGATATTGTGATGGAGATCTTGAGAGTCGCAGAGCATTCTTTCTCGGGTATGTTCGACCACTATCGACGAATCGTCGAGCCCGAGTTCATTTTGATAACCCCATTCGCTCATGCACTTTGGTACTGAGTGGTGACCAACAAATATTTAAATAATCAGAGAGTTCACCTTTAATCTAAGGGTAAGTTCCAACTCGTGTTAGCTAGATTCGATCAAGGAAAGGATAAATCCATGATTCCCGTGAGGGTTGAGCCACTTAATTACGTAGCAGAAATTTTTACCAAAACTCTAAAAAGGTAAGCAAAAGCTCTCATTATTAAGAGGGAAACATGTGAAGCATGAGAAAGAAAACAATCTTATCTTGCAAGAGAATTTGGAATATAGTCGGGTTTGATCTTGACTCTGATATAGCTATGATATCAAACCAAAGGAATAGGGAGAAAATCCAATTCTTAATGGGGTTTAGTGGTAATCTGAGACAAAATCTGTGATCCTATATATAAAATGAGAGGGCAAATGGATTTAGTGAAGCAGAATCACTGTCATTTATTTATTAGATGGTTTTTAAGTTTCTTGGGCTAAGAAACTGACTCAACTGTCTTTTGCATACAATTACTTCCTAGTCATTTACTTTGTTTTTTAGTTTAGTTTCTGAACATATTCAATGGTATAGACTTACTTTATAGTTTTATAAAAAACATCAGTTTATGAGTTTTGAGTCCAAATAGTATGAAATTTTAAAAGAGGTTTGAGAAGTCTGGTCCCGAATTCGCTATCAATCTCTGCGGAATTATACCCGGACTTACATTCAAGGATTTACTACTTGTATGGCCTGTAGCACTTGCAAGGTCACAGACCGAACCCTTTTCAACTCAACATTTAGAGAAATTTATTTCAAAGAATGCAAACTCATCCAAAGTGACAGAGACAAGAGAATTGTAAGGCTCTTGGGGAAAGTAGGCATTTGAGGGGTTTAGTCAGAGATAGAAAAGGCGGCACAGTTGCATGGGCGTCGTTGCCGCATTTGCAGTTAACGTATCAGATCTAAATATTCGACTAAAGAAGCGAAATACTAATTTGACATTTTGAAGAAAAGAAACAAAAACAGTTTTGAAAGCAAAGTACTACACCAACCATCGTGTTCCTTAATGTTTATATGAAAATATTTGTTTAGTTTGACTTAATCCGCATTGAATCGATAGCGTTTTTGATTTGTGAAACTTTAATGCATAGGAAACAAAGATCGGAATTCATCTCGCACATCAATGGGAGAGAACACTTTCGTGAGCTTACAAAGACAAAAGAGCAGAAAACGCAACCATGGCAGATGAGAGACATGACCGTATTGTGAGTAGAACAAAGAGGACAAAGAATAAAGGCCCCCATTAATGATACACAATGGAGGATTTATGGAGGCCTATTCAGAAGGTATTCTGCAACTGACACCTATTGTAGATGCAAACAATTTCGAACTTGTTAGCATTGATTATAATGGTTCAAAGAATACCCAAGCTTCACTCAAAGTCACCCACGTATAATCAAACTTACCAATCAAGATTTTTTCGTGATGGCTAATACAGTGAAGCTGAATGGTGTGAGACCAGAGGGTGTGTGATAAAGCTGCATCTTTCCTCCCATTTTCTTGAGAGATATAGCAACCGGGCATGAATCAATACCACATGGTTCAAGCTGATACTGAAGAGTTGGTGAAGCATACTTGGGTAGATTCTTTCCCCCATCTCTCACTTCAGAGAGAAGAAGAGAGATAATAGTATTCCAACAAGGGGAAGACGAGATTTATACTGTAGCTCGGGAAAGATTCAAGAGGTCAAGAGGTGCCCAGAATGTATGGAATAGATCCGAAAAACTCAGATATATGGTATCATGCCTCTAAATGATACATCTAAGGTATTACCATGTCATGCCAGGAGCATTCAAACGAAAAGTGTCAGAGGCGATCCGGAGCAAGACTCGCGCGTCAGTTGTTAAAGCTCCGTAATCTATTCTCATTCGCGAGAATAACGATTCGAGCAAATATCATTGTTTGTTGATGAAAAGCCGATTTTTCGCAATGGCGGCATTTAATGTCAGGTAAAGAGGTACACCGCTCGCGAAGTATGTTAGTGAGAAC
This sequence comes from Tetrastigma voinierianum, assembly GCA_016808115.1. Lineage (NCBI taxonomy): Eukaryota > Viridiplantae > Streptophyta > Magnoliopsida > Vitales > Vitaceae > Tetrastigma > Tetrastigma voinierianum. The sequence goes on from JAEQBH010001297.1 coordinate 1,190,582, forward strand.
TTATGAGAAGAAGTGTTGATGTGCCAATAAGAAGATTCTTATGGTGTCATATGCCGCGACAAGAATCGAGTTACAGTTTATTGTTTCGCCAACCAATCCCGTCTACATTATAATCTAGAAGACTGAGAACCGAGAATTTCATATGGTGGAGTGGGCATTATTAATTCATTTAATAAGACAACATCCCTAAACAAGGATATCGCTGTTCACCAAGGTTCCAGCAGCTGTTGTGCCAGCGATGTGAATAAATGAACATCGTACGAGATAGAATCCACAATCAATTAACAATGCTAAGTGGGGCTTCATGGGGGGACAACAAGAGGTTATTATAATCATGAACATAAACTATCCGACTCGGCTTTCTAAGTCTCATACTCAATGTTTAGTGAATACTAGTGCTCGAAAATTTAGAGACAAGTAGGGCAACCGCCCCAACATGCCAAATTGTATAAAGGGAACATTCTTAGTGATACTCAAGAACTCAAAAGATCGTACGGCACCTATACTGGTTATGTTGATTTGAGTGCAAACAACACCGCATTGTAAAGGAAAGAAGAGACCGGCGTAAAAGAAGAGACTGAGAAAGAAGGAGAGAAGAATAGCCAAATTGAATAGCTGAAAGAAAGTAATGACCTTTAAAAGGCAGACAATGAGTACTAGCTGAGAGACTTTCTGTGCGTATTTCAATATTAGGTTCTGTAAGTCAAGAAGAGAAGAACGCTTTAAATTCTTGAGACAAGAAAATAGAAATAAGATCCCATTTATGCAATAGCAAATGTTTCTTATGCAAAATTTCAAGGAGGATAATTGAAAAGAGTACAAAGATTAAATGAGGAGGAAGAGTAAATCGGATCGCACTTCATGAGCGGCTATTAGTTCAAAACGTAAGCTCCCAAATAAAGATGAAAGACCTCGCGTCACCATTCGTCGGAATATGAATCAAGAAAGCTTTATGTGATTCCGCGCAGATAACGATGCTCTCGATCACGAAAGTGTGAGACTGAACATAGAACTTGGCTCTAACAACAATTACATCGGGCAGGGATGGCTGATCGATCATCGGCACAAACTAAGGCATTCTGAAGACGCATTTGTCAAAGTCAAATTCATCTTCCCAAAGGATTTTGTTATCATGCAAATGGAGGAAGACACCTGCCCTTTGTTGCCGGGAAGACCTTCTTAGCAACCGGAGTCATTTTGATCGGACGCATGAAGGTAACGGTTAATTGTGGTCGAAACTAAGTAGCATTTTTAATGATGATAGTAGTCCAATACCTCATGTAATGTAATACACTGAGAAGTCATGAGAATAGCCTTCTCAATGATGAATTGATCATTTTAGATTCTACACTTCGAATAATGAAACGGAGATTAAAATTTTTAAGTATCTCGAGAGTCTTGATTTTCAAATACGCCTTCCAAATTTTATGAATATGGAAACATTTTAGTGAGAATGAAAATGTGTCAATATGAAGTAAGTTAAAATTTAAACAAGAATTCATGAGTTGTGAAAACTAGTGCGTATGGCTAACATTGGAAAGAATTGCCTACCATTTAAAATAAGGAGTTTTTAGAATCGAAAAGAGAAAACCAGCTATCATATCACTGTATTAATCCGTTCAAGAACAGTCGTCGCATCTGCAACATATGAAGACGTCATTCATCTAAGATCATGGTAACGCTCCATCATACAAAACATCGCCTTCTTCTTCGGAGGTGATAACGCAAGAATTCATCGCACCGGCGCGAGTCAACCCAGCGATGGTGTTAGCTGTCGGCGTTCTGAAATGGTCGCAATCGTTTTATATATGCTATATCAGATATTCGCAAAGTCACGATACGTAATCCCACAGCGTGACCACTCGGATCACAATCAGTACACTTTGAACCGATCTCGCCAATAAACTGACGGTATTGAGGCGCGTATCTGACCATATAAAACTAATACCGCTAATCGTAAGTGATCATGATCTCCCCGCCTTCATCGATCGGATGTCGACAGTTTTACAGCATAATCTCGCTTCTTGTTTTCTCACGATACCTGATAGAACTCAAATTGTTATTGTACTCAAGATCAGAGAAACCACTTACACGCCCACATTTTGCATTGCCAGAGAACTATCGGTTTCGCGTATGTTCTGGCAATTTCCAAAGATGTAATGATGTTCATATTTTTCCATCTGGTAGAAGCAGTTACTAGATTCTTCATGATGACTACACAAGGGATCCGGGGCCAACAATGTCCCATAATCAGACGCGATTTGGTGCCACGTAAGACAAGATCCGAAGGCTCTAATCGGAGAAACGTCGGCCTTTTGGCAGTTTGTATGAATTGTTCTCTGGGCGGCAATATCATGCGCCGAGACTGAGAGATCGCAAAGTTTAATTGAGGAATTTAATGCACCATTGGCTACCATGGAATTAGAAGTTTTGAGACAGCTGATTTTGTTAAGATTTATCAGACTTCTCAAAATATAATATCAGGCAGATTGGTTTTAAAAAGATATTGTTGGTTTTTATTAGTCCACATAATGTATTCAAGAAATCAATCCAGATTTGTTGAAGTCTCCATCGGGTTAAAACCACGAAACGAGACTGAAACGCAGATGCCAAAGGATTTCGCAATGGGGTCAGACGACGTAAAGATGAGGAAAGTGTTCAAGGCCATATACTATGCTAGCAAACCCTGAATTAGCCACAAGAAAAATCATCTACTTAATGGAAAAGGATGGTCGGCAACAGTATTTGTACGCAAGTACCTGAAATGGCACATTTTGGGGTCCCATGTTGTTGAACTCACAATCATCTGGTGTTAACAATATTCACGCAAAGAAAGAAGTAGTCGCGACGCGATCTGGATAAAATTATTATCAACTTGCTTAAACAAAACACAAAGTGGAAGTGACAATGTGATAGCCACTGTCAAGAGATGAGAAACCATCGTACAAGATAGGCAAAGAGAAATATGCAAAAAATTTCTAGAGAGAGCGGTGTTGGATCCCAAACACACCCAACCACCTCGGCAGGTTTAATATTGGAACTCTTTAGTTTGTGAATTATGCCACCGCACCAACAACAACGCAGGTGAAGCCGGCGATTCCACGCCAGTGCACAGATCCGGGATTTTAAGATCCCGGTCGTTTTTAAAAGATAGTCGATCCGATTATGGCGGCGTGCCCATGGAGGAAAGCAAAGATTTTTGCAACGCCCGCCAATCACGGCGGCAAATTCCAGATATCAGCCTCACAAAATTTCCAGCTTCAGACTTTACCATCAGCTCATTTTAAGGACCGCTGAATGGGCGAAGCCATGTGGATCAATGCCAAAGAATGGGAAATATCAAAGAAGGCACGAGATGCCCCCGCAAGTGCATCCATGGGGCACTATTTATATGGAACGATCATGTGATCCTTTTCCAGCTTTCATTGAAACAAAAGATACATATTCCAATGCGACAGGTATCAAAATTTTGTGAGAGGCAGAATGGTCCAAAGAATTGATGTCACTACAATGGATTTTACAAAGAAATATTTCAGATTGGACAATCAATCATATCCAGTGATGAGGGAACCGATTTTGAGGTTATAGGTTAACACACCACGATGCGATATGGTATCAATCATTGTTGGTCATCATCCAAAACAATGGTGTCGGAATTTCAACAGTGGAACAGAAAAGGACCCAAGTCTTTGTTGCAAGATCGGTTCTCAAGTCACTAATGACTACGGCATATTAGATCGCTTAAAACTCCCATTGAATGAACTTTAATAGACTGAGTTTTTAAAACTGTCAAATTTATCTCTAGCTGAAGAGGAAGTAGTGGGGCTTATCAAGAATGACTTAGACTTAAAGTCTGCAAGGGAAGATAATCATCATTAAATGAATCAATGAACGAGAATAGCTCATTTAGGCGCTGCACTGTATGATAAACAAAAATTACATGATCAACCACCTCAGAGTAATCAAGGCAGAGATCAGTTCGAAATATTCAACTCATATCAAGACTCTTCAGAAAGTCAAACCAAAACAGAGTTAATCATTTGACATGGTACTGGTTACTGGCTAATAAAGTACTGACGCCTAGAACCCTAAATGAATCATGAGAGTTCAAAGTTGAATTATCGAGATTAAAGCAAATTTGGCCTGGGAGAAAGAAACGGAATAAAGATTAATCCTTTAGTTCAATGAAAAAGAAACGGAAGAAACAGAACAAATACAGCAGAAAATGTTCACCAAAGGATTTAATTTGAGTAATTTTTGGGCGTAAATCTATATCAGCTGATTTTAATTTTTCGCAGGTTTACAGTTTATGTTTAAATTTTAAAAGCTTATTGAGATTTTTAATAACTTTATAGAAGAGTAATAATGATGCTATTTTAATATATATAATAAGATTTGCAAAAAGGAGAAAGATCCTATGCATCAAACTTTCTCGACTAAAAGATAAGAATCAAAAAGGGCAAAGATTTTTCTTCTTCTGATTTGATTTTGGGCAATTTGTCTGCATACATTTGTTGGGAAATGCTATCTGAGTTTGATAAAGCCAAATTTTAATTAAGACGCATGAGTGAAGGTTAAATTTTTTTGTACTAATAAAGATGAATTGAAAGGGCATTTGTTTTGATTGGAATTGGAATAAAATTGAAATTGCTGCACTTGAGTACGTAGTGTCAATGAAAGATTAATTCAAAAGAAAATCAGAGTGCTGATTTGAAAAATAAAAAGTGGAAAAGAGGTCAAAATAATGAAATGAGGTCAATCAAATGTAAAAGGAGTGGATGGTAATATTTTTATGTTAAAACATCATTTTCCCCGTCGAGGCTATTTCAAACACAACCGCATCTGGATACGATCAAAATAGAGTCCAAAAGTTTTAAACAGCAGTGTTAAAACTTCTCAGCCTGGGAAACCAATTGCAAAACAAAAATCATTGAATCCGTTAATTTGAGAGTCAATGATGAATGTCACATATCATGACGCAATCATGATATTGAACCACGCCTGATAATACCGTAAATTCATTAAACTATTAATTCATCCTGCCCAATATTTCGCTTCCATCATTCATCGCATCTTTGCAAGAATAGTTATTAATATGCAAACATAATCACTTTATTTAAACAATCCGTTTAGTACGCTCACTTCTATAGGTGTCAATAAGAGGAAAATTTAATAAACTAACAAAAACTATCAATATTCTTCGCCTAAAGACCCAAAACCTTAGTTGGAAATAATATCAAAAGGGCAAGAATTCGAGTAACTATTTAACCCCCATCATACCTTGAATAGTTAATGGTAGCCTTGTATAATACTCCCGTGACAAATCACTAAAGGATGGGAGAACAAAGGAAAAATAAACGAAGAGAATGGAGAAAAGGAAGACTTGGGAAAAGAAGAGTCTATGTCATGAACACGCATTTTATGGAATGAATTGGTTCGAAAATGTGAAATCAGTCTCTATTTTGTTCAGATAAAACTAATTCAAGAGAGTGGTTGGGATGGAAGCGGAATTGGAAGAAGTTAATTAGAACTCCATCAAACTGCAGAAGCCCCAAAGAAAAAGGGAGGGTTCCTTTTCTCAAAACTTTGTTCACAAAATTTCGAATCTACTTTGAGTGAAGCCCCATGTCCGTGAACCAAATTTTGAAGCAAGAGTCGCAACCTTCTGGGAGGATGGAGTTAAAAGCCATCCATTTTCAAATTCATTTTTCATTGATTTTTATATAAAAACTACTATGTTTAGAAATATGGAATAACTTAACTAAAACTGTGGTGATGTAAAAGAGTGAAATTCAAGAGAAAGAGGAATTTCGGTGAAAAGGAGCGAGAAGGTGGATGAGTATTACTGATATGACCAATACGGCGCGAGAAAGCGTTACGCGGATCAGTAGTCCATGCGCTGGAAGCCTTGATAGCAATGAAAATTATATCAAGGTCGCTACCACAAAACCCCGTGCTTGCAAATGTAATATAATGGAAGGCAAAGAGTCGGGGCGCTACGTAAACTCAAGTCGCAACAATGAATTGATGAAGAAGACCTCGCAGCCGCTACATCCTTTGAGGTCGCGATAGAATTAACCAAGATATGAAGGCGTGATATCAACAGTCACATATAAGATAAACAATTGATCAACATTTGCGTCACGGCATCCAGCGAGGTGCCAAATCAACACAGACCAGGCGTCGCTATATTCGCCTCATGCAAAGAAAAGAAGGTCGCGACAACACCTAGCTGTCGCGACATCAATTGAGAAGATGATTTGAGCGCCTAAGACAAGAAACGCCTACAAATGCGGCTAAGGAACAGGTCGCGATAACATTCGGGAGGTCGTGATATCCGCCGCAGACAGAGCCAAGGTCGCGATATCATACGAAAGAGTCGCGACATCAAATACAAAGAGTTAAGGTCACGCATAACAAGAAGCGGTCGCGACACCGCTAGAAGCAAACGCCACATCATTAAATGGTCGCTACATCAATTGTGAATAAATTAAGGTTGCGACGCTATTCACCGTCAGCATGATCGCATTACCGCGTAACGGCGTCGCCGACATCGGTTTAGTCGCGCGAATAGCTTCACAGATACGACGAAGTGTCACGTACTCAAACAAAGCCTCTCTACGACATAATCAAGACAACGGTCGCGACAAAGAATCGATGTCGCGACATCAACAACCCATCGTCGCCAATCAAGTCCAAGAGGTGCATCAAATTAGGGCCCAACTTCGTAACCCCAGAACACGCAGTCGCATCGGGCGGAACAGCCGCCATCCAAACAGAGATCCGGTCACTAAGGCTCTGATGAATTTTCTTTTTGTTGGTTTTTATTGATTTAGCTTTGTTTTATTCTCGCAAATTTGATCTCAACGCGTCGCTAAATTTTAATGAATGCGCACTTATTTTCCTTCAAATTACCGCCCCGTTGTTTGAATTTCGCATAAATTCTGGAATTCGAACTACCGCCATGCTCATTTGCCGCTTGCTTTCTTGATCGTTAGTTATTGTATGGCGGGGTAATCCAAAGCGGGATTTAGAAACCCAACTTCCATTGAATTGACGCCATTCGTTTAAAACGTTCTTCCGTGGTCTTATCGTTTAACGCCCAACTTCGCCAGGCAAGGTCCGTTTCATTGTCTTGGTGTATTTTCGTTATTGATCCCAATATCGTTGTCTCATACCCATTAACGGGATTGTCTCAAGCTCGAGTCAAGATCTTCGGTTTAAGCCAGCGGCCTCTGATATGAACACCGCTGCATGCTAACCCGATATTGTCGATCCAGCGTGCCTCGTGAAATTAAATCGACAAAATCCTCTTCCTTACTGAGACGAGAATGGGCGTTGGGCTTTTTATCAATTTAAGCTTGCAGAGAGTTTCACTTTATCTAATAGGTGAATTCAATCCGAAGAAAAAGATCATCAAGGAAGAATGAGCTTATTCTGAATTTGAGGGAAGAGAAACCACAGTAAACCCATGCAATGACTTAATCTTAGGAGCTAAGGTTTCCAGTCCATGTTGTGGTGGTATGAAGTATTGAGAAAGAAAAAATACCTGCAACAAGGCAAACCTGCATTAAAAGTAGTTATCTAACACTGCCTTCCAGAGAAATAAAGTGAAGATGATAATGGAATGGAAGCCTGGCAGATCCAACCGCACTATCATATTCTTCTTTGACGAAGTGTAAGATGGTTCCTAGGTTTACAAACGACAAAGGTAACTGTACAGGAAATTATTTTGCTTCATACAGCCTGGGATTCTTCAATGTCCCTTTAAAAGATGACTCGTTCGGGCCCACTGTACCTTAGCATTGCAGATCAATCCATTCACACACCAATTCCTTTCACTTCTCTCATTATTTTAAGGCTTGCAACTGATTCAAATTGTTCATCGTGAGTCCAAATAGTTATGTGAGACTTATGTAGTCGTGGATAGTTGGTTTGGAATCTTGAGATCTCCTGTGGATCATATCCCAGATCTCAAACTAAATTCACTACTTGTTCGACTCACCGTTGATAATTTTAACAAAACCACAAAAAAAAAATTATTTACTTAATGAAATTGCTCTTAATGAATACAATAGCTAAGGAACACAATGTAATAAGTTGTTGGCAAAATTGCTAGGGATTAGATAATAATCCTTGGTGATAACGCCATAACCTATATGTTTTGATCCATGTCACCAAATAGGCAAATAAGTTTTTGATACTGCTGTTTTATCGTATAAGAGGTCCTTGGTAATAAGGTCACAATTCTTCAGCAGGTTTTTGGCTACAAAAAACAGTTTGAGGGCACTTTGTTGCCGAGGATTAGACAATAGTCTTTTGGTAATAGTGTCATAAATTTTTATATGTCTTTTGGTCACCAAACAGGAAGATATAGGATTTTAGATCATAGTCAGAGAGTTTTCGAATTTAGTTACGCCTAATACAAAAGAAAGTGATTGCGATTAAGATGAAATGTTTTGATATTTAAATGCCAAAATTTTGGTTTAATCATAAAATCGATTTTGTTTATGATATCTCCTAGTCTTATCTGGTTATCTTTTCATTGCGGCAAGAATCAAATAAAATAATTTTTGTCTGCTCATAACATAAATTTTAAAAGAATTGTATGAATGATTAAAACGGAAATTAGAGTATTGTTCCGCATTGTTTAAATCTTTGGCTTAGTTTGCAAAAATTGGAAAATTGGTTATTACCGGCGAAACAAAATACTGTTGAAATAATGCGCAAAGAAAATAAATACGCCCTCAGAAATACTGAGTATCTATAAAGTCAAAGCAAAAACCATAAACTTTAAGAAATCATAACACTGGAATTCTTGGTATTTGAGGGAGTCTATAGTCCTCTTGTGAATCTGTTTCGATTTATTTGATTGAGGTGAAATTATGTGGAAAGAATTGGTCAAGAATGATAGAGGCCATCCTTGGCGCTTGGAGCTCTTCCAAGCTCTATCTTCAAGAGAGAAAGCGCGTACGCCTTAGTTCTTTGATCGGAGCTGCAAATAAGCTTCGACTTTTTCACGATGTTGAACCGAAAATCGAATTTCTTCCAATAAACCCGCAGCAAAGAACCCAATTATCCAAAGCCTGGGCCTAAAAAAGTTTAGTATAAAGGAAGAAACAAGTTCGGGGGAATAATATTTCCAAATTTTGACAATGAAGGAGTTGAAGAAGTAAAAGAAGCAGTAGCTAGTGAAACAAGGAATAAGTTTGTCTTGTGTCTTATTTCTCTTGAACACTGGGTCTAGGGTGTTTTAACACCTAGCACCCTAATGCCAATCGGGCAGGAGTTGCTAGCCCAAAAGTTCTCTAAGAGCAATAGAAAGCCTAAGAAGACAAACATTGCACTATTCCAAATCTTAGAAAAATAAAAGTAAAAGAGTCTAAGAACAAAAGAATCGGGTCGAATCCATGAGCAAAGGAAAATTGAAATTCCATAAAAAAGAATTCAAAAGATGAATCAAAGTTAAGATTGAGGAGAATCCGGGAAGAATGCAAGAAGTGGCGGTGGAAAGAAACAACGTGAGAGAAGATGGAACCGGGTGATTTACAACTAAATTTTCCCCATTATCTACCCAATTACCTAAGCCCAACATTACAAGCCCCGAAGACCTCATTGATTTTGAAGGTTGGATTTACCTGGGCATTTAGTGGATCAATATGAACAAGCATATGGGTTTTTGGGACAAAACAACACAACTTAAGATGAATCTAACGGTTATGAAGATGAAAAAGGATTGAATATCTCTGCCACACACACGTAACAAGATCTGTTAATAAACTGAATATATTTATTCGTCAAGAATTTAGATAGAAGTAAGGCTGTGTCTTATCTTTGAACCAAAACCAAATTTTAAAATGATGTTTGCATCTTTAATCCCCCAGACTGGTATGTGGAAATGGAGGAAGATTTGTGATAAACTTTAAACAAACCCTGAAACTTCATTCTGCCCCATTCTCATAATGTCAACTTTCTTTCTTTCCCTTGCTCTGGGGACAAGCAAAATCTTAAGTTTGGGGGAGTTTGATGAGTCTAAAAGCTCATTAGGTTTCTTAATCATTTTCCACTTCCTTATTATTTAGATAAAATGCTGAATTGTTTGAAGAAAAGTGATAATTGGTCTCAAATTTCATTTTGCAGAAAATACAGCAGTAACTCAAATTTTAGCAAAAATAGAAGAAACCGCACCGCGTTATAATTGCTGAGGTCACAATTGAAAGTTAGGTCGCGGCTGCAGTGCTCATGGTTACCATTCCAGTCATTTACATCAACAAATTTGGCTTTGAATAAGAAACTCGAACGTGAACAAGTGAAGTCGACCAGCAGAGAGGCCGCATGCCAAAGCGAGAGAATGATAACGCAGTTATCTTGATGTCGCGACATAAAAACAGTAGTATGATTCAAGATCAAGGACTGTGAGATGATGTCACAATCGTCCAATAAGGCGGTACTGGGCAACAAATGAGCGTAAGAGTGAGGTCACGACACCACCTTGATGTCGACTGAAATAGTTGGGAAGAAAGAAATCGCCAGCACCCAGAACCGAGGTTGCAACCCGAGAAAATAACAGAAGAGGTCGCGACATCACCATGAAGCGACATAAAACGCGATACAGAACAGCGCGCGACTACCAACACTGGATGCACCTCAAAAATCAAAGTCACAACATGAAGTCGCCACACAACAAAGAAAGTGGTTGCAACCTAAATGATGTCGCAACCTGTCGGAAGAATGAAAGAAATTATGTCGCTGGATGATGGGACTGGCGGCCTGAGACGCGGATATACTGGTTGGAAACATCGAACAAATTGATGTGCCTTTACATGACTTTATGTCGCGACCATCGATCAAGGTATTCGCAAAGAAACTGGTTGCAAACATAAAAGCGAAGAGGTTACAATGATCACAAGCCATCAAGAGAGCTCCATGTCGCGACATCACCTGAGGTCACATATAATGAGTCGGGCGTTGATTTCACTCTGGGCATTTTGGGGATTCTACCAAATTTTTTACGTATAGTAAGATATAGTTTTGGGTCTGTAAAATAGTTTTCTTTCTTCTTCACGCACCCGCAAAAATGGAGCAGAACCTTGTATATTATAGAGCAGATTTATTTTTTATTTTATTTTCTCGGTTTTGAATCTCGCGAACCTGCAAGTGCAGAGACGAGTAGAGCTGGATTTTTTTAGTTTTATTATTTTTTCTTAAGCATTACGCCTCGAAATTTAAGAACGTGACAATTGAATCTATTTTGATTCCTTCTGGCTATTGCATCACATAGCTCTGATTCACTCCATTTCTTAATTGCAATGGGACTAATGCAGCTTCCTGGCTGGATTTGATTTTGCATTTGAACATCTTCCCCAGACATTATGAGAATATCAGTTTGAATACTATGAGAATGAGTGGAGAACCCAGCAGGTGAAAATGAAGCACTCATGGCTTCGATAATATCTACTCTATATCCATGCCTCCACATTGCTGCGAGACAGTAGATTCCCCCGAGGAGTTGAGTATTCTTCAGAGGTTCAATGCATTTATTGATGAATCACAGCTCAGAGTTCATTTTGATAAATCCCCATTCGCCATAATTGAAGTGTTTATGGGTGTATTTGGCACATAAATAATCGTAGAGTTCCAACTAAGGGCAAGTTCCAAATCCCCGTGTTAGCTTTCAGATCCGATCAAGGGAAAAGGACAACCATGATTCGAGTTGATTTCACTATAGTAGAAATTTCGCTAAAATCCCAAATGCGAAAGCAAGTTCCACTCGCCAATATGTTGTGTGAAGTAATAGAAAGAAAAATACCTTATCTTGCAAGAGAATTTAATATAGTTTGCTCATCTGACTTCAGAAATGATATTTAAAACCAAGAATAGTATAAAACCACCTTTCACAATTAGTAAATCTTCGACAAAAATCGATCCATACATAAAACAAAGGTAAATGATTTAGTGCCGGAACGTTGACTGCTCATTGTATTTCATTATTGATATTTTATGCTTTCACAAGAATCATCTAACTACTCTTTATATAATTTATTTTAGTCATTACTTTTTGTTTTAGTTTAGTTTGAACATATTCAATGGTATAGATTTTTACTTGTAGTTTGATAAACATTCATTATAGAGTTTTGAGTCCAAATAGTATAGAAATTTTAGTAGTTGGAGTAGTTGATCAGAATTCGCTATCAATCTCAGGATACCGACTACATTCGATTTATTATCAGGCGGTCTCGTGCACTTGTAGTGTCAAAGGTATAGACTCAACTCCTTATTTTTGCACTTAATATTTAGAGAAATTTATTTGTAAGCAAACTCATCCAAAGAGACAAGTGATACAAGAGAATTCAGGCGCTCCTTAGAAGCAGTGTTAATTTGAGGTTTTGGGGTATAGAAAAAGGCAAACACTCTTTCCACTTTGGGAGGAGAGAAGACACCGTAGTTAGAACCTCACTGTCGTATGAGGCCATTCCCTATCAGGCTTCCACGCCGTCTGTGTGTTAGAGCACCTTGGTTTTCCTGTTGAGCCCTATTTAGAGCGTCGTCAAGTTTGCAAGGCTATTTTCACTATGGAAAAGTGGCAATTAGTGGTCCAGGGCTCCTTCCTCTCTTGATTCGTAGCGTAGTGGTCCGAATCAATAAATTTATAAACTCCGATGAGTCTAAAACTCATTAGGTTTTATGTGAATCCATTTTTTTCTTCGAAGATGGCATGAGATAAAGCGTTATTTGTTTGTGTAAAGTAGATTGTTGCAAGAAAGTACAACAGAAAATCAAATCTAGCGTAAATGGTAAAAGCCGGGAGTCAAGAAAGATAATCGAGGTCACAATCCTAAAATTTAGGTCGCGCGATAGAAGCGAGTTGCCACCATTCTGCAAGTCACAACATCAACAATTAGCTTTGAAGAAGAATAGAAAACTTATAACAAGCGTGGTGTCGTGACTTGAAGAAAGAAGTTGCCAGAGCGCCGCAGAAATGTGGTCAGACAAAAGGAAATAATCAAAGAAGAATTATGCGTCGCGACATCACTTCATGTCGACGCCAAAGGGTTATAAATGATGTCGTGACACCACTCTGAGGTCGCGACGTGGATTTGTCAATGAAAGCCACAAGAGAGGTCTTAGCAAGTAAAAGAGACGCAGAAATGAAGTTTTAACAAAGGTTTATCAGAGGCTTAGATACGAACAGCGCGTGTCATGGTACAGAAAATAGGAACATAAGTTTTAACAAGAAAAATGAAGTTGGGCGTAATTCGGATTTAGTGCGGATCGCGTATTTGAAAATCCATGGTCGCAACCATCGATCGAGGTCGCTGAGCATGAAGTTAAGAGCCTGCTGCGATAGGTGTTAGTCGCGACATCACCTTTGAGGTCGCCAATTCCAGAAAATAGGTGGAATGAGAAATCAAGTGCAACGTAGGTCCCGAAGGTAAAACTGTAAGAAAAGAAATGGAAGTAGTGAGGTCGCGACATCACCATTAATAGGTCGCATAAAACATAAACATATGAAGGCAAGAAATCAAAGTCAGCAATACGAAGTCATCTATACAAACAGTAAAAAGTTGTTGCAACCTAAGAACACATGTCGAACCTGCTTCGAAGAATAGGAAGACAATGATGTCATGTAACCGAGGTCGCCAGACATCAACACCGGCGCAATATTGAAACAAAGATGTCGCGATATCACTGGCGTCATAATTAATCGATCAAGGTATTTGTACAGACAAACTGGTCGCAATTTAAAGAAAGACAGTGTCAGCGATCGACATGAGCCATCAAGAGAAAACCATGTCGACATCAATTTGAGGTCGCATACGTGACAAATATCAGCTTTTCTTTTGATTTCCACTAAGCTTTTTGTGATTCGCCCAGATTCTTTACATGTGAGATAAATAGATAGCTTTAGAATAGTAAAGTATAGTTTTTTCCTCTCACTACCCAAGATAAAAGGGAAAATAAGAGGAACTCAAAGGTAGTATATTTTAGTGCGTAGATTTTTATTTTTTTTTATTTATTTTGCTTTGAATAACTGAACTCATAGACGAGTAGAGCTGATTTTTATTTCTATTATTTTTTAATCACATCATCGAAAATTTATGAAATCTAGACAAATTTGAATTATTTTTCATGACAGTAATACAATGGTTGTAAGGTGATCGGTACTCCATTTTAATTCGCAATGCAAGAATCGTGAGCGCAAGTCACTCTGGATTTGATTTACATATTTAGCGCTACGCCTTCCACAATTACGAGAACATCTTCGGGGCTCGGCTTTACTTAACTGGGTGGTCGCTCTGTTAGACAAGTTCCAATCGTAGAAAATCTAGTACTAGTCGAGGGAATGTATCTTACCTCATATCCAGATGCCCTCCGAGTGAGACACACAAAGACTAGAGATTCCAGAGAGGCAGAGCATTTTTTCGGGTATGTTCGACTACCATTGATCTAACCGCCGAATTGAGAGTTCATTTCATAAATCCCATTTTTCATAATTGAAGTCGAGGGTGTATTTAACAATATAGTCAACAGAGAGTTCACCAGTCTGTGGTAAGTTCCAATCCCTGCATATAGCTTAGATCTGATTAAGGTAGGCGAGGCCAAACCCATAGATCCGAGGTCGAGCCACCAATTGTTGTAGTAGAAATTTTAAGGTAAAATCCCGAGAAGGCACAGAAGCAGAAAGTTATACACAATGTAGAAATGGTGGTGAAGTATTGAGAAAGAAAATACCAGATCTTGCAAGAAAATTTGGAAATAGAGGTAGTTGGTCATGATCTTGACCTCTAGAGAAGCAAGAGGTATCAAATCAGAAGAGAGAACCAAATCTCGATAACAATATGAAATCTTGAGACAAAATCAAATCCATATATACAAAACAGAAAGCAACAGATTTAGTGCTGGGATAAATCGATCGTTCATTGTATTTATTTTGATGGTTTTCTTATCTCACAAGAACCTGATTCAATCCATTCTTTAGAGAAGGCAATTTATGTTTAGTCATTTACTTGTTTTAGTTTAGCTCAACATGCTATTCAATAGAGTAGATTATTAATTTTGTCATTTGATAAAACATTCACTGCTTAATGTTTGGAGTCCCACATTAGTATGGAATTTTAGTAGTCAGGTAGTTGATCCGTAATTCGCAAGAGTCAATCTCTGCCGTGGGAATGATACCCGGACTATACATTCAGATTTACTACACTTGTATGGTCTGCAGACCAGCAGTTGTCACAGACCTAACTCCTTATAAAGTCTCGAGCATTAAGGAGAAATTGTTATTTTAGCAAGCAAACTTTATCCAAAGTGACAGGGATATAAGAATTGTAAGGCTCTTGTGAAGCAGGCATCGAGGCTCAGCCTACAGAAAAACAAGTTTTACAGGGTGCCTTCAGCTTGGTTTGAGAGAGAATTAATTAGACTCATGAGCTCAATAAATAATAGCTATCAATGGAGATTAAGAGGTAAGAAACAAAAATAGCTGAGGTTTGTGGCTACATCATCATTAATGCAAATAAAGGATAAGTGGACATATAAGTTTGACTAACCCACTTAATCAAGTGTTTTGATTTCAGAAAACCTTAATGCATGAGACAGATTCTCAATTCGATTCCAAATGTGACATCGACCGGGAGAGAACACTGTGGAGCTTTGGTAGACAAAAGAGCGTAAAACGCAAATACGGCGCATGAGAGGCATGACCAGACAGAACAAAGGGACAATACTAAAAGGGGCTCCTAGACATTTATACACCTGAGGATTTCAGAGGCCCATTATTCGTGAAGATTATATTCGTAATCGCACAAATTCTACCGTGGATGCAATAATTTCTGAATTAAAGCCACTTAATTATGATGGTTCAAAGAACATTAGTTTACCCGGGGTCATCCCACCGAAGACCCGCGAGCACCAAAGATGAATAAGGTAATACAGCGAGTTTCAATGGTATATCTTGCAAGGTTACATCTCTTCCATCTTTCCTTCTGAGAGATAGCAAAAAACACATGGTATGAATTCATTACCATATGGTTCCGCTGACATTTAAAAGAGCCAGAAGCTCTATTGGCAGATTTCAGCCTCACATCTCTCACTCAGAGAGAAGAGAGATAATAGATTCTTAAATTGGGTAAGAGGGTGATGAGAGCCTATATGTAGCTGGGAAAGATTCAAGAGGTTATCAAGAGGTGCCTGGCGAGAAGATTTAATGACCAGGAGGGAGATAGGATTGTGCTTAAATGATACCCAGCAGTACGACATGCTTCGGCGGCTGGAGTGCATTCTAAACGAAAAGGTCAGAAACAGATCCAGAAGACTGGCATGGCAACAGAGTTCACAGAGTTCATGAGGGAAACATCAGAGTGGTAGGGCGGTCATGAGCCGAGCAAGAGCGACGTTTTTCATGAAGCAAAGTTGGATGCCATAATGCATAGGATGGACAAACAAGACAGAAAGATGCACACTACTCATGAAATAGGAGCAGAAGTGGAAAGAGAACTTATGAGAAGAAGTGCTGATGTGCCAACATAAGAAGATTTCTATGGTGCCGAGGGAGGTTGGCACGAACGAGCAAAGAAGCATCATTTCGTTGTCCTAACCTGCCCACACACTACAATCCAAGATTGAGGAACCATGAGAATTTCTCATATGAAAAGAGGGCAGATATGGTCGCATGTGGATATCCTTCAATTGATATCAGAACCATTCATGTTCTAGCAAAAGAACATCAAGGAGGTGAAGGCAGAAATGAATATCATGGTCAGAAGAGAACCCAACCATTTGAAGAACAATGTTGCGCTCATGGGGGACAACAAGAGGCTATTATAATTCCATGAATTAAACTATCTCGACTGAAGCTTTCTGCAGTCTGGATGATCACATGCCTATGAAGAATGCTTGCCTCACCGAAAATTTAGAAACACAAGTAGGCAACCGGTTCTAAATATGCCAATCAGAGTGGCAAACACATTCCCTAGTGACACCCGGGAAGAACCCAAAAGATCGCATAAACGCTTAAGAAGTGGAAGGATTTGAGCTGTCAACAAAGGATGTAAAGGAAAGAAGAGATCGAGGCGTAAAAGAAGAGACCGAAAAGGAAGGAGAGAAGATGACCCAGATTGAAACAGCCAAGGAATTAGCTGACCAGAAAAATATGGAAGGAGTAGTCGTTTTGTTACACCTTCAAAGTACTATTTCCACTTTAGAGACTTCGTGTCAAGAAAGAGAAGAATGCTTCTAAATTCTCGGATATTTTCAAGAAAATAGAAATAACATCCCATTTTGCATACACCGCCTAAATGTCTTTATGGCAAATTCTCTAAGGAGATACTGGAAAGAAAGAAAGATAAATGAGAGGGTATAGTTAACTTGATTGCTACGCAAGTGCCACATTATCCAACAAAAGCTCCATGGTTATTAAAGATTCCCTCGGCATAGCTAATTATTCTCAAGCCCATAGGAAATATGAATTCAAGAAAGCTATATGTGATCACTGTGAGGGTGAGCAAATTTAATGTTTCTACCCGCGAGCAGAGGACTCGACCTTGGAACTGACTTAAATTAAAGAATTCTGATGACGCAGTGAGGTATCATAGATCAATGGCATTAAAATCATGCAATTTTCGAAGATGTGATTGGTCGGTGTTAAATCATCTTCCGAAGGGATTTGCGAGTCATGCAAGATGGAGGAAGATAACACCCCTCTGCCGGTGAAGACCTTCAAAGAACCCGGAGCTCAGACACACAGTATATGGAACTACTACCTGTGGCCTGGAAAAGAAGCCAGCCTTAATACGAACAGAGCGTTGAAGATCCTTAACGGGAGGGGCAGACAGGCAGATGTGGTTTGTGGGTAAAATAATAGCCTCTCTAAAATTATTTTTGAATCTGAATTTTGATTTTGTATCCTAAATTAACTCCTAATTAAATTAAAATCTAGATGAATTTTCAAGATTCTGAGAGTCTCCCACACAGTTTACCCGTCCAATCTCGCTTTAACAATGAAATAGTCTCTAGCATAAAATGAAAAAACAAATAAGATGAAGTAAGCAAATAGAAACAAAGAAACTCCAGAGCATGAACCAGTGCGCATGGCCAACATTTTGCAATGCCCACATTTAAAAATATGAGTTTTAGAACTAGAAATGAGGAAAACCAAACATTATATCTTCTACATCGACTAAAGTCAAGAATTATGCCATTAATTCTATAGACTATATGGTGCTAATTGTTTTGTCACCTGAGGACTGGCGGTGTCATCACTTGTACGTAAGCCAAAATGATGTTTGAGATAATGTGCAAACTTCTACCACCCATAGTAAAGAAGCTGAATGAACATCAAAAGAGGTCGCACATCACCTCAGGTTCGGCTCAAAATTTGAAACTCATAGCGCAGAAGACCACCAACACAATCGCCACCAAAGAAAGTGTCACACCAGGAAGCTGTCCAAACAAAAGGTGGTCACAACCTAAAACTGAGGTCGCAACTCAGAAGCCAGAAGAAGAGAAAGACAACGATGTCGCGACATCAAATATGGAGAAACACTGAGCAAATAAGGTCGCGACTACAAACGATGTCGCGACCATTAATCCATATAGCAACAAGGAATCTGGTCGCAACCGAAGCAACGAGGTCGCGACTGATCACAAGTGAATCGCAGAATATCCATGTCGCCATATCACCTGAATGCGCAGATAGATGCTGAGTCGGGAAAGTTCAGAAACTCGCGTATAGTTTAGAGTAGATTTTTATTTTTTTTATTTTTATTTTTGGTTTATTTCTTTTCTGGATTTGAATCTGCGAATTGTGCAGAGACGAGTAGAGATAGATTTCTATTTATGTTATTTTCTTCTTAAAATTACTGCCTGAAAATTTATGAAATCTAGACAATTCCTGAATTAGCTTTCCTCAATATTTGCACTCATGTCAGACGGATTGCTCCATTTTTAATTCGCAATGCAAGACCTGAGCTGCCAAATGGATTTGGATTTTCATTTAGTTACACTCTTTCCCGCACAAATATAGAGAAATCCAAGATCGTTCGCTTTATCATATTTGGCAATGTTGAATGGATAAGTTCCTAAGAGTATAACTGTAACATCGTTGAGTGGAATCTATCTCCGGTTTGATTTCAGGATGCCCTCTCTGCATTATTTTCGTAGATTCGATGATTTCTGAGAGTCAGAGTACTCGTTGGCGATGTTCTGAACCTACTTACTGTGGAACCGCTTCAGCCTAGAAGAGTCCATTCGATAAACCCCGGCTTCGTCACAACCAGCTTCGATGTGCAGCAAGATTGCCACGCAGCCAACTGCGAGAGTTCACCTTAATTCAAAGGCAAGTTCCAACCCTGTTAGGGCCGACCATCCGGTGAAGTGACAAACCATGATCCGGAGGTCGAGCCACCACCCTGCAGAAACTTGCGAAAATCCCGATAAGGAAATGCAAAAGGTCCTACCGTCAACAGAAATGGTGTGAAGTATCGAGAAAGAAAATACCCGTGATCTCGTAAGAGGATCGGAACGCGCAAATGTTTGACCTCGTTCGAGGGGCAACCAACTGAAGAATATGGGAGAACCACTCTCACATCTAGAATTTTGATGCAAACCTATCCATACGCAATAGAAAATGCATTTTTGTGTAGGAATTGACTATTTCATTGTATTTCACCTGATAGTTTCGTCACAGAAACCCATTCATCTGATTTTTATGTTTGCCAATTTATTTTTATTCATTTACTTTTGTGTTATCTTAGTTTAACAATATTCAATAGTCTATTCAATGCACTATAAAACCCTTTAATATGTTCTTAGTCCAAACAAAGCAATTTAAAATGCAATGATTTTGAATTGCGGCGACCTTCTGGGAGTTGAGATTTTTGGACTTTGTTATCCGTGATTTTGTGACATTATGGCGGACTGGTAGACTTGGTAAAGGTCACAGATTCATCCTTATCTGTTAATCCGTTTTAAACACAAGAAAGCCGTTATTTTATCAAGCACTGATTCAAAGGATATGGACACAAGAGGTACTGTTAACTATAATCTGAGGTTTTAGTTCATATAGAAAAAGGCAAACACATCATGGAGTGTTGATGCCCTGAGGAATATAAGACAGAGGCTTCCAGGCCTGGTCAAAGTCAGTGTCTTCCTAAATAGATCATATGTTATTAAGACTCATGGTGCACCAAACGCTGGCCCATTTTAGCTCCAGTTTTAAAATATCAGATTTCAAACCACAACTTTTACTGAGTGGAAATCGACAATGCTCTCCGACATCCGTAGATTGACATCTGAAACAGTGTTGATATGCGATATTACCCCAACACCCGTCCCGGGACTTCCCGTGATTTCTTCCGCTGTTCTTCCATCCTATATTGGTGGATGGGGCTTTAGCTTTTATTTCCATACCCCATCTTTCGTGAAAACAAATTTGTGCCTCCTGGCTCATCAAGTTGGTTTCCATTCTCTCACCTCTCTGGGTCTGCTCATCCCATCCTCTCTTTGAGGTTTTAGCCAATGTAGTTCAAAAAAGTCCATGGTCATCAGATTTTTTTACGCCGAGGTCCTCCACACATAGTCTCCCAGAGAGTCTTTCACCCGGAAGCGGGAGCACTCGATTCGTGAGGGCTGTCATCAGCATCCACGGTCGTGCTGAAGTGCAGCGCATGCACGATGGTTCCAACACCTTCCCAAGACCGATAAAATTTTTTCACGCATTTGAGTCGTAAAGGTGTAAATCTTCCTCGTATTGTTGGTCTATGGGCATTGGAAAGAATCTTTGAATTTTTTAAAATTCTCGTCATGCTCACCCCGCTGATGCCCATAATGAGTTGGGTCAAATTTGGCTTTTATCTCATGAGGGCTGGGGAAGTGGAGATGGTCGCCTTGAGGTCCATATCAAATGCACCCCCAAAAGTAACCTCTAAATCCCGAATACAAAGTGTATGGATTTTTCTTTTTCCATACTATGAAAAGCCCAGATAAAATTAAATAGAGGTCTCACTCGCTACATCTTCCGCAAGTGGTAGAATTGCAGAGGGCGGTGAACACCCTTGGTGGCGTGATCCCTCTCTCAGACCGGTAGGGCATCGGGTTCCGGGATAACCTCTGGCACTGGCCTCGCCGTTCCCTCGTGGGGTCTCCATCCGATCAAAGAAGATCTCTGATACTCTGTTTAATCGGGAGCATCCAGCCTTCCATCCGCTTCGCGAAGGTGATCATCCATTTAGTAAAAGAGTGGCGTGAACACAATTAAAAGCAAGAGCACCAAATAAAAATAAGACGAATGTAAAAGGTTAAGGTTAGCCAAAATCAAAACAAATACCGCACAAAGGAAGTTTTCAAACTCCCCGCAAAGGGAAATTAAATTCCCTACAAAGGAACCGTAAGTGGTGGAAAAATGATAAAATAAAGAAATGGAGATTGTACTCAAACCGTGATGCGAATCACGTTCATCGCTTTTCCTCTTCACTAGGCACCATCCGCAACGCGCCATCGATTCTGAAGCTCGCCAAGTAGGTGTTCGAATCACTAAAATTTATAACTCAGATTCCTACTACTCGACAGCAAAGCACCGTAGCATAAAGGCTCTGTGGTCGAACATGTGGATGGGTTTTCTTCATGAGGAGAAGAGTTTATAGCATTGAAAATGGTGCTTTCTCGTTGACTTATAGGGCTTGTGGAAAATATGTGAATGGTTGGAAGACTAAAATAGCCGATGTAAAGTTAAGAGAAACTTCAAGTCCTCGGCCACCGGGCTTAGGGACCAAAGTGTTATAACTGGACCAGGAGCCCGGTCTTATCCTCGCTTGGGGAAGGCATGATAAGGTCGCTCTAACTGATCTTGGTTTTAGTTTTAAAACTCAAAAACCCCAAGAGTTTTCCTTGGAAAGATGGTACTTGGATTAGTATATGAAGGTTCCAAGAAAGGAAAACACATCTCAAAATCATTCTATATAATCTAGCTAGGAGATGAATTAACTCGGGCATCAGTGACCCAGTGAAAGTATCCATTGAACCCAAAAGCCTGCCAAATACATATTAGGGGAGAGCATACTTGAGAGATTTTAACGATGAGGGCTACAAAGCAACAAATAAATTTTAAAGAGGTTATTACATGAAGAGTTGAGCTGAGAACATGCAGCTAAGCCTAAAATCAGCACCCAGTGGCCTTCCCTCAAGATCAGTTTAGCCAAGCATCCCTTGATTTGTCATCAAAGCTGGGTGTTTGGCTACCAAGAAAATGCAAGAAAGTGAAGGAGAAGAAGAGAATTTACTAATTAGTCAGCAGGGAAAGGAAGTTTAAAGATGGTAGCCTTCTTCGATTTGATCATGAGTGACAAAAAGTCGATTTGATTACAAGCATGACCGAGCTGAGAGAGGTGCTCAGTATGTTGAAATTATAAAAGTGGTGAACAGAAAGAACCAAAATTACATGAGGGGGCAAACTTGTACAAAATCACCGTAGTCAAAAAGGCTAACAGCACACGTGTGAGGCAGTGCTCGCAGTCGCGAATCGCAACTCATTATTTCATAGGTCGTGAAATTTGTAAGGTTGCAAACTTTAACCTCAAAATTCTTATTAGGCTTTCAAGAGTTGTCTTCCAAATTCCTCCCCGATTTCCGATCAGCACTTCAATGCCCCAGTTCATCATGTTGAACTGAACTAGAATATTTATGGATTCACCGGCAAAACCACAAAATAGCTATAAAAGGTGATCAAGACAGTCGGACCCATAATTAATTAATTTGGAGTTATTGAAGCTCCATTAGTACACAAAAAGCCACAAAACCCAGCTTTATAAACAAGGCTCGAAATTACCTATTCCTGGGTACTCAATCACACGTGACGGGTTTTCGCACAAATGATTAACAACAGTCTAAAATGGTGAATTTGTTTTGATTTTAAAGCTTGGTAAAACATTGGTTGAATGAGCCTGAAACCTAAATGAATAAGTAAAAATGCAGAAAATTAGAACTCCTTGAAGCGCATCAAGGATTCATGGCACCGAGGGTTTCCAGGTCCTTCCTCGCATGGAGATGACTCATAGTCATTTCCCTTGAACTCCATCTTCATTTAGCCATAAACCTGCAACCCTCAATAACTATCCTTGAAAATGGTATTCACTCGAGCATCAAGGTCATCGATATGTGGAAAATAAGTCTCCCACAACCTTTCCAATGGATCATTGAGGTGAAATTACGAATCTTAGTGGATCTAGCACAAGCATCCACTCAACTTTGGGAAGCGCATTAAATAAGAACCATTCAAGGAGATTTGAAGGATCAAAACCTAAAGTTAGAAAAGGAAACATAAAATCACAAAGGAGTACTCTGTGTAGCCAGAACATGGGAACCCCTTCAGTTACCTTGGGATCTTGCACCCAAAGAAATTTCTCTCCCTTTCAAGGTGGAAAGGTTTCTAGTTGCTCATCCTCCGGGAAGCATCATCCCCGAGGTGCTCGGGATGGGGTGAGAAAGGGAGAGAAAGTGGAGGGAAGGAGAAAATTGTGGCAAGAGGCAGAGGCCCCGCTAAATCTATTAATGATCAAGAGTTGTCTCCACGGGAATGGTCTGAGGAAGCTCGATAGCTAAACCTCAATACCAAATTACCAAAAAACTACAAAATCAAACATTTTGTTTATATGAGAGGTGAGAAGAAAACTAAAGAGGAAACAAAGAAAGTCAAACGGCACAGTGAATAAATAATAGGGGAAAACTGAACAAAGGCGCAGTGAGTGAAATTCTTGAAAAAGAGTCGTGAAAATTTCTCGCAGTCCCTCCTCCATTCTTCCGCTTGCTTCGCTTCTCTTTCTTCCTCTGTTTATCTCAGAGCTATGAGTTGAACTGGATTCTCCATGCTTTGTTTCGAACCTCATTCATGGCATAAAAAGTCCAGAAAACAAACAAATTCTACATAAAACCTGGATTAGTAGCCTTGCTGTGTCCTTAACATGCCAATTGGGTTAATTAGGTTGATTAGTACACAAAAAGTGCTCAAAACCCAGATAATAAGGGTGTGAAATAGCACTTTCTTTGGGTAGTAATTAGACGCGAATCTGTATATATTGCTAGTCCCTAGCAAATGAAATAAGAAGAAAGTAAATCAAAACAAGATTTGCTATATATATATTCAAAATGATGTTTAAAAATGAAGTGGATAATGCCTGAACTCCGCACTATGCCATCAAAGCCTCCGTCTAATGACCATCTCAAGAAGAGCGTGTAAGATGTAAAATCAAGTGCCTACTAAATATAACAACTCCCAGAGATAAACCAATCCACACATTCTTCACAAAAACCTATGGTTAACTTGATTAGGTTTTCAAAATTAATCACAGTCGTCTTCCCTCTTCAACTCAGCTTTCATTCAAACCTGTAGACTAAATCCAACCTCAATAGATCGTGGACCCACTTTATTCCAATAACTCCTTTTTTTTTTTTTTAGGTGCAATGCCGAGGTATCTAACCTGCCAAAATGTCCATGTAACAGAAGTCCACCATGACTCCCAACCAATTAAGGTTTAGGCATCAAGTCATAAGGATCTTTCACCACCAACCTTCCTAAAGTTCTACTCCTCTGACTTTCAATGGAGTCTAAAACTCCAGAGACTCAAAGCAATTTGCTAAATCTCTGCTCTATTCACCCATGTAATCGAGCATTGAAGTCGATGGCTCCCAACCGCTGGTTTAGAAACCGTGTCAGAAGACTACATAATTTCGACGCGCCCAAGTTTTAAAAAAGCTAAAGCGTTGCAAATTTTCTTTTTTTCTTTTTTCTTTCTTTCTTTCTTTTCTTTTCTTGAAAGACTTATTAATATTTTATTATGGTCCCGACTCTATTAAAGGAAGTGTCAGCCACTAGGCCACTTTCTTGCAGGCTTAGAAGGCAAGGCAGTTTTTCAGCTTATAAATGAAATCTAATGCAGCAGGTGTGGTTAGTTCAATGTGGAAGAAAAATAATAATTCCATGGGGACTTCAACAGTGTTCAGCATAATATGGTAATTTGTGATTATGTCAATATTGGAACAAAATTAATTTCTATATTGTGCGCTGCTATAAAAATAAAAATTCTGAAAGCATGAATAGAAACTAAAAAAGTACAGTAATATATTGTAAAAACTGACTACTAAGTCATTCAACTTAACAAAATAGACTTCGTTTAAAAATATAAATCAACACTTCCTCCTTAACTCTTCCCAACTAAATTCAACATTGTCCTCAATGTGGCTATGGAATGGAAATTCTATGCGATAGCTATATTCTTGATTTTAAATTGTATCGTTGTTGGATAGAGACTTTATGCTTCCACCTAAGACCATTCACTTCCATTTGGGCTT
Organism: Tetrastigma voinierianum; assembly: GCA_016808115.1. Lineage (NCBI taxonomy): Eukaryota > Viridiplantae > Streptophyta > Magnoliopsida > Vitales > Vitaceae > Tetrastigma > Tetrastigma voinierianum. Next base: position 1,215,920 of record JAEQBH010001297.1, read on the forward strand.
CAAATTAATTGGAAAGTTTTGAAGAAGAAAAGAGAGAAAAAGTTACTGGTTATGAATGAAAATTACACCTTCACAGAATTCTTCAAAAGCGTTCTTTCTGGCTATATATTTGGGATTATACACTCTAAGCCTAACGATACCAAAATTACCCAAACTGAGTTCGATGAAAACGTTATGGTCAAACAAAACAGAGATTATTGTGAAAAACTGCTGCATCACAAAATTCTCATAACTGATCTAAGTTTTTAAAAAATTTTAATAAGAGAAGCATATATATATATATATATATATAAGGTTGGTTGGTTATTATTGAAATAAAATACACTTAAACAAAATGCTAATAGCACTGGGTTGAGCACTTTTGCAGCCTTACGTAAAATTTCCGTTTGTTTCTTGTATTCCATCCTTTGCTTCAAAAATTACACGCACCGCAAAATAAAACACCAAAAAAAATTAAAAAAATTCAGTATAGAAAAGAGTAAACTAAAAATCAAAGATTAACTTAAAATTAGAGAAACTCAAAGAGAAAATTAAATAAATCAACAAAATAAAATAAAACAAAGAAAATCAAAACAAAACGTGATCGAAGCTCCTAACCGCCTGCTTTTGAGGCTGCCAGAACTCGTGGAGCTAGTGGAATTACTAGAGGTCCAGGTGCTTCTAAATCTGAACTAAAGACTAACCATCCGGGCCAAGCATGTGCATGAGCAAACGCCAGGTAAGTTCTTAGAATATGAAGGGGTACAGTTGAACAGCTGTGGGTCACACCTCTCGAGGTTTTGCATAGCAAGTAGATTGATGGTCTCATGAGGTGGTTTTGGGGTAATGCAAAGGCAAGTATGAAGGCAGGATGCAATCGGTCAAGAGAGTGGCATTTAGGTGCTGGTTTCTATGTTTGAAGGGGTAGGCACTAGGGATCCATGTACAGAGTTTGCAGATGTAAATTAAGCTGAAGGATAAGCTTTTGGCTCTTCCCCTCGCTCTTCCACCGCCTCCCCATCAAAGACAGTGTGGAAAGATTACTTTCTTTTCTTTTCTCCCATGGACGTATTAATAGAACCAAATATTTGAGGATTCAAATAATAGATGTTGTTGACACTGCTCCTCCACCATGGTGTCACTTAGGCACTCTTCCTCTTGATGAACATGTTGATTATGAGTCATGAAATAATATTATGTGATGTCAATCTTCTGATTCAAGGTCATTTTTGAAGCACATCTACCCTATGGTTCGTAGAGCTTCCTCAGTATGAATTCTTTGACTTAATTGGGCATTGAATGTCTTCTACTCTCCCATAAAGTCACCCACCAGTTTGGTAAGGTTCAGAATGGCTTGTTCAACTGGAGAGGTTGACTGTGGTGGTTGAGGCTGATTAAGATGATAGACTGCATGGATGCGTAAGGCATATCGTATGTGTTTCTGTCCCTATGAGAGGTTTAAGTGGTTCCTCCAACTAGGGGGTTGTAAGCGACTTGATGGTGCAGTTATCTGGAGGCACAAAGTAGGAGGGTGCACTCATCCGTGGGAGGGGTTTCATAGTCCTCGCGGACTCATATGTGTTTGGATTTCTCTTTCTACTAGATAATGACTTATGTCGCTTCTTCACGTGGGGGTTCCATTTGATCACAATTCAAGCCTACTTAGGATATGCATTTCCTCGCAACAAGAACAGGGCAAGCACAAGACAACAGAGAAACAATCCTATTTTCCTTTTTTTTTTAAACAGTGAATGAATAAAGAAACCTGTGACAAGAATATCACAAAAAATGATAAAAGAAAATTCAATATAGACTTGAAGGATGGTAGAGGGCTCAGAAGTGTCTAATCGTTTCATCAAATGCACTAAGGCACCATCCAGAAGCGTTATTTCGATTCAAAAGAGGTGGTCCGGAATCAACAAAATTTATAAACCCATCCCTTCCTAGTCGCAGTACAGCTACCGGTGAAGATAGCTGGCTTTCCAGTGGGGCCAAACTGATGGTGTGGACGGTTTTCTCTTCTCGCACAAAACAGATTGAACGGGCTGGTCAGGGTGCATGGTGGGGAATTGAGCTGATTTGGCGTTTGTAAAAAACAAGATTGTTGAAACTGAAAATGAAATAAGTAAACAAAAGTGAAGAGAATTTTTGAAGTGTTACGTCACCGGGTTGGGAGCTCCCATGGCAACTGGGCGGCTCTGTCATTTCAATATGCTTCGTGGATATAGACTCAGTCATTTCAACCGGATCTTCATTTAGCCATAAAACTCAACCCTTATAACTATCCTTTGAAAAATGGTATTCACTAAGCACGCGGTCACCGACGCGAAATAAGTCTCTCGACTACCTTCCAATGGATCATGTAGAAGGTAACTAATGAATCTCAAAGGATCTAGCAATGCTAATCCACCTAACCCCAAAAGCCACAAATAAGAACCATTCTAGGAGATTCAAGTGATCAACTGAGAGTTAGTGCATGAAAAACACAAATCAATGGTATGAGTACTCATGTGGAAGAACATGGAACCCCTTTCAAATAGCTTCTTCGGATTCGCACTCGCACAAAATTCCTCCCTCCTTCAAGGAGGAAAGGTTTCATCATCATCCCCATGCGCATTATCCCTAGTGGGTGTTTGAGAGTAGGAAGGAGGGAAAGTAGAAAAATTAGAGAGAAAATGTGTGAGATTGAAAGTTCTCGCTAAAATTTATTAATGATCAAGAGTTGTCTCCACAAGAGTTCTATCTAGGGCTTATAGCCAAACCCCAATACAAAAATTACCAAAACTATAAACTAAACACTATTACAAAGAGAAAGTAGGAAGAAACCTAAAAGAGAACAAAGTTAAAAAAAGTCAGAGGCAATAGAATGTCATCAGGGGTGAAAACCTGAACAAGGCGTAGGGAAAATTTTCAAGAGTTATAAAATTTCGTAATCAGCCCAATCTCTTCTACTGCTTTCATTTTCTTTCTCTTCTTGCTTTGATTTTGTGCCATGAGTTGAACTGGGATTCTCCATGTGGTTGAGCTGAATCCCTATTCATGGTACAAAAAATCCCAAGAAAAGAATATAAAACTTACAGAGTACAATTATTAGTAGCTTTTATGGTTCACATAAAAGCACTAAGATTAGGCTTATTATTACACAAAAAGTGCTCAAAACCCGTATTAATAAGGGTGTAAATAGAACTAAGTGTAATCATCTCCCACCAGTGATCCAAAGAGAGGACCATCCACCACCTCGCAGCCCAACAGAGCCCCACATCCCAGCACATCCACAAGTCCCACCCACTGGGGGTCCATCGGGCTTCACATCATCTAGAGCCCTCAGAGCCTCTCATCCCCTGACTTATCTTAGCTGCCAGGCTCAGCAATTTCACAGATCAGGCGTAGAGACTTATTCCCATTCCTCAGCATGATTTTCAAATATTATAAGATTTAACATGACTTCTTCTTCAAGAAAATTTAGCGACTTTCGCGTGGGGCCTCTTCTGCCACCCACGCCGTCTGGCACTAGATGCTACCGAACCAAAACCATCCTTGCATGGACCAATGCCATCCTTGCTCAGAACAATGCCCTCCTAATCCAGATTCAGAGTCACCTGGGCCTGCCTCAGATCCCTCCAAGTCCACTCACAGCAACAATGCCACCATCTCACTTCAAATCAAGCAAAATAGTAGAGGCACCAATGTAATCCTACTGCCTCACCTCTTTCAGATAGACTAAACCTCAAATTAACATAATTATAGAGTCTTCTAATAGCTTCGGTGGTTCCAAGGGTGTTACTTGGATAATTTTGCTTGATAAAATACTCCTTTCTTAATGTTGTCACAGATTTACTAATAAGGGTTCGCCCCATGATACACTACAAGTGCACAAAAGTCACAAGCAGTAAACTGAATGGGAAGTCCAGCATCATTCCTACGCAGATTGATAGGTAATTTATGCATCGAATCCACCCCAATCATTAAAATCATAATATTTGACTCAAAACTTCATAGTGGAAGTTTTTATCTAAATAATCAAAATTAAAATCCTATTCTGCGAATATATTCAAACTAAACCAAAACAAAAGTGAAATGAATAAAAATAAATCAGGATATAAGATCGATTGAATCGGGCTTCAGAGAAACGAAACCATCAATGAAATACAATGGAACAAATTAATTCCAGCAGCTAAATACATTTCATAGAGAGAGTAGATCTGATTTTTGTCCAAGACTTCCTGTAATTTGTTGAATCGATCTCCATATTCACTGAGCTAGATAATCCTTGTTTCTCTCGAAGACAAGACATCAAAACTGAGCACTCATATCAAATTCTCAAGATCTCGTGATTTTTCTACTTCACACCCATTTTTGTGCGATTGCAATAAATTTGCCATTCTTCCAGATTCGCAAGTTTCTACTACTTAATCGTGGCTCAACCTCAGATTCATGGCCTATCCCTTCTCCTTGATTGGGGATCTAAGCTAACACGGGGATTGGAACTTACCTTAGATTGAGGTGGAACTTGATTTAGATGAGAATATACTTCCAACCTAATTATGGTTTAATAGGGACGATCAAAATTAACTTCCTCAGAGTTCAACAGCCTACTACGAAAGTCAACATACCAGAAAAGAATGCGCCAAGCCCAGGAACGCCTTCTGTGGTTGCTACAGGGCATCCTCGATATCAAAGAGTAAGATACATTTCTCAACCGGGAGTGAATAATATTGGGAACCTATCCATTCAAAACGACACCAACAAGCAAAACCTAACCTAAATGAATTTTTAATGAATTTCTCCGTGGAGGAAAGACTGAATAAATGTGTAAATCAATCCAGTAGGTTACATGACATCAGATGGTGAATCGTGAAATGGAGCACTATCACACAACCACCGTAATTGCAATAAAACTGATATTAAACAGAATCTTAAATTTGTCTATTTCATAACCAGTACAAGAATTTTAAGAATATACGTAAATAAAATCAGCTCTGCTGCCTCATAGTTTGCATTCAAATCTGTAGAACGAAATAAACTAAAAATAAAGAAAAGAAATAAAATCTGATTCCTTAGTAAGAGGATCATTCTTTTCTTCCTTTCTCCGGGCAGTGAAGATGGGAGAAAACCGCTTAGCCTTCTAAAGCCATTCATTTATATTGTAAAAAGACTTAATGAATCACAAGGCTGCTCTTGTGGAATCTAAAGAAAGCCAGCTCATCGTCTTATGTCGCGACCAGGTTGATGTCTGGCTACGGACTTCTCTTGATTGCCCGTGATCACCGCGACCTCTTTCTTAAGTTGCAAACTACTTGTCTCTAAATTGCTTGATCGCTGGTCGCTGACATCAAAGGCGATGTCACACATCATCTGTTCAAGGTTCTTTCGTTGCTGATTCGCGACTCTGCCATGTCGCGACATCATTTTCTTCATTCTTCCAAATTCCTTCCGAAATATAGAGATCGGACCGAATAGTTAAATCATTCCTGTTTTATAAAGAGATCGCCAGAATTTCATCACCTGGCCCAATTGTGTTGGTGGTCTCCTGCCTTCGAGAGGGTCACCTGATGCCCGCACTTCACGGTGCCGTCGGACTCGCTTCCTGATTTTTGCTGCAACCTTAGTCTCCACGCTGCAACAGATTTCCTCTTCCCACCTTATTTTTTCCAAGTCGCGGTAATCTCAAGGTGATGTCGCGAATTCTTTTATGAGTTCAGCTCTTCATGTCGCAACCTCATTCAGTAGTCACGACATCGTTTACGGTCTAATCATTAAATGGTCGCAAACTTCGCTTTCTTTCTTCAATTTCAAAGACGAAAGCTTTCATGTCGGCGACTAATAGAGTGAGCGCTGATACATCACTTATTGAACCTTTTCTATTGTGGCACCTTGAAGGTAATGCCTTTACCAGCGTAAGACCTTCTTGCAGCTTCTCATTGACGTGAATCCACGCCGGACATCAGGTGGTGTCGCTACATCATTTATAACCTTTTTGGGAAGTCGCAGACATCGGAATTGGATGTCATGGCTACGAGAGACTCTTCTTCCTCGATTATTCTTTGTCTCACTCACATTTTCTTTGTCAACCCTCCTTCTTCAGTCACGATCATCAGTTTGATTTGATGATTTTCCTGCAGTACTGACTGATTTGATGTCTGTGACTTGAAATTGGCTTATGAATCGAGCTTCTTCCTCACAAGTGATTTAAATTCTCGCCAGACCTCACCCGCCTGGCCGGTTTCTTCGATTTTGCTAAGATTCAAGCTACTTTGATTTTCTTTCCCGCAGAAACCTGGAGCCACCATCCATTCTTCTGTGTGTAATTAACTAATGATTTGATCTCTGAAAGAAGATAGTACCATGAAGTTTTAGATTAAAAAACTAATGAGTTTTAGACCTATCAAACCCCGTAACTTTAACTTGCTTGTCCCTGCCAAAGAAAAGAAAGACCTGTTGTCCAAACATGTTAGGAGGGATTTGCTGACATTCTTCTGATCGATACCACGCCTTCTCATTCCACCTTTCTGATAATTAAGAGATACTTCAGCATCATTTTTTAAATTCTCGCCATAGATTCAAGAACAAGACATGGTATACTTCTATTTCACAAATTTCTGTTTCAACTAATGTATCTAAACAAGAATTAAATAGGTTCCTTAGTTTCTGAAGGGGTGTGGGTATGAAGTTTTGCAATCCTTTCATATCTTCATGCCAAATTTAGTTAATCTTCCGGGGAGTTTTCGGATCGATTGTTTCAAAGTCCTACAGGCTTGTTTTTCATATTGATTCTACTAATAGGTAAATTAACTCTTCAAAATCAATGAGGTCTTTCAGTTTCTGTAATGTTGGCTTAGGTAATCAGATAATGGAAAAATTTAAGTTAAATCAGCTTCCTCATTCTCTTCATACACCCAAGGCCTCAACTTCAACCGTTTTCTTTCTTTAGTTCCAAGCGTGATCTCCTTCAACTCGGGCCCGATTCATCTCCACATGTTTGATCTCAGAACTAACTTCCCATATGTTGCTTCTTATTCAGCCATTCTTTGTTTAACCTTTGCTTTTTTTTCCCAAGATCGTAGAATAGTGCAATGTTTCGTCTCCTTAGGCTTCAATACCTGAGAACTTTGGGCCAACAACCTACACCAGCTTGGGTGGGTCAGGTACCAGTGCCAAAACACCCTCACGCAGCCCTAATCGCCTGGGCTAGTTGGAGGCTATAAAGGATGGGGTAAAATCTTATTCTAGTTTTCACTAGCTTCTGCTTCTTTACTCTCACCCTTCATTGTCAAAACTGGGAAATATTTTTCCCAAACTGCTCTCCTCATAGTAAACTTTTTTTTTTTTTTTTTTGAACTGAACCAATGGGTTGCCCTGAGCTCACATAAGAATAAATTGAAGTTTCACTGTCATATTTACGAAATAAGGGGGCTTGACATCGGCTCAAATTAAGGGAACAGTATATTATGCTTGCCACATATCAGGGTAGCTTGTGAAAGTTTAATCCGCCAAGGACGGCCTCTATCATTTCCTCACTATCGCTTTCAATAAGATTTCGGGCTTAATCAGACACACTCAATAAGCTCCCAAGACTACGGACTCTAGCTCTTTTGAATTTCCAGAGATGTTCCACCCTCAAAGTTTTAAGTTTTATGACTAAAATGTATTATTTCTTCAAGACTTGTAATACTTATTAACAGCCTACTTCACATTATTTCATCCAAGCATTTTGTTCCATTAGCAATAACCAATTTTTCCTATTTTTTGCAATCTGAATGAATTCAAAACACAGGACATCTGCACTCCACTTTAATTATTCACGCCTGATTCTTTTCCTGTAACACTGAGAAAGACATAAATATCATTTGATTCATAATAGAAAAGAAAATGACATTAAAAAATGCACTCATAGATCGCTGTCACATTTAATTCAGACACATTCCAATCACTGAATAACTAATTTGGGTCTATCATGAAAAACAACTAGAACAAGCAAACAAACAAAAGAACAAAGAATCCAAAACAGTAGTTAGAGAGAACTAAATGGATTCCTATTGAAAAGCATATAATATAAGATGTTGCTGGTAGACAAGAAAAACTTCGCCTTCTTCAGAGGGCCATTATGTCGAGGATCTACATCAAACTGGGCCTGCTGGGATTAAACTTAGGGAATTTATTTAGCTTTTGTCTTCTGAAGGTAGGGGAAATTCTTTTGGGTTTTTTGCAGAGAGATATTTCAAGTGCTTAGTTGCATTGCATGAATGAGCTAAGTTCCTGCCTCTCCCCCACCCGACAACTAGTTCTTCCACCTCGTAGATACATTCTAGCAAATTGATAAGTTCCCGATTGATCAAGTCTTATACTTTCCAACCATGTTTTCCTCCCATACTCACTATTATCTTTCAACCGCTAGATCTCTCTTCTTCATTAGCCCTTCAAACTCCTTGAATAGCCTTCATATATGTCGAACCCATCAATCTTCTTTAGAGAAAGTATTTATTATATTCTCTCTTTTCTTCTTCTTATAGATGTTCAAATAATCAAAGATCCCTTTGAACTGACATTGTAGAAAAAGCTTTTAAATACTTGCCTTTTATTCTTCCCATTATCTTCTTGCTCTTTTTCAGCTCTTCCCTGTGTTCTTCTTCTATTCTTTCCTGAAGTTTTTCCTCTTGGGGACTTGTTCTTCTTCCTCATAGCTTCATATGAATTTTCTGACCGCTGTCGCTTTCCCATTTGCCTCCATCCTTCCATATTTCTTTCATTGCTTCAACATTTCCATGACCCTATTTCCTCTCCGCCTCCCTGCAGATGCCGTAGCCGGGCACTGCCCCCGCATTTCGGGAAACAGTGAGAGGCTGGGCCAGTTCTGAGGTTCTTCTTCTCGCTTTCCCCGGCGACATTGTCTCGTGACTCTTCTCATTCTATCAGTTTCGTGATGTTCTCATGAGCTTTTGTATCTAACACTCATCTTTCTTTTGCCTCTCCTTCCTTAGGTCCCCTTGTCACCCCGTCAGTGTTAAGAGGAAACCCGAGGACATCTTACTTCTCTTCCTAATTTTTCACCTTCGCCTGTAAAATGTGAGTCTAGCAGATAGGAGAATTGGGCCCCTCGTTTTATTACCAGTAGATACCGATTGATTCTTCATCAAATGCCTATGTTCATTTAGATCCTTTAAAAAGGCATACAATAAGACGGCCTCGCTCCTCTCGATCGTTGGAGAAAGAATGTTAGCTCCACAGATATGAGTTGGCGTAACATATGGAAATTAGCAAACCCGGCAATCCGGCTTCTGCAAGAGATCCCCTTTATGGTGGATGGTGGAGGTCAGTCTTCATGACTCATATTTCTTTCTTCCCCTCCACCAAGCGATTCACTATTTTTTATAATTGGTTTTCCAACAACCTCGAGTTTCACCTGATGTTTAATTCCTTCTAATTAAAATCTTTGTTTGACCTTCATCATCTATAAGCAATTGCAACTCCTCTCACATAAACAGAATTATCCTTCATTCCAACCATATTTGCAGACAGAATTCCCTGAAGAGTTTGAAAACCCCTCGGGTGCTTTGTGCTCGTAAAAAGAACTTCCGAATTCTTCTTTATTACTTAAAATTAAAATGACTTATATAAAACCCTCTTTTCGCAAACAAATTCTTTCTCTAAACATCACCTTTGTTCTAATACCTGGCTTCTCAGAAATGAAGTCTCTTTTCTTCCTCGTTATTTCTCTCTCTCAGGTTGCTCCTCCTCCCTTCGCTGGTTCCCTTTCAACATTTACTTCTTCCTCAAAGCTGATTCCGACCAACTTCTTCTACTCAGCCTCAACACCGTCGCAGAGCGATTTCACTAACACTGCACAGATTTGCGATTGGCTTCTTGATGCTACAGTTAGGAAGAGCTGGCAGGGTAGCTACTGAGCTCCTGGTTCTAGTGGCTCCACATTGCAAATATGGGATGAAGTGGAAAGGGTCTGATGAACTGTACAACAGCTAGTAGAACAGACAAGTTAAGAATTTTGCAGTCATGACAGCTGACAGATAGGAGTCAATACTAATACACTGAGTCTCCAAATCAATGATCTTGAAAAACTGAACCACTTTAACCCAGACCTCTAAAAATAAGAGGTTTTTTCAAACTAGATTTGTTTAATTCTTTGGACCATTCCCTGTGGTCAACTCAAACTAAAGAGTTGGCAGACCTAAATAGGTTACACATAGGAATCTGATGTTACATAGGCAAGTCTGAAGCCTTTCCTCATTCTCAACAAATGACCTTAGTTCTCAATTATTTTGAATTTTCTCACTCATTTTCTTACATTCATATAGACCTTGGAAGGTAATCTTTGGATCAGTTTAGTACCAAAACATAACATTCAAACTATAGTGAATTTCAACTTGGTCTAATTTCTAATTAAACAATCTTGCTAACCTTAATTTACCTTCACATCATAAAAATTCATCAACTTCCACTATGCATCACATTCAAATAATTACAATTAAACAAGATAAAAATTTCCAGAACTTTCAACTATAGAAACAAGACAAATTTTATAAAATCAAACCAAGCAATAGTTATTATAACACGCGATCTTTTATGTCAGACATCAGCTCACTGCGATATTTCTCCTTTTCTTGCAATGTTCCTTCTACTTTGTCCCAGCAAAAATAAAATAAAAAATTTATTAATACTAATCCATAGTGAATAACCTAGAAGAAGAATAGAAAATCAAACATTATAAATGTAACAAAACAAGAAAACTCAAAAAAACAAACTAGTGATCGTCATAAAGTCGCCCAGGCCTTTATAGTCTTTAGCTGACTTTCAATGCTGCTATTGTTCTATTCAATTCCTTGTTCAAAACTACAGTTATTCTTCCAATTGCTTTCTCCCATAGCAGTGCTTAATCTCTGACCATTAACTTTGAACCTCAGCGATCGTTATTTCAAGTGTCACCGCCTAAACTGCAAGCTGAGACTTGACTCGTAAATTTGGGTCCATCTACTTCGATTTCAGCTTCAGAAGAGTCGCTTGGAGTTGAATAACAAGACCTGATCTCCCGCCCAAATCTCCTCACTGATCATCATTTGCTTTATTCTTCTAGAGATTTCGCACGATCATAGTTTAGTCTAGTTCCTTCCAATTCATTTAATCCGGATATTCATCTTCTTAAAGAAAGTATGGAATCAAAATTTAGCTTGACGGCCCATATAGCTTCTTATATTTATCTAGAGGTAGGTGACAAGGTTTTCCAAAGACAAGCCTGATAGACATTCCATCGGAAGTTTTTTAATAATATTTATACGCCTGTGAGTAATTACACAGCTAGTGACAATTCTAGGCAGGAAACTATATAATAAGTTTGCACTTTTATCTCCTCATGAAATTTCCTACTTATCGATTTAGTTGAGGATGATAGCTAAGTTTCATAATATGCCTGAGAGGTACTATATCTCGTTTCATGAGCCTGTCAAACACCTCATTTGCAAATGGCTCCTTCATCACCACCATAGTTCGGGTGTCCCAAACTAAGCCTATAAGAATACTTCTGTAAAACTGAACCTGATTATGATCATTCTTGACAAGCCGTCCTATCTTGAACATGATAATCCATAAATAGAGATATGTATATATTTCTAAATGAAATCGAAATGCCCCATAAAATCCATTCCCATACATCAAACAATCGCACCAACAAGATGTAGATTCAGTAGTGTAAAATCTCAAAGCCTTGCTGACAGGCTCCCATTCTAGAAAATATCTATATTAACTCCATCTATCCAAAGTAGTCCTTAAAAATAGGCAGCCACAGCAACCCCACCAGAACTTCTACATTGCTTTATCTCCCCACAGAATGTCCTTCTCCAGGCAGCTAAAGTGTTTGTACGAAGATCTTGCTTGCCCACTGTACACACCCCTTATAATCAGATCAAGTCTTTTAAATATTAATGGTTCATCCTGATGTACCTTCATACGCCCCATTTTCCTGGTAAATGACCTCCAGTAGCATAATTCCATGCTTCAAGCAGTTCACAATACGCATTCCAAGGCAAGCCTGAGAGGATAGCCGGAATAATCAACATCTGGTAGGGTTTTCACATTTCTTTTCTCTTCTGTACAATGGGTTTCACTCTGATAAGATCAGAGCTTATCATGATTGTTTCACTGAACTTCTTGTCTTTTTATTTCTAAATCACCCTCGTATAATGTAGCACTCCACCCGACGCCCGGCTTTGCTTTCTAGAGCAGTAGATGCTTAATCGCTGCATGATCGGTGTGTATAATAACATGGACCCCAAATGTATGGCCTAAATTTTCATGCAAATACTATTGTCGCATCCCTCAGTAAGAGTGACATTCGAGCTTCTCGATTAGTGTTTAGCATAGTAAATGGCCTCAACACTTTTCATATCTTTCTCGTCTCCAATACAGCTCCTACTGCACCATCGGGTATTTCAGATGACATTTTAAATTCTGGTTCCAAATATGGTTTTTGCCATGATGGGAGCCTTCAACAAGTCTGATCGGGATTTTTCAATGCATTATGGCAGATTCTATCGGGGGTTAGAATTTGTAGTATCTTTTTCCAGCATAATTCAGATAGGGTTCAGGCAAATAATTTTTGAGAAATTCTGATAAATCTTTTCATAAAAACCCAGCATGTCCTAAGAATCTCTAGTTCTTCTGATCAGAGGTAGTGGTACAGATTTGAGAATTTTGTGCACCTTGGTCAGTTCACCTTAACTCCCGGGTCGTTGTAACTATAAATATAAGACACGTTTCTTCTCAGAATCACCATAAAAAATGGCATTTTTTCCCCAATTCAGAGTTATAGGATTTTCCCGTTCTCGCACTCTTTGAAGCATCGTCCCCCAAGTTGCGTGACACTGTTTGAAACCTGATCCACAATCGTAAAAATCATCCACAGAAGATCTCCATAACTTCATGATCAAAAGGTAGATAGATTTGTTGATTTCTCATGGAAGGTACCGTGGAGTATTACATAACCAAAATGGCATTCTCCTAAAAGCAAAAAGTACCAAATGCATGTAAAAGTGGTTTTCTCCCGATTCAAAAAAGTACAGCACCTGGTTATATTCATAGAGTATCCATCAAGAAAATAAAATGAGGGTGTCCCGCTAACTCATCCAAAGATCTCATCAATGAAAGGTGGGGAAATGATCCTTCGCCGCAGATTCACCTCTCTGATTACATAGCACTTCTCCATCCCTCAGCCTGTAGGAATTCAGTTCATTCTTTCATTTCTGATCACGTTGAATCCACCTTTCTTGGGAACCACATGCATCAGGCTTACCTAAGAATCATTCGATATAGCATAAGGTATGTTCTTGATTAACCATTTTTAACTTCTTTTCCTAGACAACTTCTTTCCAGCAACTTTCATCATCAGTTCAGCCTCCTTGACGCTTAATAGAAGTTTTTGTATTATCATCTAGCAATATTTTTGTGCATGTAAAATGGAGGGGCTGATACCCTTGCATCCTCAATCGACTGCCACCGTCTCGTATTTTCACTACCAAAGAATCGCTCTTCAAATTCTTCCAGTCAGTCAGCTGATATGATAACCAGGTTTTCTCTTTTCTCGGTTCTAAAATTCATATTTTAAAGGACTGTAATTTATTGTTAACCTCTTCGCACTAGTTTCCCGCCTGCACTTGTCGCTTCGCTGCATACTTCATCTTAACTGTTTTCATTTATACTCGAGGATCAAGCTTTTTATACAAACAACTTTGAAGGTGAATCTCACAATGCAAGACTCTCAAGATACCGAAACTCATTCCACTTTATGATGAGTGTCATGACAACCGTGAATCATATCAACATCGAAGGTTATTATTTCCTTACAAATGAATAACCTGTCTGAGGACTGCCATCGTGACGTTCTAGACTTTGATTGAATAATAAAATGTACGCCATTTCCAACCCCGAGTACGCTCTCACCTTTCGTACATCTATCATATAGCCTGGGGCTTATAAGAAAGGTCTTCCTTAAAGAGCTAAAGAACTTGCATCTTCCTCCATTCGTATGATAACAAATTCACAGAAAGATGAATTTCCCAACCTTGGACAAGCAGTATAGGTGATTTTCAGAATTTTTCTTCGCCAAAGCCATTGATCCATCAAACGAATCATGAATACTGTGGCGCTGGGGGCAAATCCAATGAGAAAGCCCCCACAACCGATATAGAGGGTATCAATTATACTCGCATCTATGAATCTGTTAGTAAAAGCCTATCAATCAGGCTCATGGAGCAAAGAATGGCAGCCAGTGGGAAGTCCTTCAGCTTTTCTTTGGATAATAGCCTTTGCAAGTAGCGGTCAGGATTCACTATTCCCTCCTCAGTTATCTTCGCTTTTCACCTTTCAGTATCTCCTTGAAATTTTGCATAAAGGCATTTGACGCTACCTCTGCAAATGGAATGTTATTTCTATTTTCTTGAAAATGTCAAAGGGAATTTAGAAAATTGTTCTTCTCTGCTTGACTTACGAAGTCTCACGTGGAAATGGCAACGAAGGTGTATAATCTGGTACTCTTATTTCTTTGGTCATTACTTCCTTCCCATTCCAATCTGGGTGCTCTTCTCCTCCTTCCTTTTCGGTCTTTTCTTTTCTCTCGGTCTCTTCTTTCCTTTACTGTCCTTTTGTTCGCTGCTCCAATCCTTCCACTTCTTAATTGAATTGCCATGCAATCTTTGGGTTCTTCGAGGTGTCATGGGAATGTACCCTTACTCGATTGCATTTAGGGCGGTTGCTTACACTTGTGTCTCCAAATTTTTCAACGAGGCACTAGCATTCTTCTTAAACATTTAAGTATCAGACTTGAAAGATTCCAAAGTCATCGATTTACGTTCATGGAAATCATAATAGCCTCTTGTTGTCCCCGCCAGGCTGCGGCATTTGTTCTTCAAATGGTTGAGTCCTCCTTTGACCTTGATATTCATTTCTACTTTCACCTCCTTGTTGCTGCTGCTGGAACCTTGGTTGCTGCTGATATCCTTGTTGAGGATGTTGTTGCTGCCTTGGGCCTTGTAATGCCCCTCCACCATATGAGAAATTCTCATGGTTCCTCAGTGCTGGATTGTAGTGTGAGGGCAGGTTAGGATTTGGCTTGAAATGGTAATTTCTTGGCTCATTCACGTACTTAACCTCCTCAGTACCATAAGAATCTTCTTCTGTTGGCACATCAGCATTTCTTCTCATAAGTTCTCTTTCCACTTCTCCTATTTCATGAGCAATGTGCATCTTTCTCTCTTGTTTGTCCATCCTATGCATTATGGCATCCAACTTTACCTCCATGGCTGTCATCTTGCTCAGCTCCATGACCCTTTTCCTCTGCTTTGTTTCCCCTTGAAAACTTCGGATGGAGCTTTCATATTACATTTTGCTAGGTCTTCTCAGCTCTCTCGCCTCTTCGACACTTTTGGTTTGAATGCTCCCTGACATGAGCTTGCTCGATAATGCCCTAGATGTATCATTTAAGCATGATGTATGTCCATCTGGGTCTTCAAATATATTCAGCCATCGAGCACCTCTTAAACAACCTCCAGATCTTTCCCAAGAGCTACATATAGGCTCTCATCTTCCCCTTGTTGGAATACTAGTATCTCTCTTCTTCTCTCACGAAGTGAGAGATGGAAAAAATGCGCCCGAAGTAGGCCTCTACCTGACTCTTCCCAGTATCGACCGAGACATGTGTTGTGGTTCATGTACCATGTGGTTGCTACTCAAGAAAATGGGAAGAGATCTGACTTTATCACCTCCCGGTCTCCACCATTCGGCTTCTTGTATTTGCCATCTGAAATCTACCCGAGGTGCTGGATTCGGATGTGAGTGGGATGGCTTGATGGCGGTGTTGTTGAACCATTATGTCAGGTTGGCTTTAGTTCGAAATTATTTGCATCCCTGATGGGCTGTCGGTGCGAGGCTTCTCTTCTTGAATAATAGGTCTCCAGAAATCCTCCATTGTGTCGATGTTAATCTGGGGCCTTACATTTCTTGTCCTCTGTTCACTCCTATCTGGTCATGTCTCTCGTCTGCCATAGGCTGCGTTTTACGCTCTTTTTGACTTTCTTAAACTACGAGTGTTCTTTCAATTGTCTGTGGAATCGGTCGAAATCTGTTTCCTATCATTAAGTTTTCACAACAAACACGCAAATTAAAAGGATTAGTCAAACTAAACAAATATTTTCAACATGGCTTGTTAAAGATTTGTGGTGATCTTAGCCAAAAAGCTATTTTGTTCTTTTCATTATCATATGTCCAAATTAGCATTTCCTTTTTGTCGAATATTGATCAATTAATTCTTTTCAATCCCTGACAAGGCGCCATATAAAAACTTGTTACGCCTTTCTATATAGACTAAATCCCTCAAATTAACATAATTACAAGGGCCTTACACTTCTGCACCAGTATTTACTTTGTATAATTTGCTTGATAAAATAATTTTCTCTTAATGTTCGTGATTTCTTAATAAGGGTTCGAGTCTATGACCTTTGCAAGTGCACGGGTCATACAAGTAGTAAAATACGAATGTAAGTCCAGTATCATTCCCACAGTTGATAGCGTGTGAATCAACTACCCATTACTAAAAAATTCCATACTATTTGGACTCAAAACTCATAGTGGAAGTTTTATCTAAATAATCAAAATTAAAAATTTTATTCTAGTGAATATATTCAAACTAAACTAAAACAAAGTAAATGAATAAAATAAATTGTATATAAAGATAAGTTGAATGGAGTTTCACATGAAATGAAAATATCGATGAAATACAATGGAGCAGTCGATTCAATGATTAAATACATTTCTACATTATATATATGGATCTGATTTTTTGTCGAGATTTCCTAATTATTTGGGTGGATCTCTCCATATTCAACGATTAGATATCCTTGCTTCTCTCGAAGACAAGATCAAACCCCGACTACTGTATTCAAAATTCTCTTGCGAAGATGCGGGTATTTTCTTTCCTGATACTTCACACCCATTTCTGTTGACAGAAGAAATTTTGCTTTACCTTCTCAGGATTTTCGCAAAGTTTCTACTACTTAATTGGTGGCTCTGACCTCGAGATCCCATGGGTTTATCCTTTCCCTTGATTAGATCTAAGCTAACACGAGTTGGAACTTACCTTTAGATTAAGGTGAACTCGTTATGTTGTGCCTTTGGCCTTTGGTGTGGTGAATAGGTTGCTCAGATTGGCTCTGAACTCAGCGGGTTCATCGTGAGTCGTTTCATACCTAGAAAAGAATCTTTCTAGCTCTCGGGGTCTCAGTCTACGTGTCCTGTAGAGGGCATCCTGGATATCGAGTAAGACCATTCCTGACCCGGTAGGTACTACTATTGGGAACTTATCCATTCAAAACGACACCAATTAAGTAAAAACTGAACCCAAATGAATTCTCAATAATTGTGGAGGAAAGACTGTAACTAAATGTAAATCAAATCCAGTAGAGCTGCGCTCTGATTACTGCATTGCGAATCAGGAAATGGAGTACCGATCGCGTACAACCACTGTAATTGCAATAAAACTGATAAGAAATGAATTCTAGAAATTTGTCTATATTTCATAAATTTTCAGGCAAGAATTTTAAGAATATAACAGAAATAAAATCAAGCTCTGTTTGCGTCTACGCACGATTCGATTCAAATCCGAAAGCGAAATAATAAAAATAAAGAAAAGAAATAAAATCTACTCTAAAATATACCTTTGAGTTCTCTTCTAACTTCTCCCTTTTCTGGGTAGTGAAGATGGAGAAAACTGCTTTACTCTTCTAAAGCTATCTATTTATACTGTAAAAAGAATTTGGGCCGAATCCCCAAAATGCTCCAGGTGGGAATCCAAAGAAAAAGCCCAGCTCACTATCTTATGTCGCGACCTCAAGTTGATGTCGCGACATGGACTTTTCTTGATTGCTCGTGATCAGTCGCGACCTCTTTCTTTAAGTTGCAACCAGTTTGTCTTGTAATTGCTTTGATCAGTGGTCGCGACATCAAAGTGATGTCGCGACATCGACTGAACCGATGTTCTTCACGGTGTTGATGCCGGCGACCTCGGTTATGTCGACATCATTTTCTTTCTATTCTTCCAACTTCTGAGTCGCGACATCAATTTTAGGTTGCGACCACTTTTCTGTTTGTATGATGACTTCATGTTGTGACTTTGATCACTTGGTCGCAATTGTGTTGGTGGTCTTCTTGCCTTCATATGTTTCAATTTGATGTCGCGACCTCATGGTGTTGTCGCGACCTCTTTTGCTTCCCATTTCTTTTCTTTTGGTTGCAACCTTAGTTCTCGTTTACCTTGGTTCATCTTTCCACCTATTTTCCAGAGTCGCGACCTCAAAGGTGATGTCGTGACCTCTTTGGTATGCCCTTAGCTCTTCTTCAATATCGCAACCTCATTGAGTAGTCTGACGTACGTTGGAATACGATCATTAAATGGTGTAACCGGTTTTCTTGTCAAGACTGATTACCTATTTTCATGTCGCGACCTACCTGGCATTTCGCGACATCAATTAGGAACTACTAAATTTAAAAACCGTTGCGTCTTTTACTGAGCCTTTCTTGTGGCTTTCATTGGCGGATCACGTCGCGACCTCAAAGTGGTGTGTGACATCATTTACTAACAGCACCCCAAGTCGCGATCAAATTGATGTCGCGACATGAATTTCTTCCTTTTATTATTTCCTTTGTCTCGACCACATTTTCTTTGTCATGACCTCCTTCTTAGTCTGACTTCACTTGTTTCAAGTTTGTATTTCTTTCAAGCGAGGAATTTGTTGATGTCGTGACACGGAATGATTTAACAGTGAGCTTCTGTCGCTGACTTAAATTTTCAATTGTGACCTCGGTCCTATTGTAATTTGGTTTTCTTCGATTTTGCTAGATATGAGTTTTCTTGTATTTTTCTTGCAAAATGAAATTTGGGATAATTATCCACTTTTACGCAAACAAATCAACATTTATCTCATATTATACTGGAAAAATGGATTAAAACTTAATAGGTTTTAGACTCATCGGCCCTCTTTTGTGCTCATTAGACCTGCTTGCACTTGACAACGGCAGTCCCTTTACCATCGGTAGCTCATCCACACTTCTACAGGATGGGGAGGACATTCCACCCTCTGCAAATATGTGAGGTGGTAGCACTTCCTTCTTTAAGTTTCCACTCCAGACCCCATTGAGGGCAATGCGATGTTTGGTTGGGGGGAGAATTAATGAAGGAGTGGCACATGTTATAGTTATGCTTTGTTTTGGTAAGTCCTTTTATTAGTTGAATGACTTCTTGGGTTAGTTTTCTTACAAGTATAAGTATGCCTTTAGTTTCAGCATATGTTATAAAGTTTCAGCATATTTTATAAAACTTATAGTTTCTCATTTACAACCAATTTTTTTGTCATGCCCAGCTTGTAGTATGAGAAATTGAAATATTGTTCCAATACTGTTGATTCTAGAATGGTGTTATGCTTAGTTGAGTTAATAACCAGTTGAGACTCTTATTGTCTTCAACCTTTTTCTTCCACTTTGACCTAACCACACAATGTGAACATTAGATTCCAATGATAAGCTGAAAAGTTGCCTTGCCTCCTAAGCCCTGTAAAAGTCTGGCCTCGTACTTTTGACCTCCTTTAATAGGTCAAAACCCCTAAATAAAAGACCAATGAGTCTTTCAAAAAAAAAAAAGAGAAAAGAAAATTTGTGACACTTTGCCTTGAAACCCGAGCACGGTCCGAGGGGTATATGGCGAAATTCTTTAAAGCTCGGTGCCCTAAACCAACTGGTTGGGAGTCATCGACCTTGTGCTCGTTACATGGGTGAATAGGTGGAGTTTAGCAAATTGTAGGTGCTGGAGTTTCAAACTCATTAAACGTCCAGGGTGAAACCTGAAGAGTTAATGGTTGAGAGATCCTTATGACTTAATGCCCTAAACCTTAATTAGTTAGGAGTCATCGGTGGACCCCCGTTACATGGACAATTGTGAATTCGATACCCTCATCATTGCACCCCTACAACAAATAAAAAAAAAAAAGAAGGAAATTGTAGAATAAAAGTGGGTCCTGATCTATTGAGGTTGGTTAAGCTGTTAGGTTTAGACAAGAGCTAGGTTGGGGGAGGAACAGTTTGACAGGCTATCTTTGAAGCCTAGTCAAACTAAACACTTAGGTTTTTGTGGAAGGCATCAAGTTGGTTCTCTAGGAGTTTAACCCCTTTTGATACTTGATTTTGCATAGCACACAGTCTTCCTGAGATAGTTGTTAGGCAGGTTTTTGGTGAATTTGTTGAAGGCTGTGCATTATTCCCTCAATTTTTTTGTTGAAACATCATTTGTGTGGGCATATATAGCTGATCTTGTTTTTGTTTGCTTTCTTTTTCCTTCATTGCTAAGGGACTAGAAATGTGTGTGGGTTGAAGTTACTCCCCCAGTAGTGTTGTCTCATACCCTTACTACAGTTTGAGCGCTTTAGTATTAATCCAACCTAATTAACCTAATTGGCATGTTAGGACCTATGTACTGCGGTCACATTTATGGAAGAATTTTAGTTTTCACAGCCAGTTATGCCAATCTTAGAGAGTCGGCTCAATCGTAAAGAATTCAAGTTGAAATCGGGCTGCATATCAAAAATTGGAAGAAGAGGAGAAGAGAAGTAGTGCAAAGAAGAAATTAAGCAACCATGGCAATTTTGCAAGGGTTGCAAAATTTCTCTTGTTGAGAATTCGCAACCCTTGTGAAATTTGCGGGGTTCTTGGTACCTGGCCCTACGAAATTTGTTTATCCTTGTTGACCATTATTTGTACTCTTTCTGATTTCTTCCAAAATTGTCCCTATGTAATAGTGATTATCTTTTGATATTTTGGTAAATTGTATCGGCAGTATGGCATATATGCTAGAGACAAGACTTTGTAATAATTCATTCATTGAAAATTGGAGCCAAGCTTTTGGGATAAGGCTCGTGTTTTTCTCTCTACACTTTTTCTTTTATTTTCTCTCACTTTCTCACTGGCCAAACACCCTCTGAGGATGACAACTCAGAGGATGAGTGGCTAGAACCCCTCCTCATGAGGAGAAGGCCCTTCGGGTGGGGATGGGAGGTAGCGGGGGTTCGATGTTTTTCATGAGTATTCACTTTATATTGTTGTTCTACCTTTCTAACTTTAGGTTTTGATCCCTTCGAGTCACCTTGAATGGTTATTATTTGGTAAGCTTTTTGGGCCTCATTGGATGCTTAATGTTAAATCCAGTGATGTTCATTAGTTATCATTTATAAGCCATTGGAAGGTGAGTCAATGAGACTTTGTTTTAACGATTGAGAGCATTAATGGCCACTGAATTCCATTTTTAAAGATATTTAATGAGGGGTAGTTCTTATAGCTAAATGAAAATCCGGTTTGAGAGATAACTATAAGTCATCCTCCCTAACGCAAGGAAAAGACCCCGTGAAACCCTCATTTGCCCTAGGAACCTATGCCCAGTGACCTAACACTTCAAGGATTTCTATTTTACATTTAACTCATTTTACTTTTAGTTTTCAACACAAAAATCCTCACTTTTATGAAACCCAAAATCGAAATAGATTCACAGTTTAAACTTCAATATTGAGTCATTTCACGAAGAAAACCCATCCTTGTGGACGATCCTAGAACCACTGTGCTATAGTAGCTATGCTACGCCAGTATGAGGTGTTAGGTTATAAATATTGTTGATTCAGAATACCCTACGGGCTATACATAAGCACATGCGAATCAGCTATCAGGGGAGTCCCAAATCTCAAAGGAGAACTTTAAAGAATGTGCAGACCATGCCAAGTAAGGAAACAAGTTCCAACACCTCACCTAGAGTCCCAACTAGGCTCTACTACTATAGTACTGGAATTGGTCCACATGGCTATAATGGGACCCATGAAAATAGAGAGCATTGCTGGAAAAATGTATGTATATGTATGTGTAGATGACTTTGTAGGTTCACTTGGGTAAATTTCCTCATAACCAAATCTAAAGGATTTGAAGAACCTTGGAAAAACTGTATAAGGAGCACACTAACATACTCCTTAATATTAGTAGAATAAGGGAGTGATCATGGAAAGGAATTCGAAAACTCCTTGTTTGAAAACTTATGCAGGAAGAATGGTATAGAACATGAGTTCTCAGCACCTAAAACTCCTTCACAAAATGGAGTCGTAGAAAGAAATAACATAACTCTGCAAGATATGGCCCGTGTCATGCTAAAATCCAAAGTGTCCTTACTAAATTTTGGGCAGAAGCAGTAAATACAACATGCTACATCTCAAATTGAGTCTATCTAAGGCCAGGAACGCTCAAAACATCATATGAGATTTAGAAAGGTAAGAAACCAAATTTGAAACATCTTCATGAATTTGGTAGTCCATGCTACATCCTAAATGATAGGATGTACAATAAAAGAGTTTCTGAGGTACTACACAAATAATCGTTCTTATTAGGTGTCTTTCTAGGGTACTACACAAACAGTCATGCTTATAAAAGTGCAATGAATAACGAAATATGTGATGGAATATAAATTAATGCGGGTATTGATTATCTTCCACGGGTGAAACATACGGGCCGAGGAAGACCCTCGTATTTGTGTTAGTTCTTGAAAAAAAGAACACTCTCAATAGTCTTAAAGACGCTCCAGCATCCAGTGATAATGAAAATGAACGAGTTTTCGCAGACGTTCGAACCATCTCAGAAGCTTGGCACATAGTTATGAATGATGTCCGGTCAACAGAGGACTCCTTATAACAATAAGATGACCACAATAGTAACATTCAGGCTCAAGAGTCCTCTAGGAAGATTCGTAAAAACCATCTTGCCACTGATATTATAGGAGATCCAGAAGTGAGTGTCAAGTTCCTAGGATGAACTATAGAGAATGATGGGCCTTAACATTTGCTACTACACCTCCAATATTGAACAAAAAAATTACAAGGAGACTCTGAATGATGGGTTATAGATCTAAGCCATGCTGGAAGAACTATTACGGTTCGGATCTGATGAAGTTTAGGTTTAGTTCCGTCCCAACATGCAAATGTGGGACCAAATGGATCTTGAGAACTAGAGCGAGATAAAGAGAGCATCAATAGGAACAAAGCTCGTTTAGTTGCTTAAGGATACACTTAAGTGTAAAGGTCGATTTTGACGAGACATTTGTTGAGTCAATTCATCTGCTAATGGCATTGTCTTGTACACTCATGTTCAAACTCTATCAAATGGACATCAAGAGTGCCTTCTTAACTGGGTATCTACACGAAGAAGTGTTTCTTAACTAAGGGTTTGAAAGATCCTTTCATCTACTCATGTTTACAAACTAAAAAAGGCTCTCTATGGTAAAAACAAACCCCAGGCTTAGTATAGAGACTCAGTAGATACCTCCTAAAGGGTTACACACATGAGAGGCAGTTGTACTCTTAATTCTTAAAAGTCAAAAGGAAGTTATTGTCATTCAAATCAATGTTGAGGGCATAGTCTTCAAGTCCACGTTCCAACACTTGGTGGAACAATATGTGAGACACATGAGCACAGAATTTGAAATGATCTTGGTATGAGAACTTATGTACTTTTTGGGTCTTCAGGTACGACAAACCAACTTAGGTACCTTTATCTCGCAGGAAAAATATGCCAAGGATCTGGTCAATAAGTTCGGAATTCTACTATGATAACCTTAATGCTATTAGTATCTCAAAAAATCCAGTTCAGCATTCTAGAACCAAGCACATTGATATAAGGTACCACTACATTCAAAACCTGGTTGAGGACAAAATCATTGATCTTAGGCATGTATCCACTGAAGATCAACTGGCCAACATTTTCACCAAATGATTGGATGTTTCTAGGTATGAATCTCTTATGTCATCCTTAGGGATATCCATTTTAAAGTAAATGAGGTCTCTACCTCCGATCCAGACCTTTATTTCATTTATCCTGGGCCTTCCGCCATAAAAATTTGAGGGAAAACTTGACATGCGTTTAGCTGGCAACATCATCAAAGACTTGTTAGTCCCCGGTAACGGCGCCAAAAACTTGATAGACATATTCGTGATATGTAAATAAACTATGCAATAAAGTGCCTATTCTGCGCAAGTATACGCTTGTCAAGTAATAAAAGTGTGCAGAGATAATGCGGATATCTTTCCACGGGAAAATGAGGATGCTAAGTACTAAAATTGAAATACTTCTCTAATATCAGAAGCAGTCCTTGTTGAGTTCAAAATAGAGATTAAACTAACGAACACTTAATTGAACAAATGAACTATGCAACTAGGGGATACCAAGACATGATAAACTCCTAGGGTATTTGGTGTAATTGGATAATCTTCTTGTATCTAAGTCAAAATTCTACTCTATTGTTTTATGAAAATGCTCTCCAAGGAGACTCTTGTCTAATTTAATTATAAGCCTCTCTTGAGGTCGAATAACCTACTGACTAACACCAAGTTTCTTACTTCTCAACTCAACCCCAAGCATTAGAGATGCTTTAAGACCTAAGAACCTCACAAGCCTCCTAATTACCGATAATTTCTATACTACCATGCTAATTAGGTTAACTCATCTATGTCAAATTATTCCTCACTCCCTTGTCAGATCTCGCAAGGAACCACTCACCATATTGAGATTAGATAGAAATCAATATGTAAATAAAACCAAGTATGAATCAATAGAGGTGCATTCACAAGAAACAATAGAAAATGGAAAATTAACAAATAGATATAAAACTCATGTTCGATATACAACCAAAGCCCTAGATTAAGAAATTGAAACATAATAAAGGTTTGGTACATCACAAATCTAGGATAAAACATGAGGAAAGCAAAAAAAGAAACTCTAATGGCCATGTTGAATCTTCACTTTTCTTCTTCAAATCTCTAGTCCTTCTCCCCGATCTTAAGAATACACCGAGCCTCCTCTGATCCCGAAGTGCTCAGTTCAGAACAAGGAAAGACCCTATGGAGAAGGTTTCCTCAAAAAGATCCTGATCCTCCCGACCCCGAAAGGGCCGATTTGTCTCTCAGGTCTGTCCCTCGAACCCTAGAACGTGTCCCCTCTTATATAGGTCTTCAAAAATAGTTGATATGGGTTGTACGTGTTGCTGGGTCGCGCAACCTTCGTTGCAGCAAACCCGTAGCATCTTCGTTTGTTGCTCTTCTGGTTCGTTGACACCATAGATTGTAACTTGCATAACTTCTTCATTCAAACTCAAAATTTGGTGTTCTTGGTACCGTTGCAAACATCTTGAAGTATAGAATATAGATATGACTATAAATAACACTTTAGAAATAATGATAAATACTGAATTTACGAAATGCTCCAACTGGTCACTTTTGAGCTCTCTTATCTTTTTCCTTTAACTTCCAAGAATCATAACTTGATCATTTGAAGTCCAAACTGAGTGAATAAGGTCTCCTTTGAAAGCTTGGGAAGTCACCCATCCATCCATATAAATATTTTATACATTTGAGACCATGTTACAATTGAAAACATCAAAACACAGTAGCTGCTGCTCCATGTGTAATTTGTTGATTTTTGGGCTTTTTCGCTCATTTTCGCACAATTCCACCTAATGGTTGACCTAATCATAAAAATGAATATTTAGAGCATTAGGAAACTTATTTAACATAAAAAATACTAAAAAAACTTGATAAAACATAGGGATAAAATGTGTATTTAAGATACTCATAAAGGGGGGGAGGGGAATAGGGGGATCAAGAGTGTGTCTTACTGAGGATTGTTTTTGACAAAGACATAGACAAAGGGGGAGAATGTTGGGTTTGAGATTCTCCATATCTTTGTCCCTAGTGTTTCTGAAGAAGGCGCCGAAGATCATAATTGATGGGATTTGAAGATTGACGAAGTCCTAAATGAGCCGGAATGAAGTCTGGCTAAGGCAGGTGAGTGCAAACGTGTGGTCTCTATGAGTCGGACTAGGGTTGGAACTTAACCTAGGAGCCTTAAGTCATTCTAAATTCGTGGAGGCTAAGGAACTTAGGGAGCAAGTTAACTATAGGCTTAGGATCTATTTGGCAAGTGGATAACGATCACATCTCAGAAGATCCAAACATTTAAGCTATCAAACAAAAATTGGAGTTAAATAAGAATTCTTTTTTGAAGATGATACTTGAACAACAAGTTTCCTATTCCCGTGATGATAGCTTAAAGGAAAGAACATAAAATAGAAGGTTAGGGTTGGAGTCATATTAGGACAATGATCCAACCTTATGTAGTCTTCCATAACTGAATATCTAAGGCTATATGTTGGGACTTTGGAAGATTATCAACATGGTTGAGCAAAAGCAGAAGATCGTGGTTCAGATTTGCTGAAGAGGAGTGCGAGAAGTCACGAAATGCTCGATTGAGGTATTACACGTTAAAGGTCTTTCAGCTTAGGTGAAAGATGATGGTTCTTTTATTTTGATGTATAGTGGGTTATGAGTGTGTGAGTAGAGAGGGAAATGGAGGGATTTCATTATGAATTCCACTAGGAGTGATTAGGTTTCAAGAAGGGTCGTGGATAGAGAGGAAGTCTCATCCTACATAAGAGTAATTGTAAACCTTGAATCAGATTTGTGGAAATCCTTGCCTCTAGGCACACCCCCGTGGACGTTGGCAGGTTGTCGAACCACGTAAAAAATGTGTGTCCCTTTACTTTATTGAAAAATATGTCACATATGCTTTAAACACTCTAAGTCCCACAAGAGGATGTAGGACGTACAACAACATAGTCTGGACAAAACCAGTACAAGAAAAAATGCATTTGTTGACAGTTTTTCACCGTCAAGGTAAGTATATCTATTAAGGTAGTTTAATATTATATGTGAAACCCCGAAAGATCTAGATTTCTGAAGAAGGGTAGAACGGTAAATTTTGGTCAAAATCCAAAATTTTTCTAGATCTTGGATGACGAAACGGACTTCACCGTTGGAATCATCTCGCGAAATCTAGCTACCACGTCGAATTCCGACACAGTCGGAATTTCACATTTTCGAGGCATCGAGAGTAGTACGAGACACTAGGCATGTGTTAAGTGGCTCACATTGAGCCACGTGTCAAGTGTAGGATGAGTCAAACAATGAGCTCAAGTGTGGGCCATAGGTGACATGTGGCATCATGTTATTGGAGGGAAATCCATGGTAGATCGATAAAAGGATAAGGTGAAATCCAAGGAACCAATGGGAATGTGACAAGTGGAAAGTGAGGGGATAAGTTCTCTTGACCCAACTTGACCCAACCGGTTTGGGAGGAAAAAAAAAGAGAAAGAGAGAGAAAGAGAGAGAAAGAAAGAGCTTTTAGAGAGAGAAGCTCTACCTTCTCTCTAGATTTCCCGATGATCGGTCTATCGAATCCCGATGAGACAAGAGGCAAAGTTGATCCCCACTACAAGAGCTACGCATGGGTAGAAGTATTGTGGAGTTTCGACAAACTTCGGGAGGTAGGGGTCTTCTCCTACTTGGATATTCTTTGTCTAAAAAGCCATGAAAATGGTGTTGGGAGTTGTGAGGCCGAAAATGGCCATGGATTTCGGTTCCAAAGAAGTGGAATCGATGCTTGATGAGGGGTCCGTCCATGGACAGCCCACAGATTGTTTTAGGACTGTTAAAAACAGTCTGGATTGCTTGTTGGACCAAAATTGTCCATGTGAATTTGCTTGTATGTTATTTCTTGAATTAGATAGCATGGATGGTGTGTGGAAAATGATATGTTAATGCATGCTAAATTGATGTGTTAACATGAGTGGTTGAATTATATGAAATATAATTGTGTATGATCCATTGGAATTGATTATATGAATTGGCATCATTGCATTCATGTGCACGGTTACATTGGGTTGAGTCGGGTGTGGGTGCACGGTATGGTTGTTCACCACTCTTGGTGAATGTGGGTTGAGTTTGTATTGGGACTACGTCCAATAAAGACTCATGGTTTCAAAGCTATAAAAAGTGAAATAATAATTAATGTGTGTTGGGCGAAGCAAGGGGCAGTTAATCCCCTCGGGTGAAAAGCACGGAACGGGTGTAAAGATCCCATTATCGGCGAGAAAAAAATTCTATATGGGTGCAGAGACCCCGAGGCGTGGCGAAATTTACATTGCCCCAAAATAAAACACACGGTCTGTTATCACTTAGACCTAGAGTTAGTGATAAGTCGGGATTGACTCTCAGGATTGGTAACCCACATTGTGATGCATTGGGTGTTGGTGGCAGGTGGAGCAAAAGGCTCGGTATATGGGTGTCATTAGTATTACGGTGACAAAGTACCACACTGGCATAGGCGTGTGAGAGAGTCGGTGAAGTGACTTGGGGTATGGGCATGGAAATATTTCATGCATGATAAAAATCATTCCCATGCATGGATGTGGGAGTGTATGGATGTGGATGTGAGGTGACTCATGTGCATTTAGGTGGGAGAGTAGCCCTCGTAGGAGATTCAACTGGGCATTGCTTTCACCCGTCTCGTGGGATCTTCCTTCCAGTGCAAGGTATTCAGGAAGGCAGCTCACTAGAGGCCGCTTTTGAGAAGAAAGCCGACATGTGGCTTTGATTATATATATTTTTGTAAAACATGTTGTATAGGAGTGTAATCAACTCTTTAAACTATTGTAATATAGTTGGTTATATTTTGGTGAGTATGGATGTATGGGCCCGACGTGACCATTTTTACTCATGTTTGAGTCTCGGGTAGAGAGACACTCATTTTGTGGCATTGAGACACTCAATGGTTACATGTATTCCACGAGTTGACGGATTGTCAACGGACCGGGTTTGGGGCGTCACATTATATATGTCATCTATGCTAGTGTCAAGAAAAGTTAAAAGCTACTTTGACATTTATATATATCAAGGTTATTTATATTTTTACTAATGATGGAATACTTGTTAACTTGATGAATGTCAACGTTTCTTACTTTGTCAGATTGGATTCGACAGATTAGATTGCTCATGAAAAATTTAATATTACTTTATTATAAATATTATTTTTAATGGGAAATGAATTTGTTGCCACATGAAACTTTCTTCAAATTTACATTTGGTACCTATTTAATTGTGATAATAAAAACAATTCGGTCCTCAAACAAAGAATATAAACTAATATTTAAGGAAAAATCACTATATAGACATCTAAATATAAAAAACACAATGGAATAGATTTTTTCTAATTACTCTAATTCAATGTACAAAAATATCTAATTAACATAATTTATTGACTTAAATAATTTAAAAGTACAATATATCTTTATAACAACATAAGAGGCGTTCTCCATTCTTGAACATCTTTTTGCAATATGTCTTGAATACCTAGCAGAATAGAACAACATTAACAAAAATAAGTTAAAAGGACATAGATAAAAATTTTCAATTTATATACTTTCAATTACAAGAATGCATCAATCATACATACAATTTGTAAACATCACATCTCTTGCATTATTCTTCAACCACCACCTTCAAAAAGATCCCCAAATTATCAACACCTATGCATCAAACATATTAGAGAATGAACAAACCATGCCAACAAAATTAGTTAAATAAACCAAAACAAATCCAATAAATAGAAAGTTTCCAAAATTAAAGAGAAATTCAAGTACATTATGTAAAAGGACAAATTTTGGATGGTAGTGTTCTTTCCTCCCCTGTTTGAGATAGAAGTGTTCCCAACTCTCTAGAATATGCATTTCCACCTCATTCTTAAACGACAAAGACTTTTATTTATCTCTCCCCATAACTTAGAAGTGATTATTGTTGTAAACATCACGAAAACCTATATAGTATATCATAAATAAAGTATACAACAATAAATAATTAAAAGACTAATAACTTTTTAAATCTAGTTTAACTTTCCTCCACAAAAGACAAATAAATGAGTACAAAACAAGGCATAATTCTATCTACTAAGATGTGATATATGATTTATAGAATTAACGTTTTAATCCGTAAATGGAGAATACTTCTACATTTATATAAACTTACAATACTTTTCAGCTATAAGTGTGCCATCATTAGGTTCTCCATTTTCTCAAGTAGGTTTGTAAGCACTTGACCTTTTTTTCAAATGCTCATTTATTATTGATACCATGAGCGATTTCAGCTTATGACGTATAACAAAAGACATAGTTAGCAATATAGTGAACTTTGAAGCCAATTTACACACACATATATATACACACAAACTTATAATTTTTTAAATAGCTAGAATATCCTACATTTTAATATAACTAAACAACTTAGTTTAAATGGTTAAAAAAAGTGATGACAATAAAAATACGATAATTAATTAAGAGAAAAGTGTTCAAGGAAAAAAGAGAATAAAACTCAATCAATTTATTCTTGATAAAGCTGTTAGTTTGATGAGAAGGAATTCATATGGGGGAGATTAGGCGCAAAGGGGTGGGCCGAAGTTGGGAAAAGAAAAATAACAAAGGGACATGGAAGCATGTCAAGTCCACTATATATATATAGCTTGGGGTTTCATTTCAAATGTGGAAGTTAGGATAGGAGGTAGAAAGGTGGGGAGAAGGTGGGAAAAAATAAGAAAGAGGCATGGAAGCATATAGGACCTACTACTTAAAGAGTCACCATGGAACACATGGGTTTTGGTAGGCATGTGTTTTGTAATTTATTGCATTAGTGGGTAGGCAATACAAATGGGGGAGATAGGAGTCAGATGGTGGGGAAAAAACTGAATAAAAGACATGGTAGTAGGCAGGTTCTAAAATGTGAGCCAAATATCAAATACATTGACATATATAAAAAGGAAAAAAATATGGAAAATTGACATTGCATTTGTCATTAGCACAAGTCATCCTCTCAATAATAATAAATAGATAGATACAAATGAATAGATGTACACGAAAGTAAAGAAGAGTAGAAAACCTCATAACATTTTAATGATTCTCTTGTCTAAGTTATTCTTCCATTCTCCATGATAGGCTATAATAAATTTATGAGATCTCTAGCATCAAATGCAAGTTCAAACAGGTAGCAATAAAAACAAATTAGCAACAAAAAAAAATGTATATTTTCAAAAAGATGAAAATACAAAGAAAATGTCTTACCTAAGTGAGTTGACAGGACTCGACCCGGAAACCCTTCCAAGATTCCCCGGGTGGTCCCACCTAGTGAAGTCCCACTGTACAATCCCTAGGGAATGTCCAATGGGACCCCACTTTAAGAAAGGAAGTAACACATGCATTAATGCAATACCTCAATATATATAAAAGATCCTGACCGCTCCTCCACAAGCCAGGCCTATCTTACGTGAGTGTAACCACAAACACACATAAGGAACTCATATAGGTTGATACTAAGATCAGAGCATTCTAAAAAGAGTGTTTGCGGAATTTAGGGTACAAATGAAAATACATAAGTCGATAAAATAAAGGCGAGATAGATAGATGGAATCTGCAGTACAAGCGAGGCAGTGACGTAGAAGATGGAGCGAGTGAGTCTTTATGGAATGTCACGGACTAGAGAGCAGTTTAAAACAATAAGCATTGAGATAATAAATCTCGGTGGTGGCATAATTTATAAAAGGAAAATAATGTTTTTTACTTAGAAAATCCTTCTCCTCAAGACTCCGTCCGCTCTTTTGTAAGGTTCCCGTTTGGAATCATTTCCGCAAAACCAAACTTGAGTCAACAATATGAAATTCATGCTCAAAAATTTAACCGTATGATTATTAAGAAAATTATAACTGAATTTGTTCACAACATAAAAGTGGTATAAAATATATATAACCATCATGTCGTAAAAATAATCATGAAAATACATTAACCATCAATATTGAAGTGGTTATACCTTACTCAGAAACCAACAATGTACCGTACCATATACCCATCATAGACCGTGGGACACCCCACCTCACGACCCTTAACATCGATAGGTGTCGTGGTAATAATGATAATAAATAACATGTCGGGTAAACCCAACCTCACGACACCGTGGCAAATAATAAACCGGGTAATCCCGACATCATGGTCGTGGAAATAGTATATAGTTGGATGGAACCAACCTCATGACACCGTGGAAAATAATACACCTTCGGGTAAACCCAACATCACGGCCATGGAATAATATGTAACCGTTGGATGGAACCAACCTCACAACACCGTGGCAACTAATAAACCTTCGGGTAATCCCGACATCACGGTCGTGGAAATAATATATAACTGTTGGATGGTACCAACCTCACAACACCGTGGCAACTAATAAACGCCGGGTAATCAGGCATCACGATTCGTGAAATAATATATAGGATTGGATGAACCAACCTCACGACACGTGGCAACTAATAAACCGTGTAATCTGACGTATGTGGGTGGAAATAATATATAACCATTTCTTACTCACATATCTTTTCAGCGATGCGTATTATAATCATTTCACAAAATCTCAAATCAATTTCTTAAAACAATAAATTTTCAAAGTGATTTAAAACCTCAATCCATGTACCAAAATGTTTAAATACCAAAAATTTATCCATGAACTCAATAAAATTTCCAAATATTTAAGATGTTGACAAAATCCACATGAAATGATAACTTGTTTATATAAAAACAGATGATTATACTTATGCATAACCAACCATTCGATCAAATCATATATATGTAAAATAATTTACCACCATTATATATCATAATAATACCCCAAAGCATTTAAAACATATAAACCACTCACAGACTACAGATGCTCAATCCTGCTCCCCTGTAGAATCGTCTTCAGGTTATTGTGAGTGCCTAATATATAATTCCATTTAGGCTCCATTAACTAAACCAAAAGACATTGGGACCTTCAAAATGCTTAGGATAATTTTAGAAGCTATGAAACTATCTAAATTGGACTCAGACGGGTCCCAGTGCTCTGATGTCTTTATAGACCGGTATCCAAAATTGGGCTTTTCACCCGGAGGCTAATTTTTCGAAATTGAACCTTCCAATAACTCACCAAAATATCCAATTTCACTAATCAACTTCAATTTTGCCTAATTTGACCAATTGGTGTCCAATTTCGGTCCAAACCTTTTCGGTAATTACTCTAAGTGACCTAAAAATGGAAAACTAACCAAACGACGTCCAAAATTTACAAACTTTATATCGAATCCCAGACCGGGAACAATGGTACCCTTACAGGTCAGCGGTTCTTGTGGTGGCGAAACTTCAATCCAGCCGTCGACCCAGAGCTTGTTTCGTCGTATCTTTCAAACGGTGAGGAATGTGCGAAAAAGGACCACGGGAATGAGTTTAGAGGGTCCCAAAATGGGGGGAGGGAGGTATGGTTTGCCCTGGAATGGCCGAAAAATAGGAAAATCAGGGTGATGCAAGTAGCGGCATTGCGGCGTTCGTCGGCCGTCAGGGCGCGTCCGGCGGTTGGCAGGAAGCTTTACTGCGAGGAATTCGCCTTGCCCTCCTCCTCCTCCACTGGCCAGGCGCGTGTTGCAGGGGGTGTGAATCGCCTCTCACGGCCAAAACCGGTTTGGCTGACGGGTCAACGACCCGAGTTCGGGATCCTGGGTTTTGGGGGATTTAGGGTTTTAGGTTCAAAATGAGTGTGTTGGGGCTAGGGTTCTATTTGGCCACTAGCAAAACTAGGTTCTCTGGGAGCCTAAATTCGCTTCGGGTAAAAAACCACTAGGCCAGTTTGGACATTGCTAAAACGCTGTTGTTTGAACTCCCCAGGGTCATAACTTTTTATCCATAAGTCGGATTTTAACGTTCAACCAGTCTATGAACTCGTATCGACGAGGCCTACGAAATAGTGTCTTAGTAAACCCAAAATTATCCATCCTTGAAAAAGTCGCTTGGGCCTATACTGGTGGTCAGGCAGGTCAAACATTTTAAAAATTTGGGTATTATTTAGTGCGGGTCGTTTATAGGTAGTAGAGTTTCAAACATGAGTGGAAGCTCGCTTGGGTTATTTTTGTGATGTGACATCAACATTAATCTAGTAAAAACTGATCGTGTTTTCTTCTACCCCTGCATTGACCAGTACCAATCCAATAGAAACGATAACCAATGAAGCGATATTCCAAAAGAAAAGGAATTTGGCCTCATTCAAGATCAACATAGAAGCCCAGCGAGATGATCTGTGGCCTCTTGCTCATCAAGCATCTACGAAACCTGATAAATCATCGAACGACATGGCATAACATGGGATCATAGGGTAAGCGGACTAAGAAATTGCACCTTCAAATATGTAGCTCCAACATTACCACCCACCGGAATACCAACGACATAAAGTCCATCATCATGCTAGGAATCAAAATGTGCGAACATTCTAACAAAAATACCATCTCGTTTTCACGAGTGCGGCCTGATCCCCGAATATGCCCCAGGAACATAATTTCTGAGGGTGGTGTGGGTATTGAGAGGAGGAAGCAGAAAAGAGAGAAAGTGGCGAGACAAAGAGAAGTAGAAGATATTCTCTTAGGGTTTCTATAAAGGATGAGATTGAAATTAGAGAATGAATGGTCCTGATTTTACCATTTAATCTTATCACATCAAAAATTCTCAGTTGTTATTTTCTATCAAAGTCAACCGTATAAAAAGTATTGATTTATCTAATATATTTATAAGTTTTATAAATTTAGTCTACCATAAATAATTTATAGAGTAAAATCTTAATTACCTAAACTAATTTATAGTCTTAAAAAGAAAAATGTAAAAATTTTGAGCAATATTAAACTTTATAAATTAAGAATTTTGTATCTTAATTCAAGTTGACCTACAAAATAAAGTATAAGTTAATTTTTAAATTAATAATAATAAAAAATGAAAATAAAGAACTATATTAATAAAAACTCAATAAAATTAATTTCATTATTATAAGTAAATAAAAAATAGTTCTGAGGATATATTTTATTAATATCAACATTCATGAAATAAATTATTAATATAAAAATAGTTTGTTAATATAAATATTTAAAAACTATACTATTCACTAACATTAATTAAATAAATTTAAAAAAAAAACATACAAGATTATTTAAAAAAAAACATATAAGATAGTTTATAAAATTTCTATTAAATACTTTTTATTAATTGCATATAAATAAAGTAATCCAAATAAACTATTTTTAATCATTGATATTGTTTGTGAACTAAAGATAGTTTATTAAAATTATTCCTTGATTAAAAAAATGACTACTAGTTTAATTAAAAATTTAATATATATATATATACTTATATATATATATGTATGTATATATATAATTAATTCAAAACTATTAAATAAACATTGATGTCCTAAATATTAAAATAGGCCGGGGATGGTCACTTAAAGTTATATGAATTAGTAAATTAGACTGACTTATAAATTATATGTTAAGGTTTTATCACATAAGTCATAGAATAATTCTAACAAATTTTATATATGTCATTGTTGGTGTAAATAAGATGTATATGTCATAATTGTTCATTTAAATAAACAATATTGACATATATTACCTTTAAGTCAAGATAATATAAGTCAATAATAACCTTTTTTTCTTGTAGTGAACCATAGTCAGAACATCAAGGATTGTGACCTGGAACACACTCTTATCTGTCACATAATATATTATCAAGCATCTTAGAACTGCATGCAGTTAACAAATGAAATTTTGGATACTTTGACAAGCTTATATGAAGCAAAGTGTTTGCGAAACAAAATTTTTGTAAAGAGAAAACTTTACACCCTTTGGATGTCAGAATTGACCTCAGGAATGAACATTTAGGAAAATGTAGCAATTCAATTTTGATTTCTCATAAAAATATAAAGGAACATTCTTAATCTTATTTTCTTAGAGGAAGGGCAAGGCATGGGATGTGAATTATATGCATGGTTAATGAAAATTAGTCAAGATATTTTACCTAGTCTTTACTATTTTAGATGACATGGCATGGTAAAGTGTATGTTTTTGCTAAATGAGAAGCAAACCTTGGACATCTGCAGGGGACAATATTATATTGAAAATTTGAGCAACATCCTTACATGGATTATCTCTTATAGGAATGTGATCAAATGTACAACGATGTTTGACAACGTAGATAGGCCTTGAAATTGGTATGCAAATCTTACAGAAACAAAGAAATGCTTTCTCTAATTATGGGTATAAATATAAACAAGAAAACCTATCAAGCTGATTTCAAACAAATTAATAGGCCCTTTTTAATAATTTTAGGAATTGTTTTAAACCAAAAAGTATTTTTCGTAAAAATACTAGCGGGTGGACAAAAATTTAGGAAATATTTTAAAATTTTTGAAAATTCATTTTTAGTGTTAGAGAATCACTTATAGTGTTCTTTTTTTTTTTTTTAAGAAACACTTTGTAATTGATCCTCCTAAAAACACATTTAGAGAAAACACTTCCACTAAAAACAATTTAAGTAGAATCATTACCAAATGGGCTTCAAATTAACCAATAAATTATTTTGGTTTACTATTAGGAGATTGATTCATTATATGAAGTGAAACATACTTACAACCCATTTGGTAGTGAATATACTCAACGTGTTCTTATAAAAGTGTTTTTTCTAAAAGTATTTTTAGGAGAATCACATACGAAGTTTCTCTAGAAAAAGAAAATACAAGTGGTTTTTTAATAAAAAGTGAGTTTTTAAAATTTTAAAAGTATTTCCTAAATGAAGTAAAAAAAAGGTATTTCCTAAATTTTACCAATCACTTCATATTTTTACATAAACACTCTTTAGACTAAAAACTTTTTTGAATGATCACTATCAAATGGAAACAACTTGAGCGATTTAGTTTTATAATTGCTAAATACCAAACTAAACTGAATTATTTGTGTGATGAGATGAATTTATATATTTATGTATATGTTTTAAATGTATTTCATACATAAGCTGATTTAAAAAACTAGTTGAAGTCAAAACCTAACTTAGCTTATATTAAATCAATTATCTAAACTAAACCAAGCTAACTTTAAATAAATTTGGTTCCAGTTGGTTTTCACATTCCTAAATTGATGGTATGCTTTTTAAGTAAGCAAAAGTTGGTCATGTTAATTTGAATGAGAACTATATATTTTTATTCCCTACCCTATCTTTAGTGATTTAGTTTTTTAACAACAATTAGGAAAATAAATTCTTGAAGCAACATACTGCTATCTATATATATACACACACATAAACAAAGACTTCTACGTATATAGCCAAAGTCTAAACGGTGGGTTGAAAAAAACCTGTCCTGACACTCAACTGAGAGCTGCCATATTGTATTCCAAAAGAAAGCCAGGCCTGATCATCTTCTACAGTAAATAATGTTCGTGCTAGAATGGACCCTCTACTTTGATGTGTATTCATTGAACTAAATCAACCAGTTTCTTCTATAACTGGACTAAATGTGTAGGAATGAGATCTTTCACTTACCAAACAGTAGTCCTGGCCGGTTTGCTGATGCAATGAATGCTCTTGAATCCTTGTCTGCTGATCAAAAGAAAACCGCTCCTGAAATCTGCTTTAATTGTTGGAGTTGTTCAGCTTGTTTCATGGTTTGGCCTTTTCCCATTTGATTTTAGGCATCTTGATAGCTTACTTAAACAACGAAAATCTCCTCCCTTCTGTCAGCCATTTTACAACAGTTATAAAATTTTGAAGAGGTGATTTTGTTTCATTGCTGATCTAAAATAATTTGCTAGACCCTCTTCAAATCTATCAAAAGAAATGGCTTTTTCTCCTGTCAGAAGTTCAGCAAGGACTACCCCAAAGGCGTATACATCACTTTTATCTGTAAATTGACCTGAATGAAAATAATCAGGATCCAAGTATCCAAATGTTACTTGTACTAATGCAGTTAAGTGAGTTTTGTCAAGGGGTATTGACCTTGAAAGTCCAAAATCCGAAACTACTGCAGGGAGATTTTTATCCAACAATATGTTGCTAGACTTGATGTCTCTATTACAGATGGCTATAGAAGCATATGAGTGCAAATAAGCCAGAGCTCTAGCAATTTTGCTCGCAATTCGCAGTCGATTTGTCCAAGATATTGTAGATACATGACCATGGTTCAAAGTCGCGGTATCAGTCACCGACTCGGACAGTCCCGAGACGTATGGATCATAGTGTATCAGTCGCGTATCGGCCGATACGCAAATTAAGATGATTAAAACATTTAAAAAATATTTGGATTTTTAATAAATTATTAGAAAAATATATATAATTAAGTAAGCTAAAACTTTAATAAAACAATTTTTTTTATATTTACCATTATTTAAGTGAAAGATAAATATGCTAATGCTAACAAAAGAAATTATTTTCTAATATAATTGTTCTTTAACAAAAATTAAATTTATATCCGTAAAATAAATTTACATAATTTCTTCTCTTCTATGTGGTTGATATTGAGGTTGGGAGGGCTAGGATGTATTTTTCGGTTGAAAATAGGGTAAAAATGGGAGCTAGAAGGCTTGGATATGCAAAATACAATTTATGGGGCCAAAACAGCCGTTTTGGCCTTTCACAAGGCAAAACGGCGTTCGTTTATCCATAAGATTTTTTTAGTTAAAACACTAATTAAAAGCAGCGTCGTTTTTGGTTTGTGCAGGACCAAAAACGATGTCAAACATTCTTGTTCTCACTTATCCAAAACGACATCGTTTGTTCCCCGAGCAACCTGCTTGGCGTCGTTTTGGATGTATTAAAAAAAAAAAAAACCAAACGACGTCGTTTTGGTCGTTTTGAGTTGAAAAAGGGAAACCCTTCTTCCTCCATTCCCGACGGCAGTGAGAAAATCAAAAAATGAACAAGAAGAAGGGGAAGAAGAAGAGGAAGAAGAAGAAGAGGAGGGAGAAGAAGGGGAAGGAAACATACACCTCGAGGCGCATGATGGTCTTCTCAGGCTCGGGTTACCTTCAGGTAAGTCGGGACCAAAAGCTCTGTAGGAGTGCAATTCGTGTATGATTCTCCTTAGGTAAGTTGGTTTTGTTTTTAATTTTCCTCTTCTCGAGTTCTTCTTCGTTTGAATCGTTTCTTTTTGAGTTGAATCTGAAATTTTCAGTCAAATCTCTGCAATTTTTTGGATTTTTATTGTTTCTTTTTTAAATTCCATCTTGGGTATCGTCTTTGTGTTGGCTTTTCAAAGGAATCTCTGAAAATTTGCATTTTTTGTTTGCTTTTTGGGTTGTTCGTAGTAATGAGAGTATTCTCTGTATTTTCCCACTGGAATTTTCAGAGTTGTGAGTCATCTGTGAACTTCGGCAGGGTCCAGAGTTTAGTTGATCCACTCTGTCTCGTACCTGAATGGCGATATCGAGCTTTCGGTTAGTCTCGAGTCGATTACGAATCGGTCGAGTCGTATCGGACTCGACCTATTTTTTGAACCCTCTACATGACCCTTATCTTGAAGATGGTTGGAAAGGGTGCCATTAGAGACATATTCATAAACCAGCAGGGGTACTTCAGTCTCTAGACACTTGTAAAACAGAGAAGAGTATTTTTTATTCATAATAAATATGTATCTTTACATGTACATATTTATAGAATATTAGGAATCACCACAATCAAGCATTCACATAATTAGATCTAATCCAGCATTCTTTATAATTAAGTTATTTGCACAACAAAGAAATAGCATCCTCTATTGGAAGAATTCTGATAGAAGTCTTTGACTATCAATCCAATATTGCAACACTCCCCTCAAGTTGGTGCATAGATGTCCACATACCCAACTTGCCTAAAACTTTGAGCACACTTGACAAAAGCTTGACTTTGGTGAGGATATCGACGATTGATCTTGGATCGAGATCTTAAGCTGACTCGACAATTTTCTAATCCAGAATTTCTCCTTAATGAAGAAATGCAATCTACCTCCATGCTTTTATGCGATCATGTTGTACGGATTATGAGCAATATCACATGCTGCTTTGTGTCACAATAAAATTGAATCGGTTACCCTAGATAGATGGCCCAAATCCATCAATAAAAGTCTTAGCCACAATGCTTCACATATTCCAGTGCCATACCCCTAAATTCAGCCTCTGCGCTTGAACGTGCAACAACATTCTGCTTCTTGCTTCTCCATGTAATGAGATTACCACCTACAAAGGTGAAATATCCCGAAATGACGATCATTACATCTGTCTATTATCGGCTTGATCCAGCATCACTACCTGCATCACACTTTGACAATCTATTTTTTAGTGAACAAAATGCTCAGGGCTTAGACTTGAATGCCTTAAAATGCATCTTGCAGTATATCTTTGTTCTCTAGGATTATGCATAAACTGGCTAACAATACTCAATGCATAGGCAAGATCTAGCCTAGTGTAGATAAGTACATCGATCTTCAACGAGCCTCGATATCTAGCTGTCCAGTAGGCGCGATTAGTCAGGCATCTCTTCAATCCTTCCTATTGGTGTATCAATTTGGTTGACATGGCGACATGCCGATTTCATAACAAATCTAAAGCATATTTTCTTTAAGACGAGAAGAAATCCTTTATCAGATAGAGACACTTGATCCCAAGAAAACCTTCAATGATCGAGGTCTTTCAATTCGAGATTAACTTGATAGTAACTGTAGAGCCTTCATTTCATCGGGGTCATTTCTGCCAACCATGTCATCGACATACATAATAAGGCGTTGATCTTACCATGCTGTTTTTCAGAATAAAGTGTGGTCTGAATTCTCGATGGTAGCGAAGACCTCATGGACTTCGTGAACCTTCAAATCTGCTCTCGAAGTACATTTTGCTTAATACAACGATTTCTTTAATTTGCACTTTAAATGATGCATGCGGTATCATGCACCCTGGTGGCAAATCCATGTACACTTCTTCGGACAACTAGCCATGCAGAAAGGCGTTTTTCACATCAAATTGTTGCAATGGCCAATCCAAGTTCGCAGCTAGAGACAATAAGACTCGATTTGTGTTGATTTTAGCTACATGTGCAAATGTATTTGTATAATCAATTCCATAGGTTTGGGTGTACCTTTTGCTACCAGTCTCACTTTAAAACGTTCAATTGTACCATCTGCTTTGTGCTTCTGGTATAAACCCTGACATCAAATTTGGTTCTTCCACTAGGGCGATCAACCAAAGTTCCAAAGTTTCATTCTTTACCAAGTTTCATCTTCTCATTCATAGTGACTTTCCACGAGGCCATTCAGGCTTCCTCCGCCTTTGTTGGGAATAGATATAGTAGATAGTGGTTACAAATGACTTATTTAATTCGGACAAGCGATGGTTAAGACACATAGTTACTCATGGGATATTTAACTTTACTAGAAAGTTCGGTTCATATGCGGGTTTCCGGAATACCTCCTGTCTGGATGGTGGTAGTTGTTTTCTTGGTGATTCACACATTACGCTAGAAGACCATCCTCAATGTGCGATTGGTTTGGTGTACTGGGCCGTTCGTGGGTGCGAGAGGTTCAGACGAGGTTGATCCACAACTTCATTTTCTAGGTCTTCTACCACGCTCATCACCACCGTGGGTCCAAATTTATACCACTCAACCACTCCACCAACATTCTATTACCAAGTTCAAGGTTCCTTTTCATTCCCATTCGCATTGTTACCGTTCGTAGAGTTCCCTTTCTATAGAGATCGTAAAATCATAGCGTCTGTAGCTTCGAACTCTTCCAAATTCCCTGTCTCAGCTCAGAGGAAAAATACATTGAGTCTTCATGAAAACTACATCCATTGTAACAAACATCGCTGCTTGAGGGTGATAGCATTCCGCACTTCCTTTTGATAAGCAAAGATAAATTTAAAAGACACATCGCACGTTCGAGGTGTCAACTTGTTATACCGACACTTATGAAGACGTGACAAATGCTACACAACCAAAGACACGAGGTGGTGTGCCTGGACCGACTGTGAGCAACAATCGCTTCAATGAGAGCCCGATGGTGTCCCGGAAATCAATAGCGCCGGGTACTTTCGCTGACTTCAAACATGTTGCAGGCGCGTGTCCCCAATGTGTAAAGGCATATGTGCTTCTATCAATGAAGCACGGACAACCCAACAAGTGATCTATTTTTCCGCCTCCGCCACCCCATTCCTCATTGGGTGTATCTTAACAAGTAGTTTGATGAATGGTCTCATGGGCTTCCCAAATACCGTCTAATTCAAAATCAAATATTCACCTCCATTGTCACTACGAGAACTCCGAACCCCGTGCATTGTACCACTACAAACCATTTTATGAAAATTTTGAAATAATGCTTTTCATTTCACTTTGACTTCATCAAACATACCCAAGTCATTCGTACAATCATCAATAAAAGTAATAAAACCAACGCGATCCATCCAAAGTAGCAAATTTAGATGGACGCTAAACATCTGAATGTATGATCATAAAAGGAACTGGACTTTTGTTCAAAGTTAATGGAAACGAAGCACGATGGATTTTTGCAAGTTCACAAACATCACATTGGAAACTAGAGACATCAAAGTTTGAAAATAAACTAGGAAATAATTTCTTCATGTAACCAAAAGAAGCATGCCCCAGACGTCGATGCCATAACCATATCTCAGATTTCCCTTTTTATTTTTTTTTTCTCGAACCCCAATCTTTAAAACTGACACAACTCATCCGAACTTTGCACACCAAGTCCAAGTAATACAACTTCCCTCGCCTAACACCGCAACCAATTGTTTGCCTTATTCGGATGTCCTTAAATACACAAAATTCGGGCCAAAAAAATGACAACACAAAATAAGGCAGTGGTTATTTGAGAAACTAACAAAAGATTATAATTCAAAGAGGGAACAACCAAAACAGAATCTAAATTCAAGGTGTTAGTGAGGGACAAGGATCCTTCCCCAATAATTGGAATTGAGGTACCATTGGAAGTGGAAACAGAATGTTGTGAGGAAGATTTAAGAGGTGAAACTTGTCTAGAATCAAATGTCATATGATTCGTAGCACCGTAATCAATTATCCATGCACTATTAGAAACAGGTGTTGAAATATTTAAACCTTACCACTCATTACTCACGCTAATGCCGAGGGACTTTTCACCGCTATCATCCTCTGTCTTTGTTTCCAACAATTGCGCAGAGAGGCCTTCAATTTTCCTGAATCACGCTTTATGATCCCACCATTTTGGATATCTCATAAGTTCATAAGATCACTCTTTGTAGTGACCCGCTGATCTGGCGCAAGTGCATTTGTATGATGACTTGTCGCCACCATTAGCGCCTAGATGATGGGCCTTTGGTCTTGTTGTTGTTGAGGAGACCAGCTTTTGATTAGACCTGCCCGAGTCACCATGGCCGAAGCTTTTAATTCTCTCCAGCTTGTCCATTCATCACCCTCGCATCGAACATCTTCGCGCGAACCAAAGGCATAACACTCTTCTAATTCAAAGGGATAGGATTCTTCCAGATTTCACAGACACTTGCTCGAAATCACCCTCTAATCCAATGAGAAAGATATGCACCCTTTGTCAATTTTTGATATAGAATGCACATTCATTCTGTCCACCATGACCACTCCTATCACAATGATCCAACTCATTTAAGATTTCCCGCCTGTTTCTCCATAATATATAGAGTGGTCCGCCATTTTGTCATGTGAAAGCCCTTCGTTCAAGGTAAAAACCTATAATTCATCCGCTCCATCATAAAAGGCTTTAGACAAAGCTTTCCAAATATCTCGTGTGATGGGTAAGCGAATGTATCGCTTCATAATCTCCGAGGACATAGACACCAAAGAACCACTCACCTTCGACTGTCAATACCACTTTTCATAGCCTCATCTTTCCTTAGTGGCTGATGTGGCTACGAATGAAGGAGAGTTTCTCCTTCTCAAAGAATTTGCACTCTACCATTTGAGACCACAGATCATAGTTGGTCTCATTCAATAATGCCAATTTCGAATCACCGATGAACCTTCGTACGACAATGACGGGGCAGATTTGGTGACGACGTTTCGTAATCCGAATTTGCCTGCGGTTTGCTGATTCAAAGAAGAATGATTTAGGGTTTTGTGGCTCTGATACCAACTTGTAAAACAGAGAAGAATATTTTTTATTCATAATAAATTTGTATCTTTACATGTACATATTTATAGAGATATTAGAGATCCTACAATCAAGCGATTCCTATAATTAGATCCTACAATCAAGCTATTCCTATAATTAAGTTATTTGCCTAACATAGAAATATCTCTAAACTAGGAAATAATATAATATAATAGAAAGAATTACAATAGAGAATCTTGACTATTAACTAATATCGCAACACGTACAACAACCCAACAAATTCTTACCATTCGTTGCATGGTCGATCCGTGAAAGGATGAGAACTTCATTAACGAACTCGGTCTAATTTGCCATCAAGGGTATTGATTTCTTGATGCCTACAATGCTTCCATCTGGTAACATCCCTTGTATACCGTCCCAAGGCCTCTTTACCAATGATTCGACTTGAATTGAAGCCATCTCTGTCGCTTCTCCAACTCTTCTTCTATGGAATAGAGTTTTGTTTTTCTACGCTTTCTTCGCTTGAAGAATTTTCTCAAGGTAAATAGAAGACCACCATTCTGTTGAAGAACTGCTTTATTTTGCTTTTCTCTCTGCTCTTGAAGTCTCAAGCAGATACCCTTAAGCCTCAGAAAGGGGCAGGATCAAGGGAACACACGATCCCAGCACCTCGTATGAGAGAAAAGTAATTAGTAAATCTGCAGGCGTTGTTGGTTTTTGAGTCTGGAAAAGATAGGAAAACTGTGTTTAAAGCTATTCATTTACATATAATGTCATTCAGGTTTGAAGTTTTCAAAAATTAAACATTGAGTAAAAAAAATTATATTTCAGTCAGTTAAACTTATGATATTACCTTAATGAACCTGAGGTACTATCTTAATGAACCTGAGGTACTACCTTAATGATCTTTAGATACTGCCTTAATTAGTTCTAGGTACTACCATAATGAATGGCCATAAAGCTAAACTGACTGAAATTTTATATTTTTTATTTGATCTGATCGTACTAAAATGGTATTATTTGTAAATCA
Organism: Tetrastigma voinierianum; assembly: GCA_016808115.1. NCBI lineage: Eukaryota > Viridiplantae > Streptophyta > Magnoliopsida > Vitales > Vitaceae > Tetrastigma > Tetrastigma voinierianum. The sequence goes on from JAEQBH010001297.1 coordinate 1,260,866, forward strand.
GTAGCCTAAAACACACTTTTTTTTTCTAAAATAGTTTCATACTTAGTGAAAATACAATCGCTAGTAGCATTCATGTATGTTTTCCAGATGTGCACCCAGTTCTATGTTTCTTGCCATCTCCACAAGAGTTTCAAATTTAGTCGCTGCATTTGCGTGTTAAGGCAAAGAGCCGTGGCAAAATGTTTCATTCCGGTCCTCAGACTCATTAATGTCTTTTGATAAGGCAAAAAAAAAATGTCAGTAAAAACATAGAAAAGCCAAAGCTAAGAGGCTGTCAGGTTACAATTTTTGAAAAGTATTTTTGTTGTTCAGAAAAACAATTAGGAGAAGTAGTTTGGTTCCATTTTTTTGTACTGAAAAATGCAAAGAACACAAAAAACACTAAATTAAAAAAAAGGTACCAAAATGGTGTTTTCAAATGCTGTTTTCAAAAACACGAACCAACCAAACCCTAATAAAAGTATAGAGGCTGCACTTTGGTTCTAAATTTCAATACAAACCACATTATTTTATAATCAAAGAGTCATAGATGATTCCTGAATTTCTTCATTGCCCTGAACACAAACTAACACTTAGGACCATATCTTCTAGAAAAGGTGAAGATAAATAAATAAATAAATAAAAGAAATATTACATGGGCATCACGTTAACGTTTGCAGCATGATCACGAGGAAGGAACTGCCTTTTTGGAAGTTGCAAGAAAATAAAAATAACTGGTTGAGAAGGAAAAGAAACATGTCCAGCATCTTGCACCATTCGCGAGGTAGGGTTTCCTTGGTAGCCCTTCAAGCAGCGGCACTTATACCCCTGGCCGGAGTTTGCATAGTTCTTTCTTTTGATTGCTTCAGAGCAAGAGACTTTCCCAACTGACCAGTAAAGTACTGCTGGGACAAAATACGAGTTTTTGTTAATTTCCTTAGAGATATTAATATTTCCATGCATGGAGAAGTTCCTTTCTGCAATGAAAGCACGGCCACAAGGCATGGATCTCCAGGCTCGTGTGATCATGTTGATGCTCGGAATTCGAAGATTAAACCAAGAAATATCCTTTTGGAAATTACCAAAGAACCAACCCCTGAGCAAATTGAGAAGAAAAATCAAGAATGTGATAGGGGAAACCGACCACACAATAACAAACTCGAATAATGAGCAAAAAGGTGAAGAATTAAATTCCCTTACTTGCAAGAACTCTATGAGGAAGACCAATAAAATATTGAGCAAAAACATAAATCAATAGCACACAAGAGACACAATTTGTTTAATGTGGAAAACCTCAGTGCAAAACCACTTCGTCAGTCTGCACCAAAGAAATAGCTCCACTATGATCAATAGAGGTACAAGAGAGAGCTCAATAAATGCACCAAAACGTGCAAGCAGCTGGCAATCCGATCAAACACTAATGCTTCGATAAATAAGAAGAAAAAAGAAAGACCCCAAAAGCGTAACATAAATCCGCGGCACTTATCTCCTGCTCGGGAGCATTCATCGACGATCAAACCGTACAGAATGAAGTATCATGTTTTTCGAATCTTCTATCCAAAAATCAGCCCGATCCAACGGTGAACGACCGCAGCTTGTAATCTGAAACGATCCTGTGATGTGCAAAATCACAAAGGCTTTTTCCTCTCCTCTCTCTTTTGTCAAGCATTTCTCATGAAATAAGCACATTCCTTTCCTAATCCGACACCTCTCCACTTAAATAAGTGAGACAAGTGGGCTCACACTTAGCTTTACTCCATGCGAAGGAGCCCAAACCCAACAAATCTCCCCCTCACAACTATGTGGAGATGACTGCCAAACCGACGATCTCACAACAAACTTCAAACTTCCCTCTTGGTAATGCCTTAGTCATCATATCAAGACCATTATCATCGCGTATGAATTTTAGCTACCCAACAACTTAAAGATCCAAAGCATCTCAGATCCAATGATACCTCATGTCAACGTGCTTAGACCTGAATGAAAGGTTGAGTTCTTACCAAGATAACAGCACCTAACCATCCACAAATAGTAGATATTTATCTTGAACAACACCAAGCTCCCGCAAGAATTTCTTCACCCATAGCAACTCTGTATGTTTGCGAATGGCAATAAATTCCGCCTCCGTAGTAGACAAAGCTACACACCTCCGCAACCTCGACCGCCAAGTCACGCCCCGCAAATTTAACTATAACCGGCGGACTTCTCGTAATCAATGTTCCCAAATCCATATCCGGAAGTCCGAAAGTATCCCACCACAAAGTAGGGGCTTCTACTCATCACTTCTCAAACAAAGAATCATATTAACATTACCTCGAAGATACCTCAAAATCCATTTTACAAAGATTCAATGCTCTCGACTGGCTCGACAAGAATCTACTAATCGGTACTCAACAGATGCAAGAACCCTATTGTATATATAATTTCATCTTCATTTGATGGACTTTACATTAGAACTCATCTTAAAATGAGTAGTAAGAGGAGGCTACCACCTTGGCCTTTTCCATGTGGAATCTCTGCAACACTCTTTTAATGTAGTGTTCTTGTGACAGCCACAACTTTTCTCCTTTATGTCATGGATGATTCTTATACCAAGAATCTGTTTAGCAGCTCCCATGTCCTTCATGGCAAATGACTTTCCCAATTGCTCCTTTAACCCTAATCCCGAAACATTTTCCCAACAATAAGCATGTCATCAACATTTAATAACAGGATAACAGTCATCATTAGAAAACTTTATAAACAAGACAATGGTCGGGAAGTAGTCTTCCGTAGCCTTGCTCACACATAACATACTAAATCTCAGACTCAACGCTGAGCCCGTTTTTCAAACTATAGCTCTTTCGCAAGCCTACACATGTCTTCTTCCCTTCAACATGAAACCCATCAGGTTGCTTCATATATAGATCTCTTCTTCCAAATTACCATGAAGAAAAGCTTTTCTGTTTTCACATCCATTTGCTCTACCTCCAAATCAAGAGTAGCAACAAACTCAACATTAGCTTCTAATGGATGACATTTTTACCACAGGAGAGAAAAATCTCATTAAAATCAACACCCTTCCTTTGACTAAAGCCCTTCACCACTAATCTGGCTTTATACCTCGCAGACATAGTGTTACTTTCATGCTTCACCCTATAGATCCACCTGTTATCCAAGGCCCTCTTACCTTTAGGCAACTTCACTAAATCAAAAGTGTGATTATCATGTAAGGATTTCATCTCGTCCTTCATTGCATCCAGCCACTTTTTCTTTTCTTCACTCTCCATGGCCTCTGTAAAGCACTCAAGTTCTTCATCATCTGTTAGAATCACATACTCATCAGGAGAATACCTCCTAGAAGGTTGTCTCTCCCCATTGACCTCCCGAAATAACTCGAGGTGGTTCTAGGCATCACTCGCATTTTCATCTCATGATATGTCATGCTCCTTCATCATCATCAATAAGAACACTCCACTTCATATGTGTCATTGATCACCGACATCATTCCTCAACATCGCATTCGGGATTCCTAATAGCGGTCGAACAGTTCAAAATTAGCCACACCAATGTCTTCTCATGACTTCTCCATCTTATCAATGTCTTCAATGGTCTGATCTTCCATGAATTTCACATCGGCTTCTAACAAGCTTCTCTCAATAGGATCATAGCCCCGTAACTAAATTCATCCTCACCATAGCTAATGAATACGCACCACTCGACTTCAGATCCAACTCGATCTTTCATCCTTCGAACATGCACAAAACTCTTCATGTTCAAAAACCCCATGATCATACTTACTACTGGCCAAACCAAATTTTGCTTGGCACCTCACTATTCAAAGCAACGCTAGGATCTAAGATTGATCACGCACCACGTGTACGCTAGCCTCACCCCGTATGCTTGGGTAGTCTTAAATTTGTAGAGCATACACCTCACTCTCTCAATCAATGTCCTATTCATCCTCTCTGCCAAACCATTCAGCTGAGGAGTTTTAGGAGGAGTCTTCTTATGTGCGATCCCATGCTGCTTACAGTAGATATCAAAAGGTCTACAATACTCACCACCGTTGTCGCGATGATGGCTTTAGCTTCGCCCGACCGCCTCTCAACTAAGGCAGGCATGAAACTCTTGAACTTTTTCCAACACTTCATCTCAAAGATGTAAAAATCTAAAGTTTTCTCTCGGAATAATCATCAATAAATGTAACAAAACAAAGTGCACCACCTCAAAGGATTTCACCTCAAAGCGCCACAACATCTGAATGCACCAATTCAAGCAAGTCGACGAGGGAGGATGCTTCAAGGATACTCGGGTTTTTTTACCAATCATGCAATGAGAACATTTCTCCAAATCTATATTCTTCAAACCCGGAAGCATATCCTTCTTTGCTAAACAATTCAGCCCCTTCTCACTGATATGACTAAGCCTTCGGTGCCACAAAGAAGCCTCTATATCCATAGCATTCACACTGTCACTAGCAACCAAAGCTTTCGTCCAATACAACTTTGAACTCTTCTACCCTTTTTCCATAGCTAAGTTACCTTTTGTGAGTTTCCACTTTCCAGAACTAAAGCTATCATAACCAAAGATCACTGGCAACCCGCATAGAGATCAAATTAAAGCTGACATCCGGGAGCATGTTTCACTTCTCTTAGTAGCACTCAGATTCCCATGTTGGTTTGCAAACGCATCACCAACCCTTACCAACCTTAGACACGCCATCATTACCCATCTTCAAAACTCCAAAATCATTCGGAGTGTAACATGTGAAGAACTCTCTTCTTGGTCGTAACATGCGCAGCACCACTATCACTATCCACATGCTCTCATCGACATGATTAAGTGTGAATTAGTGGTCATGGAGAAAAACAAGATCATCACCGGTAGTAGTAGTCACACAATCACGATCATCATGGACCTTCTCTTTATGTTACCCCTTTGGTTTTACTCTTCTTCCATAGAAAACACTGTCAGTTACAGGATGAATATCCAATCTTATTTGGAACATAAATGCAATGGAATTTATAAAAATTTTTATCTCTTAACCCACCAAAGATCACATGTTCATAAAAATCAAGGAAGGTAAACGAAACTTACTCTTGTAGATCGACCAAGCCTTCAAAGTTTGCGTCTCTTAGTTTGTTCGATCTTCAAAGGCGCCGCTTCAAAGCGACCACCCCTACAAGTATCCACACGTCAAATAAACGATCTTTGAATTAGTTCGCCTTTCGCTCTTCTCAAAACGAAATTAGGGTTTTTCTTTCTCCTCGGCTTTTAGTCAGTTCACTTTAAAGACAATCACACACATAAACATGGCATGTCTCACATATATATTTATATAAGCTCCTAGGTTTCACTAAACATGAATTTATTATATTTGAAATGACTTTTAAATAATAATAATTTAAATTCAAATCTTATCTGATAAGGAAACCACTAGCCATTTAACCATAACCGTAACTATAACCGCATGTAATAAACGACTTATTACGTAAAAATCATAACCGCGCATGTAATAAATGAATTTATTATGTAAAACCATAATCACAGGTGTAATAAAATGAATTTATTATAGAGAGTAAAAACCATAACCAAGTATTATTTGTTCTTAATAAAAGGACTCTTGGTAGTTCTACTGCTGGGCAAGAGGGGCTCAAATCACATTTTGATCCTACAAGTCATATGGCCTCAGCAAGACATTATGACTACCCGTTAGAAATTTTAAAGCTCACATCCGAGACAACCTTAATATAGCTAATGACATAACTTTTCACTTACATATCTGATAGAATATATGCATGACAAAGTCAACCTTATATCGCTCTATCTTTGATCATCGGGAACCCAATTAGACTGACTAAACAAAATGACATTGATCTCCATCAATCTATTCAGCACGGCCATGCATTTCGCCTCAATTGTCGAGGGACCCGCAGATATCTCTTATAATAAAGAGGGACAATCAATCTTAATCGCCATATCTCACTACATAATTTTGGCTATGTTCAAGTATAACCTTTATAGTCATCCGATCAAAGACAACGCTTGGATTATATCAAAACACAACATTCTCATGTTGAGAACTAGCGATCTCAGGTCAAAGGATCTAATGACAACTATTAGAGATTAACTTATGACTTTGATCCATGTATTAATCTCAAGATCTGCCCGTCTAATATTTGTTCAACAAATAGATATAAATTTGATTTGTATCTCATACACATATTCATCCCATGAATATCAATCAAACTTTATACTAATCTTAATTCATCATATTCTATAACAATAACCGATTAGGGGACATTTAGAATAATTAATAATATTATTCAAGAACATTATATATAATAAACAAGCAAATCATCATAATAATAAATTCTCATAACAAAGTAAAATATCACAGTCCATCCAATGTGCCTAGAGCACTATTACTAACAAACGCTTCCTTTGATGTGCCCTATTTGTGACAATAATGGCACTCAATATTCTTATATCGAGATCCGACTTGCTCCCCGCTTCTCGTCTCTACCACCTTCAACCCTTTGGCTTCTCCCCTCTTTCGCAACAAGCACCTCGAATGAGTGAAGCACCTTGCGCCTCTTCCTTCTCATCCTCCATTAAGAGTAATCGGTCTTTGCCATTTGCAAGGGAACAATGCCATTGGGGCAAGACTAATCATGGAAACTCGAAATGTCTCCCACGACCGGTAGAGTTTATTAATGTAAATAGTCCCAACACATCATCATCAAACTTCTTGATACTGCAGTACTCGACAAACTGATCACAACGCCTGAAATTCACTGAAAGTGCTCGCAAATGGAGTTCCATCCTTTGTACTTCAATTCAACAAAATTCTTCAACAAGTACAATTTGTTGCTCCCCGATGAAGCATATAAGGACTCGCTGCTATTACATGTTCTTGCATGTGTCTTGTGAGCAATAAGATTATAAATGGGTTCATCTACAAAGTGCCCTGGAGAACCGGCACACGCCATGCTCAAAACCCCACTCTTCATCGACATGGATCGCCTTCTTCGTGGCGCCAAATACAGGAATATGCATATTCTTCACAAATAGCAAGTCCTTCATCTTACCCTTCCAATAGTGATAGTTTGCTCCATTCAAAGATACCATTTTCATATGTGCTCCATCTTTCAAGCAAGTAGAAACAACCACCAACAACCCGTCTGACATACCTCACCCGATAGGGGAACCTGACCGACACAATAACAAACTGAATAACATAGCAAAAAAGGTAGCTCAATTAAATTCCCCTTTACTTGCAAGAACTTATGAGGAGGACCAACAAAAATATTGAGCAAAAACCGAAATCAATAGCACACAAGAGACACAATTTGTTTAACGGAAACTCCTCGCAAGGGTAAAACCACAAGTCGTCTGCATCTCAAATAGCCCACTACGATCAATATGAGCAAGAGAGCTTCCAATAAGTGCACCAAAAACGTGCTATAGCCAGCAATCCATAATTAAACACCAATGCTTCCAATGCAAAATAAGAAGAAAAAAAAAAAAAGACCCCAAAGGTAACATAAACTGCGAAGCACTTATCTCCTCGTTCCAGATATCTATGACGATCTAACCGTATTACAAAATGAAGTATCATGTTTTCCGAAACCCTGTCCAAAAATCAGCCCGATCCAACGGTGAACGACCTACAGCTTGTTATATGAAAATGATCCCCCGTGGCGTATGCGAAAATCACAAAGGCTTTTTCTTCTCCTCCTCTCTCTTTTGTCGCTATATTTTCATGAAATGAAAGACATTCCCTTCCCTAATTCGACACCTCCACTTAAATAAATGGCATTGTGCGTAGTCTCTCAATTTGGGCTTTTACTCCACATAGCATGAGCCCAAAACCCAAACACAATTATGCTGGGGAATTAGGACAAGAGCGACGCACAACTACTCGCAGACATTTTGTACCTGCTCTCCTCGATGTAAGCAAATATGTCACACCCAATGGCTATGAAATTGTTTTGCAGTGTGAAACAATCGAATGATGACTCGAATATATGGTGCAAATGATGAATCGCCTTCCCCGACCGGTTGTTGAAACAGTTCATCAAGTAGCGACCGTTGACGCGCAAATAGTCTCCCCGATATCCGAAAAGTTGAACTTTCGGAGGAGAAAGAGGACTAGGATACTGGCGACATGCCGTATGTAATCTCAAAATGTCTATTAAGGTAACATCCTTTCCCCATGCCAAATGGATATGGAATGGTGATATTCCCACATTTCCCTGGGCAACCATGCTTGGTTATAATTGCCCCTAAGGAGGTGATGACAGTGATGAGATGAACCAGGACTAGTACTTGCAGATGCATTTTGAGATTATGTCATGAATTAACCATTTGAAAGAGCAGAATTATAGATAAGGAGTCTCTTGTATGTGTCAAAAAAGGAGAATTGGACCCAAGCAGTTATGGAATCTCTTTATTAAAAGAAATGTGGGGCTCTGAAAAAATTGACCAGCCACAAAGTGACAGTTCGAAAAGTATAAATGCCAGTAAATGAAAATAAAATCAACTAACCTTCATATATTTTAGCTCACCCACCTTGGTTTCAACCAAAGGAACTTCTTGAGATGGATAAGAATTGAATATATAAGTTGATTCTTATGATAATTTGTAGGATGGAAATGCTATGCACTATAAGAAGTAATCGCTTATTCGTATTCTAAGACATTGATTGATTGATTCGGGTCCAATCGTAAGATTGATTACAGTATTTGTTGGGTTTAAAATTGTCTATATCTTTGTCTCAGGGATTCTACAAGAAGATAGAAACTTCAAAGACCGAGCTTGGTGAAGATTTTTTGAAATCAAGGTGAAGTCTCTGGTAGACCAGGAAGTAGTTCGGCTAAAGGCAATTAGGTGGTACAAGGACGTACTAGACCTGGGAAATCTGGACTAGAAGCAGAGCAGCCGTAGGACACACGTGAGTCTGCTAGCTTAGAGGCCAAGGAACTTGGTGAGCAAGTAATCGATGGACCTGGGATCTATTTGACAAGTGGATAATGATCACATCTCAGAAGATCTAGACATCTAAGCCATCAAACAAGAATTAGAAGCAATTTAGGATTCTATTTTGAAGAGGATACTTGATCAACAAGTTTCCTATTTCTACGATGATAGCTTAGAGGAAATAATGCACATGGGCGTGGTCGGACCCATATTACAATTGCTGAAGAAAAAAGACTTATGGTCGTGGTCACGACCCCGCTATAGGTAATAAATAATGCAAATATAAGATATAGCCGCAAATAAATACACCGCGGAAAGTCGTGGTCACGGTGTAATAAATGATATGTGACGCGAAGAGGCTAACTATGCGGTTAAAATGTTCAATATCTATGGTTGCGGTCACCTTATATGTGCAACTAAATATAGGCTATAGCCGCGGTCAGAGGCGACCCTAGCTAAAGGCTCTTTATTGCCACAAGAACTTAGCATAGTTTATGACCACACTTTTTAGTTGACCGTGGCCATAGAGTAATTTATAGCCATGTTTTTTGTCGGGTCGCTTTACAAGCATGACTTATGCATGAACTATTCTAAAGAATAGTGTTAAACGAGTTCCAAACAAACATATTTGAGACCGCTTGTAAAATATTTCCAATGGTTTATTGATGCTTGTAAAACATCCACTATGTTTATATACATGTATATATTTCCGTGGACTATGCATCGTGGTATACTCCTTTACATCTTTTGTATACCCTTTACATCTTTTACCTACGCATCAATGAATTTACACAAAACAATACAACAACATTTCCTTATTTTACAAGATAATATCTTTTGAAGGTGAGAATGGATCCACAAGAATGATTCAATCCATATTCTGCAGCCGATTTAGTTGCTCGCTTCCTCTAAAGTTCATTAGGACTCAGGAAACAAACAATGAAAAAATCATCCATCCATGCGTGAAAAATACAGAAAACACTAAATCCAGATTACAAAAATAGTTTTCAAAGAACACAAGATGGTGTTCACTAATGTTTTCAAAAACTGTTGTGAAACCCCGAGAAAATCTAATTTTCTGAAAAAGGGCAAAATGGTAATTTCGGTCAAAAATCCAGAATTTTTCTAGATCTCGGATGATGAAACAGACTTCACCGTTGGAATCATCTCGCGAAATATAGCTACCACATTGAATTTCGTAGAATTCCGAGACAGTCGGAATTTGCACGTTTTTCGAGGGCAACGAAGGCACGGCGATACCACATTTCAGTGGCTCGCTGTGCCACGTGTCGCACGTAATGAGTCAACTTGAACTCAAGTGTGGGGCCCATGTGGACATGTGGCACCTTCTAATTGGATGGAAATCCAAAGTTGGTGGATTAAATGGATAAGGTAATCCTCTCAACCAATGAGAATTTGATAAGTGGCAAGTGAGGGACAAAAGAGGAATAAATGAAAAGAAAAGAGCTTTCTTCTCCAAATTGTGGCTTACATGCGTAGAGTGAGAATCAAGCCGTAAGCTCCAACTTTCTCGAATCCCTGGCCGACGGACCGTCGCCCGTCAAGAAGCAAAGTTGTTCTATCGAAGGGCCACGCCGGGACACCGGCTTGTGGAGTTTTGACAACCTGAGGTGTGCGGGTCTTCTTCACTTAAGTTATTTTAGGTTTTAAGATCCTTGTAAATGGTTTGAGTGTTTGAGGCCTTGAATGGCCGTTTGGTCGGTCCCAAAACTTGGGACTTAATTGTTGGAATTTTTGGGACCCGTTTTGGACAGTCCCGGACTGATCCCGGGTTGGAAATGGTCCCCTTGTGTTATAATTGGGTGTTAAATTATGGTTTGGGTGTTGTTGGGCCGGAAATGGCCATGGATTTCGGTTCCACATAGTGGAACCGATGCTAGGTGAGAGGGTCTACCGACACCCCACGTTTCACCTTTAGGACTATTAAAAAACAAATTCTGGCTTGCACAAGATTGGACCAAAAATGTCCATGTGTTATTTGCATGAAATTGCTTGAAATGAATGACTTGAATTGTGTGGAAAGAAATTGTTAAAATTAAATGTGTTAACATGAGTGTTTGAATTATATAAAAAAATATATAATTGTGTGAGAGCCATTAGAATTAAGTTGGATTGTTGATTAGCTCAAGTGAGCCAATTTTGATGTTATTGATATGAATTAAATAACATGTGATTAGTATGTGAATTTGTTAATATATGCATGATTGAGATATATTAGCATGAATTGTTTGGAAATGGCATAATGCATTCCATATGCACCGGGGCACCCTAGAATAATTAGGTGTGAGTACATGACATGAAAGAAAATAGAAACGAAATGGTCAGGTGGAAAGGAATTCCCAAGGAAGATTTTCCTCGAAGAATCGCTTTTCGAGAGCTTGTCCAACAGCTTCATCTCTGAGGCTTTGACCCATGAATGTTTCTGAGGGATTACCCAAGAATTCGCCTCGAAGGGTCAGTCTAATAGATTTCCACCGAAACTCTAGAGTATATTTTCGAGAACAAATCTTTGTTTTGAAAACAAGGTTTTCTCACATTTGGCTTCTAGGTAATGCGTGAGGGAGTCAATGAGGGCTCGAAGTGAAAAGGTGAGTCGCATCTCATCCATATATCAATGCATTCGCAGATCATGTATTTGTCAATGTGTTTATGTTGAATCATCGCATGTGCACTTAGGTGGGGAGTAACCCATGTAGGATAATTCCACCACTGGCACTTCGTTCACCCCGTCGAGGATCATTATTTAGGTACAGGAGCTGTTTCAGAAGACGACGCCATTGTAGGTCATGGAGAAGAAAGCCGACATGTGGCTTTAGTATTTATTTTGTAAAACATGTATTAGAATTAAAATTTTTAATATATGTTTGTGTTAAGAGTAATGTATTAACTCTTGAACTATGGTAATATAGTTGATGTATGATTAGTGAGTATGGATGTATGGGCTAATGTGGCCATTTTACTCATGTATGGGTCTCATGATATGAGACACGTGTAGATTCGCAGTTGACGCGGTCAACCCGACACCCCGGATCGGGGCCACAACTTTCAATAACGATTTTCAAAAACAAGAACCAAACAGGCCTTTTGAGGTTTTTGAAAAACTGTTAAGGAGCTTGACTTTAGAAATAATAAAGGAAAAAGAATTACTAAACATTTTTTGGAAAGCCCGTCATATTCTCTCAGTAGTAGTTGATGTTGAGGTTAGCTTCTAAATTTCTAATCATGCAGTTCATAAACATCAACGGCTCTTTGAATGAAATCTTCAAGCTATACCACTTGGCTCCTCCATGACCATGGCCCTTCTCAATGCCATGGATGAAAGCGAAAAAAGGACACTTGCGTTGATAACCAGAGGTTCTCAATGGAAAATGGTGTCTTATTTCTGAAATAAAAATCATAAGAATAAACCGATGCTCAAGGGCATGGATTGGGCGAGAGAGGATGAGAGGGAGGGCTACAGCGATCGGCTTTTCTTAGATGTTGGTGCAATCACTCCTCTTTTCTGAGGCTCTTGTATTTGATCCCTTGCAGTACTCACGGGCATTCGCGTAGAAAGGCAGGAGTTTTCTGTTGGAAGGGTGATATCTGATAGAATGGAGATGCAGTAATTAGAAAACAAGGATGATAGACGAAAGAAAAGAAGCGGGAAATTCACCGCCTTGAAGGCTTTCTTAGGATCATTACATTTCTTGCTGATAATAGGACTTGAGCGGGCGAGGCTTTCGGAATGGAAAGAAATGATACACAAACTAATTTCAACTCAATGAAAAAAAAATCAAACATGGTTCTTTTTGTGGTATAATGGGTGATTAAATGAAACACATACAGAGAAGGTTGTACCTAGGATTATCCAACGAGGCAAGCATGAATATCAAAAGGTGAAATTTCTCAGTCTTGACAAATTCAAGAGATTAGCTTTTGATGTTGGTGGTTTATTTCCTCACAGCCAATCATTTAAGCTGAATGCTTTTGTCCTTGGCCTCATCCTTGTACCAGTAAATCTTTGCTTACCATTAACATAAAATAAGCAAAGACTTGGTTAGAAAAAATAGAAATGAAAATTTGAAGGAATCTCATTTGTATAGTTTACAGAATCTGGAAAACTGACAACCATCTCATATAGATAGAGAAATAATTCATTTCGGGAAAGAGCTGGTGAAAACTGCCGAAGTAATTGAATCTATTACTTCACAAAGATTTTGTAGCCTTCGAATATAGTCTTGATTTGGACGTACTCTGAATCTGAATCTAACTAATAAGTCTTGCAGATTCTTAAACATGGTTCTCCATTCTCACAAATAGTCAAACTATTGGTAGTGATGATAACAAATGCAGCGGTCATGGGTTTGAGTCCTTATTATTAGACAGAGGAAGAAAGAGCAAGCATGCCTTATGGTGTATAGCCCCCTTTGCTACTCTGTTGAAGCGCCATAAATGCCTTAAGTTTCCATTGCTTCAATAGTTTTGTAAGCTTCTAAATTTGTAACAAGTTCATTATATTGGAAAAAAATCAATAGGATTCATCAAGATATATTTGATCAAGTAAGGAAGAAGGCATGGCTCTCAGGCATGGGCAAGCGGAAATTAAGTAGGCAACTTCATGCAGAGCAAGTCATTTGGATGTCATTGATGTTGTATGAGATGGAAGAAACAAATGCCTATGATGATTTCGGTTTTATAATGTTATATCAGCCTGTGTATGAGCAGCGCAGAATACTACTAATGAATGCAAGTGGACAGTGCATGGAAACCTTTCGTGGATGGTGTCAAAATGAAAGATCAATTTGTTACTACTTCAATGAAAGTTTGCATAAAATGCACATTCTCGTGGCTTTTCAGCTGAATGTGGGGAAATTAGAAAGTGTCACACATCCATCAATGTTAAGAACAATTAGAAGAACTCTTAAATCACAGGAAGGCGAGACTTGCTGAAGTTCTTGACTCTAAGTCTGACAAAGACAATGAAAGGATTATAATTTCATATTTGTAAACCCATGCTTTGGTTTACTGAAAGGGTAATGAGAAAGCCATACATACTTGGCTGGTTTTGCTCCTTGAGGGAGTAGAGATTAATTGATAAGGGGGTGAGTTCGCGTGCCGCGGATCAATAATTTGTAGTACATAACCACCAATCTCTGGGCGATATTCAACCACTAAATCAAAATCTTGGAATTGGTTAAAACAAAAAAAAAAAATACTGCATAAAAACTTGGTAATGAATAAGCAGTTGGAGGTGAAGGAGCACCTCTATAACACATGGATATTATCCTTAAGAAAGAAAAGCTACAGTTACCGCAATATATACATACCTAAGCGAAAGCGAATCATAGTTTATACGTACTTTGGTTTTTTAATATGATTACGGTTGGATCTTCCCAGGCCTGTCAAATTAAAATGAGCATGTAGCGATGACTTTCCAAAGCGGCGATATTGTTATCGTGAACAAAGATTGTGCTGACGGACAGCGAACCTTTCACAAAAAGTTGTTGTTATTAGTATCTCAGACCACTAAATCTTGTGGTTCTGCTTGACAGCAAAAAGTTTGGCGAATGAAAGATGAGCGAATATTTCGGATATAATTAACGAATTTGGGTTTATCTTAATGATAAATACCTATGGCATAGTCTGAGAACACCGATTAAGTTATATTAAATATGAAACACTTTAACCTAGTTCTTTAGTTTGATCTTACAATCGAAACCAAAATGAATCAGTAGAGGCGAAAATCTCTAACAACCGTTGAGTATCGGTATTGGTTGTGTTGGTCTGAAACTTCATCTATGTTTTAGTTCATTCCATGTTATTTTGAAAATGCGTTTTATATCCATATTCATGGCCTTCGAAACTCACTTAAAAATTTCTCGAAAATTTGGTTTTGAGATTATTGGTGGCGGTAATTTGTAAAAGTGAGCAATATATTCCAAAGAAAAGTCAGAGAATTTTCAGCTCTTTGGGAAGATTAATTTTGTGCTTCTCTCTGGAACAACAAATGGTTCAAAATTCATCATGGTTTGCATTCTACATTCAAGAAGCTTTCAAACGGTACTCACACACAGTCACGGTGAGTTGAAGAAGTTATGGCTGACAAGTTGGAGAAGAAAAAAAGCAGTTGCTGTCACGAAGCAGTTGGCCATGACCTTAGAGCACTACAAGGAACAGCGGTATCGCGACATGTGGCGTATAGAAAATGGCTCAAAGAACCGGTATTCATGGCCCGATCTGCGGCATAAGCTTCTTGAGGAACAAGCCCGATGTATCGCGAAGCGTGTGAGCATGGTGATGTCTTGACATGATTGATCATCGCATTTAATGTCTGTGACAAAACCTTTGTAACGAAAAAACGAAAGTGGATTTTGAAGCCTAATTTCAAGCCATTTACTAGGACCTTATATATCTTCGTTTTTTTTGGTAGAAACATGAGGTGGAAGGCCTCTCTCTTGGGTTTCTCTCTGGCCTTGGTACCCAGGTTGTGAGATTTTTATTTCTTTTGGTGAAACAGGTTTAGGCGATTTTGTTTCTATTGAAGATTTGGTCTTTTATAGCCAGAGATTCAAATTTACTGGGTTCAGACCAAATATTGACCTAAAATCTGTTCTCTCTATATAGCGAGCTCTCTCTATTTGCTCATTTCTTAGTTTTTCTTGCAGATTTTTGTTTTAACAGAATCTTAGAATGGTTTTCAGACGGATTTTTATTTTTATTGAGATTTAGGTGCTATGCTGGATATTCAATTTCCTTTCTTTGTTGAGGCGAAGATTTAGAAAGCTCAAATCTGGGTTTTCTCTTCTTTTCTGTTGATTCTTTTTCTTCCCATTTCTTACTTTTTTGTTTGATTGTTGATGATTGGAATCAGTGACCAGTTTAAATCAACACCTGCAGGTTGAGGGTTTATTAGTGTTCATTAGATTTGTTTTCAGTTATTTTGTGGGTTTGAATACTGAATTGTCTGTTAGTGCACATTCATATAATGAATTGTTTGATATTAGTAACATAAAAGGCGTATCTTTATACAGTTAGGAGAGCCCTACGGTGACAGATGATTCTGAAGTAAATGAGTAACAGGGTATGTTAGACTAATATCTTGGAACTAATGAACTCTGAAGGTACTTAGATAGATCACTAATTTACTCATGGTGTGAGGATTAATTAGATGATATATCAATTAAGATGATGGAGGGTTTCTGCCAAAGTGATGAAAGGATCTTTGAATAAATTGTTGTAAGATCTAATCAAGGAGATAGAAAATTTTATTAGATTTGAAGGACGAGATACCAATTACATTTGAGAAGGCTTGCATTATCTGCTGTCTATGAGGCGAAGAATTCTTGATCTGAGAAATGGTTGTGAAGTATTGAAAAGAAAAACAATCGAATCTTAAGAGTGCAAATTTCTGACAAACTTCTTTAGACCCATTTGTCACGAGAAAGATATGGTGTGTTAGATAGTGAAATGTATGGTGTATGGAGAAATCCGAGCTATACTACATTATGTAGACCAAACCCAGCGTGTTGACTCACAAATGTTGCACTTTCAAGGAAGTACCATTATTTTAATAAATAATTATCCCATCTAGTGACTCTATTTCATACCTTTTAAATTAAGTAATTGTTTATTTTGGTAGATTTTAGGATTAGTTTTAAATCAGTTTTTGTTTCAATTAAATTGATTTTATTCGACTAGCCTACTTGGTCGCTAAATAGTGAAAGGTATACTGTCCCGGGGTGATCAAATTCCAATTAGAGAACCTCGATCACAGTGGGTGATATCCAGGATATAGAGTCCACTTTATTACTTGGCCCGGGTGCACTTGCGGAAGGGGTTGAGTGTTGTGTCTTTTCGTTCGAGTTTTGAGTATACCCCTTTTGTTTCAATGGTTTTGATGTTTACCACATTCACTGCCGACCATATTTCCCACATATACATCATTTGGTCGAGTTATCGAGTTTTGGCGCGTTCTGGATAAAACAATGATCTTTGGTAATGGTGTCTTAATTTATATGTATCTTGGTCATCAGCAAGTTTTTAGGCGCCGTTCTGGGGTGATTCACTTTATCTCATTCAGGTTGTTGTTTGAAGAAACAGTTGATTCCCGCTCATTTAGAGCAATTTTTTTATTTTTTTATTTTGGTTATGAGTTGTTTCTTGGTTTTTTATTTATATTTTTCATTTTATTTTATTTTATTTTTTTCTGTTAGTATTTTTCTTTTTCTTTATTTTCTTAGTATTATGAAGTACTCAGTGAAGATATTCAGATGAGGTGATTACCTCACATGAAACAAGCAAACCTATGATAATGTTGAATCAAGATTTAATGACCCACTCATGGAACAAGGGTATTGCATATCAGGGAGCTCAACCCCACATTTCAAAAAAGAAAAGAGTTGTTTGTACTAAGAATGAAATTCTGTAGACATGGATGAGAAACGAGAAGATGAGTAGTCTTCATGGGATTGAAAGAGATTCGAGATTTACATACCTTCAAATTAACATGGTGCTAGATTGAAAAGCGAAGGTCAAATTGGACGCGAAGTCCAGCATTCAAGGATCAATGCAGGACCTCTCACAGCAATACTTTGAAAAATCGTTGAATAAAGCGGATTTTCGTTGAGAAGCGATGTGCGAAGAAATTTCATATCTGAAATCGTGAGGAAGAAGATTCGAAAAATAAGGCACAGGTGAGAACAAGACACTCCTAAACAACGGGGATGAAGAACAAGTGAAGTGGATAGCTGAGAATTTGAGAGGGAGAATCAGTATTAGCTATTAAAAACATTTGGTGAAGATTGACACATTCCGCACCACTATGATTTTTGTGACTTGGGGCGATTGGAGGATCTCTGAAAGTCTCTTATCACTAAGGAGGACCGTAACCATCGAGGCGAAGCATGGGATCGAAACAGTAAAGGAGAGCTCACTGCTTGTGGGTGAGGAGAAAGCGAGTTCAATCTTTACCCAACTATTTTGCTGTGGGACGAAGAAAGATATGTCTGAAAAATTTTGCAACTTGCTTCGTCAGGCATGTTTGACGATTACATAAGCATAGTAATTTCATCTCACTTCACATATAATTTGTTTTGAAGAAATATGGCTGAACGACTGACCATAATTAAGGGGATTTTGCAGTTTCTTTTCCTCTTCTAGATTGAGAAGAAAACATCCTTCAGTACGAATAGTTGCATCAGAGAAGGAAGGAGCGCCTCAGTGAATGATTAGTCAGTAGGCATAGTACTTTCGTGGTCAGTGGACTCAGCGAACAGCTTCTTGGGGAGGCAACCTAAGCTAAGTGACAGGGATGCACAAGGATTCTATCCATCTTCTTTCTTTTCTATTTTGTTATTTCATTTGTTGTCGTTTTTTAATTATTGGGATGAAAATTCAAATAGTTGTTTTAAATCATAGCTGTTTTCTTAATAAGATAAGTTTGAAGTTCAACATGTTGTCATGATCATTTGACAAGACAAAGGCAGAAGTTGGAAAGTTGTTGATGTAATTTATAGTGTTGAAGTGTGAAAAACTGAGTGGTGATGTTCATCAAATTTCAAAGGTTCGAGATGAAAAGAACCAAATTGAACCAAATAAAAAGTCGGAAGGTTCATGATCATGCTTGAGGAGAATTGAAGACATGAGATGAGTTTAAGCATGAAAATTGAGCATTATACATATTGGAGAAATTCTTAGAGAATATATACATGAAGGACTTTTGAAGGATAGCAAGTGATATGGGCAAGAGACAAAGCAAGGAGAACCAAAGGAGCAAGAAATCATCAGACCGGATAGCATTCAAACATTCTGATTTTTCTGTATTGATTGAGGCCCAGATGGTTCCACTCCCAGCCCATGAGCACATTCCCATTGAAAGAGCTTTCCAACGAGTCCCACATCCAATTCCAAGCAATGAAGGGAGATGCTAGCATAACAAGTTGGATAAAAAACAAAGGCCGAAAGAGAGACTGGCTGACGTGACCAAAGACCACGTATTTCACGAAACAGAGGCTTTAACCCTTAAACCTATTGTTCTTCTTCCCTAC
This sequence comes from Tetrastigma voinierianum, assembly GCA_016808115.1. Classification (NCBI taxonomy): domain Eukaryota; kingdom Viridiplantae; phylum Streptophyta; class Magnoliopsida; order Vitales; family Vitaceae; genus Tetrastigma; species Tetrastigma voinierianum. Next base: position 1,279,858 of record JAEQBH010001297.1, read on the forward strand.
TTCTACACTTGTTCTTCCATACTCTTCCCTCTCCAACCCTTGCAACTTCCAACCGCTTTCAAATTCACCTCCCATCCACTCAAATCCTAAATCACATTCCTCCCTAATCCATCTCCACATCTTCTAAGTCAAAACCCATCAAAACCCACAACTTACTCTTTGTGTTGAACCCCAATTTTCCAATTCATCATTCCAAAGCATCAAAGAGGAAGTTAAGCAATGAAAATTTTTGTGCTTTGGCTGTTTGGTTTTTGGGTTCTTTGTGGATCATTGTTACTGTGGAGGATTTTGTATTGTATTGAAGGAGGTTTGAAGAATCAAAACTCACCATTCGAGGTGAAGGAAGTTGATGCACAATCATGTTTGAGAAAGGCCAGCTACCTTTCATGACTCCAAAGAAGCAAAAGAGTGTATCAAGGGTAGTACAATCAATGTCACGTCTGAAAATCATCAAGGTTCCTTATTCAAAGTGGCAGACTACAAAGGGGAGTTCATCTTTTCCCAACTCTCTTTATTACTCCTTTACTTTATTGCTTTCTTTTATTCATTGCTAGACATTTAGGACAATGTTCATCTCAAAGTTTGGGTATTATTTTTGGTTAGTTTATCATGTCACACCCCACATGTTGCAAATGACAACTTTGAGGATGGAAATTCTTCTCAAAGCTCGATAATGACTTTGTTTGATGCTTCCTAACTTACATCTTAGTTTGGTATATAGCTTTTTAGTTAGAGCTATTGTTAATTGAGTTTATTGGAGTTGTTGTGATGTCAATAAGGACCATAAATGAACCCTTGGTATATGACAATATTAGGAGATATTAGGACTTTCATGCTTAATGAGTTAATTTCTTTAATAGGCTATTTAGTCATTGGTTTCTCAAAATCCATGCACGTATCACTAATTACCCTTGAAAACGCTTTTGTTTAAGTAGAGAAGGTTTATGAGAATCCATCTAATTCTTGATCTTCATAGGTTCTAGAACTTGTTCTATTATCACTCTGAGGCGAATCATAGGCAACACAACAATTGAGAAATGGATATAGCCATCCTTGGAAAAAGATTGCGGCCTTTCAAGCTAACCCTATTAATATGCATATGCATATTCTCCAAGACTAAATGTTGAGCCTTAAAGAGCCAAAATTTGTTTATAAAAGAACCAAGTTTGAAGCCAATAACCTTCCTATACACCACCATCCCTCAATAGAAGAAACCAAACTCTTACCCAGCAACATAGGAGGATTTAACATAATTTGAGAAATGCTGGTGGAGGAGCAGGGGAGTTATTTTTCCATAGGAAAATAACTCCAAATTGGGTTGAAATGAGTTGTTGGAAAATCAAAAGAAGTTGTCAAAAAAAAAAAAAAAAAGAAAAGACAAGTGTAAAAAGAATAAATAATGAAATAAGGAAGAGTGAAGGAATGAGCCTCTCTCTCTTCCTGGGGAGTGAATCCTATGTCTCTTCAACACCCTAATACCCCTAAGGCCAATTGGTTTGGAGCTATTATTTAAAGCTCACTAAGGGTTGGTGGTATTTAAGGGGAGTTTTGACATTGCACCACTAATAACCTTGTCTTAAAGAAAAGGCTTTTGGTGTTTGTTGAAAGAATGCAGAATTTGTTAAAAGTGATACGAGGAGTATGGAAGATGCACCTAAATAGATTTTTGGGTGTTTGAGAGTGTCAAATATGTCGATGGTAAAGAATCTGGGATGGAGCAGGGAGCCTAATGAAAATTTATGTATGTTTGGGTAAGTTTTAGCCTGAAATGACTACTCAACTACCCCACCCAAGCCTTACACATTACAAGCTTATAAAGACCTACTTCGATTCAGAGTCAGGTGTGCCTACACAGTGGAGAGTGATAAGAACAACAAGCCTATGGAACCTAAATTATCTTAGGGAAACTACATACTTATCTTTAATTCTTATAAACTCATCTAGCTTGCAATTGTTTGGATAGGGGTAAAGACCACACACACACACACTAGTGAGAACCATGATCTAAATTTGTTCATATTATGATTTAATTCACTATTAAAGTGAATAAATTATCTTGATCATATTTTCATATTCTGTATAAGGATTCTTGAGACACATATCACATACCCTTGCAAAGCTTGATTACTCGGTTTTGCTAAATAAAAGGGTGAAATGAACTCTTTCTTCCACTCAGACAGCAACTTCTTTTCTTTTCTTTTCGCTGGCGACGCTGAAACTTCAAGTTTGTAGTATGATGAGGCAAAACCATTCATGTTTTGAGTTCATTTCACATGTTATTTGCATTTATAATTCATTATTCATGTAACTCATAAAATTTCAAATTTGGTTTTTGTGTGATTATTGATGAGTGCAAAGTGATTCGCAAGAATGAGTGCTAAATATATTTCCAGCAAGAAGAGTCAACCGAGAGTCTCACAGCGCTACTGGGAAGATTAATTTTTCTGTACTATATGGAAACAAATGAAATGGTTCAAATTCCATCATGGCTATCTCATTCAAAGAGTTTCCAACAGCACTCACACGCCAAATCCAGCAACGCATACGGCTCCGATGTCGGGAAGAAAAATGCTTGTCGCCTGACACAATGTCGCGACATAGAAGCGCATTAAGGAACAATCAACTGATCGCTAACTTATGTCGCGACAAGAAGCAAACCAAAGAGCAATGATGTCGCGAACTTGGCGTCGACATAAGAAGCAACCAAAGGATCGGAAATGATGCCTCCCCATAACTACGCCTTTACATAAGAAGCAATCAAAGGAATGAATGTCGCAATCGATGTCGCGACATAAGAAGCAAACCAGTGGTAAACAACCGATGTTCGCGAATCGATGTCAGCGATATAGAATTGATGTCGCGACATGAATTGATGTCGCGACTGCGGTCGTGACCGTAAACGCCGTAAAGAACCTCAAAAGGTCGAAATTGAGTTTTTTGACCTAATTTCAAGCCCATTTCACCCAGACCATATAATACTCGTTTTTGTGTGTTATAGCGCGGAAGACTGAGAGCCTCTCGGGTTTTCTCTAGACTGCCCATTTTTCCAGCTTCTGTAGATTTTTATTTTTTTAGATTGAGCGCTTAGAAAGTGATTTTTGTTTCATTGAAGAGACTTGCACAGATAATAGAGATTCAAATTTCACTAAGGTTCAGACAAATATTGAAGCTAAAAATCTGGATTTTCTCTCTCTCATGGGCTCTCTCTCTCTAAACTGCTCATTTTCTTAGTTTTTGCTGTAGATTTTTATTTTTAATAGATCTTAGAATAGTTTTCTATATTTTTTATTTTTATTGAAGAGATTTCGGTGCTATACTCGTGATATTCAATTTCTTTACTGAGGCTAAGATATCAGCTTCAACTGGTTTTTCTTCTTTCTAGATTTCCTTTCTTTCATTTTTCTTACTGTTTGACAGGATGATCGAATTCAGCACTGAACATTAAACACCCTGTGGCTGGGCTTAATTGTTGAACATTCAGATTTGCGCATTTATTTTGTGGGTTTGAATACTGAATTTGAGCAGCACTGAAAATGCTCATATAATGAATCTGCTCTGGTCATTAGTAGCTTATACCCAAAAAGAATAGATTTTGCTCGGTTTCCAGAGGCCCTCGAGGACACAGATTGAGATTCTAGGAGTAAAGAGCTTAACTTAGGGTATGTTAGACTAATATCTTGGAAACCAATTAACTTGTAAAATTACTCGATAGATCACCACTTACTCATGGTGAGGATTAATTAGATGATATATCAATTTATTGACTGAGGTTTCTCTGTCCGATGAAAAGGATCTTGATCCCGTGTTAGGGCAAAGATCTAATCAAGGGAGATAGAAAATTTTATTAGATTTGAAGGACGAGAGCCAATTATATTGGAGAAGGCTTGCATGTCCCGTTTATGGGGTAAGACTCTAAATTCCAAAGAGTTTTGGTCAGGAAGTATTGAAAAAGAAAAACAATCAAATCTAAAGAGGCCAATTTTACAGAACTATTTAGACCCATTTATTCGAAAAGGAATATGGTGTGTTAGATAGTGAATGTGTATGTATGGAGAAATCCAAGCTATACTACATTGCTTTTGACAAACTCCAAAGATTCAATCCTGCCAAATGTTGCACTTCAAGGAAATGCAAACTGTTTTGTAAATAATTATCCCCATCCCTAGTGACTTTCACAGCCTTAATTAAGTAGTTGCTTGTTTGGTAGATTTTTTAGGATTAGTTTTAAACTGAAGTTTTTGTTTCAATTAAATTGATTTATTTTACATCCTACTTGGTCTTAAATAGTGAAGAGCCCCTTGCAATCTGGGTGATCAAATTCAATTAGAGAGAACCCCTCCAATCCTCGTGGTGATGGGAGTATCCGCACTCATAGAGTCCACTTTATTACTGTATGACCCAGACTTGCGGAAAGGGGCTGAGTATGGTAATACTTTTCATTTCGCTTTGAGAGGCCTTACTTTGTTTCAAATCAAGCCAGTACTTACCATCTACTCCCTTGACCATATTTTCACATATACATCATCGGGCCATTATCGTTTTTGGCGCCAAAGACGGGGATTAGACAATAGTCCTTGGTAATGGTGTCATAATTTATATGTCTTTGGGTCATTCAGAACAAGATAGACCTCTGCTTTAGTTTTCTCGAATAACATAATTAGAGGGAAGAATCTAATCTAGTCTCACTTGGTAGTTCCTTCATGATTAAATCGGTGTGAATCACCAGAACAAAAGACATACAATAAACAAATCAAAAAATTAAATTTAAATATTTTTCGATCAACGATCCGGAAAAGAAAATCAAAGAAACCTGCACTCAGTGGCAAAAGAAGGAAGGTTAAGAAACAAACAAACTCGAGCGAGAAAGAAGGTTGATCTTTCCGACGAAACATGCAAACTCGGGAAATGAGCAAACATCTTCTAGACTTAAGCTGACAAACTTGAGAGAAATGCTGATCTTCCCGCGAAACAGCATAAATCTTACGAAAGGGCTTCCAGATCTTCCGATGAAAGCGTAGTAAGTCAGCCTAAATCAACTACTAGAAAGAGTTGGGTATAATATACCAGCCTGGCAGGCGGTCAAGATCCAGATGTGTCTGTCATTTATATATCATGTTTTAAACATTCTATTAGGATGTCTAGCGCTTTTATACTCATCCGCCATAAGAAGCTATATGTAGCGCCTATGCTCGTCAATGAAAGGGTACTTTAGTCAGAATTGTGTATTTCGAATCCAAATAGTAATTTGCCACCACGCCATTTTTTTATGTTAGGACAATGATCCAGTTTTATCAGACTTCCAATACCGAATCAAGGGAAGTATATTCATATGCTGTCGCTTAGTATGGATTTCTAAGAGCAGAAATAAGAAGAATCAAGCTAAGTCCGAACATGCTAAAAGGAGGCAGTGCGAGTGGTCATATGTTGTAGGGAATCATCAAGAGTGATTAGGTTTCATGAAGGGTTGTGGGTAGAAAGGAAGTCCCGTACTACATAAGACTAATTATAAACCTTGAATCATATCAGTGGAAATCCTTACATCAGGGCACATTCTCATTGATGTAGGTAGGTTGCCGAACCATGAGAAAAATTGTGTGCGCCTCATTTTACAAAACATATCACACTCGCTTCTTCACACACTAAGTCTTAAGGGGAGTTTGGACATGTCACAATCAAGTCTAAACGATATCACATTTCCCAAACATCATGATTGTGACTCTGAACACACACTTATATATGTCTGTGGCCTTCGCCGGAATATAGAATAGTTAAGAAAGAAAAATTCCTCAATAAAACTGATTTTCCCATGTTTGGTTTGTCAGGAAATGTAAAGAAAAATAAATATAATCCAATCTTCAAAATTTTAAGATATTTTAAAATCTATGAGTCCTTGTATAATAGAGATACAAATAAAATGAGGTAGAATAAACATATAGAATTAAGTTAAGTTTAAATCTATTTTTTATTTTCTCTAAATTTTTTATCGTTCCACTTTTTCTCTCTAATATTTTATTTCCTTAGTATTTTTCAGGTTCCAAATAGTCTTACTGTTTATAGCCTCAAAGGGTACACCCAAATCTTGGCACGTATCAACAGGTCACGAGGCAATGGGCCGACATAAACCCAGAAAAGAAATTTTGGTATTTGGAGAAAATTTTTCTAATCCAGTCCATGATCCCTTCCAGCATATCATGTCATAATATTTTTTTGTTCTTGGAGATTAAAAATTTATATTGTATTTTTTGATTATTCATTTTGTATTAAATTGTTATAGTACTTGTTTATAGGACCTGTTTAAGATACACAAGGAAGGTTTCCTGTGACATATTGTGATAAATATAAGATCACAAAAAGAAGAAATAAAATATATAATGAAGAATGTATGTGGGTTTTTCTAGAAAGACAAAAATGAAAGAAATTACATTCCCTACTATGTTATTTATAATAGTTAAAATTTTAGAAACTAAGTTATATACATGTGGATTGATAGATACAGAATCAGAAATAACAATATTTAAAAGCTTTTTGCTAAAAGAACATCCTTAGTTCCTTTATGTATTATCCTTTATTTTATCCTCAGTATCTGAAGGTAGGAGATGCCCTAGTTATTATATAGTGGTTTACTCTAATTCACAGGTCTTTCTTCTTTTCTAGCTACTAAAGGTCTACTCAAGACCTCGCTATGTATAGGGGGCTGACCCTGATCCAAATAGTGGATGGGGGTTTGTGGAAGGTTACACTCCTCACCGTGATTATGAGGTTTTAATACATTTCCGAGCAGGATAAGGGTACCATTCAATGCCAGCTCTAGGGTTTGTTCATAACGGTTCGGTTCTTTCTTCTGTGAAAGAATCTCTCCTCAATTAGCTTAGGTCTTGCTGACAACATAAGGACAGGAGATATACCCTTGCCTAAAAGCAAAAATATCTCAAAAGGTACTCAGGAGATGCCTATCCTTCAAAAGGATAAAAGCCTAAATAACAAATTTCATAAAGACAAAATCTCTCTGCGAGATAACAAATTCTCTCAAAGGATAAACTCTCTAAAGGAGAAAATTCGATAGATATCCTTCTTTTTCCGCAGGAAAACAGAAAACTAAGTTATAAATACATCTTCATTTATCTTAACTGGAGGGCAGTATTTGACTTTCTCCGACCATTTATAACAATCCTAATGGTGATTGCACACGTACTTCTACTCGAGCTCCATTTACCCAAGAATAATAATCACAAAAAAGACAGACCCCTTATTTATTCAAGATGCCATGGATTTCGGTTTTGTTGACCAAATCTATTTGAGTCCAAATTGTGAAGAAATACTCAATGACACTCTTAGAACCCAACTATGCAAAATGACAGGTCAACAAAGTGTCTATATAAAATTCTTCACTATTAGTCCGGAATAGCAATGAAGACATCGGGATGTGCCTCAAAGCCATCATCTCATAACAATAGAATAGCAAAATAAGAATCTAGATTCCAAATAAATGAAATTAAACCCAAAACAGGTATTATAATGTGCAATGACAAAAACAAGAAAAGCATTGGGGATGTCACTTCAAAGAAGCTGGTCGAATGTCGTGACTGAGAAAAGAATTGCTCGGGCCACCGCAACAAATACAACCGATGATAGTCCCAGACGGGAAAGCCGAGGACAAAAGAATGATACGATGTGCACTCAATGAGCTGGATCATCCTGTCGCAAATGCAGCCAGGATGACAAAAAATCGGTCATAAAATTCATGAAAAGCACAAAGATGAGCGAAGGCTCGGATACAACTCCTCTTAAAAAGATGTAATCCCAGAACCGTTTGCGTGGCCTGACAAGACATAGTCTGTCACTATAACAAGGATGGGCCTATGGTCCCACAATAACACAACCACTATATTACAGAACTATTCGTAGAGACAATGCTGGAGAGGCAACATGCAATAATAATAAATGTAGAACTGATGCTCACATTTTCAACAAGGATGAAAATAAAAGAAGAGAAGGATGACATGACAGAAGAGAAAGAGGCATAAGATCGACAAAAGGACAAATTGTATAACTGTGAGAAAAGAGGATAACCAAAAGCAACTGGATACTTGACTCACATATACTTCAGAGTAAAATCAAGATAATGCAGAATATGATAACGTGAATAACCTTGGGCAATACAAAGATTTCACAGTTCGAGGATCATCGTAGTGTCCATTGATCTTAGAAAAATACACACGCCTTCTGCTTATATACTTTACCTTCCTGCATTTCTTTAGAGATCTTTATATTTATCTAACTCCATCAGAAACTATTTCAAGAGAATATCATGAATGTCCAGTCACCAGCATTCCTGCTATCTTAAGAGCGCCCTACTTAGGCTACATATCTTCTTGTAATCTTGAGAGCAGGTATTTCTACCTTAAATCATCCCAATCTGACATCATAATTTTTAGACATACGAACTTGTTATATTTCCTATCTTTCCAATAATTCTATCAGATTGACATGTACTACAACTAGCCTCAGATCTATTAAACTTTGTTTTTCAACTCTCTTCCATATTGTAATAGAACTTCCTTATTAGAAATGAAAGGTAACAAAATCTCTTCTTATTCTTTGAAACTTCTTCATTTGTATTATCATTTATTTATTCACAGCACTTCAAATATGATAACCAATTGTATACTATTTTCTTCTTTAGAATATCATCTTCAAGACTTAAAATGTAATTAGTAAGGCACTCTATTCTATCTCAACTTCTTATGTTCCATATTTCGCAATTTTCTCACATTCATCACTAATTTCATAAAGGGCTTGTCTTGGTAAATTCTTCCATAATTTATGTTTGATAGTGTATATAGCACTATAATACATTGTTTCATATTATTTCCTTCTTTCACAAAGTCATTTCTTAAAATTGAAACAGTGTTTAATCGTTATCAAAGCTTTTTACCCCAAATTAATGTTATATTGTAATCAGGACATTAATTTTGTAGAAAGCAAATCTACTTGACATCCCTAAGTGGTTTTCATATGTGTCACAGATCAGTCTTTACTTCAAACCTTAAGGACTTACTGGATATTGATTTTCAAGGAATAATGATTTATTATTACTTGTACTCGCTAAGTATACATATTCTTATTTTTTCTTATTTTGTCATTTTTATCTGCTTAATGCTTTCATTTAGAGGTTTTTGTCAGAGAATACAAGCTTTATATTTCCTCATTGTTGATTGTTATATTTCTTTCTATTTTTTGCATCTGCGGATTGTGTATTTCATAATATTCTTCATTTAAGTAACTTAATGCAATCCTCCCCGTGGCTCAGATCAAAGTCAGATTTCGGGATTTTTGTGGTTTTGTAAATATCAAAAGTACTTTATCGAGAGCATCCTTCTCTGATCTTCCTAAAACTTCACACTCAAACTTAGAAATGTCATCTCTCTATTGACCATCTCACTTATTCTCAGATTACTGAGAACTCAAGAAGACCTAGAAAATTCCAATTTTTCTCAAAATGGTAAAACTGCACTCGTCAAAATCGAAATTTTTCTAGATCTCGATGATGAAATGGACTTCACCGTTGAATCGCCTCACAAAATTCAAATACCACACACTTGGCTGAATTTTAGGCTGAATTTCACTGCTGAGAACTGCAAGCTCGTGAGCCGAAACGGCTGCAGGAGACATGTGATGACAAAACACCCATTACATGTACTCATGTGACACATTTTGCATGATTAGAGAGGTAATGAGTGGCTTGATTTGAGTTACACAAACTGTTGTACATTTCAAGTGACATGGACAGGCTATTTGAAAGTTTAAATGAACAAAGACAAAAGCAAGTAGTGTCATCTTCTCCAAATGAAGAACAAATAGTGTCATCTTCTCTAGATTTCCAAATGTCAGACTCTGCTCAGGTTTCAACGAGCAAGAAGTAAAGCTGTTCTATTGAGAGGGCCACGATGACACTGATTCAGTGAGCTCCGACAACCCCAGGAGGTGGATCTTTCCTATCAGGTTATTCATCTATGCCACTGCAAATTAACAGGATGTTCAGGCTTAATTAGCCGTGGCTTTCGTCCTGCAAAAGCTTTTAAACCGAGTAAGAAAACTTATTACTGGTCGTGAATCAGTGCTAACTCGGAGGTTTCCACCTGCTCACGTGAATAGTTACATACGACTCGTGTGAATTCTGGCGCGTCATGATTCAAATGAATTGTTTGGTGCTTGCAACACCAGCCCATGTGAGTCAATTTAAAAGCATTGATGGAATCACTGAATATGATTTATGCTTAGATTAATTATGTTAGTATACACTTGTTTATAATAGCATGAGCTCTGTTGATTGGCATATCGCATCCATATGCAACGGGCACCCTAGAATATTAGATGTAGTGCATGACATGAAAGAAAAACAAAAACAAAATTGTTGTAGGAATTTCGACGTGAAGATTTTCTCCGGAGAACGGTTAGATTGTCCAACAATTCACGCCGAGGGCCCATGAATTGTTTCTGAGGTTATCCAAATGTATTTGCCCTCTGGTAGTCCAACATATTTATCTGTTCAGTAGTAAGTTTTCAAGAACAAAGCTTTTGTTTTTGAAAACTGATATTTTAATTTGATCTCTAAGCTTATAGGTATTAAAAGTGTGAGGAGTCTGGTGAGGACTCTGACATGGATTGGGCATGTAGACATTCGAGCAGGTTCATGTAATTGCTTGATGGTAATTGTTTGTCATGGTATGCACTTAGTGGGGAGTAACCACATAGGAAATTATCACACTGGGCTTCTTTGCTCACTCCTGCCGAGGGATCACTATTTCAGTCAGAGGACTTATCAGAGTCGCGCTTGAGAAGAAAGTTGTTGTGGCCTGGGTAGAGACTTTAATATGGTCATAGAAATTGTACATTTTGAATATATGTCAAGTAAGAGTGATTTATTGTCTCTGAACTATGGTAATGTAGTTGATGTATTTGTGAAAATATTGATACAAACAAGTACAATTATTTTACCATGACCCTATGGTATTTCATGTTGTTAATTGTTGGGATAGGTTATGCCTTGTAGAGCTCCCCAGATAAAGGAGACTCGCTTCAATTCTTTCGATGTCATACCCACATCCACGAATATTCCGCTGTATTGACGGGTTGTCAACGGACCCCTTGCCAAGGCCATGAACCAAGACATTTTCTATAACACTACTCATTTCACTATCAAACTTAGGGATACTTTCTAAATCTTCTTCCTTATTTTCTCCTACAGATAAATGTCTTTTCTTCATCTCATCGGGTCAGGTATGTCCTAATTCTCCACATATTTCTCTCCAACATTTGCATCATTTTCTATATTTTGAGATGTATTTCCTGCAATACTTTTTCCTTTGTAATTAAATTTTTCTTTTTGTATTTTTTAAATGGTTTTTCCATTCTTTCTAAATCTTTTGCATTTTGCAAATTTCTTTTCTGCTTTCCTAATTTATTTTTTCCTTAAATTTTCTTTTTCTATACTCCTACACCCCATTCCTAGGATGTATCTAATCTTATCACAAAATATTTTTTCTCCATGTTTTGCACCTTTTACAAACATAACACCAGAAAGTGGCGAACCTGTCAATCTTTTTTTATGTGTAATTTATTCTCTAGCTCCTAGCACGCATTTTCTGCTTTTTTTTACTATTCATTTCTATTTGCTTACCATTCAATTACTATTTTGCTTTACTATTCATTATCCATAATTTTATCCTAAAGTTTTTAAGAATGCTTTTATATTGGCCAAGAATCTATCCATCATCAAATTCTTCACAATCATGTGACTCTTCAATATGATTCAATATGATTTTTTATAGATTTATAATTGTTTTGTGATTGCTTAAATTTTCATTTTTCATTTTCGCTAAATCTATCATACTTATGTTATAAATGTCTTTCTTGATAACTTCAAGTATTCCCCATTGAACCAAAGATTCCTGTATCAAATTGTTCTAAGTCACTTCAATATCTTCCATGATTTTTGGATAATTTATTCATATATTTGTCTTAAATAAAATAATATTATTTTTTCTGTAATGTCTTTGAATTTTGTTAGTCCTATTTCTTTAAACAAAAGAAATTTTAGCATTATTATCTTATCATTTTATCTGAACCTAAGGCTCTGATACCATTAGATGTAAGCTCTATAAAACTCAATAGAGGGTAATCAGTGGAACAACACAAATATATCATAAATGGATGAAATTTATCAGGCTAGAGAATACTTATATGCAGATAAGAGTTTTTAAATAATAAAAGTGACCTCAATCTCCTCAGTTACCTGTTATATGCAGCAATCCAAAGCAGATCTCAGATCTACCGATGCCAGCAACCCTTCTTCCCTAACGCCTTCTCGATCCATGGCATCACTGAAAAGTCAATATCAAAGACACTCATCAGAGGATCGGCTACACATGGAATATGTGAGGAAATTTGTATCTTATTATTGAACACTCTCCTATCTTACATATAAGTTTTCCTATGTGGTGCTTAGCACTCCATTACAAACCTTGATACAAAGAAAGTTATGGATTTTTTCTGATGATCCTCAAACTGAGAAATCTTCTATATTTATAGACGAGATTATTTATTGTTATCAGATTCTTCTTTATCTTGATTACATACGTGTCATGTTGGTCCTGATATCTAGCTGCTTTTAGCCATCTTTTTCTTCTTTTTCTTTGGTCCATACAAATTGCCCTTCTCTCCGTCATTCTTTTGTCCATTCTTTCTCATCTATCATGTCATCCTTTCTCTTCTTTCTTTTTTCTTCTTTATTGTCTATTACTCTTGAAAATGTGAGCACCGGATTCATACCTACATATTTATTGCATTTTTGACATTTTCTCCAACCTGCCTCTCAAGAATAAGTTATACTATAGTGGTTTACATTTATTGTCAGACCACTTAGCTGTCATTTACATTTATAGGTGGTAAGTGACATGTCTTCTATCGACACTTGATAGTTTGACATCTTTTCCCAAGGCACCCATAGCAGCCTTCACTAATACTCCTTTTACCTTTTCATGAATTTTATGGCTTCGCTTGTGTCATCCTGGCTAGTCATGCTATGAATGGGGCTTGATCCAACTCATTGATCTTATTCATATCATTCTTTTGTCCTCCGTGTTTCTCAGCCATCACCTAGGACTTATCATCCAGCTTTATTTCCAACTTTCGGACTCAACAATTCTTTTTCTCGCATCTCGCTATTCGACACATCGTTTATCTCAATGTTCTTCTCTTTGTTTTGTCCTTTTGCCTCGTATAATACCCCGTTTTGGGTTTATGACTTCTATTTATTTGGAATCTAGATTCTTCTAATGCTTATTTATTGTATATGAGACGATAGGCTTTGAGGCATGATCCCAATGTCTTCATTATATTCGAACTAATAGTGAAGAATTTTATAGACACTAATAGACCTGTCATTTTGCATAATTGGGTTCTGGAGTGTCATTCAGCATTCACAATTTGGACTCAAATAGATTCGAATAACAAAACCAAAATCCATGGCATCTTTAGTTAGTACAAATAAGGTCCGTTTTTGCGGATTATTATTCGGGGTAACACTCAAGAGGTCTGGTAATACCCATCACCATTAGATTGTTATAATGAATTCTGAGAAAGTCAAATACTTTCTTTCCAGCGTCGACAAGATAAAATGAAGATGTATTTAAAACATGATCAAGTTTCTCGTTTTTTCCTCCGGAGCAGATATTCGAACAAATTTTTCTCCTTAGGAGAGGAGTTTGTCCTTTCAGGGACTCAAGTATCTCCACTGAGAGATTTTGCTTTACAAGATTGTTAGCCTTAGGCTTTTATCATTTTGAAGGATATTGTGGCATCTCCCCGAGTACCTTTTGAGATATTTTTGCTTTTAGGCAAGGGTATATCTCATGTCCCATGTTATTTAAATCTGGTCGTTGCCCCGCCTTTTCCGAATGGGACGACATATCCAGTTTCTCCACCTTTTGATGCTTTTAGTCCTCGTGGCAGGTCGAGGAAACATCATCTAACCTCATTATCATTCTCCTAATCTTTAAAAAATACTTTACAGATTTTGTGTAATATATGAATGGGAGATCTTATATCATTGATATCTGTAAATTTATACTTTTTCTTCAATTGAAATAAGATCATTATAATTTTTCTTGGAAATCATATTCATTCCTTCCGCCCATGTCGCAATATTGATTCGTGCCACTTAGGGTGAGCGAATCAACAAAAATTTGTTTCCTATGTTCCTCACCGCTGTAGCTGCTACCGCATAGCGCCTGTATTCTAACACGTGGATGGTTTTCATCCCCAGAATGATTTGCATCGTTGGCTTGAAAATGGTGAGCTTTGTTTGGATTTGTGACGGTTTAAAACAAGGAGGGTTGCTTGCTTAACAGAATAATCGTAATGGTTTAAAGTGAACTGTGAAATGGTAACTTTAAAGGCTTGGCCTAGGCTCGATAACATGGGGGTATTAAGGTGTCTCTGGTTATTTCCTCGACAGTAAGTAAAATGACCTATAGTCAAAGCTAAACCTGATCTTTGTCTAACTATAAACCTAACCCTGGGAACCACTCTATTGAGCCAAACCATAATACATTCAAAGTCCCATTCGCTTTAAACCTAGCATTTAACCTCATTTCAAAGGGCTCAGAATGTATCTATAAAGAAGAGCCATGATCTGGAAGATTAAGCATGACCCTAACCTCAGCAGGCATTGACCAAATAACAAATAATGAGCATTAAACCCTAGTTTGAAGGTATGGAACCATAAATGTGTGCGTGATCAGACATTTATAGCATGAGGACAACCCGTGCAACAATCCCAAAACCAAGCTTAGCCACCCTCCTTCAAGTTATGAGGCTAGTTGCATCCCTGTTGTCATCCCCATGTGTCATGTCAGAAATGAAAGAAAGAGCAGAGAGAAAGAGAGCAAATGTCCCCAAAATGAAAGCTACTGGAACTTTATAAAATGAAAAGTTGCTTCCAACGTTTTCTCTTAGGGTTACACCATAAGCTATATATATGTCCAATCAAAGTGAAAATACAAGAATGCCTAAAATATTGCTTTCTACAAATGACATATTGGTAATACACCAAACGTTAAATGTTTGTTAATAATCACACAAAATCACAGGCAGCCATTTCGCTTATAGAGAGAATTTCACAAGATAGCAAAAATTTCGGGCCAGCCTACGGTGTCCCATAGAGATAGCGAATTGGTAATCTTCACTATTAACAAAGTGAATTTCGCTACAGCCAAATTTCGCCAGCTTCAGCTACTATGTGAGATAGAGAAATTGGTTAATCGCTAGGCACGTTGATTTTCGCTAGTCATAGCGTATTTTCTCACTCAATGATCAAATTTTCGCCATGGTTGCGAAATTTTCGCATCCCGCCAATCTTTCATGCCAACCATAGCGAAAATTCCTGCCTTCTTGATCATCCCACTGATCCTCTTTGCACTTCTTCTTCACGCTTGCCTTCAATTCCATTAATCACCTTGATATTTTTTGATGGTCGAAAATACCATGATTCCTCAAGATTCGTACATATCTTTACGTCAAAGACTTGAACTAAAAATGGACCGAGGTACTGCAAAAACCCGCAATAAGAATCCAAAACAACTTAAATGGTATTATGGAACTATATCAGGACTCCGCATACATCAATTGGATTAAATTGATATGATTGGTGGCAGAGTACATCAAAACATCCGACATCAGGCTTCAAAATAGCACTTTTTTGGGCACTAATCACACTCCCCAACCCACACGCTGCTGGGCCCCAAGAATGCTAAAAATAATAATGGGATGCATGCTTTGATTTTACAAAAAGTATAAATATGGTTCAAAAAGTGTATGTACAGAAAGGCATTACCTTTAAAATGAACAATTTACGCCTGTTAGAAAACCGACATGAGAGAGTAAAAACCATATAAGGACTAGTTCTTGGTCAAAATTGATCCATGAAATCAACTCAATTTCCACCAAAATCTAATGATTCTAATGTAACGTATTTGAGCTAATAAATTGCAAGATTATTCCTCCCCAACCTAGCCAATTCCATGGCTCTTAATCAAGGAACAACCTAAATAGGATTAGCTACACCTTATTTCTTTTACTTGACTAAATTGTAGGTGCAATGCTAGTGACTCAGACTTGCCCAAAGTCTGCACCTAACCACCGATGACCCCAACCAATTAAGGCTTTAGGCACGCTTCTCAAAAGGATCTGACCACAAACTCTATAAAGCTTCACCCCGACCGAACAGACTTCTGGAGAATTGAGCACCCACAAATACTGCTGAACTCTACCCATTCACCCGCAATTTAACATAAGCTTCATGACTCTCAACCACCAAGGCTTAGATTGGAGCTAAAGGTTTTCGCTTATATACCCTCTGAACTCGTATTCGGTTTTTCAAGGCAAACATTTTCCTTTATTTTTCTTTTCTTTTCTTTCTTTTTGCTTTTTCTTTTCCTTTCGGGGAAGTTATCTGGCATTGGTTCTCATAGAACACTCAACTATTATAGGTCGGCCAATATGTTCATCGACTTTGCAAGGCGCGAAAAGAGGTACAAAATTTCTACAACCTATTGGTGCAACTGGTGTGCAAGTGTGTGAATTAGTCAGCGGAAATGTTCATATTAGAATATGCTGAACTTCACTGACCAAAAACTCGAATCAAACATGGAATCGTTTCTAACATTAAGTAACAAACAGGTTTCAATTTCTTCCACTAAAGGCAATTCAATTGTCACAATTGAAAGAAAGTAGATACACAAATGGAGGCAATAAAAAGTGATTTGCAAATTAAAGAGCGCCCGCAAATCGACAATACAGATACGTACAAACAAGAAAACTAAATCCCAAATACGAAATTTACCTTAACCGGATTGGCATGGAAATACGAAAATCAATGGATGGAATCAAGTACTCAAGCAAAGCAGCCACCCTAAACACGATCCGGGCTCAGGAGGGTCCATGGAGAATTCTCCCCATTGTCTGGTTACACAACAGTGTGGCTTCACCTTCATCCATTGACTTTGGAAACACCTCGTTATCATTTTCGATTGAGAAATCCACCGAATCATCATCAGTACGATGTTGAACAATGAATTGACCTGGCCCATCGTGACTTGAGCTTGTCTGAAATAGAGCGAGTTTGGAGTCACAGGACTTGGCTCTCGTTGAAATTCTTCCATATCATTTGATCATGCCATTTTTTGATTTTCCTGCAATCTTGGATCTGGTAGGCATCATTTATTTCTTCCAACTCATTAAGACTGCTGAAACCTTTAACCCGTACTTACTTATCCATGTTTAGCTTTCTCATCAGTCACACCATGCCTTTGTACTCGATTCCACTCGGGAAGGTGATATGCTCACCATAGACCAACCGAGTTAAGGGACATTCCTCGTGATTGTCTTGAAGTTGTTCCTAGGCCCACAAATAACTGGGCGTACCTTGATGGGATCAATCTTTTCGTCATGCTACTACCTTCATTAGAATGGTCTTAATTTCCCCGTTGGCAAGTTCTACTTGGACCACTTGTTTGAGGATGGTAAGGTACACTGTTTACACCATATTTAGTTTTCAAATGGTTTATTCACGAAGTACGAACCTCCATATTAATAATGGCTTCCGGTACCACAGACTGGAAAAAAGATGTTTGCATTAATTTTAAGTACCACCATGTGGTCATTGGTTTGCGGGAGTTTCTTCAACCCACTTGGACATAGTCCCTCCCGCCCAAAATGTATGTATGACCATACGGCGTGGGAAAGGTCCACGTGAAATCGATGCCTACACATCGAATAGCTCGATCCCAAAGATTGGTTCGAGGCGTCATGTGGCGGCGAGACAACTTCCAGGAATCTTTGGCATCTATCACATATCATTGCATTGGTGTGCTTCCTTAAACAAGGAAGGCCGGTAGAAGCGGTGCGGCACCTTCATTTGTTGTCTTACGGGAAACCGAGTGCCTACGGGCATTCTGGCGGCGGTGGTTGTTATTCTGTTGTTCCTCCTCGACACACACTTCCCAGTTATTTGATCTGCCGCGATTATTTGAAACGAAAGACTCTTCCCAATAATAGGAATGGACTTCCGCCGAAAGTATTCCTATCACTTGCTCCTTCCACTCGATGGGATTTCTCTGTGGCGAGGAAATTGGCGATGTATGAGCGCATACGAGGCTTTCAGGTTGCATTAGAGATTCTTGAGGGGAAATTCATCATTGATGGGTGGGCTATGAGTGTCATGGGCTATAGTTAACCTTGAAAGATGATTTGCCCATACATTTCTACCTTTTTGTCTTTGTTTTAAGTTAAACTCTGAGTAAAGAATTGACGGTTGTTGCCCTTCGCATTTTGCTTAGTGGAGATATTTCAAAGCGGAATGGTCGAGTAAAAATGACTGTCGGACGGAGCCAAGTATGCTGAAATTTGTCTAAAGCATAGACTCGCCAGTGTTCGCCCCTGCAGCTAGTAGTATAATTCCTTTGTGCTTCATTCAAGATTTGCTTGCAATAGACTACATGTGGTTTCCCATCTTCTCTTTGGCAGTACAACAAGATGGCAAGATCACTTGCATCACACATCACTTCAAAGGTAAGCGCCGATTAGGTGCTCTTCTTGTGAGGCGATGATCAAATGGGACTTAATTTCTTCAAAGCTCTCTGGCATTCTTTGCCGAATAAATTTGGCATCCTTCTGCAGGAGCTTATGGGGTTTAGCGATCTAGTCTTTAATGAATCTTCTATAGAAACCCGCCCAGCCAAGGAATTGCCTAAGCTGTTTTACATTCGTTGGAGATGGCGGAGTTGGGAAATAAGTTCAATTTTGCATCGGCTTCTATTCCCCTGCTGGAGATAATGTACTTGATACAATTCAGCAGTTGTGGCGGAAATGGTACTTCTCCCAGTTGAGCACTAGGTTCTTCTCTGCCTCTGCGGGGATGGCCTCGGAGTTAGTCAAACATTCTTCAAAATCGCCTCCACTCCTCTGTTTTGTTGATGTCAATCTGTACACTTCCATTATCGCTCCCTTTTTTAGCATATCGGCGAACATCACTAGCATACACCTGAGAGGAAGGTGGGTGGGGCATGCAGACAGAAAGGCATCTCTGTAAGCATATGTCGAAGGGACAAGTAAGTGGTATTTTTCTTTGATCCTCACATTTTAATCTCTCTCTATCTGGAAATACCGGTGCCATCCAGCGATAGAATGGGTGTCGAGAAACTCTCTCAAGGGGCGATCATAGTGAATGTAGCAAGGAGTGATCTTTTCGTGTTGCACTTCATTGGGCCTCACATAATCTATACACACTCTCAGCAGGTAGTAAGTCGGGTGACAATTCTTCACCCTTCTCATTTTTCTGGGTTGTCACCTTACAGTTTGCTGAGCCTTTGAGTTAGGCTCACCATGCCATAAGAAATGGGGTAAATAATGTTTAGGCTTGGAGCAATTTCGGAACGATGCGGCGAAACTCTGCAGTGGGGGTTGACGCCAGTGGTACGCTGACGACCTTAGATAACTACTTCGGATAAATGTGATGAGTGCAAATTGTTGAGTTTATGCCTTTTAGATCAGAAATTTTCACCCCGATGCTTGTATTCCGTTTAGGAGCGCAGTCATGTTATTCTTGTAAGAGTAATTCGGCGGTGGTAAATGCAAGCGAACCACACTCTGTTTCTTCTAGAATGCATCACTTTAACTCAAGCTGGAAGGGTTTGTGCTCTAGGCACATTGAGGTTCCTTTGGTCTTAAATCACCAGTCAATAGAGGTAAATTTCTATTTTTCTCTTCGGTGCCTGCTAACTCTTTGCCTTGAGGTTCTTGTTGCTCCCAGCTGAATTAGACTCTTCCCAGGGATTGTTATCTGCCTCGCACTCTGCTTTGTTCTAAAAGTATTGGCATCTATTATCTGAACTTCTTCACAGTCATCTTCCTCCGAATGCATATGCCTTTTACTCGAATGAAAGAATGTGAGTTCACAGGTCATATTCCCAAAGCGTGAGAATTTATAACCCGATTCAGCAATTACATTTATGGCATTGATAGCGAGAATGGCCTCCCCATATGATGGGCACATGATTGAAAAACCACGCGCAACGGCTCCGTCAATAAATACGACAAAGTGCCGGGTGGCAAATTGTCCACTTGTATTAAAACATCCTCAGTTGCCAGATGTGCATTAGACGCATCGAAATTTAGTGACGATTGTGGTGGAAGTGGGTTTTGGTTCTCACAGGCTAATTGCTTTTGTGTGGAATCTGGCAGGGACCACACTAGCTCCCAAGTCTAATAGTGCTTTTTCTCCACTCCTAGTACCTCCAATAATGCGAAGTTGTGGGACATCAGGATGCACATATTTCCACTTTAGAGTCTTGTGGCTCGATGATAGCTCTAACCATGGTGAAGGCCTTTTTGTTTACATTTGAGACCTCTTACGGTCGTAGTGTCAAAAAAACCCATCAGGTGGGGACTTGTTTGATCATGTCCAGGAGAGGAATGTTAACTTTAACTTGCTCGTAAAACTTCTAACATTTCTGTTTGGTTAACGGAACTTTTCTTTTTCGGGCTTGTGGAATGGAAATTTTGCTTTGATCTTCACCTCGCCTCTGTTGATTGTTCTTCTTGTGACGGATCGACCCTAAAGTAGGCGATTTGGCTAAGTGGGGCTTCTTGGTCTCAATTCTTTACCACTTCTTAAAATCACCAGCACTTTGCCGTCAATTCTTGCATTTGGATCTTGAGTTGTCTGTTCATGTAATACTTTTCTCTTTATTCTTGTATTTGAGGGGAATCTTCCCCATGAACCTTGCATTGGTTGGACAACTGCCCAAATCTGGGTACATCTTGTCCAGTTTCTGTTGAGCAGGCTCTCAAGCCCCCTTCAATCACACAGTTGAGTCACGGACCGATTCCGGTGCCTTTTGATTTCTTCTCGAATGTGCTACTTCCACTTTGCTAAAGGTCGGATCGCTCCAATAGGAGAAGATATTGGGTAAGTGTGACATTGTGTTGAGATTAGACAAGCTATTTCTTTACATTAACCTAGAGAGGACATATCTGGGGTTTTGGCTTCCGTGACAGGTTGGATGATTTCTCAATTAGGGTTATATGTGTTGCCATATGGAGCATCATGGGTGGTTTATTTTGATTTAGGACATGGAGGCATGCTCTTGACGGTGCTCCCCGGGATAGTATTTGTCGATAATCAAACCAAGTGGATGAGATACGAGTAACTCATTTATTGCTTGCATTTCGTGTTGGCTTCTCATTTCATTTCCTCCGACCGCCCAGTCAAAGTGGCCCGATTTTGCTTTCATCTTTTATGTCTTCGGAGTGCTCGTGCCCCCTCAGGTGGTTCGAAGGCTTTGATCTTCGGCTTCCACATGGATTTAGGTTCATCCTGCCTTTGAGGTTTTTGGCCACATAGTTAAAGTCAACAGCTCATGTAGTTTCAGCCAAAGTTACCTCCACTATGGTCTCGATAGTTGCTTCATGGTACGGAGACATACCATCATAAAATGGTTCACCGACATCCATATATCGAAATGTGCGGATGACATTGATGGTCTCAATGAATCTTTCCCAACAATAAAACTTTTCGACTGTCATAGGCGAGTGGTGTGAATCACTCTTCAAGCTGGTAGTCTTGGTAACTGGCAAATTTCTTTAAAATTCGACTTGAAGATCGTGATTTCTAATCGTTCTCGACCTCGATTGAGTTGAGCAAATTTTGGCTTTGTCCTTGGTCAATGGAAATGCCTTTAGCTTCAACAAATCCATGTCTATCATACCTTTACTTAGGGTTATGCAAACTTCCTCAAAATCCCTTATATGAGTGTATGGATTTTCATTTTTCCATACCATGAAATGTGGGTGAAGGCACGAATAGGGTTTCTTTGCCACATCTTGGCGGGAGGTATGATGCAGGAAGGAGCACTAACTCTAGGAGGGTGTATATGATCCCTCATTGATCTGTATGTTGTTGGATTCAGCTGGGGGTGCCTGCTTGACTTTCTTTGTTCTTTCGGGTAGAAGTCCGTGTTTTCACTGTAATACAGTTACATGTACCCACATTCAATTGGTATGCGATTCTTTTCACAATCTACACATTATCCCTCTATCGATTACTGCATATTACTGTTACACAAATGAGAAACACAACAAAAGAAGCACAAACAAGCTTGCAAAAAGGGTTAATATTCATTGAAAAAAAAAGCCCCAGAAACGTAAGAAAAAAAAAAACAAAAATAGTGCGATGGCATAGCCAAGTAGTGAAAACTTGCGATTCTGACAAGCTGAAAATTCAAAAGGGGTCTAAAGGTCACGCAACACTTGTAATGTGGATTACAGAGTACACATCCAACTCATCAAGCGTAGTTTGGCACCATCCCGACAACGCGCCATTTGATTCGTGCCACGGTAGGGTGGCGGAATCAACAAAATTTGTTTCCTATGTTCCTCCCTACTGCCCGGTAGTCAAGCTGCGTAGCATAAGCGGTCTAAATTCGAACACGAGGATGGGTTTTCATCCTATGAATAGTTTGCATAGAATTGTTTGGAAAATGGTGAGGCTTTTGTTTAGTTTGTGGATTTGTTTCAAAAGCGGTGAGTTTGTTTGTTCTTGAATACTTGTAAATGGTTTAAAGTGTGACTCTGAAATGGTAACTTTGAAGGCTTGGGTCACTAGCTTCGATAACATGGGAGTATTAAGGTCATGGTTATTTCCTCGTATTAGGGCAAATGACCTATAGTCAAAGCCAAAACCGGATCTTTGTCTAACTATAAAACCTAACCCTAGAACCACTCTTATTTGAGTCAAACCAAGTACTAAGCATTCAAAGTCCCATTCAGTTTTAAAACCCTAGCATTTAACCTCATTTCAGTGGCTCGTAAATGGCATCTAAAGAATATCAGTGCATCTAGCATTAAGCATGCCTTTGAACCACTAAACTTTTATGGCATGTATTGACCAAAGGAACAACATTAAATGGCATTAAACCCTAGTTTGGAAGGTATGGAACCATAAATACGATCTTGTATCATTTATAACATGAACAGCACAACTAACCCCAGCAAACTGCCCCCTCCTCTTCAAAGCTATGAGGCGTAGCATCCCTTGGGGGTTTATCATCCTCAAGGGTGTTTAAGCGACTTTAGAAAATGAAAGAAAGAGGAGAAAGCCAGTGAAACCATAAAGTAAACTAAGGCTTTATAAAATGAAAAATTTAACTAGTTTTTCTTAGATTTGAAATTATAAGGGGTTTATATAGTCACCCAAAGTGTGAAAATACAAGAATGCCTAAAATATTAGCACAAAGGGACAAGGTGGTAATACCTGGCTTATGATCGTTTGGCATTAATTACACAAAAATCAGGCGAGAAGTATTTTGTACTGGAAATTTGTAACAACAAAAATTTGCCTCGCGTGAAATTCTATAGAGATAGCGAAATTTGAAAATTGCGTATCAACGATTGAATTTGGCTGTTCGTGAAATTTCGCTTCTTCAACGAAATTTATGTGAGATGGCGAAATTGGTTATTGCTGGAAGCGCGTCGTTACCAATATGGCGGCCATATAGTTGTAAAAATTTTTATAATCGCGTGAGAATTTTACATGGCCATAAGCGAAAATTCTGCCTTCACGATGATCACGCATCCGCTGCATCCTCTTTTGCGCTGCCTTCGTCGGTTTGCCTTGATTCTGCGAATTTTGATATTTTTGATGGTAAGAAAATACTATATGATTGCAAACGTTGGTACACCATCTTTGCGTCGGACTTGGTAAATGGCGAGGTACTCAAAAACACACCAAAATAACTTAAAACAACCTCAAAATGGTATTAAGTGACTAAAATGGTTTGCTGCATCAGATGGATTAATTGAGTACTGATTAGTCGTAAGCACTTCCCAAACCTATCTCGAATAAGGCTCAAGGCCTTTTGGGCACTAATCAAATCTCTCTGCATTTCTTCCGATGCCCATTAAACGTTCTTGCTCAAAAAAGTCTTGAGAAAATTCTTGTGATACCTTTTATATGTACAAATTTTAAAATTATAATAACTAGAAGAGTTTGCCCATCTAAGATAACCTTAAACTGTATCTTTTTCTGTATTATTTTATGTAAAATCACATAACTTGAGTATTATCGGTTTCATAATAAAAGTTTAGATGATAAAAATATCAATTATATTCACTTTTGGTATTTGTGGTAACTCCTTTTATTAATGTCATAAAGTGGTTTGGTTATTCTCTTCAAGGATTCAGGTATATTGACATATTTCTCTAAATCTGTTTTTAAAATTTAACATACGATGTTATCGGCATCACATTTGTAATATTAAATTATGATTTTAAGTTAAGACAAATGCCAATTCAGTGATTGGGCCTCTCATTACAATCTTTTGACTATCATGGTATGTTTCATTCATCTGTTTAGTTTTTCTTAGTTAACAATTTTGTAGATTATCTTTCTTTATTCTTAAATGCATGAAATCGGAGGAGTAGTTTAAACATCACGCGTTTTTGTCATCTTTTGTAGTTCGTAATTCATCGGGAAAATCTTTTATTTTTCAATAACTGGTATTAATTTTATTCTTGGAATCTATAATCATTAGTAGAGTCTATTCTCTTTTAAGTTTAAAACTGCTTTGGAAAAAATTATCTATGTTTATTTACAGAGTGTTATAAAAATATCAAATGGTTTTCTTTGATGCTCATTATCGACGAGTTAACATATCATCAATGTGACTATTACTAAAAGATGAATAATCAGAGGAAGATATTTTATCCATTTTTCTTTGGAAAACTTGAGGAGACATTTTAATCAAAAGGCATTACCATCATTCATAATGACCTCTAGATTAACTTTAAAGAACATGTGGTATATCTCATTATCCCGTTTTTATCCCAAAAATCTTGAGTTTCAAATCAGTTGCAGTAATAATTTTTCCTCTTCATAGACTCTTAATATTTATTTGGGATCACAATATCAAATAATTTTAGCATTCTTGTTGCTTTGCTTTGGCAATTTATCACCATTCTTGCTTTCCTCTTTTTATCTCTGCTATGTGTTTTCTTCATAAGGCGGAGGCTACTATGTGGCCGGACTTCACTTATATTATTAAAAATTATTTATATTAATTCATTAATAAACAATTTTAAGTCATATATATCTTTAAAGATATATCTTAATTCTGGGCTCTGTAACTATATGGGATCTATCATTTCCTAATTTGGTAGATTTTTGTTTTTTAATGTTTTATGAGTTATTATAAAATTTTCTCATTTACATATTATAATTATATTTATAAGTAATGATTATATTATCTTTTGTTCTTATCCATTTCATGGCTTTTTTGTTCATAATTTATCTAAAAGGCTTTAATATTCTAGGAAATCTTATCCCAGTTGAGTGCAGTGTTTTAGTATAATATGATTATTTGTTGATATATTAGAATTATTTATGTAAAGTCATTTATATAATACATCATTTCTATATTATTTATATTGATAGAATTTTTCCTATTTTTGTTTACAATTTGAGATCATTCTTCTGCTTTCTCTTTATTGTTTTGTAATTTTTCTTATTTGGGTCACACCTTTTCTTGAGTTTAGTATTTTCCCATTCTTTTGATCCTATATCCTTCAATTCACATGTGTACAACTTAGTTTCTAAAATTAAACTATATAAATACTATATAATGAGATGTAATTTCTTTCATTTTTATCTTTCCAAAATGTAAAATCATAATTACATGTTTTATTCACTCAATTTGTGATGTTATTACTAATGTTTTGTGTCACATGCAGAATATTCTGGGAGATATCATAATCATCTTATATTAAATTATTATCTTTATGAAGTGATCCACTAGAGTTATTCCTTACAATCTTATGGGTGTTTCTCACCTTTCAAATTGCAGATCTAAATATCTGACAATCATAGTGCACATGAACATACGAACTTGTTTATATTCCTATCATTTTCCATATGGCTTGGATGTGGATTACCGGCTAACTCACATATCTGTTAAATTTTGTTTCTTCAACTTCATATACCATTGTAAATATGACTTACTTTTCTTAGGAAAGGTAGATATCTCTTCGTATTTCTTTGGAAACTTATTCTACTTGTATTTTTTCTACTCACTATTCTATAAATTCTCTATAATGTAGATGATCAGTTCTTTGTATCTATTTTCTTTGGGAATATCATCTTGAGACTTAGAATGTTTCAGGTAATCTCATTCTGTATCTAACTTTTGAGGTTCTATTATTTATATTCTCTATTCATCATATTTCTATAAAGGGCTTGTCTTGGTAAATTCTTCATAATTTGAGTTTGATAATTCATTATGTAAGCACTATAATACATTGTCATTACATTATTATTCTTCTTAGATCATTTTCTTAAAAATTTGAAATCTATATTAATTTTAATAAAGTCTTTATCTAGTAATGTTATATTTTTGGGTATCACGAACATTATTTTGTGTAATTCCAATTGTGGATGCTTCCTAGTATTTCCATGTGTTTGTATCGATCTACTATCAGTATAAACGTGTCCTGTTAGAGTATTTTGATTTAGGAGACATGATTTTCATTATTAATTGTCACTCTACTAAGTATACATACTTTATTTTTCTCATATTTGTAATTTTCTCTTGTAATGTTATTTGTTTTATAGTTTCTTTTGCGATGGAATTAAACTTATATTTTACTTTAGCTTTATTGATTGTTATACTTCTTTCTATTTTTTGGTATTCATGGATTAATATTCTCATACTAACTATCTTTTATTTAAGTAACTTAACAATCCTTATGAACTTTTAGATAAAGTTTAGATTAAGTTTTTGTGTTTTTCTGTCTATAATTAGCGCTATTCTATATCTTTCTTGATCTTCCTTAGCACTAATGACTTCGTTGGAAATGTCATCTTCGTAATTCCATCTCTTTATCGATGCATACATCTTTACATTCATTATCATTTTGTTATGTATCTCTTGTTTCATAATAAAAACTTAGAATTTTTCTCAAATCTCTTTATATTTTCTCCCCCATAGGAATAATGTCTTTTTCCTCTTCAGACATTCATTAATAAATGTCTATTCTCACATTTCCAACATTGCACTCTTTATATTTTTTGAAGTGTATTCACCTTCAGCTGTTTCCTTTTGTAATTAAATTTTTTTTTCTTGTATTTTAATGAGTTTTCCATCATTCTTTTTAATCTTTTTCTCATTTTCATTCTTTCTTGAAAACAGTGTCTTTTAAATTTTCTTTTTTTCATCACTCCGCCCACCCATTTTCTGGGATGTTATCTATCTTATCACAAATGTTTTCTCCATGTTTTGCACCTTTACAACACACTTTGATGTAATTGTATAAATCTTTTTCTAAGATTCTATTCTAATAAATCTATGACATTTAATTTTTGTTTTTCATAATTTATATAAAAATAATTACTCCATTTTCCTGGTAATTTCTCATAATATATATTTACTAAGATTGTCATATTCATATTTCTTGTATCAAATGCATCATAATACCATTTTCTAAAGTCTATTATATATTCTTATATGTTTCAATCTTGATTTGTAATTGATGACTTATACAACTACTCTTATATCTTTCTTGTGTTCTCATACATACCATCAATCATATTCTCCTAAAATTCATTTTACTATATCTAACAAAAGTATCTACACCTTTGATATACCCTTTCCAAAGGCTGTGGTATGTTGTAATCATGAAACTAGTTGATAATCATTCCGCCCATTTTCTGCCACATCTTGTTAATGTTCTATCATTATTTGGATTTTTGTATTATTATCCCAATTGTTACTGTGTCATAAAATATAATGTCATTGCTTGAGACCATTTATTACCAATCTTGTTTTAACATCTTTTGACAATCTATATCTGAATATACTCTGTATTTCCTAATTATTTCTATTTTGTTTCTCTTGGTTCATATTTAGGCATTAAATTGTTGTTTTCTAAATATTTTTTGAGATGATCTTTGCTTCTGTTTATGGTCCTCTACCTTATCTTCTGTGGATTCTCTTTCTTTGTTTATCTAGTTAATTCTCTCTGTATTTAATCATTATATGTATAAATTTCATATTCCTTATTTGGCTCATTCCTTTGATTTCTTCTTTATTATTTTGTTTCCACTTATCTTGCTTTTCTTTTCTTTTATAATTCTAAATATTGTTCTATCTGACTGCTGCCAGTAATATTTCTTATTGTCTTTAGGATATTTTTCTAAATATGTTTTGTTCTATAGTTTTCTAGTTGTTCCTTTACATATTTTTGGATCTTTTCCTATATAATAAGACATTTGTAATATTTTCTCTGTTTTGTCAAACTATTTCTAATTATTTATTTTTCTTGATTTTTTTCTAATATGTTATCCATTCTTTTATGGCTTTTTTGTGTTTCTTTAATTAATGTTTCTTTTTTTAGACTCCATTTTATTTAGGTTTTTAGTTCTATTTTTCATAAATTTCTTCCAATCTTTATAAATGCATTTCTTGATTCTCTTACTTTTTATCTTTTGGGTTTAAGTTTTATTTCTCTTGCATTAGATTTTTAATTATTGTGGATGTTTCTGTTTCACGAAGTTTTATTTTTCTACATTGCCTCTTCTTGTTGTTTAGGATCTAGACGATTAACTTTAAAGGGTAAGTATTCATTGTAATTATTTACTATATAAGGTATTATTAGCATATATAAGTTCTATCTTCTACACAGATCGACTTTTATATAAGAGAGAGAACAAACTAGTTTCTAAACATTCCATAACCATTTGTATATTGTGTTTTTATTAGTTCCATTTCTTATTTATTAAATTCTTTACATAAGTCTGTCTTTTTCTAAATCACTTATCTATTGATTTTTGTACAAACGATTTTATTGTCATTTCACTCATATTTCTATACTTGGACTTTCAATTCTATTTAAATTACTATAAAATATTTCACTTAGATATTCTTCTTGATTATAGGCTTCTTGATCTGTCTTTTTTGTGATTATTATTCTTGGGTAAATAGACTCATTGAGAATCTGGTAATACCATCGACGCCGGATTATTATAAATGGTGGGAGGGGTGAATATCTTTCTTTCCATATCAGATAAGATAAATGAAGATGTATTTATAACACTATTTTCACATATTTTCCTCTGGAAAAAGAGGATATCTGTCAGATTTTCTCGCACAGAGAAGAGTTTGTCAACAGAGATTTATTATAAATTGAGAGATTTTTGTCTTTGTTACATTATTTTCAAGGAGTTTTAACTGTTTTTTGAAGGATAGGCATCTCACGAGTACCTTTTGAGATATTTTTTGCTTTTAGGCAAAAGGTATAACTCTCTTTTTTATGTTATCTGATGGGAGGTGTTTGTTGCACATGTTTTTCAGAATGGGATGGCATATCATTCTTATGCAGTGTTTTTAGTTTCGAAGAGGCTTGGAAGCATGCTTAACCTCATTTATCATTCTACAATCTTTCAAAAACATATTTTTTCAAGAAGATTTTGTGAAATGCTGAGTTTGTAAATCTTATAACATTACTGGGATAGCTTATATTTTCTGCTCTCGCTATCACAATCATTATATCTTTACCCCAAATCATTTTCAGGATGTGCACTTATAAAATGACCTGCATTGCATCAATCAAATGGGCATCTCTGCAGCCTTTTGTTGAAAATCAGTATCAAACATATATATGTTAATTCCATGGAAATAATATAATATATCATGTATCTTCAATGAAAGCTTATAAGTCTTCTTGCATACATGGATGTGTCTCACAGAAAGGTAATGCTATATGTATTCTTAGATAGTTTATTTAAGTAACTTTTCAAACATTGTTTGTAACTTAGCAAATAACCATTTTTTGCTTTCTACGTGCTAGATGATAGCTATTTGGTACCCTGTCATTTACTTCCTTTGTTAAAGAGGGCGAAGAATTTGGTATGCTTTCTTTCTCTCACTTAACTAACAGTTTAGGAAAAACTTTCTTCAGCAAATTCTAAGTTTCAATCATATCCATACTCTCCCATTAGTGCAAAAAATTAAGAATTTTATTGATTAGGTATCATTCAGTGTTTAAAATTGTGGTTTCTCCATTCAATAAAAAATTGAACTTAACAGTGACCAGACTCAGAACATTTCACATAAATATCTTTTTGTATTAATACATGCCCAGATTTTGTAATGTTATATAATTTGATTCTTTCAATAAAATAAAATCTAGAATTGAGGTCGACAGAATTAAAATAAGTATTTTTAATAAAAGAAGATAATAACTAATCAAGCGATAATTCTTTGAATTAAGTAGCAAATCTTAGTAAATTTACATTTGTAATTTGTGATTTTTTAAATTTACATAGATAAGGACCTTGGCTTCTTTTAATAGTAGGGGACTTTACTCTCAATCTGCGGAGTGACTTCATGTTGAAGAGGCTTCTCAAAATCCATGAAACAATTAGAGAAATCTAAAAGGACCATGTATCATTTTTCAACGTTCAGTGAATCATTTAGAATAAGCCCACTTGGTCTTCAATTAATCATAAAGTATACCACCATGTCTGGGCTTGGGCCCTTTGTGAGCTTAGGTTAATCTAGCCTTAGAAAAGCTTTATAGATTAATTAATTATCCCAATAGGTTTTCCATTGATAATTAAGTCTAATTTAAAAAGTGCTATTAGCTTCTCCTTTACAACCTTGCCCTGTTTATAAACTCAATGTATGATAAAAATGATTAAAGGCTTTCAATCTGTGGAGCTGAATCTAGATCTATTTTCTATAGTGGATAACATTAAACCTTTCCTGGGATGAGCTCAGATCATTCCTATCATTAATGTATATATAATCTAGAAGATAATGCTATATGAATGCCTCTTGATCTGTTTTGGGTTATGGATGTGATTTGTGTCAATGAATCAGTTGACCTTACTTTTGATTCTTGGTTTATCTGGTTCTTGGTGCTTTTTATCAAATTAACACAAAGGGACTTTCTGGACCACCGATATCGCGATCACGTGTTGCTCAATTTTGACTGAGAGGATAGTTTGTTTTGATTACTGGACTATTATGGACCTCTATTGATATATACTGTAACATATATATATATATATATCTTTGTAACCTATTGCCTTCTCTATATCAATGGCGACTCAATCAGCGAAGATCTTATAATAATTTTTTGACCTTTTAATGAGTTGCGACATGACATGTTCTCTCAGGGCATGGAATCAATGAGTGTATTAATGATCAGACAAGAAAAATGGAAATTGACGGTTTTAGGTTCTAGTTTTGGTGAAGTGAAAAAGATCTATGAAATCAGTTGAAGTTGTTGGCGAAAGATGTGATTTTGCCAAAAAAATCTGGGAAGAACTAAGATTTTGTGAAAAAATCAGGAAAAATTCAATATTTCAGAAAAATCCGTTTTCCCGAAAAATCGATTTTCGAAATTTTGGATAAAAATTATATTTTAGGTCACTAGGGAAAGAAATTAAAAACTGTAGCACTAAGGGAAGAAATTAAAAACTGGGGCCAAACAAAGCTGCAAATTAAAAAAAAAAAGTGTATTTTGGAAAAAAATAGACTCTATTTGGTGCATTGACACCAATTGGCCCAGTTTCTCGCTAACACGATGGGTCCATATCTATCTCTCTTCTGCTACCATGTTTATAAATAAGTTCTAAGTCTCCTCCTCTCTTCAATATGATATTTTCTTAGGAAATTTATGAAATAAAAAATATGAAAAAATTAGTTTTGGAAGGATCTTCTGAAATCTGGAAGTGACATAATAATATCTAAATAATATATTAAATATATGATATTTAATTTAATATAATTAAATAAATCCATTTGATTTTAATACCTTAATTAAGATATGAATCATTTCTCATAATCTATATAATTAAAATATGAAAAATTTTAATAACCGATATTTTTGTAAAAATATCCACGATATTTTCTTAGATATTTCCGATATTTCCACATCTTTTTCCGTAAAAATCCACGATTAAGATATATCGTGTTTAGCGATATTTTGATCGCAGTCGAGGACAATTGACCTTACCTCATGATTCACTGTATATCCCATATTTTTTAGCATCACATACAATTAAGAGCTGATACATTACAAGCTTAATTTATAATTGACCCAAAAACTCTTACGTACTTAGAATCCGTGACTTGTATCTTTATGCAACTCTTATTTCACTAGTGATCTTTGTGTAAAAAAATCTGGGTTAAAACAAAACCAATCCATACATTAACGGGATGATAAGGAAACAATAAGTATAACTTTGTTACATTATATCTCTCGCACATGTAAGGATCTAATAACGGAAGACATATGACTGCATTGATCGAAAGGATTGGGGCTTAAAAAGCAGGACATACACCATTCTGTGGTCAGGTCAGCCCCCACATTAACGTCGGTGGATAAACTCCAATATCTCACGCAATGAGCCGTCGATCATGTAAATATTGTTTGTTTTGAATCTAAAAGGGCTCTAGGGCCTTTAAAAGTATCTATAATATTAAAACAGGCTTATGAATATAGCATTAGGAACTTTTCTTATTTAATATGGGATATTGCAAACACTATCTTTTTCCATTTAGACTTAGCATCCTCATTGTGTCCCACAAGATTACAGGGTCAATATATAAACACCTTTCATAACGTAAAATAAACCCCGAGTAAGGGTTAAATTAACTATGATACCTTTTCAAAAACATCAAACCAACCATTTATCCACTCTAGGCCTAAAGGTGCATAATAGCATTAAAGTTCCTCTTAGAGATAGAAGTAATTATTTATACGAAACTACGTAGATAATTCTCTTTAGATCAAAAATTTGCCTTTATAAATTTGTAAAGTATCTACATAGTTAAGAGAAGCCTATATTTATGTGGTATTAGGAATCACCCCTATGCAATGTGAATATCATACACGCCTTCCTATGTAAACATAATTTCCTCATTATAGTTTATAGGATTGTAAGGCCAAATAGACAAAGACCCCTCATGGAATAATAAAAATCCTCACACTTTGGGAATCAAATTTGAAATCTTTTTGTTTTCATCTGACTCTGTCAACATGCTGAATGTTATTTGCTTTGAACTAAAGGGGCCTCACAAATCAAAATGATTACAAGTTGGAAAGCTTGCCACATAAATAACACCAAGAACTCTCCTAACCAATTGAGCTTGATAATTTTCCAAGTGAGCCATTGCCTCTTCAAGATCCAAACTCCTTTTATGGAGGTTGGGGATCATTCAGATTCGTCTCCCATGGGAGATTTCTTTGGGTGATCTTTTATCCCAGGAGGATTGTATGTGTTCTAGTATGGGTTATATTGTTGTTGATTGTAGTTACCCATATATTGAACTTGCCCCATAGGCACTAAAGGATTCTGAACTTGACATTGCACCCTTTGATGATGACCATAAGCTAGCTGCTTAATTTGAACTTGCAAAGTTAGGTGAGCCCCTTGGGTTGCTAAACTATTGAGAACATCCATAATGAATCAAGTTCATACAAAACAAAAATGAAATAAAACCAAGGTAAAATAGAAAAGGAAGATAAAACAAGACAACTAAAAAAAAATCCATAACTAAGAAAGCAAATAAACTAAAATATATCCAAATAAAGATAATATTATTTCGATTAATATCAATAGAATGGTGTAGTCCCACTGACACTTGACGCTAAACACTTGTATGTGATTTTTTAAAATTTTTTTAAGTACGTAATATTAGCAAATGAACAAATCAATAAATGACTAGTGTGTCATTCTGCGGATGTCGAGCCCACAGAAGTACTCGTCTTGATTCAATCAATTAACATAATTTTGTTTGGATGTCAATTGAGAGTGATTGTGTTGCTTAACCTAATTATTAAGAAAAATCTAGGATTTTCAATTTCACCTAAGTTAATCCCAATGATTAGGGTATGATAAAATCCTAAAACATCAATTTCATATATTGAAGCTCGATTAGTCCTATTGTATTGTTGATCTCAAATAAGCATGAACAACCTATTCACAAGATTAGGTTATCGCATCTCTGCCTCAAATCCTGAATGTATAGAAAGAATTAGGCATAGCTAATCTCTATTCATGTGAGTCATAGATATCTCCCTCATGATCATTCACATTACTCCATTCAAATCATTCTTCCATCTCTCATTTTCGATCTCGGTCGAATGATAAAATAATGCGGAGACAATGGCCAATTACTGAAAACATTAAGAACAAAATCGAATCTTTAAGAAATTAACGAGAGTGTATTGTGAAGATTAAAATCCAAAACCCTAAAACATTTTTCATAACTTGGCTATATCGTAGCTCTAGACAAAAGAAAGTTAAAACATTCTAAAACAAATTACAAAATAGAAATAAAGAAAAGACATAGAAGCAAAAGAAGAATAATTATGGAAGTTCAGGGTGAACTCTGTCATCGTCCTCCAAGCTCTTATGTTCTCCTCTATTTTTTCGCCTCTTATCTATCTCGGCTCTCTCTCCTTATATAACATGAATCAAAGGTGAAAAGAGTCATTTTTTGTGCCTTCTTTCCCTTTTTGACCATCCTAAGAATCTCCCCAGTGAATGTCATGGGTTGTCTTTCCAATTTGAGCCAAAATTGCAATTTTTGTAGTCACTTAAGAGTGAATGCTAATTTTTTGCGTTCAGCGAGTGATTAGAATTCCATAGGGAACTTAAGCTGCGATTTTATGAGAATTTTCGCTAAGTTTTTCCCGATTATTTCTTCTTGACTTCCCAAGGC